>OY754311.1:39260509-40460509 GCA_963573325.1 Astragalus glycyphyllos | reverse complement strand
AGGGCGCCAGAATAATGTATGAAGGGGGTGTTTTTGGAATAAAATTCTGACTTTTAAGGGTAGTTATGGAAACTCGGTAAATGGGGGACGTGGAAGTCCATGAGTGGTTTAAAAATAAAATAAAAATGGTTTGAAAAAAAGGCTTACATTCACACCAAACCGCCTCAAAATGGATAATTGGCTTGCGAAAAGAAAAAAAGCAGGATAAAGTAATAGTAATTTATTTATTATACATTATCTATAATAATACAAAGTAAAATGTTTTTCAAGGCTACTAATCTTAGGTGTCAACTTTACAGCAATTTGAGAGAAAAATAATAAATGCTAATTCAGTTTTATTTTCGAAAAAAAACATTGATTCATATTCAAATGGCTATCACTCAATGCTATAATTGAAAGCAATAATACATTTCAAACTTTGAACGAATCATTTCACTATAACATATTTGGAATGCATTTTTAATCAATAGCAATGGAATTCAACTTAAATGAGATTTCAAAACATTCAAATTTTCGAATCTGGAATTTTTTAAACGAAAATTACTAATTTTAAATTCGTTTATTTTTGCGCAATTTTCAAATTTCATTTTCAAACAATTTTCATACAACTATATTATATAAATAGGCTCTGTTCGTAGGTCAACAAACCATTATACAGTTAGTGCTCTCATCTTTTACATATATTTTTTCTGTAGTTTTTTGGCACGTTATTGAATTCGGTGCTGAAATGGCTATTGATTTTCTATTCCGTTATAGTAATGTCAACCTGAATGCACTAAATCATTTTAGAACAAATGTATATAAAAATTTCTAAAATGATTTTTCAACCTTTTTTCGAGCTATCAAAAAATCCGAACTTTTTGTTGTCATTTTATAACAGGACTCGCATAATATAGTCATCGCCCATATTGATGAAATAATTTCTGCTAACTGGTGAAACAAATATTTTCAAAAATAGAGACATTTAACATAATGTGCAGATAGATTTTTAATTTAAAAAACTTATGGGAAAAAATACACCTATTATTAGGATAGTTGAATAATTATTTTTAACAAAAAACAAATAATAATTCGATTTATATACATAACATTAAAAATATCTAGAACGAAATTGGATTTTTTTTGGCAATTGAATTTTCCAGTCTAATGCTTAAGACAATTAACTTTTTATTATAATGCAAAAAATCAGTTTTGAAATTCGAATTGATATTAATAATTTGAAATTTTAAAATTCAAATTTCAAATTATTGTGACTGTGAAATCATTATATGTAGACCATTAAATATATTAAACATAGAAATTGGGAAGTTTTTCTATTCATTTATTATTTTTATTTCGAATTTCCTATTAAAAGCTCTACTTTTTCCTCCCTTCAAATTTTGTTGCATTGTCATTCCCTCTCTTCCAAGGTTGTCACAGCCATTTGAAAGATTAACAGTTCTATTATTTTTTTGCTTGCAAGGCACACATTTGTGGTTGAGGTTGCATGAGACACCATATTTGTGGGAGGAGATAAGGTATTTTTTCATTTTCCAGTTTAAAGTTATTATGATCTCTTTCTTATTTGTTTTTTTTTCAAAATTCCAGTTTTTCAGTTTTTTTGGTTATCTTATTTTTATTTGTTCACTTTATCTTTTATTCTTTATTTATAGCTTTTGTTACTTTATGAATCAGATTGGTATATTATTCAATTAAATTTTGTCGCTAGCTATACAATTTTGCAATGAATATTATATATTTAGTTACTTTGTGAGTATGTTTTATGTTGCTATGTTGCCATGTGGATGGGATGAATCCTTTTTTTTTGACTCAATCCAAAAGCAGGGTCATATGTACAAGACCAAATGGAAAACAAGTTTGGGTCTTTTAAACCAAGATTTCCTCACAACACAAACACGGACAAGAGATTATTTCATTCACTTTTCTTTATTTTGTCTACTGTTTGCAGAGGCAGTAGGTGTTGGAGGAAGCTTGATGAGACTCACCACAAGGGCCACAATCACAAAGAGCCCTTAGGGTAAGTTATGTACAATATATTTTATTTCCTGCTTCTTCTGAATTGTTGGTTAGAATTAGTTATGTCAATTGTTTAACAGTTAGATAGTTAATTTTCCATCATGATAATAGCTTTGTATAATTAGGAGGAAACTAAAAAAATTATCTTAAGATTTGTTGTTTAGAAATAGACTAGAGTAGTATTTGTTGCACTATAATGATGGCCAATAACAAGCCATAACCGTTTGACATGTATAGGGTAATGCGTTGTAGTTTTGTGATTTACTCCACTATTTATGAAATAGTAAATAACTATTAATATATTTGCTCCAATTTGTCCTCTGTGAAAAAGCAAATATTCATTTTTTATGAATTTACGATGCAAAAATGACGAAACAAAGGAAGCCAAATTTTATGATCTTCAATTCATCAAAATTAAACTCTGTTCTTACACGCTTACCTCTATAAGCCGTGTACTAATCATATGGAAAAAACTATGTTAGTCTAATTTAATAAGTCAAGATCTAAAAGTAGCTGCTACTTTACCATTAGTATATCCACATGCCATTTACAAATATGTATAAAAATGAACAAGATGTTTGCCTTGATATCAAAACTTCTCAAATGAATCTAAAGGAAAACAACATCGCTTTGTCAAGTATGATATAGTAGCTTGGTGCTTGTGATGTGGAAAATAATTGTTGCAATAATTTGTTAAACTTTTTTTCTTATGAAAGTATTTAACTTATTTTTTGCTATTATTTTCGGGTCGTTCATGCATGAAACGTGATTTAGAAACGTGTTATTGATATTGTTATAAGAATCATTGTATTCGAATCAAACTTTTAACTCATTGATGACAAAACAAATCACATAATAATATTCAACCAAAATATCAAAACTCTACGTTTAACTGAGGGATGGGAGGATCATTGAGACTTTTATGGTTGTTTAATTTTATAGGAGATTGACTTGACTATCTGATGGATGTTGAATACTGTTCATTACTTATTGATCACAATCCAAATATGAACAATGTATGAACAAAAGTAATTATAATTAATCACAAATGGTAGTAACTGTCATCTATTGTCTAAAAGAAATAATTACAACTCACAATATAATTATTTTTCTTTTTGGTCGTTAAATGACTGTAGTGAATCACTGATCTGACATTAAATATTGTCTCCATAAACATTAATAACCTATAAAAAAAACAATATTAATCTGATTTTTTTGCTTACAACATAAACAATTTACATATAATCAATATTACACATTTTCATTTGACAATTCTATTTATTTTCTGTAGATTTTTTGTTTAATTTGATATTTTAAAACGAATTTGTTTCCCGTGCATCGCACGGGTTACATACTAGTATAAAATAAAAGAAGAAACTTTTTGTCATTGATAGGTGGGTTGAGTTGAGTGAGTTGGTTGGTTGAGGTGAGGTGAGGTGATTCGCGCCACACTATTTAATGGTTACTCAGGTTGGTTTGGCAACCGAAATCTGATTTTCGCATCCCTATTGGCATTTGTCACCAACTAATTTGTAGCTCAAAACATAGATCTCATTGGCTTTAAAACTTAGTTCTCATAAAAAACGTGAATTTGTACATCCACTAAGATCTTAAAATTTACCCACACGAGGGCACGACGGATATGAATATGATCCCCCCCCCCCCCCCCCCCCCCCCCCGCATCATAGATAGAAGTGCTACTAAATACAGAGTTCAGAAGGACAATCCTCCCTCCATGCTAATAAACCTATGTCACCACCCCGTAAGACTTTCGCGTGTTACTTCAACTAAACAGTCTTTAGTACACACACAGCCCCAAGGAGACCGAGATACCTAAATGTTAGTAGCCTAGATTTGTAGTTGAGGTCGCAGATACATCCTAGATGCCTAATGGGTAGGGTATCATCAAAAATCGAAGATGGGACACCAATAGGCCAAAATCTCCAACCCAAATCCTTAAAAAGAGATTTTGAAAAACCTCTTGCCTTATAAACCCACCCAAACTTAACACAAGGAAGAAAGAGGAAATAAGCGAAGGGTTCGCCTCGCTTCAACCCTTTTTTAATATTGAGCTGCTCTGTTGGACTCCCATTGACCAAGCTTGACAATTCTCTGTAAAGACACAAGCCTAAAACTAAGCCCTCCAAGTATTACCGAAACTAATATGTTGCATCATGTAATATAGAAATCCCCAATTGACCAAATCATACGCCTTCTATAAGTCCACCTTCAAGATCACACATTTGTCCTTCTTTCTCTTAGTAAAGTCAACCACACCATCCACCAAATTCCACCCTTAGATGATAGAAGACTGATTTGCACTACAACAAATTTGGGGATTGGGAGCGCTTTTTTAGGCCATCAATAGCGCTTTCGGGTGCTCCTAAAGCCTGCGCTCCTGTTGCCAAACCCCCTACAGGAGCGCTCAAAAAGCGCTCCTAATAATTAGGAAAAAGTAGCGCTTTTTTGATCTAGAACCAACAACGATGAATACGGCGCTGCAACTCACTCACAATCTCTGGAGCTCATCTCACAACAAAACGATCTCTGGATTTAGGGGTTTCAGTTGAACAAAACGATCTCTGGATTTGGAGCTCACGTCACAACAAAACGATCTCTGGATTTGGTCCAAAGCAAAGTGAAAGAGAGGGTTTTCTCTGGATTTGGTTTCACACAAAGCTTTTCTTTTGAGAGAGGGTTTCAAAGCGTTTATTTTGAGAGTTTTTTATAAATTAGATTTTAGAAAAATAAAATTTTACCATAGGGAGCGCTCGTGTAAAAAGCGCTACTCATTAGAGAACGTGTTTTGACCATAGGGAGCGCCCACATACAAAGCGCTACTTATTGAACCTCCGTGTTTAGCCATAGGGAGCGCTCGCGTACCAAGCACTACTCATTCAACATTCGTGTTTAGTCATATGGAGCGCTCGTGTACAAAGCGCTACTCATTGGACGTGCGTGTTGGGAATAGGGAGCGCTCACCTAAAAAGTGCTACTCATTGGACGTGCGTGTTGGGAATAAGTAGCACTTTTTTGAAAACGCTACTAAAGGGTGCACTCTTTTTTGATAAATCTGTTGTAGTGTTGGATAGATTGGCGCATCCATGACCTTAGCTAGACGAGTAGCCAGTACCTTAGCTACCAGCTTATATAAGCAACCATGAATATGGAGGCCTAAAGTCCCCCAAAGAGAACGGGTAATGTACCTTCAGGATAAGGGTCAAGAATTATGATGAAAAGCATTTGTGGAGTGTTGCATTTTTAGAAGAACTCGTCAAACATGGTACCCATACTCCTGCGATAAACAATTTATAAAGGAAAAATTAAAACCATCGGAGCCAGGGTTTTTATTACCATCACAAGAGGCCATTGCCTAATCAATTTGCTCTAGAGAGAAAGGAGACAACACTACCAAAATTGGAGATTATCACTGGACAAAATCCGTTGGTAAAATCAAAATTCCACCAGAACCATGTGTTTCCAAAGGACATTGCTCTTCTAGATAAAGAAGAGAAAGCCATTCTTTAAATTTATCCCGATTTTTGTAACTGTGATTAATCGTAATCATTACTTCACTCTCGAAATATTTTTATCCTCATAATATATGTGCTATTTGAAGTTTTAAATTTATCTCAATTTTTTATTTGTGTGATTGATCATAAATACATAATAATGCTAATTAAATGATTAGCGTTACTTAAGTAAACTCAGGGTCGGTTATTGGGCTGTGCAGCCTGTGCTACTACATAGGGCCTCAGCCCAATTCAGATTTTTTAGGGCCCAAAAAAGTATAAAAAAGAAATATACTTTTCGTTTTCCATATTATAGAAACCGTGACACCATATCAAAGTGGTTAAAACTGCTTTTGGTGCCCAACTTAACTCAAGTTTGATCCTTGTTAAGTTACCTTTTTACTTCTTACATTTTCATATATAAACAATTTAGCCTATTAATTAGAAACATAGCTATCTCAACTTTGTAAATGATAAAAAACAAATTAAATTCTTATGTTTATTTATAAATATTTTGATATTTTATGTGAAAATTATTTAATTTTAATATTATACGAAAATTGTTTCCCGTGTACTGCCGAAAAACGAAATTATCCAGACTTTTTTTCCTACAATGCCTTATAAGATTAGAAAGTATGAATTGGATATAAGAAGCATAACAAAACGAAAAAGCTTCAAGAGTTAACCCAATCTCAAGCTGGAGTCTAATTTTTAAGATTTGAATAGGCCTACAAATTGTTTGGGACGAAAATGAGTAAACTTAGAATCTTGTAATACCTACGGGTGTTACTCCTTATCAGAATTTTTCGGCTAAGACACCTTACCAAATCCCAATCATGGCCAAACGACAAAAGAAACTACACTAGGTGTAATAGACTACAGTTAAGTTAACGAAGACTGGCTTCCTATCACCCAGCTATTTATGGTGTGTTAATGAGCTGGAATCCATTCTTCATGTGGCTAATGACTATACTTATACTACAAGCTAGAATTCAAATAACTCAAATGGGTAGTGATAAAATTACATAGAGTTCTTTTCCTTGAATATATTTTTGACTGGGTTCAAGCAAGTCTAAGCATCAGCTACGATTGCCAAGATATTTCCCTCTGGTGAAGTATTTTTTGTGTGACATTACATGTTGTGATGGTAGAGAAATAGGAATATCCATGACGTTTCCTTTGTTATGCCTGATAACTTAGTGCACATAATTTTAGTCGAAGCCGGTTAACGAAGCACACTTTGGTATGAACCCGCTCTTTAAAAACACCTCTACTTTTTTTAGATAGACAAATGTTAGTGATCAATCTTTAGTGGGAGGAAGAAATGTTTGTTTCTAGGGTTTGGACCATAAACCTCTTTTTTATACTCCTTTGATGTCCCTTTGCTCTATCTTTATTGTTGTCAGTTGGATTAGACCTCCCAGTACTCAACACTGACAAATCCCCCTTGGGAAATCCAGGGGCTGCTTGAAGCAGAGGTATCCTACGAAACGAAGTTGGTCGTTGGATTGAAGGTTTTAGGGCAACATTGGCGAATGCACACCCTATTTTTACATTTATTTTAAAAATTATCTTGTGGGGCATCACTCTTTTTCTGTGAGGATAAAACAAAATTATTATATTTATTTTCGAGTAAAATAACTTAACTTGTGGGAGCAAGTGCCCCCAACTACATCAACGTTGATCCATCCCTACAAAGATATCATGATGTTTTGAGGGAACCCTACAAAGAAAAATATCTCAATGCACTCTTTGTGCTTAAGAGTTAAGACACGTTATACTTAATCATGAAACAGCAACTGTAGGTCATTGTAAGTTGAATATTCTATTCGTAAATTCTGCTTGTCATACACTCTTGGCTCTTAAGGTCATATGACATAAGGAGATAATGTAAGGTCTATTTTTGTTTTAGTTTTTAGTTTTTATCTTTTTTGCTTTCTAGGTAATACAAAAAATATCTATCCTAAGAAAGATAGAGACAAGTAGGCAAGCAGCAGTCCAAATACTCTGTGTACAATCTTATTTATATGGTTTCACACACATTTACAATCAGCAACAGAAAGAGGTGGAGAGACCAGAAAATTACAATACAAAAAATACAACTATTGTCCCTCATATAATTTGTAATAATATGTAGCTATTTTAGTAGCTCAAATGAATATATTGAATACATACATACAGATATTGGCATCAGATCAAATCTGTTGATTATCATTTAGATGCCTTGTTTCCTTGTCCTTTAGTCTGACTAGCAGCTGCAGACATCACGCGCAAGCGGCGAGCAATTTCTGTAAAGGATGGTCTGATTGAAGGATTAGGTGCCCAACACTGCTCCATTAGTGTTTTCCACTCCAGGTCACAATAACTTGGTATATTAGGTCTTAATGTGTTGTTCACAATTCCTCCTGCATGCCGTGTGCAAGAGAGTAAGACGAAAATAAAAGAATTTGAGTGCGGGAAGGGCATAATAGCTTCTTTAGTGACTTGTATGCATGGAAAAAATGACTGAAGTAAATATTGATAAGTGTGAGAAAGTATATCATACAAGCTCCAAAAGTTTCACAAATGCATGCATGCAAGGGCAATATAAGTTTATGTAAATCATATGCAGCTCCAAGTAAGAACAAATCTGAGTCTTAAATTTATACACAAGCAAAATGCACTCCATTTTCTGCAATTTTCTTATCCACTGATTTGAGATGTCTTACAAAACCTATACAAATACAAGCAACAGATGTCATAGGAACCTTCAAGATTGTCATGGAAGAAGAGTTTACAATCCTGAAATGCAATATTACAATTGCAAAGATAAGATGGTTGAGCTTTCCCATGGAAGTTCTGCTACCTGGATTATGTTTCTTTTTTTTTCAGGATGTGTAGGAGCTCTTTTGTTTCTGTAATTTACTAATTTGATCTTGAAATAGGTAAATTGAACTAGTATACATGTATACATGTGTGATATTCTTTAATATTTTTACCTATGTGAGCCCATTTACCTTATTTTTATTGGCTGTTATCCACTTAGGGCTTCAGATGTTACCCATTTTCTCTATAATTCTAGATTATATATTATTGATAAATTCAGACAGTATGCTGATTATTAAGAGATCTAATCAAAATTCTAGCAATGCTATAAAAGTACAATTGATACAAACTAGTGCCTCAGATAGGTGCAACACAACTTGAGTCCAAGCAATTGTAAAAAAGGTTTGAAAGAGTCAGAAGAGAAAAGAACAGTACCTATGATGGCACCATAGTGCATATTAGCATATGGCTCCTCTCCAGTAAGGATCTCCCATAATACAATACCAAAAGAGAACACATCAACCTAAATATTTGAAAAGATAATATTAGTCACCAAGGCTTCATAATAAATAGAGATAAAGAGGGGCAGTGGAGGAGAAAAATCAACCTAACAACACAAAGTAAACTCTATTTTTATATTTTCAATTTTGAGTCTGTAAGACAGAGCGGAGTGTTAAAAGCTTAGACTGATTCCAATTGAGCTACAGGCGTTGGGGACAAATTTTGTATGTAATAGAAGTTAAGATGAACTAACTTATTCGGATTTTTTATTCGTCGTAACGAATAGTGAATCTAAATTTTCACAGATGATATGAAATTTTACCTTTTCTGAAACCTTATTGCTGCTGCCATTCAGCAGCTCAGGTGCCATCCAAGGTAGAGTTCCGCGCACACCACCCGTCACCAAGGTATTTCGCTTAATTTTTGACAAGCCAAAATCGCCAACCTAGTGATAAGCAAGTTTCTTAGCTATGACATTGTCGACACTGGTGACAAAGTTTAATAGAATCAATATCCCAACATGACTAAATACCTTGCATATTGGCCTTAAAGGATCCTTCAAGTTCACAAGCAAATTGTCACATTTCAAGTCAAAATGAACAATATTTTTTGCATGCAAATACTCCATTCCAAAAGCTGCATCCATGGCAATTATCAGCCTCTTGCGGCGATCAAGATACCTGGAACCAAGATAACATCATGCAAAATTTCCTTCAGCAATTTTCTTGTTGACAAAATAGTTAAATGGTTTATAGCAAATGGCACTTTATAATGCTATAACTTAGAAGGATGGATGCATTACCTATCCTTACGTAGCAAAACATGCCTAAGAGAACCATCAACCATAAACTCAGTAACAGTAGCCATTGTTCCTCCTGGTCCATCCTGAACTACACCATAAAATGCCACCACATTTGGATGATGAAGCTTGGAAAGTATGTCAGCTTCCCGCCAGAACTCTAAGGTCTGAGAGTGGACATGAATTTCACCAAAATAGGTCATTCTAATATAAAAAAATTATGTTGCTATAACATGAGAAAAGAAGAGGAAACACAAATCATTGCATTCGATTTATAGGCAAGTTACCAATCTCTCTGTTTCTGAAGACCGGCCAGAAAAGCAGCTTTTCTTTATTCTTTTGATTGCAACATCTGATCCCCGCCATTTTCCATGATACACAGTCCCAAAGGTACCAGAACCCAGTTCTCTCAGCTCTTCGAGGTCAGCATTCATTATGAGCTGCCATGTGTATCATTAATATATTTTATGTAACAAATGTTAGTAAATATGAACTAAAGTTTTATGATGTCTTGATTAAAACAGAACATTAGTCCCCCAAGGTAACATCACAGAAACAAATTTGTACAAAATATGCCATAGCCATGCTACCTAACCTAGTGACGGGTGCTTGTCACTGAGAAACACATATTTTACTTGACAGCTTTGAATAATGAGTTGGCTTACCAGAACATAATTTGTTAGGTTATCTAACAGTTACATTTATACGTTTAACGAACAAACTCAGATGTACGTAACTTAAAGTAGTTAAGCAAGCAGAGATAACCTACCAGAACATACTTCACCTATAGATTTCACATAAGCTAATATTTTAAGTTCAGGATCAAATTTTAGACAGTAATCTGTTTGTGATATGACAGAATGTGTGTCATAAACACTATGATGAGAAAGGTGAATTTTCACAAAATTGGAATGATAATGAAAAAGGGTATTTATTTTGCTGCCTAGTTGAACACATTTTCTATAATGGAAAATAGTGAAGTACAAATTAGTAGTTTTTTAAGAAAAGGCAGATATAATCATATAATGCATCAGCACAGAAGACCTATCCAAGCATGATACCTGCAAAGTACTAATGTCCAAATCCCCAAAACTAGTATCTTGTTGAGCAACACCCACATCCCTTGTCTCATTATTTCCATCCTACATTCAATCCATCGAAAATCTGTCAGCCAAAAGAAACATATTCGTGCAAGCTCATTAGATAAAGGACCATTAAAAACATACCTGGTATTCAGACTCCTGTGGTCTAATGTTTTCCACTGTGGCATCGAAGTTCTTATTTTCATTTCCCTTTGGAGAAAGGTTACTTTTTGGGAGAAAAATAATGGCCTCTGATTTATTTGTTACATATAAGTTTTTCTGATTTTCCTCTCCAAAATTTTGTTGGGATTCCTTGTTTCCTGTCAAAACACCATCTGCTGTTTGAGGAGCAGATTGCGGTGATTGATCAACCACGTCTTGTACTTTACTTACAGCTGATGATAAACCAATACTATCCTGATCCATTAGAGAAACATTATCATACCCCTCTTGTGCCAACTTCTGAAAATATGACCACCGTTTAGGCTCATGATTATCCATGTTTAAGCTCAAACCTACTCTATCAGTTGGTAATGGACTAATGCTTGAGGAATCTTCAGAATGTACTGCTTTGGAGAACATATCATGAAGGAAATCACGGGGAAACCTGTCCTCGATGTCAATCAGAATGTCACCCTGAGCAGATTTTGATTTAGCATCCGGAGGAAAATCTTGAGAAACATTAATGGACTCCCTGGTTTGAACCTCACCCAAATTTTGTTCTGGAAGTTTAGATTCTAGATTCTCATTATGTTCAACAGAAGGAACCCGGCGAAATGCAAGATGCTCAGCGCCCTTGGTTTCATCAACTTGGAGAATGTTATGGTTGTCTTTGGAGAGATTTGTCTTATCATCAATAGTATAGCCATCTGCATGCAAGGGCTTTGCTGACGAGCTGGACACCGTGTTCAAATTAGACAGATTATCATTGTGCAATATGTCGCTGGATTCGGTAACTGAACTCATCTGATTGAAATCAGAAAGTAAATCTGACATGAGTAAGTGAGAACCATATGCATCATCTGACTTTGCAGACCGATTCAGCAAATCTGCCTGCTCCCTGGTAATTCTCTCTGAATAGTAGACTCTATTAGGAAGTGGAGGTGGTTCAAGGTAACTGAAATCAATCACATTGGACTCGGCATCAACAAGAGCACGACTGAATGCATCCGTTGATGCATTATAGAAGTCATCTTCACCGGATCTTAAAGCCTGTGTGGAATTCACAGGACTAATCAATGAAGAGGAATCTTCAGTAGGCTGATGCTTAACCTTGTTTTTTGATTGCAGTGCAGGATGAAGAGCTTTTGATACAGCAGCTGGAACTGATGCCTCTGATAAATTACCTTGATAACTTCCTTCAAGTGGCTGCAAAGGAATAGAATATGGTGCTTCTGTGGAAAAAACTTTTCCTGGATCATTACTTGTATTATTGACACTATCACCCTTTCTTCGAATCTGCGCTGATGGAATATCTGAAATTTGTACTTGAAACTCATTGGATTGTTGTCCTTCATTCATGATTCCTTGGTTTACAAAGCCATGAGTAGGCACAGAAACTGGAACCTCTCCAAGATTGCGAGCAGAGTAGTTAGAAGGATCATGGCCATTGTGTATTGGATATTGACTACTTCCCCCCTGGTGAGTGATCTGGTCATCATAAAAGAATGGATAGGCTTCATTAGCATTCGAGGAGGTTGGTGGTAGCATTGGTTGCGAATACGGAACTGTCAATGATGAGTTAACATTGCCAGTCAAGGAATCAACAACTCTGTTGGTAACCTTCTCAATATTTTGTCTGTCTAATTCATGAAGGTTATTAGTAGAACCGCTTGCACCACGAAGGATGGAGTTGTTTCTTGACCCGATGTCCATACCATTGATAGCAACTACATATTGGAGTTCAGAATCACCATCAATGCTACCTAGACCAAACTGAGTATCATCCAAATCATTTATAGAGAATAGGAACATCCTAAGCTTTAGTGATCCTCTCCTGCTTTGTAGTTCATGACATTCCTCAATCATATTACGCAGATCCTCATCAGAAGTAACTGAAACAAGGGCATCAAGATCTTCTCCAGGAAGCTGATACTTTATTACACGAGTTTCATTATAGATTGATAATAATTGCTGCATAAGTTCCGGCCAACTTATGTCTTTTCTCACGCTAATAATGCGCGTTTCACCTCCAACATATCTAAGCTTTCCATCACTTGGCCGTGGTAGTATTCTCCCACCAAAGCTGCATAGAAGCTTCATCTTCATTGATGAGCTGTCAGAAGATGCAGAAGAGCCGATACCATGAAGGACTCGATTATTATCTTGATTGGATGAAGTTCTAGGAATCGATCGAGCCGATACATAATTACTTCTGTCCTGGTGTAGTGAAGAGATCCTTCTGTCAAACTCTTTTGGAACTTTTTCAATCTTTGAGAGCATAGAGATGTCTGAGCCACTGTCAGATCCTGGATGGCCTAGAATGCCTTTTAATTCCATATACCCAGTTGGATAATTTGGATCAACAACATTTGCGAAGGTAGGCTTCTTGAGATTCACCCTATCTCTCATAAACTCAAGAGCAAATTCCTCACCAGTCTGTATGGAGAAATTATGTACAGGTTTATTTTCTGACATGTTATAGGAAGGAGGCCGTATATGGGTATGCACGCCATCCAGATGGTCTTGCAGGACCGACTGCGATGCAGGATGGAATTCCTCATTTCGAGGTTCCATGGAATTGTATTGATGGTTCTGCATATTTGGTTGTGTAATCAAAGCATCATTTGTAAAATTAAATGCAGAGGTTTACTGCAATGCAATAGTAATGGGAACACACTTGACATCATGTGAAAATAATGCACCTATTACTGCAAATTGAATTTCCAAATTCAGAAGACAAGACTACTAACAACTCCAAAGTTTGAATTCTTTATCCATAGCATCGAGTCGAAAAGAAGCTTTATTGATGCTTCAGTTTATGTCACCATGATCAACACAAGAAGAAGCTTCCACAATCTTCAAAACTCTCAAGGCTAAGAGTAATTTTTTTATGATCAAAATTACCACCAAATGTCACCCTGTGATGCAAACAAACAAATACATTAAGGGAACTGATAAAGATAGATGATTGCAAGTACTATAACCGATATAAACATATTCAAACAGAAAAATTCGTCACCAATGACGCAGCATAAATGAGAAGGAAAATGAAGTCTTGGCCTCCTGTAATTGCCTAAAAGATAGACGATTGCAAGTACTATAGACCTAAGTTTGTTTCTTCATAGTCTTCATTTTTCCAATATCAGAGAGTTGAGTCTAGTCCTTGGATAAAATAAGTTATTTATGTACACATTTCGTTCAACCCCGAGTTCATTCCACAACTACTTTTTTTGCGAAATTTTTTTTCGGGTGAGCGGATGACACTCCTACCAAGTTAGGGAAAACCTATGGACTCTTGCAGCACTTACAAAGAAAATTACATTTAATTTTTAAATCACTCCAAAGAGACTAGTGAGAGCTTGAATACACGACTTGTCACTAGACCAACCCCTTAGGGTTATTCCACAACTACTTTAAATCACATACCAAGAAGAAAAGGAATTATAATATTGGATTTGGACAAGAGTGTTTTAGAAAATCAAAACTATGTCATTCAATTGGCATCAGTCAAAGAATTGGAAAGTTATAAAACAACAGGGATTTTACTCATCATTCTCAAAGCAAACCAAACCACATGAAAAGATTGTTGGAGCATAATTGAATAAACAATTGAGGTTATCACTTCACTTAACCACCTAAAAAAAAGGGAATATAATAATTTCAATTCTGGTCAACTCCAATTACGATTCTGAAATCCAAAAATTATGAAACTTAAATCCTAATTACAACCTTTCCCCATCAAAACACAACATAGATGATCATAATTTCATAAATCAACTTTGATTCAAGTAATTGAAACAAACATCCATAAAAAAAGTTACAAAAAAATCTGGATCAGGCAATAAACCAAACAGAATTATCTACATACCTGACTGATAATTATTTTGAACTCCAGATAGTATACTTCAAGAAGGTTTCAAAGAAAGAACCATAGCTTATATCATGAAAAAAAGAGAAAAGAGAAAATATCTATTTGAGAAAAGATCCAAAAGGAATTCAACAGAAAGGAATTCAACTTTGATTTGTATTTTTCTTTTGTGTTTGGAGACAATCTGAATCTACCAACTAATTTTTGATGATACTTTTGGAACAAAATGACAGCACAGCAACAACACACACACCACTCTCTTTTTCTCTCTATATATATCTGTGGATTTTAATAGCTATGTGTTTGTGTTGTGAAATTAAATATAAGATGTTTTTTTTGTGTGTCAGCAAATAGTCAAAAGAGTGAAGTGAAGAATCAACCATGTCTCACAGTTATAAGATCTAAATTTTTTTTTTTCTATTTTTTATTTATTATTCTTACTGCAACAATAGTTAGTTAATCGTTAGCTACGTGTCGTTAAGCCAACAAGGGAAATTAAAGCTATTGGTATATTATATTGTTTAGAGAAAAATGAATTAATAAAAATAGTGTTTTTATTGCAAAATTATTGGAAAACGAAGTGTCCAGAGACTCCTCGAGTCAGTACTAGAACGGGGTGAATGGGGTATAAATACATATTTTTTATTTATTACAACACAAACACAGGTATTATTTGTTCCTATTAGTTTTTCAATGACCAAAATGTAAAATGAACTTTCAGCTACTTGGAATATTAGGTTACTGTATGAAATCTAGTCATTTATAAAATTTAATATTATATCTTACGGTTAATTTAACTGATAAGAGACTTAGGTAACCTCTCATCATAAAAGTCACCAATAGAATCTATATATATAACATTTGAAAATAATCTCTCATAAATGTTATTCCAAGTGTCATCTCATGGATTGCTTAGCATTAATGATGCCTTTTTAATTATTTTATTTTTTTCTTTATTTAATGTAATAAATATAAAGGATACTACAATAAGTATGTAATTTAAATTAGGAAAGTTGTTAACATAAATATGAAATAGGAAATTTATGTACTTCTCTATTCCTAATCTCAATAATTGTATTTGATATTCTCATAATCACATTTCATGGGTATTATTATTGTTCATAAAAATATTTAATTTTACAGTTCTCATTCATTCTTATTGATTAAAATGTGAGAAATTCTCCCTATTATATACTTAGTAGCCAATAAGCAAAATGAATTATTTCAACTACCATGACATCTTAGGTTGTTTAGAAGCATTTTCCTCATAATTTTGATTTGAGTGTGATGATGATATCTTAGATTATTTATCATTTCTCTTAGTCATACAGAGTTATTTATTTCGGGTTGCAAGGATTTCTTTCTAGGTGGAAGAATTATTTGTCTTTGCAAAAAAAAAAATTGTTTGTAAGTGCAAGCATACAAAATAAAATATGAGAGCCTTTTTTCATTTGTACCAAAAGGTAATAAATGCATCATGTTTGAAAAATTTAACTTATATTTAGCCTATAATTTTATAGTATCTATATTTGTTTTTTTTCACTTTAATTTTGAATAATTTAACTTTGTTTTTTCTTTTTCTGATTCTTCACAAATTTCGAATGTTCATTTTGGAATGACAAATGATATAAAACAATAATATCATATTTAAATGAAAATAAAGTTATAGTGAGAGTGATGATTGCATCAACAAAGTTGCTATCTCTTGAGTGACGGAAGACATGTATAATTAGTGATTGTACACTTCATATTTATTAAATTTTATTAGTTACATTTGCTCTTAACTGACATGGTCCAGAGGCTCGAGAACTTCGAGGCAAAGGCTTCTGGCAAAAAGCATGGAACTTAGTAATTTTCGTCTTTATTGTTTCCTGAGGTCGAAGATAGATTACAAGTAACAACAACACTTTAAGTCGTATATTAGTGTCTTCAACCCATCAATCTAATTTTGTTCTTTTCATTTTCTATTTATTTACTTAGGCCGGTAGACCTATAACTATTCTATGTTTTCTTCTATCTTACATAAATTCTTTCGCTTATATTTATGGCCAGCGAGAGTGAGAGTATGGGTCTGTTTGTTACAGATTAAAAAAAACAAGTAATTTTGATGTTAAATAATTTAGAGAATAGTTTTTACATATTTTTTTAAAAAAAAGTAGAAGTTATTTTATGTTTGTGTAGCATAATGAATATCACTTTTTTTAAAATAAAAAAATAAATCTTTCAAAAATAATTTTTATGAGAAACTACTCAAAACATATTCTTATTAATTTTAATCAATTTTTAGATTCTTATTTTTTAAAAAAAACAATAACAAACGGATAGAAAGTTTAAAATGTGATTATCTTTAGAAAAAATCTATAACAAAGGGCTCTATTTCTGAAAGAGTTAGTGGTAGAAACCAAATATAAAATTTATTAATATATGCTAATCATAAAAAAGTGATTATCTTTAGAAAAAATGTATGGACGCTTTTGTTCGTATCCGCGTTAGTCATTAGCTATTGGTTATTGCGCTATTATTTACATTTGGAAGCCTATTTTCTATATACTAATTACATCCTCTATTTTTTCTTCGTATATATAGGTCCTCATTGTGTAATTGAACCATTCTTTTCTGCACGGGGAATCTCTACGGATATTTAATTTCAATACTTTTTTTCTATATAAATACAATTAGGAATATCTTCAAAGAAGAAATACGCCACATGTCGCTTCTATATCATCCCAATGAACCAAACAGTCATGACATGGCATTTAGAATTAAAATAAATTGTTTTAATTGCATTGATTGGAATAGGAATTTTTATTACCAAATAATTCAAATTTAAAACTTATTTCAAGAAAAAAAACGTATATGGAAGTTTTCAAATTTGGTATTTATGGTACATTTAGCTACTATCATGTGACATTGAGAATTTGAGGGACTAAATTGAATAACGTTTAAAAGTATCAGAGAATAATAGGGAATTTGGTATCAAAAACTAAACTGAACTTTTCTAAAATTTGAGAGACCAAAAAAATTATTAATTCATTGATTATGGGCCCGTTTGATACGGATTATAAAATAAGTGATTTTGTTGTTAAATAATTTAGAGATTAGTTTTTAGAGATTTTTAAGAAAATGAGAAATTATTTTGTGATTGTGTAACATATTGAAAATCACGTATTTTAAAAAAATCATTCATAAAAAACTGATTTTTTGTAAAAATACTCAATACAGCTTTTCATATAAAGTAGTTTTTAAATCATTTTCAGTTTTTCATTTTTTTAAGAATCTGTAAAAAACAGATAGCATGTCTTCATTAAGTGATTATTTAAAAAAAATGATTTTTTTTTAAAAATAAGCCGTAACAAACAGGCTCTATATGTAGAAGAGAGGACAAATGTGGTATTACACAGCCATTAATAGATGCACATTAATGTAATCGGGGCAAGTGCCCCTAGATGATAAATAATTTTACTTAAAATAAATATATTAATTTAATTTCCCCAGTTTGTCCGTATAATTTTTTTATAAAGGTAGAAATTTACAAGAGATTACTAAAAGAGTGGGGATCAAGTTACTCCAAGAGTAACTTTTGTAGAGTTACTCCACTTAATATCTCTCTGTAGACTTCAAAATTTATCAATCCAACCGTTGAATAGTTTCATATTATGTTGATGATCATGCATACCAAAAAGTATTGAAATTAAATATCTGTAGCTATCGAATCTTTGTATATATAGGTCCTCAAATTAAAATTGCTTTACTCTGCCAAATTTTTTTGCGATATATCTTGACTTTGTTTAACAAACTATTGTGTTAATTTTAATTAACACTTTAACAATACTAATATCTTATACTAATCAAATAGTAATTAAAGTATTGCTCATTCCAAAATATGAAAACAATATATATTTATAAATGGACAAATACACGAAATAATGAAAATTCAATATTACTTAACACAAACACACAATCGTCTGCCTAAACTCCCGTTACTTTTTAATATCATTATCAATTGAACATTGTATTTACACAATTTTTTGTAATTAATTCGTCTCCCATAATTAAAAAAGACAGTTTTTGTAATTAATTTTTTTTGACAGAAAATATTAATTGTAACAAATTATAATAAGGAGAAATTACACTCACCTCCCCTAAACCACGATATATTAATATTAAATGACATACACAACCCTCTATTTTTAGAATAAACACTCACTTCTCTTATTTGAAAAAAGTTTGCATCGTATGTATAATATTTTTTTATATTTTTAGAATAAACACTCACTTTTTTGGTACATTTCTTATGAAATTTCTCGTAATCATTCTTTTGTTATATTTTTAAGTATGCATCGTATGTATAATATTTTTTATATTAAATGAAATTAACAAATATTGAATAAGTATACTATATATATATATTATTTTCTAATTTTTATAGACACATTTACCCTAACACACAAATAAAAATAAAGATATCAGCACGATGGGTGGGGACAGAGAATATTTTCTCACTTTCCGTCCCCATATCTTATATTACTCCACATCCTCGCTCTCCATATCAGAGAGTTTTCCTCCCCCATCCCCATCCCCACAGAACCCTATTGTTCATACAAAAGTAGTAAATATTAAACTTAAATTCAACATATTTTTGAAAATATATAAAAAATTAAAAAATATCATAAAGTTTAAATTTATGGTAATAGGGATTATGTAATATTTTTTGTTTATTAGCAATATTAACTTGATGAAATAATACTATATATATTTGTTAGAGTTTCATAATAATTTTATTGGAAATTGAGACCCCTCGGACTAGGGGTATAAACTATATCCCATTCCTACCATGCTTTCAGGGGAACTTAGTAATCTGTCCCCGTCCCCATAGGTTAATATCGATCTTTAGGAATTAGGCCTTTAAACTGGGTCGTTTCCACGGGAATTTCCACGTATAAGGAGAAATTGACACATCTAAGTACAACTTCACCAGACATAAATAAACCCTATTGCATGAAAACATTAACATCTAAACATAAATTAACAAATAAAATATAATTTTTTTAAATAATTTTCAATAAGATAAGTATATACCCGTGCAAAGTACGGGTCAAACACTCTAGTAACCTCTTATATGATTTTGTTTCTTTAACCTTTTAAAGAAATTCATTTCCTCCTTAAGAAAAAAAATTAGTTCCATAGTATAATGTATGTATAAATGATAAAAATTAAGGTTTAAATGTTTTTTTCTACCTTCCAAATATACCACTTTTTGCTTGTTTTCTATAATTTTTTCATTTTCATCTTTTTGGCCTAACTTTAGTCATCGTCACAAAACTCCTGACGTGGTTAAAATAGGTGCTTGTCATCATTCATCAATGGCATGTAGGATTTGAGATGCCAAGTGGCAGTGGCACATGACATTATGTTGCTTTGAAACAAATTATAAAAATATTCTTGAAAATTACTTAACAAAACATATTAATTGAAGTCTTCACACAAAAAAAAAAAACATTAATTGAAATAACATTCCTAGTAATCAAGCATATTGTAATTTCATTTGTGAACCAAACACACCGTAGAGTCTACTTTCAAACCCTAAAACGAATCCACCCATAGTTTTGTTTCAACAAACCAGAATACTTTCGTACACTTGGTGGAGTTGTTTTATTACCTGGCTTGAGGGAGTTTTGCTTTTGTTCTATGCTATCTCAAAATCTCATTCCCTACTGGTTAGTGCCTAGCAAGCGAAACTCATTTTGGGAGTCAGAGATGGAGAAAAATGCAGCAGCAAAAAATAAAAGGTTAGCAATTTATATACCCGATGATCTTGCCTTTTCAATTCTATAAAAACTGCCTGTGAGATCTTTGAAGCGATTTGGATGCATATGCAAATCATGGGCCCTCTTGTTTGAAAACCCTAAATTTTTGAGCATGTATCGCAACAATTTCATATCTAATTGTTATTCTTGCTGCGATGAGGCGTCTCTCCTCCTACATTTAGTAGATCTAGACCCACCTCGAAATTCAATTGATTATCTTTCTGGTGAGAGGTTTGAGAAAATGGCCAAACTGGATTGGCCAAATCCATTTCAAGGGGAATCCTTTTTGAACGTACTTAGTTCTGGAAGTATTAATGGGATTTTTTGTCTCCATCAATTATTTGCAAAAGTTGTATTGTGGAATCCAGCTATCGGAGATCACAAGGTTCTTCCTCCTAGCCCTGTTGAGTTGTGTCTCCCACCTTCTGCGGATATCTTAGATTATCTTGAGTATACAATCTATGGATTTGGTTATGACCCTGTTAGAGATGACTATAAGGTGATTCGACATATAAAATTTATAAGTCGTCCATACTCAGACTCAGACTCCGACTCTGACTCTGACAACGATTATGTGCCCTTGAAAGATATATCTTTTGACCCTTTCTGGAAGATATATAACCTGCGAAGCAACTCTTGGAAGAAACTTGATGTCGACTTTCCTCCTTATGCAATTCCTGATCGTGTTCGAGTTTACATGGACGGTGTTTGTCATTGGTTGTCTAGAGTTGATTATAAAACTAAAACTTATATGGCGTCATTTGACTTGAGCAATGAGGTGTACTCTACCACACTCATACCCTCAGACATAAATGATTGTTTTGATATTGATATTGATATTGGATCGTATTGGACCTATTTCGACTTGGTGGTATTAAATGGGTATATTGCCTTGATCTCATACCATCAAAAGATGGCTACCTTTAATATAGCAATTTTGGGTGAACTCGGAGTGAAGGAATCATGGATCAATCTCCTCATAGTTGGGTCGTTTCCATGTGTTGAGCAACCTATCGGAGTGGGGAAGAAGGGAGAAATATTCTTCCAAAGCAAAGACAAAGGACTAGCTTGGTTTTTTTTTAGATAAGCAAATGTATTAAGGGGCACACAAGGGGTGCACCAACCCCTTACACCTAGGGGCCTCATTAAAACCTCCGAGAGCCAAAACCCATTGGGAAAGAGACTCAGGGAGGGAAAAAGAGTACCCCAACTACAAAGTTGTTACAAGAAAGATTACAATAAAATTACAATGATTATAAACATCCCAACGGACAATTATGCCAATCCGACCAACCAACCGTACATTTCCTTCATTGCCTCGCCTTAAACCACCCCGACGCACAATCCTTGATGCCCGCAACCAAAAACGGAATTGATACTTCCTATTTTGAGCCAACCAAATATTCCATATAACCGCCAACCATATTAGGTGCTTCACCCGTTTTTGCTTCCTTCCTTTTAGCAACTTCCTGAATTCCAAAAAATGAGCAATCAAATTCTCCTCGTCAGCCTGTGCAACTCCCAACCACGAAAACACCTGCTGCCACACCAGTTTCATTCTGCTAGAGTGTAAAAACAGGTGCAAAACAGTCTCCTCTTCGTCCGAACACAGCACACAGCGTGATTCTTCTTGCGACCGTATTATGCCCTTCCGAAACAGCGCGCTACGTGTTGCAATTCTGCCCAGCAGCGCCCTCCACGCAAAGATCAAAACCTTTGAATGGGCGTCGTTCTTCCACAGTTTCGGCCAAACAGCAATGTTGCTGTCAGCGCTCGCGACGTCACCACCTGCAAAACGCACAGCCAGCCACACATAACAACTCCTAACCGAGAATCCGTGTGTTGCGTCGAGCAAACAAATCCAGCAATCTGTCATTTGTGTTGCTGGTGAAACCGAGAGCAATATGTCCTGCAGATACTGTATATTCTGCTCACCATTTGACAGCAATTTGTTTGTCCAATCCCAGTTCCAATGCCACACATTTCCTGCCCAATATCCCATATCTTCCACCACCACATCTTTCCTACTGCAAGAATCATAAATTGACGGGAAAAGTTCAGCAAAACTGTCTCTCCCCAACCATGTGTCCTTCCAAAACTGCACTATATTACCTCTCCCCAATTTAATCTTCACAATTTCATCGAACCAGCCACTATGTAGATTAGAGTCGTCCCCCAATTGACATAAATCCATCCACCAAATTGAAGTTTTCCCCCATCCTCTCCTATACTCGCTTTCACTAGGCCATCTTCCTTTCAATCCATATCTCACTGTTAGAATCTCCTTCCACAAAGGATTGCCCTCCTCCGACAAAATCCTCCATCTCCACTTTATTAGAAGGGCTATGTTAAATGCCTCTAAATTCTTAATTCCGAGGCCACCTTCTTTTTTTGGGGTGCAAATTTTTTCCCACTTCACCCAAACCATCTTCTTATTAAACCATCTTCTTATTCTCCCCATCTCCTCCCCATAAGAATCTCCTTTGGAGTTTTACTATCTCCTCAATCACTTTCTTGGGGGCTTTGTAAAAAGAGAATAGGTATAGCGGGAGAGATGCTAATACCGAATTTATGAGTGTAACACGCCCCCCAATGGATAATTGTCTACTTCTCCAAATATTAAGTCTTGCTTTGATAGAATCAATAACCGGTTGCCAAGTGCTCAACAATCTCAGGTTTGCGCCGACCGGAATACCAAGGAATTTAAAAGTTGTTGAGCCCAATCTACACGAGAGAAACTGTGAGATCCCCTCCATATTTCTTTCTTCCATGTTTATACCAATGACATTACTCTTAGCAAAGTTTACTTTCAATCCCGACACTAGTTCAAAACTCCTTAAAATTGCTTTCAAACACCACACACTTTTTTCTCTGCCATTGCAAAAGAAAATTGTATCATCCGCAAATTGTAGAAGTTCAACCGAAAGAGTCTCGCTTAATTTGAAACCACATAAGTTATTTGATTCCACCACCTTTCTCACAAGACCCGCTAAACCTTCCGCTGCAATTACGAACAAAAATGGTGCGAGAGGATCACCCTGTTTTAGCCCCTTCTGGGCCACAAATTCACCGGTTGGACTACCGTTAACCAAAACTGAAATAGAATTAGAGGAGTAGCATGTGCGCATCCAGCCCCTCCACTTTTCTCCGAAACCCAGTCTCCCCAACATATAATCCAAGTATGACCAACTCATTGAATCATATGCTTTTTCAAAATCGGCTTTTAAAACCACGCATTTCTGCTTCCTCCTTTTTGCCATATCTATTACTTCATTTACAACTACCACACCATCGAGAATATTTCTCCCAGCTAGGAAAGCACTTTGCCCACTCGAAATCACACCCTTCAACACCCTTTTTAATCTCCCCGCAAGGACCTTGGCAAGCATCTTATACAAGCATCCGATGAGAGAAATCGGTCTATACTCCCCTAGCCCTTGAGGATTTTTTGTCTTGGGAATAAGTGCAAGGAAGGAAGCACTTATTGCTTTTGGCAACCTTGCTTGCTTATGGAACTCATTGAAGAACTTTAAAATATCATGTGAAATTAGATCCCAACAACTCTTGATAAAATTAAAATTAAACCCATCTGGTCCCGGGCTCTTATTGCCATCACACTCCCATATAACTTCCTTTATCTCCTCCAATGTGAATGGTTCAAGTAATAATTCATTGTCCCCTCTTGAAATTTGATTATATCGGATGCCATCGAGTGTCGGCCTATTGTACTCCTCTTCCTTAAATTTCTCTTCAAAATGATCTCTTATTGGATTCTTCACGCCTATCACGTCCTCCACCCACTCCCCATTCACCAAAATCTTCAATAATTGGGTCCTTCTTCTATTACCTTTGATGCATGCATGAAAAAAACGGCTATTGGAATCACCTTCCGCTAACCATTTAACTCTTGATTTTTGCGCAAGAAGACTTTCCTTCGCGTGTAATTCTACCCAAAATTCATCATTCAAACATTTCCTTTGTTCCTCATCGATGCCTCCCCCTTCCGAGGACAATCCTTCTAACACATTCAGCTCGCGTACAATATTTTCAATTTTCAAGTCTTTGAAACCGAATACCTCTCGGTTCCATACCTTAAGTTTTTCTTTTAACCTTCTTAATTTTTCTTTCAACACAATGGAATCCCTTCCTTCCACTTGAAATGACAACCAGCACTCATTTACAAACTTCATAAACTCCTTATGTTCCATCCAGCAATTGTTAAATCGAAACGGTTTAGGCCCCCAGTTCAACTCCGAAGTAACTAACCATACCGGGCAATGATCAGAAATTTCTCTATCCCCTATCCACTGGGCACTTATGTTCCACTTTGAGATCAACCCTTCTGTCAACAAAATTCTATCAAGTCTGCTTGCCCTCCCATCCGAACCGAAGCAAGTAAATTTTTTTCCTAGTGCCGGCACATCAACAAGTTCCATATCCTCAATGAAAGCGAGAAATTCCCTCGCTTTCGCTTGGTTTGATTTAAGTACTCAAATGATTGAGGAGCTCGATTTTAAAGCAGGAGATTTTGGTAGTCATGTAATAGTTTATATGGAAAGCGATCTTCCAATTGGATGAGTATGTAATTAATTGTTTTACTTGTTTTTTTTTTGACCGAATGTTTTACTTGCTTTTATCCAAGAGTTATTTGATAGTGGTTATTGGGATTTTACCTTGTCTACAAAGTGGTCTGTCGTAATTATTGTCGCGTATTTGGTTTGACAACTTAAAAAACATTCCATTTCTAAATATTAATCATGCTCACTATTAGTTTTATTTTGAAGGTTTACTATTTTTATATTTGCAAACTGATTTGATTTTCATTTCATTTGCAATTATTATCCGTTGCCCTTAATGTATATAGTCTTTAAATTTATGTAATTTTATGGTGAATATTTGCAAACTGATTTGATTTCCATTTCTTTTTGCAATTATTATCCTTTACCCTTAATGTATACAGTCTTTAAATTTATGTAATTTTATGGTGGATATTTTTGTTTCTCAATTCAATTAACTAGCCGTATTTAAGCTTGATGGTTTAATTCAGAAAATATTATTAACATCTGTTAATTCGTCAAAGTTGGCTCACTCTATCTTTTATCTTGTGCAAGCTAAATAGTTCACATGCAGTCTTGGACTATAGATGACCTCTATGAATTCCTTAATCTGCTTCATCAATCTCCCAATGTAGTTACTTTGTCACTCAATTAATACATAGATTTTTCCTTATATATGTCTTTATAAATCTATACCTATTATAATCTCAAAGCTCCCACTATTTTTTCCTTTTACTAGCGAGTCTAAAAGCTTTCTCCATTTTATGTTATGATTAATATTTAGTAATTTAGCAACTCAGATAATAGTTTTGAAAACTATGGAGACTCATGAGTAAATGGCTTGGAAGTATTAGAATAAATGTTGCAACCTCATTGGAATTTAATTCAATTGTTGGTTCGACTTTTAAAACACTGTTTCTAACTTTCAAGTGGGTGTTCATGAGTTACTTTATTTTTTGAATCTGATGTGAAGAACTCTCATATGTAATTTAACTAGTTTCAGAGCGTGGTGAGAATTAGCTTATAGGTAAACTACAGGAGAAAATGTAACAGTTTTGCATTTTGCCTTTCAGGTCCATCAAATAAGAACTATATATATATAAACTTTAGTTGGTAGGTTTTTCTCCCAATTAACTATTACTTTTCTAATTATGGGGACAGGAAAGGAAACAAAGTAAGCATCCAGGTGATATGATTTCGAGAATGAACAAGGGAAGAAGAATGAAGAAACAAGAAAATAGTTAGCGAGTTAATCATAAAATAAAATGATTTTAAATTTCTATTAAACAAGTTTAGTGTACAACAAAATTGTAATCAGGCACGTATTTGATCATTAAAAAAACAAAACATAAGGGACAGTAACAGAATGCATTGCACCTGGAATTTAAATACTTCCTAGGAAGATCACTCAATGAATAAATTTAACCATGAATTTGTATATTGAAAACTAAAAAAGGAACATTAATGCCAATAATATTGGTATAAGATGTGGAAAAAACCAGCACCATTGTTCGTTTGTTTGAATCATGATTCATTTGGATGCCTTGTGGTTCTGGTTTTGGTTTGGCTAGCTGCTGCAGACATAACACGTAATCGGCTGGCGATTTCGGTGAAGGATGGTCTAGCAGTAGGATTGGGTGCCCAACATTCCTCCATTAGTGTTCTCCATTCAGCATCACAATAATTTGGAATTGTTGGCCTTAGTGTGTTGTTAACAATCCCACCTGCATAGAAAAAAGTTACATGGAAATTCATAATATAATGTATGATAGATAAATAGATGGATAGTTGCTACATAACACTTAGGAGACAATAATAAAGGATAATAACTGCATTCCAATCCCATCATCACATCACATTTCATCACAAAAACTCAGTTCCTAAACTCCACGAATATCTGTGAGATGATTAGATGCAAGTGTAAAACTTTCTTTACATTGTTAGTGCATAGTCTTTAAAATCTAAAAGTAAATGAAATGATAGAGATTTACTCACTTTGTTCCAGAGTACGCGTCGTTTAAGGGTGGAGAGAGAAAAAGCAGAAATGAAAGGGCGGGGTAGTTTTTTAGAGAGAGAGAGAGACCGGGTATCCTCTCTCCTCAATGGAAAGCGGCGAACAAGGTCTCCCTTCGGCCATTTCCGCCGCTCCAACCACCGGGATCCCCACCGACTCCCCTCCTCCACTCGGTGATCCTATTAATGGTCCCGATCCAGCTGCGGAGCCTGAATTTCATGCTCTGATTTCAGACGAAGAGCACGAGCACGAACACGATCATGATCTCGAACACGATCATGATCACGAACACGAACACGATCCCGATCATGACCATGACCACCATGATGATGACCAGGACCGTGATCATGTGGTTGAGACCGTTGCTTCCTTGGATGATATCAAGCTCAAGATAATTAAGCAGGTGGAGTTTTATTTCAGCGATGAAAGTTTGCCAACTGATAAGTATCTGTTGGGTTTCGCCAAGAGGAACAAGGAAGGGTTTGTTCCTATATCAGTTGTCGCTTCATTTAGAAAAATGAAGCTCACCCGAGACCATTTATTTATTGTTGCTGCACTGAAGGAATCTTCACTGCTGGTTGTTAGTGGTGATGGGAAAAGGGTTAGGCAGCTCAATCCACTTCATGTCAATGAAATTAAAGATCACAAGTTACACACTGTTGTGGTGGAGAATTTGCCTGAGAACCATTCGAAGGAGAACATTCGGGAAATATTCCGTGCAGCTGGAAATATAAAGAAGATAACCATTCATGAGCCGCGTTCTACTGCAGATTCTGCTAAAGTTTATAGCCATATCAAGCAAGAAAAGTTTATTAGTAGTAAGCTACATGCTCTTGTGGAATACGAGACTATTGAGGCTGCTGAGAAAGCTGTGGCTATGTTAAATAATGAATAAGACTGGAGAAATGGCACGAGGGTTAAACTTCTCAAGCAAATGGGGAAATATGGACACAAAAAACAAGTTTGGAAGGAATCTAATTCTGAGAAGAGTAGCTCAAGTCATGAGAAGAGTAACTCAAGTCATGTATCTGAGCAAACTGGAGATAAGGAGAATCATGGCTCAGATGAGCATCATGGAGATACAAATGAGAAAGAGGATGGAGAGCATCTGTCAAAGGATAAATGTGGGCAGAGGCACACAAAACAAGGAAGATCAAGAAAGCATAAATATCGTGCTACAAATGGGATGGGTCACGGAAACACATCATCTACCTATACTGCCGAAGCATCAAAGCCACCTCCTGGACCAAGAATGCGAGATGGAACCCGGGGCTTTTCAATTGGACAAGGCCGGCCTCCTGTCCCTGCTTCGAATTAGCAAGATTTGAAAGCGGATTGTATTTAACAGTATTTATTTCAGCTATTTAAGTGTTGTAAAAGTTTAAACTTGGGTCCCTATGTGTTTTCTTGAGCCAACGTTCAAGTGGTTGTGGACTGGTTAATTTATTTTGGTCGCGGAGTCTAAAAAAAAAGTGTCGTTTAAGGTTTTTTCACATAGATTAAGAAAATATTATAAATGATTGAATGTAACAATTTTACAAATTTATTCTTATTAATTATTGCTTTAGTGATGAATGTTATAATTGTATAGTAGAGTATTTTTTTTGTCAGCTAAACCAAATTGCAAACAAACACCACACACAGAAGAAGCATTATTATTGTGTTGTTGGTTCAATGAAAAGTTGAAACCCTTTTCAAAAAGATGCAATCAGAAGGTAGCCAAGACTCTTCCTCAAACAACATAAACAGAAACATATGAAAAAGATCGCACCTATAATTGCACCATAGTGCATATTGGCATATGGCTCCTCACCGGTAAGAATCTCCCAAAGTACTATGCCGAAAGAGAACACGTCAACCTACAAACCGAAATTCAATTTCAAAAACCAATAATTTTACACAATAAGATGAATGAAAGAAGACATGAATATGGATAACAAACTGAACTACTTTAATATTCAAATATGGGCTTAGTTAGGGTGAAAGTTCCAACCAAACTTTCTTTGTGACCAAAAGATTTTGAAAAAGAGATAAATAGGAAAACAAAAAAAAGTTCTACATAAATTTCTGCTCCAAACGCTATGAAGGACAGAAGTCATGAGTAGTACTACAAACTAATATAGAGTATAATGTCATGTAAGATTAATATAACTTAGCTCTTTAGTTAAATTTCAAATGTGGGCTTATGGTGAAAGTAAATTTGCATGTTAAAATTCACAAACAAAAAATAGTTCTACATAAATTTATGCTCCAAACTGCTATGAAGGACAGAAGTCATGAGTAGTACTCTAAACGAGTAAAGAGTATAATGTCATGGAACATTACTTAAATTTCAACTCTTCATCATGTGATCGTACAAAAAGGTATCAAATTAAGAAAATTCACATTTCTACCTTTTCTGAGACCTTGTTGCTGCTACCATTCAGCAGCTCTGGTGCCATCCAAGGTAAAGTGCCACGCACGCCACCAGAAACCAAGGTATTTCGTTTAATTTTTGACAAACCAAAATCACCAACCTGGAAAAGCAAATTTAACATTCTTCTCAACATTTATCTTAAGAGCACAACATGTTATGCTCATTGAAAATAGGAGAAAAAGATTCCAATTTAGATACCTTGCATATTGGCCGTAAAGGATCTTTTAAGTTTACAAGTAAATTGTCGCATTTTAAGTCAAAATGCACAATATTTTTGGAGTGCAAATATTCCATTCCAAAAGCTGCATCCATTGCAATTATCAGTCTCTTACGACGATCAAGATACCTAGAGTGAAAAATCAAGCTCAGAGTCAAATCCATGAGAGACTTATCACCCATACTCATCATGACACAGACACTAAGACACCACTAACATCCAAAATACATAAATTCCCATATATATAAATAATTATAAAGATAACTAAATCAATAAACACAAACACATATATGATAAATATGACAAAAATCTAAATTGAGAATTAAGATTTAACTATTCGCTTTTTAAAAACAAACTTGATAGGCATTACAAGGATTTTTTGAAGATAGAAGATTTTATATTCTAGGAATAAGTAATAATTTTAAAATTTGAAGAAGCTGATTTTTTTTAAAAAAAAGTCATGATAAAAGTATCTGAGAGATGTCTAAGCGGTGTCTAGGAAAGGAAGTGTCCAAGAATATTTTTTAAGCACGACATCGTAAAGGGATGTCTGACGCATATCATGTCGGTGTCCAACGAGTGACGGTGTACGACTCCGACATAGACACATGACACGACATTCGAAAGAGGTGCCCATGCTTCAGAGGTGCCATGCCTTCTATATGACACAAGAATTGTTATTAAGGATGGCTTTAACTTCATCAAACGGCAATGCTATGCCTTGATCTTATATAGTAGAACTCTAGTTTGTTTTTTAAAAACATATTTGAATAAAACAATAATCTCTAAGCCTCTTGGTTGAATAATAAAAGTCAATAGAAGAAATTAAAAAGTACTATCTAGGTGTCCAATACCTATCCTTGCGGAGTAATACATGCCGAAGAGAACCATCAACCATATATTCGGTAACAGTTGCCATTGTTCCTCCTGGTCCATCCTGCACCACACCATAAAATGCCACCACATTTGGATGATGAAGCTTCGAAAGAATGTCCGCTTCTCGCCAGAATTCAACAGTCTGAGAAAAGGAGCAAACATTATCACTACTATCATTGAAAATCAAAAGGCATGACATCTTTAATAGAAAGTCAATTATAAGTTACCACTTACCAGTCTCTCTTGCTCAGATGATCGACCTGTGAAGCAGGCTTTCTTTATTCTCTTAATGGCAACATCTGTTCCTCTCCATTTTCCATGATATACAGTCCCAAAGGTACCAGAACCAAGTTCCTTCAGCTCTTCAAGATCTTCATTCATTATAAGCTACAATTTGCATCAAAAAGCAATGAAATAAATGAACAAAATTTCCAGGCAATCGTTTAGCCAATACAATGAAATCTGAAGCCTGTGAATATTTTAATAAGCATGTCTGTCATTACTATTTCAGATGGTTTCAATATGCATAACTTTGATGGAAAAAAACAATTTCAAATAGATCTCTGAGTAAACATTTGCAAGTTTTATTTTGAATTAATTTTGAGAAGACAAATGTTTTCTGGAAAAAAAAAAACTTTCAGGGAGTACTGTGAAAACAGAAGGAACTACATTTTACAAAGAATTTGCCTATTTGGTCTAGATAAAACCTTTGTTTGATTTTAGGTCCTATACAGCACATATTATTTTTAAACTCAAATGAACAAGAGAGAGAAGACATGAAACCAAGTGATAAATAATATCAACTAATTTGCAAATTTCACTTTACAGTTTAAATTGGCCCTTTTTAAAGGACTGCCAAAAATATTAACCTACTGTCAAAGTTATCAAGTTTCATTTCAGCACAGATAAGTAGCCATTTTATTAGACAACACAGGAAAAGCAAAGACTCCCTTAGACTATCAGTCATTAAGATAAAAAGATATATACACTACTATGAAGCACGAACACTTCTACATTTAGGTGTGTCCTGTGTCAGACACGTCTCGGACGCCGACACCTGTACAACATGTGTCATTGTCAGACACTTCAATTAAGTGTCCAATTAAAAATCAATTTTTTTGGCTCCGACATGGATGGGAAACTGTTTTGGTAGGAACAGGCAACTTTTTCATGTTGTGCCTGTTCTTTTATAGTTTTGCTGCAGTAGTTTGTAACTTTGTTTAGAGATTTATTTTTTCCTATTTCAGTGTTTTTAACTGGTTAGATTTTGCTTCTAAATTTGATTGTGAGTCATCAAATTTCACCTCCTTTTGATCTTTTATAAGTGCGGCTCATATATTATTTTATCTTATTATAATGTGTGTGTGCCGGTGTTCAATTTTTTGGATATTACCGGCCCACTACATTTTGGTGTCATATTTTGAATATTAGTGGTCTCCTACATTTCGGTGTCCTATATTTTGGATACTAGCAATGTCTAGGTGTTGTGTCTGTGGCTGTGACCATGCTTCATAATATACACATTGTATACAATGTCTAACATTCTGCACTGCATCATGACCTCTGCAGAAACTGAAGTATACAAATTTCTTGCCAATTTAAACTTCTGAAGTCATCTTAATCAAACCTTAATTGTAAAATAAAAATTAAGAATCAGAGCAGAAAAGCAAGCCATTCTCAAAGCCAAGCGTATTAGCAAACATTTATACACAAGACAACAATTCATTTACATATCTCAGATGACACAATGAACTTTCTATTGCAAAATCCTTTCTAAATTCCCAACCCCAAATAAAAACTATGGTGCCGAAGAAATATTGCATATGCAAAAATGAATATCTTACCTGCAAGGTACTCATATCGAATTCTCCTAAAGAAGGATCAAGAGGCGGTAGATTGCTATTTTTCTTTTCAAACTTCCCACCCTACGTTGAAACAATAAAAACTTTCGTCAGCAGATAAGCATATTTGTAAGCTTCTGAAACCGAATATATATATATATATATATATATATATATATATATATATACTAAAATTGTACCTCATATTCTGACTCTTGTGCTCTTAGGTTGTCCAACATAGCATCAAATTGCATACTTTCAGTGTCATTTATTTGGGAATGATCATAATTTGAATTCAGATCAGTAATTTCTGTTGCCATTTCTCCATGCAAGACTTTCTGATTTTCTTCCCCAAAATTGAGATGGAATTCTGCATGATTTGGAGAAACTTCATCAGTTGTTAAAGGTGTAACATGATCTCCAACAACTTTTCCTATTGCAGGTGTAAAACCAACATGATCCTGATCAATAAGCGACACATTATCGATCCCTTCTTGAGCCAATTTTTGAAAATACGACCATCGTTTAGGTTCGTGGTTTTCCATGTTTATGCTTAGGCCCATTCCATCTGAAGCTAATATATGTTGACCAGAGGAATCTTCTTCTAGTATTGCTTTGGAGAACATATCATTAAGCAATTCACGAGGGAATCGATCATTAATATCAATAAGAATGTCACCTTGTCCATGTTTGGAAGAAACATTGGAAGGAAATTCTTGAGAATTGTCTTCTGTAGTTGTGTTCCCATTCAAAGGAACAGGTACTGCTTGCATGTTAGGATCATCATTAGATTCTTTCACAGAAGGAATATCTGATCTACCGTCTTTTTTGTCTTCAAGCGGGGGTTTGTTATGATTATCATTGCAATAACTTTCTGTTTCCAATGTAACAGAATTGTCCATATTCGCTGTGATGTTCGAATCCTCAGGTAGATTTCCATTATGCAAGTTGTTACCAGAGTTTGTAGCTGAATCCTGCTGCGAGTTGACATCAGAAAGTAAATCCGAAACATGAAATTGAGAATTGTGTGCGTCATCTGACTTTGAGGACCGATTCAGCAACTCTAATTGCTCCCTAGGAATTCTTTCTGAATAATAAACTCTTCTAGGAAGAGGAGGAGGGTGAAGGCAACTCAAATCAACTGCATTCGAGCGAGAATCAGCATGAGGAGCACCAAATGCACTGCTAGATGTAGAAGAGTCTTCATAATCCTGGAGCTGGTCCATTCTAGATGGAGGGAATGAATTCCCCTCAGGAGCAGTAACTGCAACCGATGCTTCCGGAAAATTATTTTTTGAGTAACCATCAAATAGTTGTGTAGGGGAAGCAGATGGTATTTCCGAGGATAAAACTTTTGCATGGTCACCCCCTTGTTGAATTGAACTATCACCTGTCTTTCTTACCGAAGTTGCTGGTATTTCTGAATTTTGTACTTGAAATCCACTAGGTTGATGGCCTTCATTTAAAACCCCTTGTTGATAAATCGGCGTATAAGATGGCATATTAGTAAGAGTCTCTTCATTAACAGGCTTATAGGAAGGACTGAGACCATTATTTATAAGATATTGACCATGAGTACCACTAGGTTCACCATGGCGCATCATTTGATCACCATAAACCAGTGAATAAGTTTCATAAGAATTTGATGAATTCGGTAACACTGGTTGTGAAAAATGAGTAGCCAATGATGAGTCAAAATTGTTTGTCGGCGGGACTCTTGTAGATTCTACAGCAACTCCATTAGCTTCCCCTTCAATATTTTGTCGGTCCAATTCATTTAGATCATTAGCAGAGTAGTTGAAACCAATCATCCCTGAGTTTTTTCTTGATCCCAAGTCCATGCCGTTAACAGCAATAACATACTGGATGTCAGAATCATCACCCATGCTGCTTAGACCAAACTGAGCTTCCTCCAAATCACTCAGTGAAAACAAAAACATCCGAAGCTTTTGTGATCCTTCTCTATCTTCTAAATGATTGCATTCCTCCATCATATTCTGCAAATCCTCATCAGATGACACAGATACCAAAGCATCGAGTTCTTCCCCAGGAAGCTGATACTTAATTGTATGAACGTCGTTATAGATTAGCAATGCTTTCTGCACGAGCTCCTGCCAAGATATGTCTTTTCTTACACGGAGAATACGTGTTTGGCCTCCAACATACCTTAACTTTCCGTCACGTGGTCGTGGCAATATTCTACCACCAAAGCTGCAAAGAAACTTCATCATCATTGATGAGCTATCATAACTTCCGGAAGAGCCATACCCTTGCACAAACTGTCTGTTGTCCTGATTCGACGATATTCTTGGTATTGATCGAATTGATCCATAGTTGCTTCTATCTCCATATAACGATGTGTTCATTCTATCAAACTCTTTCGGATATTTATCCACCATTGATAGCATGGAAATGTCTGATCCAGTTTCAGATCCTGCATGACTGATACCTAAAATGCCTTTTAGTTCCATATAACCTGTTGTATAATTGGAATCACCGACATTTGAAAATACAGGCTTTCCAAGATTCGCCCTATCTCTCATAAATTCAAGAGCAAATTCCTCACCCGTCTGTATGGAGTAATGATGTATAGGTTTTACCTCTGATGTATTAAGGTCAGGTGGTCTTCTACTACTATGAATGGCATCCATATGGTCCTGCATTACTGACTGTGATCCAGGATGGTATTCATGGTACTCATTCCTAGGTTCCATGCTTTTGTATAGAAATCTAGAGTCCTAATCGATGGATCATACAAAATTTTTTATAAAACAACTCATTGAAAGTTTGAGTGAAATGAAGTTCTAAATTTCTAGTAACTGACCAGTTTAGTCACCATATAGAAATTTGAAGCAGCATTGCCAATCTTAGAAACTCTCAGGAACTATTGTACCTTTTTCTCCCAAAATGCAAATTAAATACAACGAAATTGCCCTGTAAACAGAGAGACAATGTTCAGCAATATATTAATATCCAATAAGATATCACAGTAAATTGGCAACAAATCTATAATATATATACCTGCAGAAAACAATAATTGTTGCATACATTAAGAACTAATATAAAAGCTACACAATGACAGCACCTTTTGTTAAACTAACATCAACATATTTTAAAGTAATAAATACGTTGATACTAAATGATAGATTGGGGAAGTGGAGTGATGCTAGTGGACAAGTCTCTAACTACCCTTTCATGGCAAAAGGGTCATTTTACACATATATGGGATAATGCAAGATTGAATATCTCTCAGTGAGTTCTCAAATAAATTACACATCTATTCCTGTTACTATAATTTTGGACACTTTCTCCACTCAATTAGTCTAAGATGTACTCAAGTATTGAATTCCACAAAGTGTTTTGAGCTTTCCATGATCTAAAAAGCAAACTAACAATTAAGCATAAGACCATTTGAAGAAAAAGAAAACTTAAAAAAGTTGACAAATTTGGTCAAAATCGAGATTCCACTATAAACAAAATCAAAACCCCTTGATCTCCATCTCTATTCATACACTCAAGATTTTAAATCTAGGGTTCTACCTATGGTATCTAAACTTCACAATGAAGCAAACAAAAACAACCAATGAAGATAATCACACACAAAAAAACAAAAATAGACATAATAAGAAACTGAATCTAACTACCCAATGAAGAGAAACATAATAAAATCAAAACTTTCACCTACCCATTGCTGATTCAGTTCAAAAGATGCAGCTGTGGCTCAAAAATCAAATTTTGCATCGAAAAAGAGAGGTTTGAGAGCAAAATAAAATGTACCCACGTTGTTTTCCTTCTCTGGGTATCACGCATTAACGTCGTTTTCAGAGCACAATGTAAATCAACTAGTATACTTCAAGTTGTGTTCAACTCTTTTGCGTAGAAAAAGACGCTCTTTCTCTCTCTACCAGTTGCACTTGCATCCCACCGTCCTTCTCCGTTTTCGTTGGTTGCCGAAAGTTATTTTAATTGTTTTTTAATTCTGTATTTTAGTCAAACGAGAAAAAAAACCCATCTAGCTCCTTAACTCTGATGACTAATGTAATGCCACTACTACTTAAGATTAGGGATCAAGAGCATGTGGATATAATAGAAGAAAAAAAATATAAAAAACATTATAATTCAACTTGAGAAACGATCATTTTTTTTATTTACTAATTAGAGTTTTACGCAGGTAGTATTTAGTGAATTAAAAAATTCAATTAACAAACCTACGTAAGACATTAAAATATGTGTAGGTATTATAGTACCCGAGCCTGCACATCATAGGCGTGTATTTTAGTGCTCGTGCCTGTATTCTCTAGGCACCCAAGTGCCTGTGGGTATGCCCATTACACACTTTAACAGCAAAAAATAATAAATAACTTAAAAATATTATAATTCAATTTAAAAATGATCATTTTTTTGTATCTACTAATTAAAATTTTACAAATGATAACATTTAGTGAATTAAAATATCCAAAATATTAGTAGTTTGAATTTATTTTTTAAATATACATAAAATTGTAATAATAGTAACTGTGTATATAATATATAATATAAACATCCAAAATGTTCATTAGTAGTTAGATTTAGTGTTTTATGAATAAAATTCATTTCATTTTTAATATATATACATATATATATATATATATACGGGTGCGCGCTCGGAGCGGACTGGGACCGTAGTGCCCGTAGTGTTCCAACACTTTGTTGAAAAATTAATTTTCATTTGTGTTTACAAGTAAATTTTACACCAATACCGAGTTAATTGAAGGCCTAAAGCAAAGAATGAGAAACTTATATTTTCAATATCGCATCCGTTAGTCCTAAGGTATACATATACTTTTGATGCTTTTTTGGTGTTTCTTCCCTTTCTTGAAATGGAAGACTTATTCCATTTCTAGTGCTGAAGTGAGTGGGAGCACCTAAAATCTCATCATAGCCAATTTAGTATGACTTTGGAAGGTTAGAAGCTACTAAAATAAGGAATATGACTTTTGATTAATTAAATAGCTACTTAGTATGACTTATTATGACTTTTAATCAAATAGTTAAATTTTAATAAATTCAAGATCAACGCCACAAGCAGTATTATTACATAATAGCTCAGAAAATAAATCCTTAAAGAAACTTCAAACTTTGGTTTCTTTTATTGTGTCCATAATTTATGGGATATATCAACAAAGAAGGACCTTAAATATGGAAGAATGAAGAGAAGGTATATTGGACAAGATGATATCAAAATTTTCTATAATCCAAACAAAACAATAATAGCTGCAACAATTCCAATTTCATACACATCAACCCCATTTTCTTCACATTATCCAATCCAATTGAGTTTTCCACACCACAGTACTCTTACTTTTTTATACCGCATTATGGTTAGCACTATCCACCAATTTTGTCGATAACTAATCTACATTCGGGAACCTATCTAACCACATATATCTGGTTTTTCCGGTCCGTGTGGTTCTTCCCTCTTAACAGAATTTTTGCCATATCCAAATTCAAACTCGAAACCTTAAGGTAGGATCCGAGTGGGTTTAATACACATGCACATACACACTAGTGTCTATATATATATATATATATATATATATATATATATATATATATATAAAGTACAAATGCCTTATGGTTTAATATACACAAAATCTTTATTTATCATCATCGAGTACAGTACGTTGACAGAAAGAAAGCTGTGAAATGCCCCTTTCACCATAGATACATAGATTGATACAAGTGGGATTAACACTTTTATTTATTTAGCATACGATAATTGAAACAAAGTTAAATAATATTGGTGCAATCGGTAGGAGCAAATGAAACTCTTTTTCCTTCAAGATCATATCCCACTTGAAATTTCACTTGCGCCAAGTTTCCAAAGATGGAAGGACTTCCAGCCCTGAGGGGTATAACTCCCAAGCAAAACAATGGGAATAAGGAAATAAGGAAGTTGTAAATAGTAGATTTATTTATATATATATATATATATATATATATATATTCGTCTCAGGCCCGTTAGGTTTTCACATAGAATAGTCTATTTAAACTCATTAGTGTTTGTACTCGAGGCACGGCATTATACAATCAATAAGACGGAACTACAGCTGCTCTGTAGTCGCAGACGTAGGCAAAGATTGGCCGAACTGCGTAACCAATATCGTGTCTCCTTTCGTGACATGGTATCAGAGCAGGTTTTCGATCATACCTTTGATTTCGTTAGGGTTTCATTCATACTCGTGATTTCGTTCAGAACTAAGACTCCGTCAGCGACACCTCCTTCGGTCGTTCTTGCCTTGGCCTTCATCGTTGCTCGTGGTTTCCTTTAGTGTTTCGAACTCGTCAATTGCTGGTTCGTGGGTATCTTCCGGTTCTTCCTGACCTTCGAAACCGTGTCTCTCTCTTGGATTCTTCTTCTCTGTGCGTGTGATCTGAATCTGGTCCCGAACTCCAAAAGTGTGAGTTCCGTTCGTGTTTCCCAATCGTGGCTGCGTTTCAGCAAAACATTTTTGCTCGTGATTCCTGTTCGAGCTCTTGTCTGCACTATTGATCCTCAGATGATCAATAATTTGCGATCATTTTCAACTGCTCAAGAAATGTGGAATTATTTGAAGCGTATTTACAACCAGGACAATACGGCCAAGCGTTTTCAATTGGAGTTAGAAATCGCCAATTACAAACAAGGTAATTTGTCAATTCAAGAATATTATTCTGGTTTTCTGAATTTATGGACAGAACACTCTACTATTATCTATGATGTTGTTCCCAAGCCATCACTTTCAGTCGTCCAAGATGTTTATGATACTAGTAAACGGGATCAATTCCTCATGAAACTTCGTCCTGCAGAATTTGAGGCTGTTCGAGGTGCTCTGTTGAATAGGAACCCTGTTCCTTCCTTTGATATCTGTGTTAGTGAACTGCTCAAGGAAAAACAACGTCTCCATACTCAAGGAACAATGTCTCATGATCCTGTCCTTTCTGAACCTGTGACAATTGCATATGCTGCGCAAAATAGAGGCCGTGATATGTTGCTTCTCTTGTAAACAATTCGGACATGTTGCTCGTAGTTGTCCTAAGAAATTTTGCAATTACTACAAGCAGCAGGGTCATATCATCTCTGCATGTCCTACGCGTCCTCCACGACCGACCAAGCGTCCGGTGCAGGCATTCCATGCCACTACTAACTCTGCAGCTGGTCCTTCCACCACTGGTGACTCTGATGGTGGTGCTCTACAGCTTGAATTAATTCAACAAGCGGTACTATCTGCTCTTTTTGCCTTGGGCATTACTGGTATGTCTTCTTTCATCTCATGGTTACTTGACTTTGGTGCATCGAATCACATGACGGGTTCCTCTAAACTCTTGCACAATTTACGTTCTTATATTGGTAATCAGAAAATTCAAATTGCTAATGGTAGTACCCTTCCTATAACTAATGTTGGTGACATAAATTCTACCTTTCGAAATGTGCTGATAGAATCTAGGCTTGCCTCAAATTTATTGTCTGCTGGTCAATTAGTGGATGAAGGTTGTGATGTTAATCTTACTCAGGCTGATTGTCTTGTGCAGGAGCGGGTGTCGAGGAAGGTGATCGCGAAGGGGCCTAAAGTTGGGAGAATGTTCCCACTCCAGTTTATTCCAAATCATTTATATCTTGCTTGTACTAGTGTTTTGAATGTATGTGAGGATTGGCATAGGAAATTGGGTCATCCAAACTCTGTTGTTTTGTCTCACTTATTTAAGACTGGCTTGTTAGGTACTAAACCTATGGATTCTAGTGCCTCTATTTCATGTTGTTTGCAAATTAGCTAAAAGTAAAACACTTCCCTTTCCGTCTGGTGCTCATCGTGCTTCTACTTGTTTTGAGATGATTCATAGTGATGTTTGGGGAATCTCACCTGTCGCTTCTCATGCTCACTGTAAATATTTTGTCACCTTTATCGATGATTATAGTCGTTTTACTTGGATTTATTTTCTTAAATCTAAATCTGAAGTGTTTTCTATGTTTAAGAAATTTCTGATGTATGTTGAAAATTAATTTCAAACCAGTATTAAAATTCTTCGGTCTGATTTTGGTGGTGAGTATATGTCTCATGAGTTTCAGGAGTTCTTAAAGAAAAAGGTGTATTGTCTCAACGATCTTATCCCAATACCCCTCAGCAAAATGGTGTTGCAGAACGTAAGAATCGTCAATTGTTGGATGTGACACGTACCTTACTTCTCCAGGCTTCTGTTCCATCCAAATTTTGGGTGGAGGCCTTTCCACACCTGTTTTTTTATCAACCTTCTTCCTTCCACAGTGATTGGGTTTGATTCTCCTTACTTTCGTCTTTTTAAAACTCAGCCTGATTACAGTAGCTTACACACTTTTGGGCGTGTATGTTTTGTTCACCTACTATCCACTAAAAGACATAAGCTTGGAGCACAATCTGTCCAATGTGCATTTATGGGGTATAGTCATTCTCATAAGGGTTTTGTGTGTTATGATGTCTCCAACCATCGTTTTCACATTTCTAGGAATGTGACATTTTTTGATAAACAGTTTATGTTTCCATGCCCTTCTCCTGGTCTGAATGATATTGCTATCCTTCCCCAATTTTCTACCCCGCATTCACCTATAGAACGTTTTAAACCAGGACGCGTATATGTCAGAAAACACAGTGTGCAGGTTCCCACTCCCTCTTCCGACGTTGATCCGCCACCTAATTCTGATCCTGTACCAGTTGCACCACGACGTTCTAGTAGAACGTCCCGAGCACCTGATAGATATTTACCAGACAGGTTTGATTCCTCACATACTGCTTTAACTGCTTCTCTCTCTAGCACACCTATTCCTACTTGTTACTCGCAGGCTGTTAAAGATATGCGTTGGGTAAATGCCATTAATGAAGAACTTCAGGCCCTTCAAGACAATTTCACTTGGGATATTTTTCCTTGCCCTCCAGATATCAAACCCATAGGCTGTGAATGGGTTTATTCTGTGAAACTGAATTCTGATGGATCTCTCAATCGGTACAAGGCTTGATTGGTTGCTTTAGGCAACAAGCAGGAATATGGTATTGATTATGATGAGACATTTGCACCAGTTGCTAAAATGACCACTGTTAGAATGGTGCTCTCTATAGTTGCTTCTTATGGGTGGTCTCTCCACCAAATGGATGTGAAGAATGCATTTCTTCATGGCGACCTGACTGAAGATATTTATATGACTCCCCCTCAGGGTCTATTCTCTTCATTTAAGGGGGTGTGCAAGCTCAAACGCTTTCTATATGGTTTTAAACAGATGCCTAGAGCATGATATGAGAAATTTCATTCCACTCTACTTCGGTTTTCTTTTACTCAAAGTCAGTATGATTCGTCTTTGTTCATTCACCGCACATCTACGGGCATTTTTTTGCTCCTTCTTTATGTTGATGATATGATCATTACTGGTTCTGATGCAGCATCCATACAGGAAGTTAAACAAAAGCTTCAAGCCTCATTTCAAATGAAAGACCTTGGTCTTTTACATTATTTTCTTGGACTTGAGGTTCATTCTACCTCTAAGGGTATAGTTCTCCATCAGCATAAGTATGCCACAGACCTTATTGCTATGGCTGGCCTCCAATCCGCTAATCCATTGGATACTTCTCTTGAAGCAAATGTTAAATACCACCGTGACGAGGGTGAACTTTTGACCGATCCTTTATTGTATCGACGGCTCGTGGGTAGTCTTAACTACTTGACCATTACACGACCCGACATTTCGTTTGCTGTTCAGCAAGTAAGTCAGTTCATGCATTCTCCTCGTCATCTTCACTTAGCAGCGGTTCGTCGTATAATTCGCTGCTTGAAAGTTACCTCTCAACGGGGCTTATTCTTTCCTAGTGAGACTCCTCTTAAATTGATTGCCTACAGTGATGCTGATTGGGCTGGGTGTCCTGACACTCGCCGCTCTGTCACTGGTTGGTGCATGTTTCATGGTTCTTCGTTGATCTCATGAAAAGTAAGAAGTAAGCAAGAGTCTCTAAGTCCTCAACTGAATCGGAGTATTGTGCTATGTCTACGGCATGCTCCGAAATACTTTGGCTTCGTGGTTTTTTGGGTGAACTTGGATTTCCTCAAACTGAGCCGACATCTCTCTATGCTGACAATACAAATGCCATTCAGATTGTTGCAAATCCGGTTTTTCATGAGCGTACTAAGCATATTGAAGTTGATTGTCATGCTATTCGTGAAGCCTATGATAATCATGTTATATCCATGCCCCATATCCATACTCAATTTCAGGTTGCAGATATTTTGACCAAAGCTGTTCTTCGTCCGCGCCATTAGTTTCATGTTAGCAAATTGATGCTCCTTGATGACCCGCATCAATTTGAGGGAGGATGTGAATAAGAAAATAAGGAAGTTGTAAATAGTAAATTTATTTATATATGTATTCGGCCCAGGCCCGTTAGGTTTTCACATAGAATAGTCTATTTAAACTCATTAGTGGTTGTACTCGAGGCACGACATTATACAATCAATAAGACGGAACTACAGCTGCTCTGTAGTCGCAGACGTAGGCAAAGATTGGCCGAATTGCGTAACCAATATCGTGTCTCCTTTCGTGACAAACAAGTTGTTGCCTAAGCCAACAAATAGGTTGATAGACTTCAAAGTAACAGCAGCACCAGTAAAATGAATCACAAAATCAGGGAAATTCACTTGATCAGCCTCAGCTTTGAAACAGAAACTAAATTGAGGATGTTCTACTTCTGTTTCAACACCAATTGCTTCTTTCACTGAAGCTACAAAATCATTGTGAAAGTTTAGCTCAAGAAGTGTGAATGTTGTACCTGAATCAATGATTATGTTACCACCATAATTATCACTTGTTTGCACCCTTTTTTGTCCAATAGTGACGCCTTCAAGATTGAGGAAGTAAAGGGAAGGTAGTGAAGGTTTGATTATGAGGGTTGTGCTGATATTGTTGCTTCACTCCCAAATTTCATTTTGCTATCGGTGTTTGAATTGAAAGGAACAAGACAGTAAGAGAATTTGTGACCAATGAAATCACCTAGTTGAGAAACTAGTGATAATGGTCCTGCTCCTAAACCCACAAGTCCTGCAGTTTTCTGAATCCTTTGTGTCACGACACTATTGTTATGTCCACATCCAAAAATTGACTTTGGAAATTGAACAGAAACATCGTCACCAAAACTAATGGAATCCATTGCCAATTCTCCATTGGTGTATGCCTTGCCAAGATATGAGTATTCATACTCGCACTGACTCGATTTCCCACAACTGCGATCGTCTTGAGAGATATATGTGCAAGGTTTCGAGTCACATGGGACAATGGTGAATGTGGAAGATTTTGTTGGGTCATAATAAGGAGTGTCTTGTTGGAAACAATTGTTATTGTCACAAGGCAAACATTGTACCCAAACAAGATCACTACCGGTGTCTGCAATAGCAAGCCTCTCGACGGGAGGGGTACCGATGTAAATTTTCATCAAATAGTCACCTCTGTCTGGGATTATAATTGTTTAGGGTGACGACTCATTTTCATTTGACAATAGGGAAGAGGATACTCGAGAAATGGAGCGCAAAACAACGTTTGTTAGCGATTCTGTTATGGATATTGAGGAGTTATAGAAGGGTGAGAGTGGTGAATAAGTTCTAAGGTGACTTATTATTGAGTCCTTGCAAATATGACACATTTTCATTTTAGTCCCTGCGAATATCGCTAATTTTTTCATTTTAGTCCCTACTCCCTAGCCACGTGATAAAAAAAGTCACAGCAGCATTATTAAACACAAAAAACATGTGAGGGACTTAAAGAGATGGATTGGATTTTTTTTTGAAAGACAAACATAATCGATAAATAGAGAGCAGAGCACAAGAGGTACTCAGCCCATATACAACACAGATAGCAGCATCCCAAAAAAGAAAAAACAAAAAAAGCCTACCGCCTAGATAAACAATCTATAGAATCTTCGAACCACTAATAAAATAAACATGGAGATTGTCCCCTAGCCTGAAACCAACGCCAAGATAAAGAAAATCCTATCGAGAGATCTCCCATATTCAGTACACATCCAAAGAAAAAGCAAGAATTCCTCAAATCCCATATAACCTAAAGAACCGTATGCCAAATAAGCATCAAAACACGCCTACACCTAGTTGGACCACTTATGTGAATAAACTGAAGAAACGAGGACGAAAGATCCTACTACATCACAAAATCAAAACCCAACCAGTTCACATTGGCATACCAGATCATTGAAGTATATCTGCAAGTACATAAGAGATGAAGAGAAGACTAAAACGAGAAAGTATTTTTATAGGGACTAAAAAATTGTTATATTTGCAGGGACTATAACGATATTTAAACCTATTTATTTCGGGTCATATCATATCTTTGGTCCAAAATAATCCCCACGATTGGTAAATGTGTTTATTTCAAATTTCAAATTGTAACATTCTATCATATTTTATCAATTTTATTCTCTAATTAATACAATATGCATCACTTTCAAGGCATTTATCGCTATGAGTTGTCAAAAAGTTCAATTTCGTTAGCACTAAATCGATCCAGCGCTATTGAGTTTGATTCGTGCATTGGGCAAACTCAGTGTTATCTAGTGCTTTGTTCCTTAACACGAGTGAAGATTAATCTTTCATTGAAAATGTTGGGACACTTCATCGGTAGCTAACAATATTCCGAATAAAAAAACAAACACGGCTATTTTAACTCTCCAATCACATATTGGCTTTTTTTTTTGGTACCCCACAGCTTCTCTTCCATACCCCCACTTTTATGTTTTAGACCAAAATACCCTCATTTTTTTATAAAAAAACGTTTTTTTTTTTTCCGGAAATACACATAATTTCGGAAGGGGTATGAAAATTTCCGAATTTATGTGTAAATTCGGAATGCAATTTTTTAAAATACATTCCGAATTTACGTATAAATTCGGAATATATAAAAAACTGTATTCCGAATTTACACATAAATTCGGAAATGTGAATTTTTTTAAAAAAAATCAGTTTAAATTAGACGATAACGACAGTAATTTAATAAAGTACGATAATGATAACAAACGGAAAAAAAACCGTAATATAATAAAGTCGATAAACCACGAGTACATATACAAAAAGAAAACCAAAATAAATACATCTACGGATGAAAGTCTAAGTGTCCTAAAGCCTGAAGGAGGCTGGAATGCCTCCCTCATAACCCATAGCTTCCAGTATGTGTCCAGCGGCAGCATCCATCGCATCCTGATAGGTCCGTGGACCGACATCCTCAGCTATAGCCTGCTGATCTGGTACATGCTGCTCTGGTACATGCTATTCTAGTCCATGCTGCTCTGGTACATCCTCAGCTGCAGTCAGTTGTGGAATGGACACCCGCTGATACCAAGGTAGATAGTCATCGGTGCGCTCACCCGCCATGTCTGTGACTCTACTAGTACGAAAAAAAATCCGCGCTGGGGATGGATACACCGACAATCTCTCTAAAATGGAGATCACTAATGGACGTGGTCCTGAGATGGGTGCAGGAGGGATCTGCTGGATGCGCCCAAACTGCCAGCAGACCCGGTCGGCCATATATGTCACAACAATGTCGCCCCAAAGCAGCCAACCTCTGAAATGTGCCATGGTGTGGAATGGAGTGTACACTCTGTGGTCCTCCCAAGGCGTCAGAATGACCTGGTCCAACCGCAGGTTATCGATCCGCTCCCGAAAATGTATAAGCTTCAAATCATCGCACTTAAAGTTCTTCCACCTGCTGCAACGTGGAAGCCCAGTATCAGGGAACATCCTCCGTCGGACAATAGTAGGGAAGTACTCACAAATCCAACACTGAAATAAAATAATTAAATGAATAAATAATTAATTATATAAATAAAACCAATTACAAGAATAATTTATTAATTACTTGTAGCAGAGAAGCGTATCCTCCAATTTGCCTGGTGTCCCAGTAAGAGGCCAAGTTCAGCTGGTCATAGAGATATGCCAGAGCAGTTGGACCCCAAGCCCACTGGCCACATGTGTCAAAATCTGAAATGAGACTAATCCACTTAGCAGGTACGTACGTGTGACTCTTGTCGGAGAAGATGGTGCCCCCCAACAAGTGTAGAATATAGCACCGTGCTGCATGATCAAACTACCCCGATGCATGTTCTCTCTGTAGGCATCCTCTAAAAATCTGAATCTGAATGCCGAAGTCCTGTAGGCATTAATCTCGGTCCAGCAGGCCACCCCAGCTACTCAGAGATAATCCACCCCAGCCTGAACGACCTTAGCATGTGAAAGATGTAGAGGCTCAGCCAAATGATTGCCGGTGAGCGGCAAGTGGAGCAACGCAGCCACGTCGTCCAATGTGATGGTCATCTCCCCCCAAGGCATGTGAAAGGAGCTAGTATCAGAATGCCACCTCTCAACAAAAGCAAATACAAGCTCATGGTTGATGTTGTTGAGAGGTGCGGCGTCCAACTGAAATAGCTTCCCCTGGTCCAACCATGCTGCAATATGAGGGTGGTGCACCTCAGGTCGAATAGTGGATATCTTCCCCCGTGAGATGCAATATTCAGCGTACCTCGGTCCTGTAAAAAATAAAAGTAATTAATAAATAATTTAAACAAAAAAATAAAAGTAATTAATAAATAATTTAAACTAATAAATAATTACCTCCCGGCCAGTAGCCGACTGACGCGGTGATCCACAAAACGGTGCAACAAAGGTCGCTCAGCAGCAGCCTCAGCCTGATGCTCAATAGACTCCTGTATATCTGGCTGCTCAGCCTGTGGTATGTCTGGCAGCGGTATCTCTGGCTGCTCAGCCTGCTGAGCAGGCTGCTCCTGTTGCTGTCGGACACGCCTCCGACGCTCAGAAGCGTGACCGGCCTGTCTAACCAATCTGATCCTCGTACTAGGAGCAGGATCATCTCGCGGTGTAGGTCCAGATTTCTCGCCTGGTGCAAAGTTTCCTCCTCGACTGGTAGCCACTGAAAAACGAAAAAAAAATGAGTTAAAACGAATTTTTTTAAAAAAAAACAAAAACCTCGGAAGGTTTTTTTTAAAAATTTCCGGAAATACATGTAAATTCGGAAGGTAATTTCCGGATTTAGATTCCGAATTTACATGTATTTCCGGAATTTTTTTAAAAAATTTTGAAATTGCCTTCCGAATTTATGCGTATTTTCGGAAAAATTACAATTTTTTTTCCGGAAATACGTATAAATTCGGAAAATTTAGGGAGAGAAACTCACTAATTTCCGAATATATGTGTAAATGAGGAGAATTGTACTTTTTTTAAGTTTTTTAAGGAGTATTTTGATCCGTTTGCGTAAAATGGGGGTATGGAAGAGAAGCTGGGGGTACCAAAAAAAAAAGCCTTACAGATTTTTTGCCGTGTATATAAAGTTCACTCAGTTGGTATTTATAATACAGCCAAAGACTATATGCATGGTGACCTTCGGTTAGTCTTTGAGCGACTAGACGGAATATGTTCTTTTGTGCAAGTCGGTCTTTCAATCACAATCTCCTTGGAAGAAACTCATCAATATGTTTAAGGTTGTGGGATTTTCCAGGTTAAGCTAGCCGAACTATTATTTTTAGTTTGGATCATTGTTGGATATTTGTGGAGTACCCACACTTTCAACGAAATATTAATTTTTTTTTGCGTAAAAGAGCAAATTTTGCACAGATCAACACCAAATTTATGACTACTAAAATCAAACTTTGTTGCACTAGGCTGACCCTCCGTTTTCCCATAGCTTATTATGCCCACCATATTATATATATATATATATATATAAATGGATAATTAATGATTTTCTTCTTAAGATAAACTAGCAAAAAGTTATGTGATCCTATGGCGTCACAAAATTAGGATTATTTGTCTGCGTATGTATTATATATCTCGTACACACTACGCTAGACATCAAAAGTGAAATTTGATCCTATGGCCTCGCAAAATCCCCTATTATATAAAGCTGAAGTGCCAAAACATACATAAAAACCACTTTATGCTATACGTATATACGTATACAAATATGTAGTTATAAAAAATCAAAAAAGTAATGGTATTTTGGTAGTTTTGACAACAAAATGAAGACAAATATATTCGGTAAAAGACAAAAAAAACAATGGCATTTTTGTAGGTTCGATTAAAAAATGAGGGCAATCATTTCGGGGGAAAGACAAACGTTTGTAATGGCATTTTGTAGTTTTGACAACAAAATGAGGGTAAACATTTTCGGTAAAAGACAAAAAAAAGCAATGTCATTTTTGTAGTTTTGATAAAAAACGAGGGCAATCATTTCAAGAAAAACAACAAAAAAACAATGGCATTATATAAAGCTGAAGTGCCAAAACATACATAAAAACCACTTTATGCTATACGTATACAAATACGTAGTTATAAAAAATCAAAAAAGTAATGGCATTTTGGTAGTTTTGACAACAAAATGAGGGTAAATATATTCGGTAAAAGACAAAAAAAAACAATGGTATTTTTGTAGTTTCGATTAAAAAATGAGGGCAATCATTTCAGGAAAAAGACAAACGTTTGTAATGGTATTTTTGTAGTTTTGACAACAAAATGAGGGTAAACATTTTCGGTAAAAGACAAAAAAAAGCAATGGCATTTTTGTAGTTTTGATAAAAAATTAGGGCAATCATTTCAAGAAAAAAAACAACAAAAAACAATGACATTTTTGTAACTTTGATAACAAATGGGGGCAATTATTTGGGAAAAAAAGACAAATATATGTTGAGACATTTTTGTCTTTTTGATAAAAAAAATAAGGGCACTCATATCCTGAAAAAGACAAAAAGAAAATAATTGTATTTTTGTAGTTTTGGTAACAAAATGAGTGCAATCATTTACGGCTAAAAACAAAAATATGTAATGACATTTTTGTAGTTTTATAAAAAAAAAAAAAGTAAGTCATTTTGAGAAAAATGCAAAAATATGTAATAGTATTTTATATAAATAAGTAAGTTCCGGTCTAGTCAGAATTATTTTACTCGGTATGTATTACATAAATCCCGTACACACTACGCCAGACATCGAAAGTGAAATTTGATGAAAATCCAGCTGTGAAAAATGGTAGTAGTGTCAAAATATTCATTTATTTATGGTGTATCACTTTTTTTAGACTATTGTACTCTTCAATCAACTAAAGGCTTATATGTAAAAATTTAGGAGCTTATAAACTTTGACAAGGCATGACCGAGATAATTTGATGCTCTCAACTAACTGTAAAAAATTATGCCTCCAAAGTATTTTAACTTTAGCTTCTATCTTAATAAAAGATATTTTAGTTTTATTCGATGTAGAAATGCAATAAGTAAAGTTGACTTAAATATTTTTAAAGTTTTGTAATCGATTTCACCATTTTAATAATATATTAATTAAATAGATATTGTGATTTTAGTTAAGTAAATGAATGACAATATAATTTTCTTAAATAAAATATTTTAGGCTAAATAACACTTTTGGTTCTTTATCTTTGCTCTAGGTTTGGGGGCCAACTGATAACTCTATTTTATATACAGTTATTCGTGCTTCTACACTTAGATAATTACCCATAATCAAGTATAATATGTATTAAATATGGTAGTATGAATAAAATAACAACATTTATGGTTTTCAGATGAAAGATGTCCATAACTTAGCATTTTACATGTATATTGGTATGTTTGATGTGTTTGTTCAGTGCAGCTGTAGTTTAGTGTATCTGCACTTGGTGCAACTGCACCTGAAGGGAAGTTAGTGCATCTGCATTTGGTGCAACTGCACCTTCCTGCACCGAAGCAGCTCATAACCCCACATTTGAAGCACCTCAATTCTTACCATTGCTATAATGCTTAGTTGGCTTGCTGCTTGCTTAAGAGTCACATGGGGGCACATGGCTACTTGCAAAAGGAGGCGCCTACAATGGAAGACCATCATGAATAATCATTCACAAAAGACATGTGGCTACTTCCTATTGGACCTCCCTTTAAGGTTGAGTATGGGAATTAAAAGCTTATCTCCATCTTCTGAAAAGTAACCATGGTTAACACCCTTTGGTTAGCTTAATCATCAAGGAAACCCCCACATGAAGGAAATCTGCAAAGGCTATAAATAGGACTCAACTCTTCACTTGAATATATAATCTTTTTCATGTTCTTTTCATCTTAGTTTTTCATAGTTTCAAGTTTATTTTCTTGTAGTTCTTTTTATATTTTCTTAGTGTTAGTTTGAGAGGAAGGTGAGAAGAAATTGACAACTTCTCTCTCCACTTCTTCAAAGAGCTAATAGGTGCAAGAAATTGGTTGTAAGAAAAAATATATGCAAGAGTCTTTCAATTGTTGTAATTCTTACTCTTTTGAATTCTCTTGTACTTTCCTTCATACAACATGTTTTCATTCAAATAAATTTGCTTTGTTATGCCCATCATGAGCTAAATCTCTTAAGTTGGGATGTTTTAACTTTCCAATGATCTTTTGAGGAAAGTTATTGTGTTTTCAAGTGGTGTAAGCACTTTAGTTCTTGTGTTTAAATTCTTAGTCTTGTTTTGAGGTTGATCACTTATAACAAGTAGAGTTATATTCACTTAATTGGCTTATAACTAGAAATCAAGAACTAAGTAAGGATAAGTGTTTAATGAAGCTTTTTGTTAAACTTATTTTAATGAAGTTAGCTTGTTAATTCCATGTTAATTCCTAACCTTAGGTTAACATAGTCCTTACAAGTAGTGTAGTGAGATCTTAAGATACAAGAGTGTACTTATTTAGCAACTTGGATTATCTGTAAGGGGGCGAGAAAGGAATTGACTACTTCTTTCTTTACCGCAAAAAAACAGGATCATAAGAGCCTGTAACGAAACTCTGAAGAAAGTAGCTGACCAGCACACACTGATGCAGCTGCACCTAAGTGCATCTGCACCACAAGAAAACACAATACACTCAAAAGTGATTTAGATAGTGAAGACATCTCAACTATCATTCTCAACTGATTTCCTACACAATTTACCTGCTTTCCTTTAATTTATTTTCATTTCAACTTCAACCAAAATTGTGAGTAGTGTAGCTGCACTAATTTGCATTTCTTTACAACAATATATAAGAGTTAATCCAATCCTTGTGGGTTCGATCTTTTATACTACTTGTTTGTGACTGTGTATACACACGTTTTCCACACACCACCAACCCTGATTCATACTTGATGCCCAACTCCAAGAGCTCTATTTTCCATTTGATTATCCGACCGGCAAGGTCAGGTGGGTGCAGGATCTATCTAATTGGTTGGTCTGATCTTACAACCACTAGGTGAGCCACAAAGTACAGTCTAATCTCCGAGCTGCCATTACCAATTCCAAGGCTACCTTCTCGATCTTCTGGTACCTTATTTCCAGACCCTGAAGGACTTTGCTGACCAAGAAGATTGGTCTTTGTCCGACCTCGATTTCTCTAACTAGTACTGCGCTCAAAGTTTCGTCGGTTACTGCACTACTAGGTAGAGGTAGAGGGTTTCTCCCTCCACTGGTCTTGTGAGGATTGGAGGTTCCATGAAGATTTGTTTGAGCTCGGCAAGGGCATTTTTACACTATGGAGTCCATTGGAACTCGACTCCTTTCTTCCGTATTTTGAAGAATGACAACGATCTGTTGGAGGCTTTGGAGACGAACCTTGACAAAGCAGCAATCTTCCCTGTTATTTACTGAAACCTCTTTCTTTGAATTCAGAGGGTGCATTTCCGTCTCATCCTTGCATTTATCCGGGTTGGCCTCGGTCCCCCGCTTTGTCAGGCAGAAGCCAAGGAAATTTCCAGCCCTGACTAGAAGGTGCTCTTTTCCGGGTTGAGCCTGAGATTGTTCTTTCTTGCCTCGACAAAGATTTCAGTGAGGTTGGCTAGGTGACCTTCGTCGAACTTACTTTTTACGATCATATCATCCCGGTAGACCTCCACAAACCGACCTATCTATTTCTAGAACACTTTGGTCATCATACGTTGGTCGGTAGCACCGACCTTCTTTAGTTCATCATACATTGTCTGTCATGAAGGCGGTTTTCTCTTGGTCAGGATGGTACATCGGTATCTGGTTATACCAAAAATAAGCATCCAAAAATGACAATAGACAGAACCCAGATGTGCTGTCTACCAGCTTGTCTACGTTTGGGACCGGAAATGCGTCCTTGGGACATGCTTTGTCTAGGTCGGTGTAGTCTACACACATTCGTCATTTGCCATGGCTCTTCTTGACGAGGGCAATGTTGGAGAGCCACGTTGTGTACTTGACTTCCTTGACGAAACCTACAGAAATAAGGTCAGAGATTGTTTTTGAAAAGGCCTCGGCCTTTTCCTTCTTCAAAACTCGTTTTCGTTGGGCTACCCACTTTGCCTTGGGATTCACCGCGAGATAGTGGCAGGTGACCTCAGGTGGGATGCTTGGCATGTCGGCTGAACACCATGCGAATGAATCGGCGTGTTCACGAAGGCAACTAGTGAGAATTCTTTTCACGAATAATGGGTCGATGGTACTTCAATGAACTCTCAATCAGGCTCAGGTCGCTTGATTCTCTTCTTCAACTCTTTGGTGAGATGATCATCATGTTCATCTTCTGGACTATCTAGGTCGTAGCGTGCATCAAGGTCAGCCAAATTGACCTCAGAATCCTTGTGAGCTACCTCAGGTGGTTTTTTTTCTCTGCCTTCTGCTCTGTTTTTATGGACAGGTAATAGCATCTCTCTGCTGCTTCAAGGTCGACAACTATTGTGACTATTTCGTTCTTCAACGAGTATAACTTCATCTTTAGGTGGACAGTGGAAGCGACCGCACCCAACCTGTCTAAAGCCGGCCTCCCAATGATGCAGTTGTAGGGAGACTTTCAGGGCAATATCACAAACTATGTTTTCACTGTATGAGAGAGGTCATCTTTGCCGAACGTTACCATGAGTTCGATGTATTCCAATCGTTGGGTCTTGGCCCCATTAAAACCGGAAAAACTAGCACCTCGGTAGGGAGCGAGGTTGGTCTCCGCAATCTTCAACTTGTCGAGGAGGTCTTTGAACATGATGTCAGCCTAGCTCCTCTGGTCTACCAACATTCTTTGGACGTCGACATTGACCATTATGGCCAAGAGTATCAGAGGTATGTACTTGTTGGGCTTTCCATTCACAAAGTCTTGGTCGGAGAAGGCCAACCGGGGGGGGGGGGGGGGGGGGGGGGGGGGGGCTAAGACGGTGTCGTTGGCGTTGGGTTACCGGCGATGTTCAGTATCTCTTTCACGGGTGAATCACGGGTGAATCACGGGTCTCTTCCTTAGAAGGCTTGGTAACCTCATTGACTACAACCTTGCCCTTTCGAGGCGAGCGAGACCATTTCTTTTCTCTGTCTTTCTTCACGTACTGAGTGAGTCCCTTTCTGTATCATCTCCTCAATATCGTCCTTCAAAGCCCTACATTGGTTAGTATCATGGTCATGGCTTCGATGGTAGCGACAATACTTGCACTTGTCCACGCCTTCCTTCTATGCTAGTGGAGGTGGCCATTTCATGTCTCAGAACTCGGCGTTGGCGCACTTCGCCAGTATTTTTACTCTGGAGGCATTCAGCTCAATATGATCTGTGAACTTACAGCGAGGTTCACGTTGGCCTCCCCCAAATTGTTTCTTGGGACAGTTCTCTTTCTGATCACGGCCTCTTGCCGGGGCAGAGATCTGGTCGACTTCGCCTGCTAGAATCCTCCTCGTAGTTAATGAATTTCTGGGCCGTTCGTAAGAATTCTTCGAGGCTACGAGGTTGAAGGACGCCGAATCCAGACTGTTGATCCAAGTGTCGCCTTCAGGGGCTGATGTCTGGGGAGGATCCAGCGTTGGATTGGGCCACTCCTTGTGCAGATTGGGCTTGGCCCAGTCTGGAACAAAAGCATTTTAAATAAAGTACTAAAGAAGTATTTTTAATCTCAGTAAATTAGGAATGATTATGAATTAATCTTAAACTTAATATAAATTATGAGGTACACCATTTCAATTAATCTCAGCAATCAATTTTATTATATTATTAATCTATCTAAATAATATAATAAGGATTTTTTATTTTATTTTCAAAAGGTATTTTTTATTTATTAATTTAGTTTATTATTTGAATTAATTATAAGATTTAAAAAATACTTAATATTTTGATAGAAAAATAATAGTATCATTAAGTAATTATTCTTTAAGAAAGTTACTTAAAATATAATTAAAATACACTATAAATTATTAAGTTACTATCAAATATAAATAATGTTGTATTTACTAAAAAAGTTTAACAACTATATAAATGTTAATTACTATTTTAAAAAGAGAAATGTTAGGAACACTCTTTTAAACACTCTCTCCAACTCACTTTAAAAAATTATCTTTAAAAAATATCTTAAAAAATATCTTAAAAATATCTTAAAAAATATCTTAAAAATATTTTCAAAAAATATCTTAAAAATAATTTCATCCCACCGTCGTACTTGGACGAGATCCACCGTTGTGTAGATTCCACCATTAACATTTGGCGTCCACCTGGGGCTTCGGTAAAATGTTTCCGGACCACAATATTCTTTTTTGAAGACCATCCAGATGGTCATCACCAAGAACACCGCAAAGAGGGACCCTTATCCTCCTGAAAGGAGGCCCCATTCGGGGAGGGGAAATCCTCCTACCTATGTTAGGAACACTCTTTTAAACACACTCTCCAACACTCACTCTATGATTGGTAAAGATTCACGCGAGTCCCACCACTTTAAAAAATATATCAAAAATAATTTAATCCCAACACCTACATTAAATTTATCTTACAAAATTATCTTAAAAATTTGGCAGACCAAATAAGACTACTTCTGTTATGGTCGCTATTAGCTTCGACCTACTTTAGCACTCAGCTCCCTTGGAAATTCGTTGTTGGAACTCAACCCACCTTGGTCACGGCAGGATAGAATCTGAACTATCATAGGTAGTCCGACCTTAGAAGAATGAGAAGAGAAACTACAACATGGACCAAGCCCCTGAGCTGCCTTCCAAGGTTTACCTCAAGTAGCTCCTCCTTAGGGCTGAGACCACGCTCACACTCAAGGTCGGAATGAAACCCTAGTTCCGTCAAAACTTGCCTAGCAAGTATCATTTCCATTATGAGAAGATATCTCGCTGCGATCACATTAACTGCTCATGCAGTAACTTCCACCTAAAGAAGCGGAGATCTCCAACGGCTAGGGTTCACCTCTAGGTTCCTAGGGTTTCTAGATTGTATCTCTATAAATAGGGGTCCTCAACCCTCAAGTTTGTTATTCTTTTCAGCTTGACTAAACACTAATATTGCTCTCCTCTTATCATAAGCCCTGATACTAACTTAGGCATGAAAGTGTCTTTACAGGGATACCTCCCGGCACGGATACACTTCGTGAGTAGCAAGCGATGGTCGGAACCAAAAAAAAACTGCAAATACTTCTTCATTCAATTCACATAAAAATCACAAATAAAACCTTTATTCTACGTTGAGTACAATGTGTGGAATGAAAGCAATGAAATGCCCCATTATCCATCGATACAAACATACATAGATATACATACAAGCCAAATTAAACCTTTTATTTAGCAATCATATAAGTTAATAGTTGGTGCAATCAGTAGGAGCAAATGAAACTGTTTTCCCTTCAAGATCGTACCCCACTTGAAAATTCACCTGCGCCCTATTTCCAAAGATAGGAATACCTCCAACCTTGGTAGGTTCAACCATCAAGCAACTCATGTTGTTGTATGGAAATACTAGGTTGATAGGCATCAAAGTAACATCAGCCCCTGTAAAATGAAACACAACATCAGGGAAATTCATTTGATCATTTCCAGACTTGAAACAAAGGCTGAACGAATCTTGAGGATTTTGTACCGCCTCAACATCAATTAATGTTTCCTTCAACAAGGTTACAAAATCATTGTAAAAGTTTTGCTCAAGAAATGTATATGGTGTCCCCGAATCAATAATCATGATACCACCAATATTATTAGTTTGAGAGGCTGTTTGAACACTATTTTGTCCAATAGTGACACCTTCAAGATTGAGTAAGTAATAGGGTAGTGGGGATTTGATAATGAGGGGAGTAGACACAACTCCATTTTCTGATATAGTCGATTCACTCCCGAATTTTATTTTACTAGTGGTGTTTGAATCGAAAGGAACGAGACAGTAGGAGAATTTGTGACCAATGGAATAACCTAGTTGAGAAACTAGTGACAATGGTCCTGCTCCTAAACCAACAAGTCCTGTGGTTTTCTGAATCCCTTGTCTCATGATACTATTGTTATGTCCACATCCAAAAATTGACTTTGGAAATTTAACAGAAGCATCTTCACCAAAATTAATAGAATCAATTCCTAATTCTCCATAGGTATATGACTAGTCAAAATATGAGTATCCATACTCGCACTGGCCTGAATTCCCACGACTGCGATTTTCTGGGGAAATATATTCGCAAGCTTGTGAGTCATATGGCACAGTGGTAAATGTGGAAGACTTGTTTGGGTCGAAATAAGGAGTGTCTTGTGGGAAACAATTGTTATTATCACAAGGTGAACATTGTACCCAAACAAGATCACTACCTGTGTCTGCAATAACAAGCATTTCCACAGGAGGAGTACCGATGTAAATTCTCATCAGATACTCACCAGTAGCATTGTCTGGAATTGTAATCGATTCGGGTGACTCATTTTCATTCGATAAGAGAGAACGGGATACTCGAGAAATGGAGCGTGAGACAGCATTTCTCATCAACTCTGATAAGGAACTTGAAGAATTATAGAAGGGTGATAGTGGTGAATCACGGTGAATAAGTTTAGAGCTGAAGCCATTGCATTCACCATATATAAAGGGTGCATTCACCATATATAAAGGGTGCAGTAGAAAGGGATGAAATGAACAAGAAGAATACTACAAAACCATGCATGTTTATAGATTTTGAGGAATATATGTATGTTCAAGAACTCCTTAAACTGCTTTTATTTATAGCTTTAATTTTTCAGATACTACTTTCTTGGACAAGTTTGCAGAATTTTCTAACGGGGCTAGTACAAATTTCCAATTGCCTAATGTACTGATGTACACAGTTCACTTATTTTCCACAATTAAAAGGCATATACACTTAGCATATGTAATACAGCCAAAGACTATATGCATGGTGACTTTGAGTTAGTCTTAAGTGATTTGATGGAATATGCCCTTTTGTGCAAGTCGGACTTTCAATCACAATCTTCTTGGAAAAATATGCCCTTAAGTGATGTGATTGTGAGTTTTTTGTACATTTTAATCTCTTTTTGTAGCTTGAAACAGATGAAAGAACTAAATATTAAGATTTGATAAAGAGTTCAAGCAAAAAGAATGAAGAGAAAGGAGAATTTCTGGGCACTCTGACAAGCTAAATGTACTATAACTAAGCAACAATGATACATAGAGAAAGAAGTAAATACTGAGAAATCTGGCTACGCCAAACTTATTCTGACCGACTAAATAAGGACAGAATGATGCTACGAAATGGGCTAAGTCTTTCAGGATTTGGCTAAGCCATAATAGCTTTCTTCAAGACATGGTAATCTCCAAATACACTGTCTGGCTTAGCCAGAAGTTGTGTGGCTCAGCCAAAGTTAGCCCGACTCTATTTTTTCTACACACCTATAAAAGGCTTCTCTTCAGTTTTTCTTGGAGATTCTGATATCTTGGAAGGAGGAGAACACAAGGGCACGACCCAAAGCTTAAAAGAAGTGAAGATTAGCTCTAGGGAAGGTTGGAAAAGTGGAAACTAGATTATTTCTTCAATCTTTTTCTTGAATCTTTGTAAAGCTTCCATGGAAATGGATAGCTAAACCTCTTTTATTGGAATTAGATGTAATAACTCTATTATCTATGTATGTAAACTGATCTTGAGTTAGTCTATATTGAATCTATGTATTGATTTTCATCTCATGCTTAATGCTTTTGATAGATTGATCACCAATTGAATGGTTTAAGATATGATTCAAAGTTGGAAAACTATGTATTGTGTTTGATCTAGTTAAAATCACCTATATAATTCAATATCTAGGAGTAGAATTGATGCTATAGTCTTGTTACCTAAGCATAATGCTATTGTTTATTCAAGTGAGTGAGGAATCATCATTTTCAAATTCAATAGATTTTTCCACTTTGATTAAGGAATTAACATTGTTCGGTACCGGAGTACGGGACTAAGGCGCCCAGGTCCCAACATGGTCCAGACCCGGGGCTCAAAATGCTTGAGTGCTTCCAGTTGAGTTGATCTTTGAGAGTGAACGTTGAGCTCAGCTGATAGGAATTGGAGCTCGGATCGTCCGAGGTAGTTTTCTGTCCACGTCGGGTGGGGGGTACCTACAAGACACTACGACACTCAAGTCATTAAGGGATAGAGATGGATAATATAAAGAGATTAAAGAGAATTATGAGAAATATGGGCACGGCAGGGTGCCGAGGTTAATTCGAGGGTGTTCTCGGGCGCGGGATTGCTCAAAGAGCGTGTTCCCTGGTGCCATTCCGTGGACGCGTGGGTCGGGACATGTCAAGATGCTATTAAGGCGTCGTACCTGGATTGGAGGACGGATCCTCTATTTATAGGCGAGGCGTCGTACCTGTATGAACTCCGAAAAATCCGGTTTGGATCCTTATTCATACAACGAGAAAAACAATGAAGCCGCCACCAATATTTTAATTTAGAAAAAACATTGGAAAAATCTTTTTAGGCGATTGGCCTTTTGAAAACGAGAGATATAGGTTCGGGGGTCGGTTATGTGTGGGGAAGGTATTAGCACCCCACACATCCTTTCTACCGAAAGGGAACCTTTAATTTAGTGTGTGGTTTTTGACTGTTGATTTGAAACGCTTTGTTCTACTTCTTTTCTTCTTTTTTTTATTTAAGAAAATGTTTTTGAAAACTGGGGAAAGAAGAATCTTTTTGTTATTATATTTTTTAAAAGGGTGCTTGACGGGAGGTGAACCCGCTCCTACGTATCCTCCGGTGCGATGAGGAATTCAAAGCTACGTAGTTCTAGTCTTGTTTTGAAAAGGCTCTTTTGTTTTTAGCTTTTTAGTTTTTAGGTGTTTTTTGAAATAAGACTCGAGTGTTCACTAATACCAAGCAAGCAATGGCTTCGAGTGGTTTTCATTACTAACTCGAAAGAAAATAAGTTGAAACCGATAATCAAACAAGCAATGGCTTCGAGTGATTGTAAGTAACAACGTTTTTTTTTTCTATCCTTTTTTGCAAATGAGGCGAGCATCGGTGATAATCATCTAGCAAAGGCTTAGGACAATTACCACTAATGACTCGTGTTGTTTTTGGAATTGAATTGGGTTCGCATGTATTTAAGGTTTGGGAGCTTTCATGATAATCAAACAAGCAAAGGCTTCGAGTGACTACCACTAATAACTCCTCATTAGTGATCAAACAAGCAAAGGCTTCGAGTGGCCACTAATGATTTTGTTTATGAAGAACTTAGGGTTTAAGCTTGGAAAAGAAATTGGTCTTAATTTGTTAAAGACATAGTTTAGAAAAGAAGTTTGAAAGCAATTTGATTTTTGGAAAAGAGTTTTGGAAAACTAGTAGAACATTTTCAATCAAGTTCCAAGTCAATAACCAAAATGCAAATTGCTAAACTACAATTCATGCAATGATCTAAACTAGTAACCATTTTCATGTCAAGTTGTTTAGAAAAGAAAACAATGAATGCAAGAAAGTTCATAGATGCAAGCATAGCACATTCATTGAGATCATGTTATCAAGCAAGCAACAACATAGACACAATTTGCAACTTACCCTTTCATGTTGAAAACATCTCATTACAACATTTGAATACACAATGCATGAATAGGCAAAGATGAACCTAGACTACACATATCATGTCACAATACATAGATAGGCAAAGAATGAACCCAAGTCGAACATTTTGGCAAAAATGCATGAATAGGCAAGAGAATGAACCTAGATTGCACATCTTATTGAAGATGCATGGCAAGAAATGAACCTAACTAGGCATTTATGACACAACATGTGAGTAGGCAAGGAAGTTACAAAGCACAAGTGAATTCAAACATTTAATGAATCACTTGCAAAATCCTAGGGATTTCACATCAACATTTGACATAAGCAACAATGTGGTATCATTTTGATGGCATCAACATTTAGCATATTTCTACAATCAACCACATGAAAGGAATAAGTTGGAAAGGGCATTTGCCTCAAGTAAGATCATTAGCAAGCCATGAAAAATCAATTTGACATTTTATTTAGCAAGCATATGCAATTAAGGTGATGGATCCCTTTAGGTAATCTTTAACACTTGGGATATGCACAAGTGCATAAGTGTCAAATCCTCTTACCAAATCATCAACACAAACATGATTTTCAAAGCAAGCAACAAAAACAAGCACAATCCCTAATTATCTCATGAAATGCGACACCAACATAGAGCTAAAACCTCATTTTATTCTTTGAAAGCAACAAAATCATGCAAGCAAATGACATAGATCAAACTTTTTGGCAAGGATCCACATGATTAAGCAAAGGAATGCACTAAAACCACACAAACTCTAATTTTTCTACAATATGCGAAATGAAACATAAGCCCAAATCACAAATTTATTCATGAAAATGCAAGCACAAAATGAAAATAGCACAAACACACAATTTATTCCAAGAGAGAGATGCATTTCAAGCATCCAAACCTCCCAAAGTGTTTGTCAAAATGCTTGAAACACATCTCTCATTCAACAACAACAATTATATCAGCATTTCAACATAAAATAGAGCACTAAAATGCAAAGAAATGCTTGATATGCAAAAATAGATTGATGATCTACATTTTTGATGCTAAAATTTTGATGATGCTAAGATTGAGAGTATACCTCAACTCCAAGCTAGAATAGCGAAAGAAATAAGGTGAATGAACACTAAACCACTTGAATCAACCCTCTAATCTTCAATCTTGAGCTTGATTCTTGAGATTTGAAGATGGATCTTTGAAGAGAATGCAAGGATGATGAAGGATTTAGGACTAGCATGTTGATTTGAAGTGAAAAAGTGAAGAAATGAGGTGAGGGAATGAAGAGGGGTATTCGGCCAAGAAGGGAGAAGAGGAGAGGCTAGGTTTTTGAGTGTGAATTGTGTGCCAAAACTTGTGAGAGGTGAGGATATGAGGGTATATATAATGTTCAATTAGGTTTAGGGGCATTTAGGTCATTGTGTACCTCATCTCATTCTAGGATTGCATTTTAATTTTGAATCAAGGGTGAGGATTGAAACACACCTTGATGAGGGGCAAAAAAAATGCAAAATGAGAGGGAAATGAAGGGGTAGATATTCAGCCAAGCAATGAGGGTGGTGCCCAAGTTTTGCAAGTTGGCAATTGTACTATTGTACTATCCATGAACCTTCCAATTATCCTCTCAATTTTGATTATTCCTTTCAAGATAATTATACATAAATCTAACCATTTTGAGCCATATACAAGGTATCTTGAAGAATATGCCATTTTTGAAAATGAGAGATGACCAAAATTGCCAACAAAAATCCTATCATATAATTTTTGGGAATATTCCCTGTACTATTTTTTGAAATGCTTTCTTGAATTAATTTGAACTTGATTTTTTTACTACACATATAAAATAAGCGCACAATTTGAAAAATGATTTTCTTTATTTTTTATTTTTTTGTTCAAAATAATACAATTTCATTAAATAAATTCCCAAAAATTAATTAATTGGATTTTCAACTAGCAAAAATTTATTAAATTGAAATTGACCAAACAATGCCCCTTTTAAATGCCCCAAAATTCCTTAATTTCTCAAAAATGATTTTGAAAACCTTAGAATGCTTGGGTAAATACCCTAAACCCTTTCTCAAATAATGCATCACTCACAAAATTATTTATTTTTGCTGAAAATTAGGGTTTTGAAACTAGGCGGACAAAATTGGGGTATGACAGCTGCCCCTCTTTATTTGGATTTTACCAAGAAATATGAATTGGCCGAGACATTTTTCGAAGATAAAATAAAAATAAAGAATTCTGAAATTATACCAATTTTGTCTACTTGGAGAAACCCGAATTTTCTTTTTCTTTTTCTTCTTTTTTTTTCTTCTTTTTTTTGAAAAATGAACGCTTGGCGCGTTGATGAGAAAGCAGTAAATGAAATGATTAAAGACTTGCACGCTAACTGCGAAAAGCAAGGAAAACGCTAAATGAAGAAAGCGATAAAGAAAGCGGTAAAATGCAAGGTTGCCTAAAACCTTTAAACGAACCCTTGGCGAGTCTGCGTTTGCACGTGGCTTTGAGGAGCACGCATCCTGAGAATGGCCTTTCGAGCGACCAGGGGGATCGTTATCAGCTCCGGAACTGATATACTGATCAATGCACGGCGTCCACTATATCTTAGGCGGATACAACTATTCCGTTGAACCTCACATGGGGCTGCGGTCCATCGTGTTGCTCGTACACGACGTGAGACCATGAACAGAAGGGAGCGATGAACTCTGACAAGAGCGATTTGAACTCCAAACTGCAATGCACGCTTGAGCGCTGAACTGAAAAGCATTTGAACTCCGAACTGAGGGAGCGTTTTCTGGGAACTGAGTGCGGGGATTAACACCGAAGTATTTATCCGTCTTTGTACCTGCAAGTGAGATGAACAAATGCATGCAATGCAAATGCCATGATTGCTTTTTTGATGGAATGAATGTAATGCATGACTTTCTCTTTTTGTTTATGTTTGATGAATGCAATGTAATGCATGATTTTCTTTTTTCTTATTGCTCTTTTGCTCTTTAATTTTTTTTTTAGCTTTTCTTCTCTTCTTTTCTTTTGCTAGTTGTTGCTCTTTTGCTCTTTTTGGCTTTTTCTTTTGCTGGCTCGACCAAATCGTTGGACTTGCGTTACGAGGCACAATGATCGTCCATGTTGACAGTGCGAGAGCCACGCCCCATCCTTTTTGAGATTTGTTTTGATGCAATCAGTGCTTTTTGTTTAGTTCTTGTGAATTTTACCTGACTGAAAGATCATCTCTTTTCTTTGTAATTTTCAAAAATTTCGCAATGATTTTAATGCTCTGATTTATGCACATTTTCATAATCATTTATCATCTACCATAAAACATCATTTTAAAGCAGAAATGAAAAGAAAGCAAATGGTAAAACAACAAATAGATGGAGTGAAAAACTTGGACTTTTATTCATATGGAAACCGAACGTGCAGAAGGTCACGCCGACTGAAAAGAGTACATTGGAATTTTTTGAAACTAAGAAAAAAAAGAAACAAGAAAAATGGACGCAACAGATCTTAGGAGCGCTTTTCATCTTTGAAGTGTGCCAATCACCCATACTTGCAGCCTTGATCACCCTTTTATCCAAACCTTTGGAGGTGCTGCTTGCCTCTTTTTCTTTTAAGTCCAACTTTTCTGACCCTAATTTTTGCTTGGACCGCTCTTTGCGAGTTTTCAGTCCACCGGGTCACTCTTTTTTGCCTAGGCCGCCCTTTCGGGTTTTCAACCTAGCGAGCTAATTCTTGCTTGGCTCATCTTTCTCTTTTTCTTTTCATTTTTCTCAGGCGTAGTATTTCTTGACTGAATCTGAATTGACTGGGTTTCTGAGTTCTTCACCATCCATGCTGGTGAGTATCAATGCTCCTCCAGAGAAGGCTTTCTTTACCACATAGGGTCCATCATAGCTAGGAGCCCATTTCCCACGAGGGTCACTCTGAATAGGCAGGATCTTTTTGAGCACGAGGTCTCCTTCTTTGAATTCTCGAGGACACACTTTCTTGTCGAAGGCTGTTTTCATCCTTTGTTGATACAGTTGTCCATGACACAGGGCAGCAATTCTTTTCTCCTCAATGAGGTTTAACTGGTCCAGACGAGCTTGAACCCATTCAGCTTCTTCCAACTTGGTTTCCATCAGCACCCGCAGGGAGGGTATCTCAACTTCAATAGGGAGGACTGCTTCCGACCCATAAACCAAAGAGAAGGGGGTTGCCCCGGTTGAAGTGCGCACTGAGGTACGATACCCGTGCAGAGCGAAAGGAAGCATCTCATGCCAATCTTTATAGGTTACTACCATCTTTTGCACGATCCTCTTGATGTTCTTATTGGCTGCTTCGACTGCCCCATTCATTTTGGGACGGTATGGAGAAGAATTATGATGTTGGATTTTGAAGTCTTTGCACAGCTCTTTCATCATCTTGCTGGTCAGGTTGCTACCATTGTCTGTGATGATCTTGTCTGGAAGGCCATAGCGACAAACCAGATCTCTTTTTACGAACTAAGCAACCACAGAGCTGGTTATGCTGGAGTACGAGGCGGCTTCAACCCATTTGGTAAAGTAGTCAATGGCGACTAGAATGAAGCGATGCCCGTTTGACGCTTTAGGCTCAATAGGACCAATGACATCCATTCCCCATATTGAGAACGGCCAAGATGCAGTCAGAACATTTAAGGAAGCAGGTGGCACATGGATATGATCGGCATAGATCTGGCACTTGTGGCACTTTCTCACAAAGCTGTAACAGTCGGATTCCATTTGCAGCCAATAGTAGCCGGCCCTCAATATCTTTCTTGCCATGGTATGTCCGCTGGAATGAACCCCAAACGAGCCTTCATGGACATCTCTCATAATTCTTTCTGATTCCTCCTTTGTCACACACCTGAGGAGTACCTTATCATGATTCTTTTTATAGAGCACCTCGCCGCTCAAGAAGAAATTCATCGACAACCTTCTGAGTGTTCTCTTGTCATTTTCGGAGGCCCCGGGAGGATACTCTCTGTTCAAGATGTACTGCTTGATGTCATGATACCAGGTTTTACTATCAGATTCTTCTTTAATTGCTGCGCAGTAGTGATGGGCTGGCAGATCCCGATGCTGAATTCTGATGTGAGTCAAGTTTTTGTCGCAGTTGATGTTGAACATTGAAGACAAAGTGGCCAGTGCATCAGCCAACTGATTCTCATTGCGAGGAAGATGCTGAAATGTGATTTCCTCAAAAGGCTCAACCAACTCTCGGATGTAGTCTCGGTAAAGAATCAACTTGGGATCTCTGGTCTCCCAATCGCCGTTTACCTGGTGAATGACTAGAGCTGAATCTCCATACACATCTAGTCTCTTAACTTTCCAATCTAGGGCTGCCTGAATGCCAAGAATACATGCCTCATATTCTGCAATATTGTTTGTGACATAGAAACTCAGTCTGGTAGTGAATGGGATGAAGCGACTATCAGGGGAAATCAGTACTGCCCCAGCTCCGTGCCCATATATGTTGGAGGCACCATCAAATATCACTCTCCATCTTTCATCTCCCGGGGATTTCCCTTCATCAAATAGGGCCATGATATCCTCGTCTGGAAAGTCATACTGCATCGACTGATAGTCTCCGATAGGCTGATGTGCTAGGTACTCGGCCAGCGCACTACCCTTGATGGCTTTCTGAGTGACGTACAGGAGGTCATATTTTGACAACTGCATTTGCCAGCGGGCAATTCTCCCTGTAAGTGCTGGCTTCTCGAAGATGTACTTGATAGGATCCATTTTAGATACCAACCAAGTAGTGTGACTTAGCATGTACTGCCTCAAATGGTGAGCAGCCCAAGCTAACGCACAACAAGTCTTTTCTAGCAACGAGTACCTTGTTTCACAGTTAGTAAACTTCTTGCTCAGATAGTAGATGGCATGCTCTTTCTTCCCGGATTCATCATGTTGTCCCAACACACAGCCCATTGAGTTGTCTAGCACAGTTAGGTACAGGATGAGAGGTCTGCCGGGTACAGGAGGCATCAAGATAGGTGGATTCTGAAGATATTTCTTGACCTTTTCGAAAGCTTCTTGGCAATCGTCATTCCATTTAGTCTCTTGATTCTTGCATAACAGCTTGAAGATTGGTTCACATGTGGCGGTTAACTGGAATATGAACCTAGAGATGTAGTTCAGTCTTCCAAGAAAACCACGGATCTCCTCTGTTTTAGGCACCGACATTTCAAGAATTGCCCGCACCTTGTCTGGGTCAACTTCTATCCCCCTTTGGCTGACAATGAATTCCAGCAACTTCCCTGATCGCACACCGAAGGTACACTTGGTCGGATTTAATCTGAGCTTGAACTTTCTCAACCTTTCAAAGAGCTTTTGCAAATTGACAATGTGTTCCTTATCGGTTTTAGACTTTGCAATCATATCGTCCACGTAGACTTCGATCTCCTTGTGCATCATGTCGTGAAACAATGTGACCATAGCCCTTTGATAGGTAGCACCGGCGTTCTTCAACCTGAATGGCATGACTCTGTAACAGAACGTTCCCCAAAGAGTTGTGAAAGTTGTCTTCTCCATATCTTCAGGAGCCATTTTAATCTGATTGTACCCTGAATACCCATCCATGAAGGAGAACAGTGAATGCTGCGCTGTACTATCCACTACGACATCAATATGAGGCAGGGGAAAATCGTCTTTGGGACTGGCCCGATTCAGATCTCGGTAATCAACACACATTCTGACTTTCCCGTCCTTTTTCGGAACCGGCACAATATTAGCAACCCATTGCGGATATTTTGCTACCGCTAGGAAACCAGCATCAAACTGCTTTTTCACCTCATCTCTGATCTTTAAGGACATTTCTGGTTTCATCCTTCTCAGTTTCTGCTTCACTGGAGGACACTCAGGCTTGACTGGAAGCTTGTGCACCACTATATCAGTATCTAACCCTGGCATATCCTGGTAAGTCCATGCGAAGACATCATCATAATCATGCAGGAGTTGAATTAGCCTCTTACGCTCACTTTCATTCATCGAAGTGCCAACCTTGACTTCTTTCTTACTGTCCTCTGTGCCCAGATTGATTGTCTCAACAGATTCCCCATGCGGCTGAATAACCTTTTCCTCTTGCCCAACCATTCTCATCAATTCTGGAGGAGTTTCCCAGTCATCCTCAACATCCTCCTCGGCTTGGTTAACGGGGTAATCAAAGTTAACATATGAATCATTGGCATCATTATTTTCAAAGATGTTCATTTTAGATCTGCATTTGCGGGAATGGAAACAGAATGAACAAGCAAAATAGAAACACAAGATGAAGACACACAATAATGGTATGAAAAACGATTTTATTCATTTGAGAATTCAAAACAACATTTTATTGATTGATGATATTCGAAGGAAAAACATGCATGCCCTTATGAAATGTCCTGAGGCCTTGGGCAGAGCCAAAGGATTCGCATTACAAAATCATTACTTTGAAATGAAAGCAACAGGGAAATCGATGATCTTCCAATTGCCGAGCTCTTCATTTGCAGCACTGCGACGCACCAGGTCCACACTCTTGTCTTCCACAGCTGATTCTTCCCCAATGACAGCCACCTGATTGGGGTCCAGTATGCCCGCACTCCTGAAGCTCTGCTTGAGATCACAGATGGGAACCCTCTTCAAGCTTCGTTCTCGCCCCTGAAGCTTAACTAGTCTTCTTTCTCGCTTCTCCTCAGCCATTCTCTTCTTATCAGCTTGAGTGGGCCAATATCCTAACCCACATCTATCCTTGTACTCTTGCAACTGGACAGGTGCTTGAATTCCTTGCTCGGACCTTCCTAAACCTTTTCCGATCTGGTAACCATTTCTCAGCATGACCTTGGCGACCATGATATCAGCATTGGACATTCTTGGTGCAGGCAGTGGGGCTTCCTCTCCTACGAAAGCGGCATTTGCAATTTCCAATGACTGAAAAGCAGTTTCAAGGGATTCCTCTGCAGCCTCGATGTATTGAGAGGGATGGGGCTTGTTAATCATAAACTCTTCTTCTCCAAAGACGACTATCAGTTTGTCGTCGACTACAAACTTAAGCCTCTGATGGAGAGATGAAGGAACAGCTCCTGCAACATGAATCCAAGGTCTTCCCAAGAGACAGCTGTAGGATGATGCGATGTCCATGATTTGAAAGTTCACATAAAACACCTCAGGCCCTATCTGCACTGGAAACTCTATTTCCCCGATAACCTCTTTCTTGGATCCGTCGAATGCTCTGACTAGCGTTGAGCTAGGCTTCATATATGAACAGTCTACGTCTAGCCTGTTCATTGTAGATTTGGGCATGACATTCAGAGAGGATCCATTGTCTATGAGGACTCGAGAAAGTGTATATTCACCACATCTGACTGAAATGTGCAATGCTTGATTATGTCCCTTTCCTTTAGGGGTGAGCTCGTCATCAGTAAAGGTAATATAGTTGGAAGCAACGATGTTCCCTACGATGCCATCAAGCTGGTTAACAGTGATGTCTTGGGCTACATGGGCTTCATTCAGCACTTTCACTAGGGCAGCACGGTGGGCCTCTGAACTGAGCAGCAAGGACATGATAGAGATCTTTGCAGGAGTGTGGTGCAGCTGGTCCACCACTTTGTAATCGCTTTGCCGCATGATTCTCAGAAATTCGGAAGCTTCTTGCTCTGACACCCTTCTACTTTCCACGGGCTCTTGCTCTTTACCCTTACCCTTTCGAATTCTTTCCTCATCCTCTTTTGATGGACCCACTTTAAGGGCTTCAGGGACATAGACACGTCCGCTTCTAGTGACTCCGCTGCTTCCCACAATGTTTGTGACATCGGGAACAGCTTGAGGATTCTGAGTTTGAACTGGCACACCATAACTCCACGGAACAGCACTATCCTTTTGATAAGGAGCTGGGACAGGAATCACAATTGTCTTAGGTTTCTCCATGCTCGGCTTTTGACTATACGGGACCTCAATAGGCTTCTGGACACTTCTGTTCTTATCAGACTGGAAAGTCAACACATCTTCCTCTTTTTCTTGCACACCTATTTGGATTATATGACGATCCAACAGGTCTTGCAAAACTATCTTGAAGGCCTCACATGCCCCAGCACAATTATCATCAGCACAGACTTCTTTCTGAGTACAGCCTTTCTTGATGACCCCAAACTTGCACAGCTCTGCATGAATGACCTTCAGTGGTGTCTGAATACACTCCACAGTTCTGATTAAGGGTTGGCCTCCCGTGTCAAGGATGGCGTTGGTTGCAGGTTCTTCATGACCAGGCAGCGGGTTAGTTGTAATGCTTGGGTTTTCTTGTTTGAAGGTTATCCCTTTGGTGTCAATCAGATCTTGCACTACAAGTTTGAAGGCCTTGCAGTCTTCCACAGCATGTCCGACTGCCCCTTCATGAAATCTGCAGGTAACGTTGGGATTGTATCCTCGGAAATAAGGTGGTTGGACTGGTTTCATGGGTCTGGTGTTGATGAGCTCGTTGGTGACAAGGTAGTTAAAGAGGTCGGTGTATGACATAGGAATGGGATCAAAGGTGGTCCATTTTCTGTCTTGATAATTTCTATGGTGATTACTTTGTGGTGAGCGGGTTGGTTGTGTTTGAGTGGGGACAGGGATATCTTGTGGTTGATAAGGTGGGCTTATGGTAATGGTGTTGGTCTCTCCTTCCTTCTTCTTTGGAAATCCGGAAAACGGCTTTTTATGGGTGCTTGTACCTGCGGAACCATGGGCAATCTTGCCGCTCCTCAGCCCATTTTCTAATCTCTCGCCGATGATTACCATATCTGAAAAGTTGGAGGACACACTGCCGATCAACCGATCATAGTATAATGGAGGCAAAGTTTCCATAAACATGAAGACTAATTCCTTTTCTAACAGAGGTGACACTTGTGCAGCTAGAGCCCTCCACCGCTGGGCATACTCTTTAAATGACTCATTGTCCCTCTTTGCCATGCTCTGTAACTGTGTTCTATCCGGCGCCATATTTGTGTTGTACTGGTACTGTCTGAGGAAGGCATCAGCCAAGTCTTTCCAACAACGAATCTGGGACGGTTCTAGCTGCATGTACCAGTTGAGAGATGCCCCAGCAAGGCTCTCTTGGAAGCAGTGGATTAACAGCTTGTCATCATGAGAATGCGTAGACATTTTTCTACAGTACATGGTCAGATGGTTCTTAGGGCAGGTTACACCTCGGTACTTATCGAAATCAGGCACTTTGAACTTAGGAGGTAAAACCACATCGGGAATGAGACATAAATCGCGAGCCTCTCTCGATCTAGAGCCTGATCCTTCAATCATTTTTAAGCGCTCTTCTAACACCTAAAACTTTTCTCTAGTTTGTTGGTGCTCAATATAATAGCCTTGGGGGAAATTATTCATTCCAAGGTGGGGACGGAACATTGGAGCCATGGTTGAAACTGCATGCGGAGCATGAGGATAAGCAGAGTTCCCAAGAATGAGGCTTTGGGCCGGAGGATTTGCAGCTGGCTGGGGAGTAAAGCCTTGTGGAGTCACCTGAGGTGTGACAATGGGATGTGGAGACTGAACCCGAGGTTCGCCCATTGCTCCCTCTGATCCTGCAGATGGAGGTTGTCCATTCTCGACATTCACCAAAGGACCAGTTCCTTGGTTAACTTCTGGGTTTGAAGGAGGAGTGTAGCCTAGAGGCAGTCCAAAAGGAGGCCATTGAGCAGCTTGGTAGTCATTTCCATTCTTTAGGGACAGCAGGACCCTCATCATCTCTGACATCTGTGCCTTCATAGCATTCATCTCATTTCTGATTTCTTGGTCACATTGACTGGAACTATCCGGAGTTGGGTTACCCTGATTCTGCACTACCGGACCTGGGCCTATCTCGTTTCTGATCTCTGAGCTCAGATTTGCCTGATTCGGATTCTCCGCACTTGGATGGGACTGATCAAGATCGTTCAGAATCGTTGCCCTGCCTCTTGCTTGAGAACGTGTCCAATAACGATGTTGGCGAACCAGCTTGCCTTACTTTCTGTTGATGGAACACTTATATGAGCTCTTGAATGAATTAATGAATGAATGCAATGCAGATGCATATGATTTTATGTTGCTTGATGCCAGGAATCGCGACATAGTTCGTCTTGTCATAAGCACATAATCGTTTTTTCTCTCTCTCTTTTTTAATTAATTTTGGAAATGCAATGAGAGGGGAATCGAAATAGCAAGTCAGCACACTTCATACATCGGGAATTCAAACAAAAGCCTTAACAACTTCCTTAAAGGGAAGGATAGTACAATATTCATATGGAGTACAATACTCGAAAGCAAATAAAAGAGTACAATATTCAGGAATACAATACTCAAATGGAAAGTAAATACTCAAAATGAAAGGTACAAATAAACAGCTCAAATACAAAGAGCTTTGAAATCTCCTACCCTCTTCCTTTTCTTGCTGACGTTCGCATCTCGGGATCGCTCTCTGAACTCCGTGATTAAAGCCCTGCAGAATTTCACAAACTGGTAAACCTCGGGTGGGGTATTGAGGAAGTGCATCTCGGCCTCGGCTATTTTCAAATTCTTGGGGACTCCCGCAATGGCTTGGCTAGCTAGCTCTGCCAGCTTTGAAAATTTGTTCTTCCAAAGCTGAATCTCCTCTCTTAGCTCCTTGATGATTTCTTGATCCTCTATTTTGCCAACCAATGCCATGAAGCGTTTCTCCCAGTACTGGCTTTCTGCTAGCACTTGCCTATAAGCCCCTTCTAGACACCTGAGATTCCTCCCCAGTTCTTCAGATCTTCCTTGTTCGAACCTCAGAGCTTGCTGATACTCCTTAAGGATATCTTCAATAGAACTCCTCTCTCGCTCAAGGTTCTTTAGCTGACCTTTCAATTCTACTACCAAGCGGGATTCTTGTCTTGACTTAGTTGCTATACTCTTCCACTCTTCGGCTTCCTCAAGTGCTTTTCTTGTTTTCTGCTTGCACCTTTGGAGTTCCTCTCTAGCTCCCCTCAGGTATTTCTGAGCCTCTAGCTTGCTTTTCTCTTCTCTTTTAAATCGCTTGACGCTCTCCTCAACAGCGATCATCTTGATAGCATCTTCTTTCTCTAACCTTTCTTTCTCTATGGTCATTTTCTCCAATTCTGTTTGCAATGCCTTCTTTTCTTCCTCCACTTTTGCGAAGGATGACTTGACTTCATTCAACTCCTCAAAGGTAGGAGTGTAAGGCTCCGATATCTCCTCTTCAAGGGATAGTGCCCCTTGATTTGGTAATTTTGCATTTTGAAGCCTCTCTTTGAGCCACTGGTTAAAGGTGATGCTACTGGTTCTCTTGGACAGCTCTTCGCCTTCCTTATGCACTACGGACTCCCATGCTTGCAGAACTCGCCGAAGCAAGTCTTCGCATTTAGGACTCCCCTTATAGAGGTAAAAGCGAGACAGCATGCGTTCGGAGGGTGAATTCCGCATTGGGTAACCGAGTTGTCTTAAGGTCAGTGAAGGATTATAGTTGATACACCCTTGTGTTCCCATGAGAGGCACATTCTGGAAACTTCCACAGCTGAACACCACCATAGGCCTTTCCTTCCAACAAGCAGTGGTAAACCAGCGGATCTGGAGATCGTTGAGACTTTTCAAGACCTCAACCCATTCAAGAGAAGTCATGATCTTTACATCACTGCTTAAGGCATAGGAGATCAACTCCCTAACTTCTTTTCGGTTGTTGACAACATGAGTGACAAGCCAAGCATAGAGGACGTGAGAGGAGAAACACATTTTCTTCTTGTGGAAATCACTGTAACGGGTGAAAGCCTGATAAGTGTTGGCGAGAACAGCGGGAACAGGATTGATAGGATTTTTGGTGTCTCTGAATGCCAAGAAAGCACCAATTGCAGTATCATCAACATATCTCTCTATCTGAGGAAAGAGGACCACCCCAAAAATGGTTAGAGCAAGCACCAGCTTGAAGAGACCCCACTGTTTGGCCAGAGCATAAGATTGCATCAAACCCTCAAAGTACTCTTGCGGAAACCCGGCTATACCATTCCTTTCCAACTTTTGAAGCTTCAGTTTTTCTAAACTGATTTTGAGCAATGATGCTAGCTTTTCATCAGTGTAATAATGACCTTGATATCGGTACGGCGTGACATGTGACCTAGAGAACCCCAAAAGTTGTTCATACTCTTCCAATGTGGGCGATAGTGGAAAGTTTTTGAAGAGAAAACATCTGATATCTGAGTCATAAAACTGACTTAGAGCCACAAGAGCATTTTCCTGAACATCTAACTGCAGCAGCCTACGAATGTTCCCATATGTCTTGTCAAAGGACCCCAACTCAATCTGACCCATCAGTGCGGCACATTGCTTCAGACTGTCAACATCAACCCTTTTTACAACCGGAAACCTGGAAGTAGGTGAAGCTTTGCTATTCGATTCCATCTTTATGCACCAATGACAGGACGGTACATTATTTGGCTATTCCCGGCAAGCAAATATGAATGAGATGCAAAATGTATGCAATATATTTTTTTACATTTGGTTTTATAAATGCGGCCTGATGCAATGCAATTATGATGCTAATGATGCATGTGGAAAAATAAGGACAATGCTCATGAGCGGTAGTTCAAAAATTTAGGAAACACGCTACGTGCCGCCTCACGTAGTGGTTTATGGAAAGAGAAAAAATATATTTTGGATTTTTTTTTTTTGAAGATTTTTTTTTTGAAAGGCTCACTTTGAGGAAAACATGCCTAAGCTAGCAATGCAGCACACAATTTGTATGCCCTCGTGTCCTACAAAGGTGGGAATCCTAGGGTCTAAGGCAACTCAAAGGTACCTCCCATGTAGCTCTAAATCACATCCTCACAATGGTTACCGGAGCTAGAGACATTCTCATGACGGCACCCACAAATGTAGAAAGCTACCAAGTGTGAGGTATCATGAGAAAGCGTACTCCGGTTGAAACTTTCATGAGAGTCAGATAGACAAAGGTCTCGAATGCCAGTCACTACTCGTCTCCACTCTCCTATGTGTTTTTTTAGATCCGGGTATAGGACCCCACTCATAGCACATAAATCATAAGGTGTGAAAGTGTGTGATGAGGGCATAGTACCTAAAGCCTACCCAATCTAAAATTACCCCGCCTGCAAGGAAAAACCAGAACAGTCTAGACAAAGAGTCGTCTACCCTAGGGTTTTGCAAACATATATCATTTTAATATAAGCATGTAAACTAACCTAGGGTACCAATCAACAATCGTGTGCAATGCTTACCTTCAAGAAAGGGAGCCAAGAAGAAGGGACATAATGGAATTGGGGAAATATGCATGAACTTACCTCAAAGAAAGGGAGCAAAGAAGAAGGGAACATAATGGAATTGGGGAAATATGCATGAACTTACCTCAAAGAAAGGGAGCAAGGAAGAAGGGAACATAATGGAATTGGGGAAATATGCATGAGCATAAGCATATAAACAAAGAAGAGGAGGAGAAGAAACTACACTTCAAGCAAGAAGCAATCATAGAAGAGGAAGAAGTAAATGAACATGAATGCAACACGATAGTATGAGAATGCAAGAGAGCAATTAACACTCAAACTTCATTGATGAAGAAAGAAAGAAAAAGAAGAAGAAGAAAAGGGAGAAATAGAACAAAGCATTCAAATCAAACAATTAAAACCACACACTAAATTAAATAGGTTCGACCCTCTAAAAAAAATGTCCCCAGTGAAGTCGCCAGCTGTATGAACTCCGAAAAATCCGGTTTGGATCCTTATTCATACAACGGGAAAAACAATGAAGCCGCCACCAATATTTTAATTTAGAAAAAACATTGGAAAAATCTTTTTAGGAGATTGGCCTTTTGAAAACGAGAGATATAGGTTCGGGGGTCGGTTATGTGTGGGGAAGGTATTAGCACCCCACACATCCTTTCTACCGAAAGGGAACCTTTAATTTAGTGTGTGGTTTTTGACTGTTGATTTGAAACGCTTTGTTCTACTTCTTTTCTTCTTTTTTTTATTTAAGAAAATGTTTTTGAAAACTGGGGAAAGAAGAATCTTTTTGTTATTATATTTTTTAAAAGGGTGCTTGACGGGAGGTGAACCCGCTCCTACGTATCCTCCGGTGCGATGAGGAATTCAAAGCTACGTAGTTCTAGTCTTGTTTTGAAAAGGCTCTTTTGTTTTTAGCTTTTTAGTTTTTAGGTGTTTTTTGAAATAAGACTCGAGTGTTCACTAATACCAAGCAAGCAATGGCTTCGAGTGGTTTTCATTACTAACTCGAAAGAAAATAAGTTGAAACCGATAATCAAACAAGCAATGGCTTCGAGTGATTGTAAGTAACAACGTTTTTTTTTTCTATCCTTTTTTGCAAATGAGGCGAGCATCGGTGATAATCATCTAGCAAAGGCTTAGGACAATTACCACTAATGACTCGTGTTGTTTTTGGAATTGAATTGGGTTCGCATGTATTTAAGGTTTGGGAGCTTTCATGATAATCAAACAAGCAAAGGCTTCGAGTGACTACCACTAATAACTCCTCATTAGTGATCAAACAAGCAAAGGCTTCGAGTGGCCACTAATGATTTTGTTTATGAAGAACTTAGGGTTTAAGCTTGGAAAAGAAATTGGTCTTAATTTGTTAAAGACATAGTTTAGAAAAGAAGTTTGAAAGCAATTTGATTTTTGGAAAAGAGTTTTGGAAAACTAGTAGAACATTTTCAATCAAGTTCCAAGTCAATAACCAAAATGCAAATTGCTAAACTACAATTCATGCAATGATCTAAACTAGTAACCATTTTCATGTCAAGTTGTTTAGAAAAGAAAACAATGAATGCAAGAAAGTTCATAGATGCAAGCATAGCACATTCATTGAGATCATGTTATCAAGCAAGCAACAACATAGACACAATTTGCAACTTACCCTTTCATGTTGAAAACATCTCATTACAACATTTGAATACACAATGCATGAATAGGCAAAGATGAACCTAGACTACACATATCATGTCACAATACATAGATAGGCAAAGAATGAACCCAAGTCGAACATTTTGGCAAAAATGCATGAATAGGCAAGAGAATGAACCTAGATTGCACATCTTATTGAAGATGCATGGCAAGAAATGAACCTAACTAGGCATTTATGACACAACATGTGAGTAGGCAAGGAAGTTACAAAGCACAAGTGAATTCAAACATTTAATGAATCACTTGCAAAATCCTAGGGATTTCACATCAACATTTGACATAAGCAACAATGTGGTATCATTTTGATGGCATCAACATTTAGCATATTTCTACAATCAACCACATGAAAGGAATAAGTTGGAAAGGGCATTTGCCTCAAGTAAGATCATTAGCAAGCCATGAAAAATCAATTTGACATTTTATTTAGCAAGCATATGCAATTAAGGTGATGGATCCCTTTAGGTAATCTTTAACACTTGGGATATGCACAAGTGCATAAGTGTCAAATCCTCTTACCAAATCATCAACACAAACATGATTTTCAAAGCAAGCAACAAAAACAAGCACAATCCCTAATTATCTCATGAAATGCGACACCAACATAGAGCTAAAACCTCATTTTATTCTTTGAAAGCAACAAAATCATGCAAGCAAATGACATAGATCAAACTTTTTGGCAAGGATCCACATGATTAAGCAAAGGAATGCACTAAAACCACACAAACTCTAATTTTTCTACAATATGCGAAATGAAACATAAGCCCAAATCACAAATTTATTCATGAAAATGCAAGCACAAAATGAAAATAGCACAAACACACAATTTATTCCAAGAGAGAGATGCATTTCAAGCATCCAAACCTCCCAAAGTGTTTGTCAAAATGCTTGAAACACATCTCTCATTCAACAACAACAATTATATCAGCATTTCAACATAAAATAGAGCACTAAAATGCAAAGAAATGCTTGATATGCAAAAATAGATTGATGATCTACATTTTTGATGCTAAAATTTTGATGATGCTAAGATTGAGAGTATACCTCAACTCCAAGCTAGAATAGCGAAAGAAATAAGGTGAATGAACACTAAACCACTTGAATCAACCCTCTAATCTTCAATCTTGAGCTTGATTCTTGAGATTTGAAGATGGATCTTTGAAGAGAATGCAAGGATGATGAAGGATTTAGGACTAGAATGTTGATTTGAAGTGAAAAAGTGAAGAAATGAGGTGAGGGAATGAAGAGGGGTATTCGGCCAAGAAGGGAGAAGAGGAGAGGCTAGGTTTTTGAGTGTGAATTGTGTGCCAAAACTTGTGAGAGGTGAGGATATGAGGGTATATATAATGTGCAATTAGGTTTAGGGGCATTTAGGTCATTGTGTACCTCATCTCATTCTAGGATTGCATTTTAATTTTGAATCAAGGGTGAGGATTGAAACACACCTTGATGAGGGGCAAAAAAATACAAAATGAGAGGGAAATGAAGGGGTAGATATTCAGCCAAGCAATGAGGGTGGTGCCCAAGTTTTGCAAGTTGGCAATTGTACTATCCATGAACCTTCCAATTATCCTCTCAATTTTGATTATTCCTTTCAAGATAATTATACATAAATCTAACCATTTTGAGCCATATACAAGGTATCTTGAAGAATATGCCATTTTTTGAAAATGAGAGATGACCAAAATTGCCAACAAAAATCCTATCATATAATTTTTGGGAATATTCCTTTTACTATTTTTTGAAATGCTTTCTTGAATTAATTTGAACTTGATTTTTTTACTACACATATAAAATATGCGCACAATTTGAAAAATGATTTTCTTTATTTTTTATTTTTTTGTTCAAAATAATACAATTTCATTAAATAAATTCCCAAAAATTAATTAATTGGATTTTCAACTAGCAAAAATTTATTAAATTGAAATTGACCAAACAATGCCCCTTTTAAATGCCCCAAAATTCCTTAATTTCTCAAAAATGATTTTGAAAACCTTAGAATGCTTGGGTAAATACCCTAAACCCTTTCTCAAATAATGCATCACTCACAAAATTATTTATTTTTGCTGAAAATTAGGGTTTTGAAACTAGGCGGACAAAATTGGGGTATGACAGTACCTGAGCCGTTGGATGTGTAGGATAGATCCTGACCGTTGGGAGCGTTCAGAGCACTGACACGGACGATTGGAAAACGGAAGTGGGCCAGGCCCAAGCCAGCGAAGGTTTGGCCCAGTCCGGAACACTTTTTTTATTTCTCAAAGACTAAATAAGTTTTTGTTTGTCAAGTAATAGTACAAGGTTATATCTTTGCTATTTTTTTACCGTGAAACTAAATATTTTATAAATTTTTTCTTAAAAATGGTAGACTAATTTTTTGCCCCACGACACAAACTTTCTGGATCAGCCACTGCTAATAAGCAAACTTTATGGAAGCTAAAAATATCTCTAAATATAAATGAAACGTTATTAAAAATGTTATATTGTTATCTATTATGTTGTTCTTTTAAATTTTCAATATCTCAAGTATATATTAAAATATAGACTAACCTTTTCTAAGCCCTCCTCTCTGCTCCCAAGATCTTTAGTTTATTCCCTTTCATCCATTGGCAAAACTTAATGCTCTTAAAATTAGATATTGTTGAAGAACAACATACTTGAGTTCTTTAACTATTTGATCCTGTGTTCGATCTCTGACTTATGTATATGAAAAAATATTTGTTAGGAGAAGTTAACTACTTAAATGGATCTCCGATAGCTCGAAGGATTAGTCTCCATAGTAACCATGGAGGATACTTTGGTTTACTTAATAAAAATATATAGTGGAAGAACGAAAGTTTCTTTTTCGGCATAATCTGTTGGAAAAAAAATGAATCAGCTTGATCAGCCAACTTTCAAGTTAACGAACACTTCTTTTATATATAAAAGTAAAATACAAGGTTTGTGTTTAGGCGGGAAAAAGTCCGCCAAATTTGAGGGTATTATTGTAAATTACTCCTTCGATAGTTAATGTCTGTCCCACATTCAATTATTCTATCACTAACCTATATCATTTTCAAATTATGCATTAATTATAAACATGCCAGTTTCCATTGTACATTAAAATGGTTTTTCGTTGTCTGTGCAACTATCTAATATTATTAATAATTATGCATTAACTTTGGCCGGTGTCATTATGTGTGCATCATTTACTATGAAATGCATTTACTTTGACTTTTCGTTATCTGTGAAACTAATTAATTATTCCAATTATGATTATGATTGCGTTAATTCTGGTTGCTGTCATTATGTTTACTCCATGTATTTAACATGTTCTTTCGGTATTTGTGCATTTAATAAATGATTATTCCAACAACATTTAGATACAAATATCTGAATCAAAGTGGGGGTCTATTGCGGTCCTTCCATTGTGTATGAATATACGAACAACACCTTAAAAAGGTAGTGCAATATTTATTTTTTTGGTTTCAAAGAATACGTGTATTAATTAGTTGCTGCTCACTAGAATCATGCCTAGGGCTCAATGTTGGTTTTTCCAAAAAAAACACACGAAGCATGTTTTTGAGAAGTGATTCGAGTATTATGTTTTGTGGCATGAATATCTTTGGTGCCATGAATTAGTGATTAGTCTTACACTTTAATTCCTTCTTCCATTGTTTCAAAACATTTCTTTATGCATATGTTTCTTACTTTTGTGGAAGTTAATCTCATATGCTCTCTGTCCATAAACAAGAATACCTGCACGTGATTGTTTCTACTACCTGAACATGGATCAAGACAACATCCACACAAAAAAGCGACTCAAAATCGGGGGCACCATGAATATTTCATCATTTGGTATACTATCCATATTGCGGTTTTTTCACGTGTCTTTAGGAATATTCTAACAATGTTTAATTTAATTTTTTTAGGTCTTACTAGTAACAAAAGACAAGATGGCAACAAGAATTATAGTAGTGACATGTCTACACCATTTACCGCTTCTATTGGATTTTAGGGCATGCAAAATTCAGAAATATATTGTTAACTCAGATAGAAAGTTTTCCAACGTGAGGAGAACATCATTTACCGCTTTGGTCACCAAGCATCGTGGTGGACGCAAATTGCGGGAGGGTAAGCGCAAGGCACATTGGGGAAATGCGGATGGCGGTGGGGACGGAATAATGTGGCAGTTTCTACCACGAGATGAGTAAGAAGCAGCACGTCCGGTGGTGGCCGAACTTTGCTCTGATGGTGGTTCTTCCACCTATGTGTTAGATCTTGATTCATGCTTTTTAATCCTTCCTCTGTATATTCTGCTTTAGAGTTTTTCCTTGCTGTATTGATTTAAATTTAAGAAAACTTTCACATCATATGTTTGAAACTTTTTGTTAGTTTTTTCTTGAAACGGAGAAATAATATATTATTGTTGTGAAACTTTAAGTAAAAAAATAGTTACACGTTAATTCAACAAAAAAAATGTATTATTGAATTGCATCATAAATGAATTATCAACTGGAATGAACCCTTCTTAAATTCTCTGAAACAATGTTCTCATGCTTATCCCAAAATTTAATTGTTGTGCTATTTTTTATTTTAATTTTTGTCCTGTTTTCGATTTTTTTGCTGTGTCTTGCTGTGTTAAATTGTTACTGCCAAGGTGTGATAGAGGTCAAAGAGCCTGAGGTAAAACTACAAGAGGATAGAAAGAGAACGAGGAAGAAGAAATAAGGGAAATGGAACGTTGTCACATACAAAAGATAAATGCCCATGTAAAGGATTGCACCAAAGATAAATTCCGACAAATGGGTAGCTCAGTTGGCGAGCTAAGGGATATCGAAGGAGTGCACCAAAGGAGTGAAAGCAGGAGGTCCCGGGTTCAAACCCGAGAAACTAACACTCCCCCCTCCCCCACTAACATTGGCTATAAAAACAATGCCCATCTAAAAGCATTAGTGGTTTTTAATATTTTTGGTTTATTGTCTTTAGTTTCGTTGTTTTCAAGACGAGCACATTAAAACACCTTAGTTTTATTAGCTAAGATGTTAAACATTTGTGACATATAGAAAAATGGAAATTTTTAAAACTCGATACAATATTAAGTTAATCCATACAGGTCTCCATTATCAACTACAGTTAATGTATAAATGTCACTAATTTGTACTAATTTGCAATAATCAATTTGAATATAAAATAAATTATGGATATCAAGTGTTGATTTAGGGGTGGAACTTTTAACCTGTGCGTGGGGATCTCTGCATGATTTGTCCCATTAAGGGCCTCGCGGCCGGGAAATTTTCCCCCGTAGGGACTGGACGAGGGAGAAAAATCCTTTTCGACCAATTCAGAGACGAGGACCATGTCCCCGCTCAGACGGGAGCAACGGAAAAAAAAAATTCATGACGAGAATCGGGGGCGGAGAAAAGTTTGGGGGACGAAGACACGACCTACCATGCCCCTCGGGGGATAGAGGCGGGGGAGGAAAATTTCCCATACTGGGAATCGTGAGCGGGGACAAGGAAAAGTTATTGGATCAGGGATAAGGAGCAAACCCCCGTGGGGACAGGTGTGGGGGGTAAAACTCTAGATGACACAGATCAGGGGCAGGGACGGAAACAGAGAAAAGTTTGGAGTGATGAGACGGGAAGCGGGGGAGTACTCCCCGCCCCTGCCTCACCCCATTGCCATCTTTACATTGACCAAATATTAAAAGCAACTTTTTAAATTTCTTTAAAGAACTTTGATGAGTTACTTTCTATGTTTGCTTTTACCTTTTAATTTCAACCATGTGTTTCAAATTGCCTATCCCTTTACTTCCATTTTATGCATCCCTCAAAATGTGTGGCGTAATTTTTCCCATATATGCACCGTGTCTGTTTTTCAATTTTAGTGCCCATGCCATTGTTCATCGAAAAAATCTCATTTCTTTGAACACACTACAGGACAATAAGAAGCTCCACCAAGATTGTGGAATTCAGGTCATGTGTATATATAATCATTTACTACATCATGCTTCAAGGGAAACTATATAATATCAAATTTATATCCATATAAGGTTGGCAATTTCTACCCGCAAGTGGGGATCTCCGCGGAGATTGCCCCGTTTGGGCCCCGTGGGCGGGGAATTTTTCCCCGTGGGGACGGGGACGGGGATGGGGGAGAAAATCTCCCTGCAGTCAACTTGGGGATGGGGACGGGGTTCATATCCCCCGCCCCGCAGGGACCCCGCCCCCGAATATATTACATTAATTTACTTATTATAGATATATCTTATATTCTAAGTTATAGATTTTTTTAGTCTTTTAATATGTGATTTTAAATAAAAATATTAATAAAATATTAAATTGTGCTAATTTTTATATTTTTATTCTTACCTTTATACTTTTTAAATATTAAAATATCAAATTATGACTAAATTTTATAATTTTTTTTATATTTAATGTTAAACTTTTGTTTTTAAGTCTTATTTTTATACATTTTTTCAATTTTATTATACTTTTAATTTTAAATTTTGCTAACTTTGAATGAATTCTTGGGGTCCCCGCGAGGACCGTGGGGATGGAGATGGGGAGGAAAACTACCCCGAAGCGGGGAATGGGGATTGGGATGGGAGACAATATGGGAGGTGGGGTGGGGAGCGGGGAAGTACTCTCCGGTCCCGCCCCGCCCCGCCCCGCCCCGCCCCATTGCCATCCCTATATCCATATTAGTCATGCACATGGCATACAATGCTGCCCCGTGCATTGCACGGGTAATGGTTTAGTACTAATAAATAACTTAATAAACTGAAACGTGTCTGCTGGCATTCCTACAACTACACCTTATATCCATATTTGGCTCTTCGTTGCTAAAGTTTCAATGTTACAAAGTGATATCTCATTGTTATTATATACATTTCTTATCTTTGTATGGCTTTTTACCCATGCTTTAAAGACATGCATTTGGAAACGACCTTTTATATATGCTCAAGATAGTGTCTTTTGCATAACAAGTAATCTTACATATAAGTTTATTCGGCCGTTTTTCTTTAAAAATTTCAAGTCCACATCGTGAGGCACACTCGTTAAAGTTACTAGATAGTTAACAAATATAAGAAAAGTTAATTAGACTGTAACTCGTTAATATTAAATGAATTAAATATCCCACATTAAACGAGAAATCTTCATCATAAAAACTAAGAAACCTACAATATAGATTCACTTCAAAGTGCTATTCCTTTTATGCTTCTTAATTTTCCTCAAACATGCAAACATTGGTAGTAGTATTCTTCATTTCAACCCTATATTCATCTGCGTTTGCATCCTTTGTTGAAACTAGTAAGAGCCTAATTACTCGTTTGGAATCACGTCAGATTGCCTTTAATCGCGTGTTCATGCCGAAACTACAACATGTAGCTTCCACGGAAAATGGTAATTCTCAGCAAGTCCAACCTGGTATCAAACATGCTATAAGTGGGTTTACCATCGAACTTATTCATCGCGATTCACCTTTGTCACCATTTTACAACTCCTTAAAGTCCCAATCAGAGCTCATAACAAATGCTGCCATACGCTCAAATTCTAGAACAAAACAACTCTCCCTTTCCCTCTTGCAAAATAAAGATGAATCCCATGAATCGATTATTATTCCAAATCACGGCTCCTACCTCATGCGAATCTACATCGGTACCCCTCCCGTCAAAAGACTTGTTATTGCAGAAACAGCAAGTGATCTCACATGGGTACAATGTTCCCCTTGTTTGAATTGTTTTCAACAAGACACTCCATTATACAATAAAACCAACTCTTCCACTTTAACAAATGTTTCATGTCTCTCACAACCTTGCACACTACTCCCCCCAACCCAAAAATCTTGTGGACCTTCAAAACAATGTTTTTACTCATACAAGTATAATGATGAATCATTCACCGTTGGTGAATTAGTCACCGATTCTATTAGGTTTGGTTCCAATAATACTGAATTTCTTAACCCTATTACTTTTGGATGTGGATATTACAATAAATTCACACATGATTCTAGTGGTAGAACCACAGGTGTTGTAGGATTAGGAGCAGGACCATTATCGCTAGTTTCACAACTAAGTGATTCTATTGGTAGAAAATTCTCTTATTGTTTACTTCCTTTCGCTTCAAACACCACTAGCAAAATGAAATTTGGGAATGAATCAACTATATCACAAAATGGAGTTGTTTCTACACCTATCATAAATAAATCTTCTAGTCCTACCTTTTATTTCCTCAATCTTGAAGGCATTACTATTGGAGAAAAAAGAGTGCAATCAGGACATAGTGATAAGGGTAACATAATCATTGATTCAGGAACTGCATTGACATATCTTGAACCAAGTTTTTACAATGATATTGTAACTTCGTTGAAAGAATTACTTGGTGTTGATGTAGTGGAAGAAAAAGATGTTCCATATCCATTCAACTTTTGTTTTGCACATCAAGAAGGTATGAGTTTTCCTGATCTTGTGTTTCATTTTACTGGAGCTAACATTTCCTTGGGGCCTAAGAACTTGCTTTTTTTGCTTGATAACAACTTGGTTTGCTTGGCTATGGTACCTTCCAATTATGATGGAATTTCCATCTTTGGAAATGTGGCACAAACTGATTTTCAAGTAGAGTATGATGTTGGAGGTGGAAAAGTTTCTTTTGCTCCTACGGATTGTACCAAGTATTAGTTTATACTTTATGTTTAGTTATTTTGTTTTGAGTCATTACTTATCGATTAAAATGAGAGACGAATAATGAGATACATTTCTAGTTAGGTCGATGACAGAATTACAAATGGATTTCATTAAAGTTCTATCTAAATTTCAATTATATTAGTTAGGCTTTTAGTTAATTTTGTTTTGTATCAACTTTTATATAATTTCTACGAATCGGTTTGATGAAACATTTATTTTGATTTTACAAGTATTTCTCTATGTTGAGTTTATCACACAATATATCAATATAGAATTTTTGAGATGAATAGATAAAACTCTCTTAGAAGAGAGAAGGACACCCAAAGCAAACGTTGACAAAGGAAAAATAAATTAAAATTATTTAACCGATTGGTTGATCTTGGATCTAAAAAATGTTGATGTCAAAGTTGTAGATGAGGATCAAGCCTTTGCTGTTAATTAGATCCTTAACTAGTTCAAATGACGTACTTGGTGATATTCTCATTTATGGGAGAGATCGAATAAATTATCCTCGAGGAAGTTCAAGTTGCTTTGATGTCTAAAGAACTTTCTAAGAAGATAGATCATAAGGATTCCATCAAGGTGAAAATCTCATGGTAGGAGACAAAAGTGAGAAAATAGAAGGAATGAGGAAGAATAGATCTAGGTTTCCAAGGCCAAATACAAGTGTTTCATTTGTCACAGAGAAGGACATTTCAAAAATAATTGTCCTCAGAGAACGATCAAGAAAAATCACAGTTTACTGATTATATACTCTATAGTGGAGGTCAATTAATGAAGGGCAAGTGGGAACAATGTGGCTTGAAAAGTCAGCATTGGGATTTTCAGGATCAAATTAGTTGATGGTACAATGAAAAATTGACCAAGGCAATGCATGCTCCTGATCTCAAAAGGTCCTTGACTATAGAGGATGCAAACTTCAGTTTTAATAAGGGTAAAGACTCAATTCTGAAAATCATGACAAGCAAACTGGTAATCAAGGGTGAAAAGAAGAAAAATTGTCTCCATGTGCACCAAGGTAAAGCTACGAACTGAAAAACACGTGTCTAGCTCCTCAAAATATGAAACACTCATGTGGCATAAAAGATTAGACCGTATGAGTTAAAAGGGACTTTGTGGAGATAAGGTTTGCTTTGTGGAGATAGAATATCACAGTTAGGACTTTGTGAACATTGTGTGTCCAAGGAAAGTAGATTTTAGCTTGCTATAAGTATACACAAAATTGAAGAAAAGCTAGGTCACATACATTCAAACTTATGGGGCTCATCTCACACACCTAACATATGGTGGTGATAGGTACATCATAACCTTTACTGATGACTCTAATAGAAAGGTATGGATCTATTTGTGAAAAACAAAACATGAACCTTTTTGAACCTTTTTTCATTAGAAGAAAAAGGTTGAAACTCAATGTGGTTTAAAGGTCAGTGCCTTGAGACTAGACAATGGTTTGGAATTCTGTAATGAGGAATTTAACAGATTTTGCAAAGAAAGCAGAATCTATAGCAATCTCACTGTGAGAGAAACACATCAACAAAATGGCTTGGCAGAAAGACTTTTTTTTTGACAAAAACTTGGCAGAAAGACTTGATAGGACTTAATTAGAAAAGGTAAGATGCATTTAGTCTCGTGCAAAGTTGCATATGACATTTTGGGATGAAGCTGTGCACACAGCCTACTACCTTCTCAATATAGGAGTCTCCACAACATTGAACTTCAAAACACCACACGAGGTTTGGACGGGTAAAGCACCTAAGTACATGAATATTAGAGTGTCTGGATTCCCTACATACTTTCAAGTGAATAAAGGCAAATCGGAACCAAGGTTCAAGAAGGGGCTATTCATGGGCTATCCTAATGGAGTGAACGGGTACAGAATATGAGAAAAAAATGCATCATTAATAGAGATGTAATTTTTCAAAAGTCAAAATATTAGAAGGGAAAGAAGTAAGAGAAATTCTTGAGCATGGTGACCAGATCAAGGAAGTTCATCTGGAAGTGAAGCTGAAAAATAAGTCTACAAAAAAGGAAGGATCTAAAAAAAAAGTTGATGACATAAGTTGAGTCAAATGAAGAGAACCAAAACAATAGTACTTATTGTGTAGAGATAGAGAAAAGAATATCTACATGACTGCATATGCTCTAAACACTGGAGTAACCTTCACAAATGGAGAGCCAACACTTATCAAGAAGCCAGGGCTAGTAAACAACACCTTGGAAGGAGGAGATAGATTCAGAGAAAGATCCTCCTAAGTTTAAGGCAAGATTGGTTGCAAAGGGTTATACGAATGGAGAATGGGTTGATTTTAATGAGTATCTCTCCCCACTAGTCAAGAACAACTCTACCAAGGGTATTGTTAGCATTGGTTGCTCAATTCAACCTACATCTAGAAAAGATAGATGTGAAGACAAACATCCAGTACCAACAAATACCTGATCTTCCTCATAAGAATCCATCTGCCGAAAATACATAATATCCACCGGAAATTAAAAAAATTAATTACATCCGCCGAAAATACATAATATCCACCGGAAATTAAAACTTTTGTTTAAAAAAAATTAAAATCCGCCGGAAAAACCTTTTTTTTTAAAAGAAAACTTAATAATAAAAAACCGTTTTAAAAAGAGAAAATTAATTTTTTATTAAAAAATGTATTTTTTAAAATACGAATTAAATATAATTAATTTTTTTATAATAATACGAAATAAATAATAATAAATATTATTAATTTTTTATAATAAATAATAATAACATTTATTATTTATAATAATATTTATTATTTTTAAAAACAGAAAATTAATATTTTATTAAATTTTTTTTTTAAAAAAAGACGAATTAAATATAATTAATTTTTTTATAATAGTTATTTTTAAACAATACGAATTAAATAATAATAAATATTATTAAATATTTATAATAAATAATAATAACATTTATTATTTATAAATTATTATTAAATAATAAATATTATTTAATACTAAATATTATTAATAAAAATATAATATTTAATAAATTATAAAATAATTTGTTAAATAATATATTATGATTGAAAAAAATTAATAATCAAATTAAAATGACAAATTAAATATACGATTAAAAATCAATACCCGGTCGATATAATATCCAAAAAAAGTGCAAACTTAAATATCCCAACAAAGTACGCGAATATTCATATTCAACACAAAATAAAACTTAAATATCCAAACAACAAAATAACATAAGAGTAAGCTACTGCGGTGGGGGCTGGTGTGGGAGCTGATCTGAATCCTCACTCGTGTAATAGCTGGCTATGGCATCACCTGAGGCGTCATCAGTAGCTGCAAGAAAAGCACCAATAGGATCGATAGTATTCAAATCGATACTTGAGTTGTATATCTGTTGGGAGTGCTGATCAACCTGCTGGGGTGGGGGTGGATACATCTGCTGCTGAGGTGCATAGTACTGCTGAAGCTGGGGTGGGGGTGGATACATCTGCTGCTGAGGTGGATAGTGCTGCGGGTACTGAGACCATGGCTGAAAGGCACCGCCAAAGTCCTGCTGTGGCGGCGTGTAGGATGGCGCCATATGGGAAGATAATGGCCTGGAGTACTGCTGCTGAGACAGCTGACTCAATAAGTGATTATAGCGCTCCTCATTTAGCCTACGTTCCTCCGCTGCTTGTCGTTTCTGCTCCGCCACGCGTTCCTCAGCTAACTTAGTCCGCTCTTGAAGCTCCTGCAATTCTAGTGCACTTCCCTGCTGGCGCTCTTCATACTCACGATGAGCCTGGCTCAACTGCTGGGTCAACTCAGTTACAGCATTCAAATCTCCAGTGGTAGGAACATATGAACGGGCAGTACTCCCAGCTGATCCAGAACTAGAAAGACTCTGAATAGTACTTGCTCTGAAAGCAGTCGGTCCGATACCACCAGATCCTACTAAACGATCACTTTTTCTTGGACCAACTGCTCTCTCCCAAATTTCACGAGCTGCTCTAGCCTCCTTCACAGGATCAACTTCCGTGCTCCCACTGCTCTGCTGTTGAGTCTCCTGGTACTCATTAATTCCAGCCTCAAAGTTCTCCTGAAAAAATAATACAAACCAAAATAAAATGAATAACTATTAATGAAATAATAATAATTTAAAGATAATATTTATAATTGTATATATTATAACTTTTACCTGAACCTCCCTCGCCTGGTCAGTAACAAACTCACCAGCCTCCTCCCAGACATGGAGGTAGGTATACAACTCAGGCAACGTAACTGACCTCTGGTTCATTGCCTCCTATATAAATAGTGTTATTAGTTAATCAATTAGTTATAAATATTAATTAATAATTAATTAATAATATGTAAGAAATTTACCAAACGCAAATAATGAGTTGCAGCATTAACACTGCCCTGACTTTCTTGGCTTTCTCAGAAAGAAGTTTAAATTTCGATCGTACATCTAACTACGATCCATGTTTTCGAGAACTACGTACTATAGTTCAATAAAAATTAATGTTATATATTAGATTCCTATATATTTATTGCATATTACATATACATGCACATATGTATACATATACACATATTTACATACACTAACAATGTTAAAATTAAATAAATCACTAGTTACTAGGTTTTAAACATACACTAGCAATTATTCAAATATAGCATTTTTTTATTGATATATTAAATACATTAATATCTAGTTTAACTATATATATATATATATATATCTATTAAAAAGCAAATTTAATTATAATAATAACATAATAACAACTATAATTAAATTACATGTTGTTTTATTCTTATATATACTATATGTACTATTCTCTATATATTAATATTACTAATTTTAAATTCCTATCTTTTAAACAAAATATCAAACTTTGGGTTATTAACAAATTAAATGTAATTATTCAAAGTAAATGTAATTATATATTAGTGAATATATATATTGATATACAATTTAATAAAGTAAATATAATATTTAATATTTTTATCTAAAAATGAAAAAAAATAGAAATCAATAATATAATTTACATTTATATCAATTATATCAACATAATATATCATATTTATCTCAAAATTAATCCCATTTATTTATATATAAAATTTCTTACGAAAATTTAAATTTATTTCTCATTTTATTTCGTATTAAATATAAAATAAATAAAATAAATATAAAAATATAAATTAAAATTACAAAATATTACAAAATATATTACTTTAATTTCGTATAAACACAAATTAAAAAGTAAATTAATATAAACTTTAGTTATTAATTCTTTTTTCATATTTACTTATTGAAATTTATTAACCAAAAAATAAAAATATATTAAAAATATATTACTTTAAATTCGTAATTATATTAACTATTATATTAACTAATTATTAAAAAAAATTATATTTAACTATTGAAGAAATTATAATCTAACTAATAATATATCAAATAACTATCTAATATAACTATCTAATAATATATAAAATATTAAATTGGATATCTAACCGGTTGTGAAGAGAAAACTCTAGCTTGATGCTATTCTAAACTCCTTCCAACAAAAATCAAAACGAACCAAAACACGATCCAAACTCAACACCTAAACAAACAATACAACAAATAATAACTATACCGTTATCGAAAACACGAAAATAAAACTCAAACAAACAGAAAAAGAGAGAAATCTATGAAAGAGAGGTAGAAATCATGTCTTAGATGGAAGAAATCTATCAAAGAAAGGAAGAGATTTTTTAAGAAAAGAAGAGAGAAATTTGAGATGTGAAGAAGTGAAGAAGATGTGAAAGTGAAGAGAAAATTCATGGGAATATATAGAGGGAGGGAGTGCAACGGTTGGAATTTTGAAATCCCTCAAAAAGAGGATTTCCGGCGGATTCGTGCATTACCGGCGGACGGCATTTTCAGCGGATCCCATTGGTTGGGGATTTCCGGCGGATTCGGCAAAATTTTCGGCGGATTTCAAATTTCGTTTTCCCCCCTTTTTTTCAAATCCGCCGAAAACAGTATTTGTGGCGGATTTCAAATTTCGTTTTCCCCCCTTTTTTTCAAATCTGTCAGAAACGGTATTAGTGGCGGATTTTGAATCCCCCCCCCTTTTTTTCAAATTCGCCGGAAACGCTATTAGTGGCGGATTTTCAATTTTTTTAAAAAAAATCATTTTAAGTTCGGACAGATCCGCCGGAAACGCCTACCAATCCGCCGAAAATTTTTTGACCAATTAATATCCGCCGGATATACTTCAAAATCCGTCGGAAATTTTCTGGGGGACCAAATCCGCCAAAAATACCATTAATCCGCCGGAAACTCCTAGACAGTAAAACCAATGTTTCTTGTAGTGTGAAGGTGACTGATTCCTAGACCCCCCAAATGCTTCAAAGAGGCTATCGCATTCAATTTAATGGCATGATACTTTCTTTGATTTTATTCATCTCCCCAAATAAATGCCCGTTGAGCTTTATGAATATTATTAAGCACATTTTTAGGAACCATAGTTGTCATCATAGGGTAGATTTGCATAGCCTCTATCAATAATTTAGTTAGAGTTGTTTTGTCACTTTGGGAAAGTTGTTTGACTTTCCAACCAGAAAGTTTATTCTTAATTTGATCAATCAAGTATTGATAATCAGCTCTCTTTGGGGGCCTACGTAGCAGAGGACCACCCAAACACTTTCTCAGAGAAGAGACTTCTCTAAAATTTGAAATAGAAACCAGCTATCTTTAGGCACATTGTTATAAAATAGCAAGCTTGTTTTCTCCTCACTAATCTCTTGACCAGAAAGACAATGAAACTGATGCAACACCAGCATCACACACTCCATTTGTACAACATCAATATGACCAAAAAACATAAAATTGTTTGCAAACATAAGGTGAGTTATGGTGGGACAGTTTCTTACTGCTTTTAACCGTTTTCACAAGCCATCCTCCACACATTGAAAAATAAGGTGGGCTAACTTTATCTATACACGAAAAAGAGGTAGGGAGAGAGGGGGTCTCCTTAGACGATGCTTCTTTAAGATCAAAAAATTCTGATCTACAACCATTCCATATCACATTCGTTTTTTACCTGAATTAAATCCTTAGGAATACCAATATCCTCTAGTGTTTTCCAAATGAATGACCAACTCAATTTATCATAGGCTTTAGAAAAGTCCACCTTAATAGTAAAAAACCATTCTTAGCTCTCATTTTAGCCATGCTATGGGCCATCTCGTAGGCTACAACAATATTCTCTTGAATGCTTCTCCCTGTGGTAAAACTAGTTTGGTAAGGAGAAACAACAATGAGTGCAATATCTTTCAGTATTTCTACAATGACCTCATTGACCATCTTGTACAGAGAGTTTCATAAGGAAATAGACTTGAATGTTTCGAAAAAATTATGTTTATCTACCTTTGGAATCAAACAAATATCCATAAGGTTTACATTAGCAATGAGGCTTGGGTCCAATCACACCTTATGAAAAAATTCACACACACACACACTATGCCCAAACACACCAATATTCTCTCTACCTCGAGGAAAAATTAAAACTAGATGATGGTCAGAATCGTCTACCCTAATCAGGACACGAACAAAGCCATTTGGGAACTTTAGCCTCCACTCATAATTATACAAGACTCTATCCAACCTTACAAAAATTTTATCTCGACTGTGATACCTTGGCCTCTCCAAGTAAATTTTGCACCCTATGTAGTGGCCAAACCTTCTACAAGATAGACACAAAATATGGAGCCCTTCATATTCAATCTTATATCTCTTCCTATTAACTTTAAAAACTACTCAAGTAATGGCTTTGTTAGATCTGCATTTGTAATACATAATATAACATACTTCCCTACTTTCTTCAACAATGTGTTCTTGTCTACTTTCACTGTGTTCTCTATACGGTTCCCAACAAGATGTTAGAACGCAGAATCATAATATTCTATCGGAAGTTTAGACACCCGGCCCAACCTAACCCACACGGCCACCTTATTAATGCGAGCTTGGGATGGTAGAAAGTTAGGGGTCAATTCCCTCACAATCAAGTAATGTTCACTACAACTGTCTTCCACTTTCTTATCAAATAAATACAATGTTTAAAAAATCAAAACGGAAAATATTTTTAGAAAACAATTGGACCTTTAACAATTTAAAATAAACATAGTTTTTTGTGGTTATCATGTTATTGGTGTACAGTATCTACCGGCTTTACTAGTGATTGTTCTATGTCAGTGAACCTGGCAGACAACGCAGTGACGGATCTAGAAATTTTTGTTAGTAGGGGCAAAATTTTGGTCCATAATATTTTTATATAAGAAAACTACTATAAATTTTAACAAAATACCTAGTTTCGTGATAGAAAACACTTAAAAACTATCAATTTGTATCTTCGATATGTGTTAGAAAACAAGTCAAAATTAGAAAAATAAAGAGAGAAAACATATAGAAATGGATTCTCTCTTTTATCTCTTATACATTTTTACATGTGTTTGTTTATAAAAACTATCTTATGGGGCAATATCTATTTTTTTATGGGGGCAAAACATATTTATTAAGCATATATATATATAGACTAAACATATTGAGTTAAGTGGGGGCAAATGCCCCCAATTAAGATCACATGGATCCGTCCCTGAGGCCACGTGTATACTCGGCTTTGCCAGTCCGTGTGGTTCTCCCCTCTCAGTAGAGTTATTGCCACACCCAAACTCGAGACATTTGGGTGGAATCTGAATCAAATTACCGCTTGAACTAACTCTTATTAATAAAATAAACACAGTTTTAGACAAAAGTACAATTAATTCTTGTATTATAAAACTTAAACAGTTCAATACAATCAGCTATAACTCTCTTTCTTGTAAAAAAAAAAACTATAATTCTCTTTCGACCCCAAGTTCTAATATGGTTTTTCGAGGTACGTACTGTATGTTTTGGCTCATGTCATGTGAGTCTCCAAAGTTTTGTCCTTACATAAAAGCTGCTCAGTAGGTTAAAGATGTGAGTATTTATAAAATATACTAGACTTTGATTCCCACACAGTATGTGACTTTTTTGGTGTCCCGAAACATATTGTATTTAATTTATACTACTTTTAGCAGCAAAATGGTATCAATATCAGATTGTTCTTTGAGAATGATATCTGTTAGGATGGATGCTGGGAAAATTAGAAACAGAAAGTTATTGCTTCAAGTTAAAAAAAGACATGATTTAATATGAGTTTGTGCTAAAGTAAGCAACGGGATTATGAATTAAACTTGAGTCAGAAAAAAAATACATCATTTGATCTGGGTTTTTGTTCAAGTGAGCAACTTGGTTGTGAATCAAACTTGGGTAGTGAGGAATATTGAATTTTTCGATCAAAAGTGAGGGATATTGAATTTAAATATACTTTTCTTTTTTTGTTCAGAATTCAGATCTAGATTTGGTGAAATTGGGATTTAGTTTTTGTTGTTTTTGAGTTTCAGAAAATAATTTCAGAAAATCAATCCACCGAAGAAATTATTAGGTTGAGTCGCGGACAAGGTCGCTCTCTTTAAGACGTTTCGTGGCATTGCTCAAAATTGTGCAGGCAGGCTATCAACCACGACGTCCCCAGGATAAAACAACCCAATCAAAAACTATTACGAAATATCACTGCACAGTGAAATTTCGCTCAAGAAATACACCTCAATATGGTTAAAAAACCACTCTGAATATGGTTCGTAGACCACTCTTGAATATGGCTCGTAGGCCATTCTTTAAAGTAGAAGAGAATTAATGAGGGAGAGGAGAGAAAACTGGAGGAAGGATTTATCGTCTAGTGGTGTGTGGAATGAAGTGAGGGAGGGGCCTATTTATAAGCTTCAATCTTGTTGCGCAACTAGGTTGTTGGAGAAAAATGCTCAACAAATAGGAACGGCCTACTTGCTGCGCAAGTCAAGCTGTTAGAGAAAAATCCTTAACAGCTAAAAACGGCTAGTTCAGCGTACCTGGTCAGTTCAACAAATCTGGACGAGCAACGCACCAAAATAAAATAAAATAATTATTTTCGCAAAAAATAAATTACACCTCACAACCCAAGCCCAAGTTCGTGTCCGGCCTGGCCGAGCCGATCGGACAAACGGCGGCGGCGCTCACGCATGTGTGGTGGTCAGTTTATGTGCGTTCCCTTCATTTCACAAAATTAGATACCCATTAGGCTCCAACCGAAGGTGTAAAGTTCACACTTATAAACACTCTTAAAATGTTTATTCTATCCAATGTGGGACTTTTTCAATTCACAATTACCAAAGTTCCAACAATCCCCCACTTGAATTTAAAAAGAAGTTTCAGAAGTAGCGTCAAACGCCTCCATAAAATTGTGCATAAGCAGATGTGTCATACGACTTGAACCTTTGCGTAGCGGTTAAGATTTAGATTCAACAAGAGTGGCTCGTAATCTTGAACTCTATCTCTAATCGTCAAAACCACACACAACCTTTTCCTTAGGTGTATTCTCAAATGCCCGTGCGTTTATGGCCCTACACGTCTATCTCAGTTTAGTGAACGCTCTAGGAATTTCTGCCATCAATTCCATAGGAAGCGGCCCCACTTCCACATTCATAAAGGCGAGTCTATCAAGAGTACTCCTGTAGCTTGGTACTCCACTCCACATAGAGTATAGATCTCATTAAGAGTTTCTATTATCTCAACCTTACATCGCTTCAAGAATCATGCTTCTTTACTTTTAATAGCATGTCCATCTCTTATCACTTCACAACTTGTTATTACCCAAGGAACCTAATTCTTGGGATCTCTAGTCTTTTAGGTCGAGTTACCATCGTGAGTGACTCATGGTTCTAAAGGCAGTAGTCCCATCTTTTGAGATGTATTTTGGACTTTCTTTTTGGCTAATCCTTTCGTCAAAGAGTCACCTAAGTTCTAATCAGAGCATATTTGATCCACTCTCACAGCTCCTTTTGAGAGAATTTCTCTAACAATGCTGTTCCTACGACATATTTGTCGCCTTTTATCGTTGTAATAACGATTCCTTATTTTGCAATAGCCGCGGTACTATCGCAGTGGATCAACGCAACTGTCATCGATTTTCCCATAAGGAATCTCTGCCAATGCTATCATTTCAGAATTCTTAGTGGACTGAACCAAAATGATCTGTTTCTTAGATTTCCAGGAGACAATACCACCATATATATACTAAGTACATAGTCACTAGGTGCTTTTGAATCATTTGATAGAGTATTCCAATCAGCATTACTGTATCCTTCAAGTACAGTTGGAAATCTCTGATAATGTATTTCGAGATTCATGGTCCTTTTAAGGTATCACATGACTCTCTCTCGATAGCGTGCCAATGCTCTATACTAGATCGACTGGTAAACCTGCACAGCATTCTCACGACATAGGCAATGTCGGGTCTAGTACAATCAGTGGCATACCTTAGGCTGCCAATGATGCTCGCATATTCTGTTTGTCTAACACTGTTACCGATGCTCTTAAAAGGTTTGACAATTGGATCGTATGGTGAGCAGGAAGGTTTACTACCAAAGTAGTTATATTTCTTTAAGATCTTCTCAATATAATGAGGTCAATCAAAAAAAATTCATTTCTCGGACCTAGTATTCTTAATACCAAGGATTACACTTGCTTCTCTGAGGTCTTTCATATCAAAGTTGTTGCACAACAATGATTTCACATTATTTACAGCATGAATATTTGATCCAAATATGAGTAAGTCGTCTACATAGAGACATATGATAGTGCAAATGTCATTCTCGTTTTTGAAATAAATGCATTTGTCACTTTCATTCCCTTTAAACTCATTGGATATAATCAAATTATCAAACTTCTCATGCCACTATTTAGGGGCTTGCTTAAGACCATACAGAGACTTATCCAACTTACAGACCTTGTTTTCTTGCCCATGGATTATAAAACCTTTAGGTTGCTCCATATAGATTTCTTCTTCCAATTCACCATTTAAAAAAAATCAGTTTTGACATCCATTTGGTGTACTTCCAAATTGTAAATAGCGGCCAACGAAATAAGTACCCTTATGGATGTGTGTCGAGGAAATCTATATTCTTTCTTTGTCTAAAACCTTTGAGTCTAAAACGAAATAAGTACCCTTATGGATGTGTGTCGAAAAATCAGTTTTGACATCCAGTTGCTGTTCCTTTGAGCCTGATTACTGTTTTAATTTTGAAAGGTTTTCTCAAAATTATATTGCAATCAGTATTGCAATATATCGTAAAGGTATAACTTCTCAAAAATAATGTTATTGCAAAAAAGCAATTCTATGATTTAAAATCATTAACCGTTAGCGTTAACCACTAACGGCAACAATATGAATTAAGAAAATTCATTCTTGTCGAGTAGGTTCCCAGGAAAGAGAGGTGGGTCACAACGGAGACGCTTAAGTACCAAGTCTTTCCTAGCCAGAACTTTTCTCAAACAATATGAATTAAAATAATTGATTCTTATAGAGATGATTATTCTCTTTCCGTAGAATTAACACATCGATAAATAGAATAGAGAAAATAATTCTCTATAGAAATTTATTCTCTTTCCATAGAGAATTTTTTTTTCCATTAATAAGTTGTATAGAGAAAATAATTCTCTTTCCATTGGAATATTTTTTTAGCTATTTTATCTCTTCCTTTCTGATCAGCTGTTTCAGAGCACTTGAATGCCATCTTTTAAATGTAGGCAACATTTTTCATATTTAATACAAATTTATTTTGTTGACATTGTTTAAATTGACATTCTTAAAAATGAAACGATTTTTTGAAGTTAGAAACAGCGGTATCAGAGTGCCTTCGGTAGTCATGGCTAAATTTCGAAACGTCTTAAAATTGTTGTTTTTGAGTTTCAGAAAATAATTTCAGAAAATCAATCCGCCGAAGAAATTACTGGGTTGAGTCACGGACTAGGTCGCTCTCTTTAAGACGTTTCGTGGCACTGCTCAAAATTGTGCAGACAGGCTATAAACCACGACATCCCCAGGATAAAACAGTCCAGTCAAAAACTGTTATGAAATATCACTGCACAGTGAAATTTCGCTCAAGAAATACACCTCAAATATGGTTATAAAACCACTCTGTATATGGTTCGTAGACCACTCTTGAATAAGGCTCGTAGGCCATTTTTTAAAGTAGGAGAGAAGAGAATTAATGAGGGAGAGGATAGAAAACTGGAGGAAGGATTTATCGTCCAGTGGTGGGTGAAATGAAGTGAGGGAGAGGCCTACTTATAGGCTTCATTCTGACTTGTTGCGCAAGTAGGTTGTTGGAGAAAAATTCTCAACAGATAGGAACGGCTTACTTGCTGCGCAAGTCAAGCTGTTAGAGAAAAATCCTCAATAGCTAAAAACGGCTAGTTCAGCGTACCTGGTCAGTTCAACGAATCTGGACGAGCAACGCACCAAAATAAAATAAATTAATTATTTTCGCAAAAAATAAATTACACCTCACAGCCCAAGCCCAAGCCCAGGTCCGGCCGAGCCGATCGGACAGACGGCGCTCACGCATGTGTGGTGGTCAGTTTATGTGCGTTCTCTCCATTTCACAAAATTAGATACCCATTAGGCTCCAACCCAATGTGTAAAGTTCACACTTATAAATTCTCTTAAAGTGTTTATTCTATCCAATGTGGGACTTTTTCAGTTCACAATTACCAAAGTTCCAACAGTTTTAGTTTTAATTTGGTGAAGAGTACAGATTTAGATTTTATTTTATTTTTTTGTGTCAAAAAAATATTTAATTTTAATATTTGTAATTTATTTTTAGTTTTAATATTTTATTAAGGCTTAAATATGTTTTTGGTCCCTGCAAATATAGCATGTTTTGATTTTAGTCCCTGCAAAAGTTTTTGTTTTATAAAGGTCCCTGCAAATACCAACTTTTTCATTTTCGTCCTTCTGTTAACTCATCTGTTACAAAAATGCTGATGTGGCAAATAGAACTCCTATGTGGCTTTTTCAAACATTCTTTTTATTTTAAAACTTATTATTATGGCATCCACATCAGATGAAACATTGTTTTTTACAAAAAATTAAATATATCTTCTATACCCTAAATTCCCAAATTATGAATCCATGGCCTTTTCATCTTCACATCTTCACCTATTTCCCAGATGGGCAGAGCTTGTGAGAAGCTGGAAGAAAGATGCGAGAGAGAGAAAGGGTGAGACATAGAGAGATAGAGAAAGGGTGGAAGAATGCACAAGAACCCAACGCTTATTGCCCTTCCATTATTCAAAAACAAAAACAAACAAACTATTATCACAAAAACATTGTTTGCCATACTTGCGTGAAGAGACTTTATTTCTCTATTCTGCATTAGTTTTCTTTTCTTCTTGGACACGATTGTCCATTTTTTTATTCAACAAATTTGAGCCAACATTGGTTGAGGAACACGTGTTTCTTGATTCCATTTTTCTTCATAATTTCTGCAAATAGCTTCAGATTTGGTTTGAGCTTGAGTGGTAGTGATGATTGTGGGTGAGAGAGAAGCGACTGAGTGGTGCTTATGAGTGAGAGAGAAAGAAGAGGATGGTTGTGGGTGAGTGAGTGGTTTAAGCTTCAGTTTTTTCCTGCTATGAATAGGAAGATGGGTTGAAGAAGATAGGTAAATTAGGGATTTAATTTGATTTGGCATTTAATAAGTAATTTAAAATTAGTTAAAATAAAAGTTGATGACATGACAAGTCAAATCAGCTTTAAAAAAATTAGAAACTAAAAAACAAATTACACATCAGAATTCTGTTAGTCAACTCTTTTTTTGTAACGTTTGACTAACAGAGACTTTTTTAAAACAAATTGTATTTGCAGAGACCTTTTTAAAACAAAAAATTTTGTAGGGACTAAAATCAAAACACGCTATATTTGCAGGGACCTAAAACATATTTAAGCCTTTTATTAATAACTAGTAAATTAATTATGTGACATGTTTATGCGGCTCATCGTGGCAACCATACGTTAGGCGCCATGTTATTTAATGAGTGTTACATCACCTTTTTTTTGTGGCAGGCTTACAATCCATAAAAACAAAGAGAAAAATCTCTATTTAGGCTAAATGTCTATGTTTTTTAAAATAGAGCGACTAAATGCCTAAATTTTAAAATAGAGAGGACCAAATATCTGAACTTTTAAAAACAGAGAGACAAAAACTATAATTTATCCAAAACTTTACTTGCTAAAGTGTCTCAGTTGCGCGGGCATGCCAATACTACCAAATCCCAACTTCAAAAAAAAAAAAAATACTACCAAATCCCTGGCTTGCCCCTTGCGATGATTGCAAGGCTAAAAATCTATTACTTATTTCATAGTTATTTAATTACTTGCTAAAAATCAGGTGAGAACACTTAGTTATCATAAGAACATGAGAATATTAAGTAATAACTGTCAGATTAAAGTTAACTGCTAAGATTATGTCATTAATTACGAGATTTCTCGTGATCTTTGATTAAAAAGGAAACAATCGTACGAGATCTTATAATTAATGGCGTAATCTGAATCGTTAATTTTAATCTAACAATTATCATTTAATGTTCTAATGTACTTCTCATATATATATATATATTACATAATGTGTGTGTATATATATGACATTTTATATGGCTTTTGATTCATGCTTAAAGACATGTTTTTCATCGACAAGAGTTGATCTGAGTGGTAACTAGATTCAAGTCTCACTCTAAGTCAAATTTGAGTCTTCGGTGTGGAAAAAACACTTTGTAGATTAATTACCGACAAAATTAGTGGATATTTTGCACCAAACTCGATAAAAAAAGACATCCATTAAGAAATGATTTATTGGAAGGGATCAAAAATATACGGGCTAGAGCTTACGTTACTAAGCCAATGGCTTAGTAACTTTTACTAAATTTATTTGAGCCATTGGATGCTCAATTTTTTAAATAAACTGCATCCAATGGTTATTGTTCAATAAGGGTATTATGGTACTCTCAAATATATATTATATTTATTAAATTTAATTAGAAAATAAACTAATTCCTATTTTTAGGGGACATTTTTAATTCACACTTAAATGGCTTTAATTACTATTCCTATTTTTTCTCCTTTTTCCTTTTTTTCTCCCTCCTTTGTTTCTTCCTCCTTCCTTCCTCTTTCTTTCATCCTACTTTCAGAATATCCTTCCTTTCCTATTACTAAATTTCTTTCATCCCGCATTTCTTGAACAATAACCATTAGTTAGTAATTCAGAATTTGTTTAAAACGTTGAACGTTGAACCTGTTTCTATTTAATCAACTCACACGTTTGAAGCAAGCCATTGAAGCACGCTATTTGTTTACGCCATCATGGCTCACGACTATGAACGCGTGTTTATATTATCTATATAGACAACTAACCATTGTTGTTCACTTTTGTGGTTATTAAACTCTATAACAACCTGTTGCCCATTATATATGATTAACCAAAGTTCTATAATTAAGTGGTTAAAGCTCAAGTAACAAACACTATATAATTATGTGGTTAGTAAAATGACCAACTATAATGACCAATTTCCTATTTTATATGAATAACCGAAGCTCAATAATTAGGTGGCTAGAGACAACTAACCAGAATTGTTTGATCCCGTGGCTAGTAGTAAACTAGGCGAAGTTATGAAAAGACAAATATTGCAAAATGGGTGAGAACTAAAGGCAAAATGAAGCATTTTGGAGCCTCTACACGAGTTTGACACAGCTCCATGACATTTCATATTAATTAAAAAGATGAATATACCAAAATTAATTAGCAGAACTCTAGGATCAATTGGTCTCATGAGTGGCTTATCCAAAAAAAACCATAGAGGGAACACTGTTACTATTGTATCGACCAGTAGTAATAATAATAGTAATCGAGTAGACTAACATGAAGCCAAAATAGTAAACTTATTTGCAGCAAACAGAAAATGATTTCCCTAAGTCCCCAATTGATTAATCTTCTCCCGAGTTCAAAGTTGTGGATCACACCATGCTATATTTTGTTTTAGATTCTATTATAAAATCCACAATTTTATGCTCTTTGATTCTATATTTCGTTTTAGTTTTTATTATAAAATCCATATTTCAAAATTTAATTGTCTAAATAACAAAAGTTAAGTGACTAACCAGAATTGTTTGATCCTGTGGCTAGAGACAACTAACCAGAATTGTTTGTGGCTAGAGACAACTAACCAGAATTGTTTGATCCCGTGGCTAGTAATAAACTCGGCAAATTTAAATGATTTCATGGTTAGACAATAGTAACCCATGCCCGTACTTATGTGATTTTTAGTAATTTAGTAACATGTATGACGGCTACATTATATTGTCACCTTTTTTAGTTATAAGTATAACGATCAATTTCCTATTTTATATGAATAACTGAATCCCTGTAATTTGGTGGCTAAAGCCATCCAAACAAAATTCTTCAATTCTATGGATAATAGTAAACTCACCGAAGTTATGTGACTTCATGGTTAGAAAAACTACATAATGTTCGTACTTATGTGAATGGTTTTGTTTTTGATCGGGTTCAAAGTTCTCAGACACCCATTTCACGAACTCCCCGGGAATCCTGGTCCATTTGCATATGAGCATAAGGGATTCAAACCCGGTTGACTGCAGCAATTCTTTCCGACATTCTTTAATTCCATTCAGCATTGTGTAAACCATCAGTGGTTTACATTTATGTCTGTACCTCAAAGGTTTTGCTTCCATAGCACTCCCAACCTCCTTTATGTTTCTTTTTGCCATAATCACTGAAAATAAAAGGAGCCATGTAGTACAAATTTTTCTCTCCTAGGGTTTCCCTTGTGAGACGACGGCCTCCCTCCCGCTACACCGTGAGTCGTATTCTTTCTTCTTATTCTCAACCAACGACGGCAACAACCACATCCTTTGAAGCCTGTTTCGCTGGTGCCAAGATTAGATCTTGGTTGCTAGCCCTCTTCGGAAACTAAATTTTGATGCAGTGCGAAGCTCTGAACGAAAGGTAACTTTTGACGCAGAGCGGGTACACTGAACATATTTAGTTTCATCATCCATTCTCTGTTCTTACGTATGGCTTCTATTCCGAACATGAACTTTGACGAAGAGGAAGATGATGCAGTTCCACTGCAACAAGAAACACATGGCAGTGACACTCTAGAGGCGCGCTTGAGCTTGGTGGGGCATTTTCTCACTAAGCGGTCTATTCGTATCACTATCATGAAGGATCGTCTTGGTGCAATATGGCAGCCAGGTCGAGGGATTAACATACGTGTGCTCGACGCCAACCTGTTTCTTTTTCAGTTTTACCATTGGCGCGATGTTGATAAGGTTGTTAATGGAGGTCCATGGCACTTTGATGGCCATATGCTGATTACTGCCAAGTTAAACGTGGGTGACATTCTGGTGCAAGTCCCACTGTATGATGTAGCTTTCTGGGTGCAAGTGCACGATGTTCCGATTGGATTCATGACGGAGGCGGTAGGACGAGTTCTTGGGAATTTCATTGGTGTTTTCATGCAATATGATCCAAAAAATAGCTCTGACTTTTGGAAGTCCTTTATGCGCATCCGGGTGTTGGTGGATGTTCGTAAACCACTGAGGAGGGGGAAGAAGATCAAGGTTGGGGGAGATAATATTCGATCAGTCAGATTTAAATATGAACGACTGTCAGTTTTTTGCTATCTCTGTGGACTCCTTGGCCATATGGATTCCAACTGTGAATTGTTATTTGATATGGAGCATGATGACGGTAATCGTGGATGGGTACCAGAGCTGAAAGTTGAGCGGAGAAATCCGGGGGACAATAACTAGTGGTTGGGCAGGGAGGGTCCGGTGGTTGCTGGAATGGAAGAACCTCCGGTGAGATCTGGCCATGATGGGGCGTTTCCAACACAGGCAGGAAGTAATGACAGGAGTAATTGCGCCAATTATGAGGAGAGATTCCAGCAATTAAATGTCAATCATTCGCATTTAACAAGGAGCGGTTTTGTCCCCCAGCAAATAATGACCTCATAAATTCTTTGTCAACTCCCACAACTAGTGCAAGGAATATTCCAAATGCTATCCCTGAGTTAATGCAGTTTAATGAGCACTTAATGCAATCAAATCCGGAGAGAGAAGCTCCCCAACCTCGAATTGTGCGCCATGGCCCTAGCGCCATGCAAGCTGTTACTGCGCAACGTCCCCTGCAGGTAGATTATGTTGATTTTGGGACTATGGATGATGACATGAATGATGATGCGCGAAAGAGAAAGCGGAGTGATAATAGCTCTATTTCTGGAGTTCAGTCTTTTTTATTGGCAGGTTCTGGCAGCCAGGCCTGCCAGGAGAAATGAGTATACTAAGTTGGAATTGTCGAGGCCTGGGTCATCACTCGGCAATTCCTATGTTGCGTGACCTTGTCCGGAGCAACAACTCGGAGTTAGTTTTTCTATTTGAGACATTATCTTATTCGAGCAAGCTGGAGTCGATTCGTGTTGCTTTGGGTTTTGATGGGTGTGTGGCTGTTGATAGAGTTGGTAGGGGTGGTGGTGTAGCCGTGCTTTGGAAAGATACTATGAGGTGTAGTGTTACTAGTTACTCGAGACATCATCTAGATGTTGAGGTGGATGATGTGGCTCGAGGAAAGTGGCGTGTATCTAGCTATTATGGTTTTGCTGACAGGTCCATAAGGAGATACTCTTGGGCTCTTATCCGGCGTCTTGCAGGGTTGTCCTCCTTACCATGGTACATTATCGGAGACTTTAATGATTTGTTATCCTCAGCGGACAAAAGAGGATATTGCGACCATCCTTACTATTTGATGAAGGGTTTTCAAGACGCCATTCTTGATGCTAGACTTAGTGATTTACCTTTGACAGGATACCAATTTACATGGCGTTTTGCTCTGGGTACTCCACATGCCATTGAAAAACGTCTAGACCGGGCCTTTGTCACCAAGGAGTGAATGGATATGTTTCCCAATGCTCTGGGTACTCCACATGCCATTGAACAACGTCTAGACCGGGTCTCTCACATTCAGCATGTTCTTGATACTTATGAGCAGGCTTCGGGGTAGTGTATTAATTTTCAGAAATCCGAAATATTCTTTAGTCAGAATGTATCTCCGGTTGATCAAGACACTATTGCTGCCCAACTTTGTGTTAATGTTTGTTTAGCAACCGGTAAATATTTGGGTCTTCCATCCATGATAGGGAGGAGCAAGAAATCTATGTTCAAGTTTATTAAGGACAGAATTTGGCGCAAAATACACTCTTGGGGTGGGAAGATGCTCTCTAAGGCCGGTAAGGAAGTTATGATTAAATCGGTCCTCCAATCCATTCCCACATATTTTATGAGTATATTTGTCATCCCCTCCACTTTGATAGTGGAAATTGAGCGCATGTTAAACGGCTATTGGTGGGGTGGTCATGGGGGTCAAAGTAATGGAATTCGATGGATGACTTGGGAAAAGCTTTGTGTCCCTAAAGTTCATGGAGGAATTGGGGTTTAGAAACTTGAAGGCTTTTAATTTGGCTCTCTTGGGCAAGCAAGCGTGGCGCATCCAAACAAATCCCATTCTCTTGGTCTCACGTCTTTACAAGGCTAAGTATTTTCCTCATTGTGATCTCCTACATGCTTCTAACCGTAGCAATGGTAGCTTTGTGTGGAATAGCATTATGGCTTCTCAACGGCTACTTCAAGAAGGGTCGTCATGGAGTATCGGGGATGGTAGCTCTATTCTTTTATTTGATGATAACTGGACCGTGCATCCAACTCATATTCAGCCTCGCCAACTGGGTAATTTTAATCCTTTCCTCCGTGTTGACTATTTAATTACTCATGAGCGCAAGGTGTGGAATGAAGCCTTAGTTGCTTTTCTGTTGAATGAGGTTTCTGCAAATGCTGTTCTTAAAACTCCTCTATTTTCTTGTGTGACTGAAGATACTTTATGTTGGAGGGGTGAGAAGCATAGGAATTACTCTGTTAGAAGTGCTTATCGCTTAGCTACCCAAACTATTATTACCAACGCCCACCTTCATGTTGAAGGGTGTTGGACTTTGTTGTGGAAATTGCAGGTACCACCAAAAGTAAAGAATTTTCTGTGGAGAGTGGTGCGCAACATTATTCCGACGAGAGCTATTTTAGTTCATCGTCATATTGATGTCCTGGTATCTTGGCCTTGCTGTGATAATTCTGATGAGACTATGTTGCATTTGTTTCTTACTTGTCCTCTTGCAGTGACTTGTTGGCAGACGCTGGGTATTGACTCTATTATTTCCCGTATTGTTTCTAGTAGCCCAGCTAATTCATCTTGGTTTTTCCTGATCCTGCAAGAGCTTAATGGTGATTCACGTTTAGCTTGGTGTATGACCCTCTGGAGTCTATGGTCTAGTCACAATAACTTGGTGTAGAAAAATGTTCGTGATTTCGCTGCCACTGTTATTATGCGTGGCAGCTCTTTATACTCGGATTGGCTTGATGCGCGTGGTACTCCTAGCCATGGGACTGGTTCTTCTTTTGCTACTGGTACAGCTCCAGCTACTGTCCTATGGACGCCCCCTCCACCCGGTTTTATTAAATGCAATGTTGACGTTGCCTTTGATGATACAGGTAACAAGGTGGGTTTTGGTATGTACATTCGGGATGAGTTTGGATCTTTCATTGCTGCAAAAACTCATCACTTCACGCCTCTCTTGGATCCTTATAAGGGAGAGGCGCTTGGCTTACTTTTGGCTTTGGATTGGGTTCGCTCCTTGAGCTATAAAGAAGTTATCTTTGAGCTTGATGCAAAAGTTGTGGTGGACGACTTCAACAATTGTCCCTCTATTGTGTCTGATTATGGATGTATTTTGAATTCTTGTAGAGATACTTTTGTTTATTTTTCTATCAACTCTCATGTGGAGTTCTCTAGGAGAGAAGCTAACAAGGTGGCTCACTCACTTGCTAGGGTAGCCTTGTTCTCAGCTTCCTCTCAAGTTTTCTTTGATGTTCCAGCATGTATTGCCACTTTGATTATTAATGAAATGAAGTAGTTTGTTTGTGTCAGAAAAAAAAGGAGCCATAATAAGCAATTAAAACGGTAGTTGTGATGGTTTTAAGATACAAACATAAATGTATAAAAATTGGAGAGGAGATGTACCTTTTTTGGTAAATAGAAAGCAACAATAATCACAAAATTAGAGAACATTTATCAGTTACTTTCTAACCTAATGAAGAGCAATATCGGTTATTCTAAACAAAAACTAACCAGTAACTTCACAATTTAGTTATGCACTTTATCCCTCTAATTTAGTTATGTACTTTATCCATCTAACTTCACAATTTAGTTATGCACTTTATGAAGAGCATAGGTTAGTAACTAAATTGTTAATCTAACCACATGAATACGGTACTCTGGTTAATCAATCACTAACCACAATATTGAACAACGTTGGTTAGGTGTCGTTACCTACAAATTCGAAAAGCATAAAAACAGAAAATCCCTATCCAAGAATCTTTTATCAGTTACATACAATATTTGAAGCACAAAAACTCGTGAAGCACAAAAACTAACCTTTTGCTATTAAGATATGGATCTCTTAAAAATGAAAAAGGTTAGTAAAAATTGAAAAAACTCGTGAAGCACAAAAACTAACCTTTTTTCATTTTTTCGAGATACATATTTTACTACTATAGTTCAATAATTTTCTATTAAGATCAAGCTTGAGAACAGGTATATCATAAATTTCTCCTATCTAAATCAGGATATTATAATTATGCACCATGACTACTAAAAACAGTGGAGAAATTAATGTTATATTCCAGCATCATTGATTCATATGTAGCAGCAAATTTTTCTGAATTTTTACTAAGAAAGATATATATGATGTTACCAACATAGATGAATGTAGAATTCGTGGCTTTATTTAGTAGTTTGGGAACAACGACAATTTTATGAAACTATGAAACTATCAATTCAAATCAATTTGAAAAACTATCAATTCAAATCAATTAGATAGACTTGGAAAATCACGTAATTAGATACTAACAGCAAATCACGTAATTAGATAGACTTGGAAAATATGAAACTATCAATTCAAATCAATTTAAAAATCTAAATTAATCAACGACAAAAAAGATAATAAAAACCAAGCAAGACACGCTGATGTTAATCTAACCACATGAACGCGGTACTCTGGTTAATCAATCACTAACCACAATATTTAACAACGTTGGTTAGGTTCCGTTACCTAGAAATTCGAAAAGCATAAAACCAGAAAACACCTTTTATCAGTTACATACAATATTTGAAGCACAAAAACTAACCTTTTTCAAATTGCGAAGTGGTTAGAGACGACGGTTGCGTGTCCGAACTCGTTTCGATTCCTGGTTGCGTTGTCGAACTCGTTTTTCAGCGTTTTGGGTGGAAGATGGAAAACAAAAATGCAACTGAAATAGAAACCTGCGTTTTTCAGAAACCGGCGTTCTGGTTGCGTTCTGGTTCGGTGTTTTTCAGAGAACCTGCGTTTCTGCGTTGGGTTTCTGCATTTCTTCGTTTTTGCGTTTCAGTGAGTGTGGTTTCTGCGTATCTTGGTTTTTAGTTTCTCTCTCTTTTCAGTTTTTAATTTTAATTGCTAATAATTAAGGCCTATAATTATGGAAGAAAAATAGGGATTTGCTAATCAGTTTTTTTTCCTAATTACTATGATAGATCTTACCTTTTTGCCCTTTAGTAATAGTTACTAAACATAATGTTTAGTAACATAAACTAGACTCACTTCTCTTCTTTATATTTCTTTTACAAATTTTCTCCACTTACTAGTATTAATTCTAAAAAATAAAAACGTACTGCTAATGTTTTTAGAAAACAAATGGACCCTTAACAATCTAAAATAAACGTAGTTTAATTTTTCAAAACTCAGATTAATTCTAGTTAAGTCTAGTGTTATCAAACTCAATTTAAATAAAATTTTGCGCTGACCTCAATTCTCAATATGTTTTTGAAGGCATTGTGTATTTTTACCACTTGCGATGTTAGCCTTCGAGGTTTTGTCCTTACTGAAAAAGGCATTTCGTTGGATTAAAAGGAGAAATGTTAGATAGTAAGAAAAGAAACGTGAGAAAAGTAAGAATAACAATACAAGGCACTTGGTCTGTAATGTTAATTGGTGCCTACAATTTAGCTTCCAGTGTATTTTTTACATTTCTTACAAAATTATTCTTACTAAATAGCAGTGCTAGATTAAAAGATGTGAATTATAACAAAGTACCCTTAGTCTTGATTCCCGAACAAAACGCGACTTTATGATGTACGTACCGAAACAAATTCTAATATTAATATATTACTTTTACCACACAAAAATATCAATAGGGTTTATCATTTATCAAAAATATTCACTTACTAAAGTGTCTCTGGTGCCAATCCTTTAACTCAATGTTATGAGAATTGGACTGGATTGGTCGACTCCATTAGTTGAACCAAGACTAAGTTATAGTCTGGTCGTTGGTTAAACCTAAATTAGACCATAGTCTGATTGAATCGCCTAGGGTTAAGCCATTAAAAAAATTAAAATTTTTTTACTTTTAATTTTCCCAAAATATAATACTTTTTATTTATTTAGTCATCTAATTAATCATAGTTAAAAATATTATAATAGGTGAAGAAGCCTAGTGTTAAGAAGAATTCATGGAAGAGTCTGAATATAATGCGCAGACTCAATCGTTATGCTAAAGCGGCTAAGAAGGTAACTCTGCTTGCTGAAGTCAAAGATCACGGCCGACGAGTTGCTATGCTGAGCAACCAGCAACCAAGGATACTATTCTTGGTATAAGGATGTTGCTTTGCGAGCAAGTAAGAGAAGCACATGAGAAATGCGTTGAAGATTGCAAGTCAAAACATGGGTTGTTTTAAAATAAACATGTTTAGGCGCCTTAAAAATAGGGATAGTGGTTATTTTCCACTATGTGTGCGAGTGGATATTGTGGGTAATTTTTTCCAGGTTTTCGAGCGCGGGAGCTTTATTGTATGATAATCTTTTAGGCGATCCAGTGGTATTTGTGATCATGATTAGCTGCAGGCTAATGTTAGTGGCTAATAAAGACTTGTATATAAATATGTAGCTTGTAAATTGTTTAGATACACGAGCTAGAATCAATCAAATCTATATTTTCAAGCATTTTAATTTTCCATTTATCTTTATGCATCACATTTAGATGGTTTTAGACTGCTTATCCATATCTCATATCTTGCCTAACACTTTTTAGAGTAGTTAGAGAACACTTACAATTAAAAATTAAGTGGTGAAAATAATTTTTTATAAGGACACAAAATCTTTTTTTTTTCTTTAGAGAGTCCAATAGAACCCTGATTAATATACATTTCCGCCGCTAACTATGCTATATCAATTGCTTACCCCTTGCGATGATTTTGGGGCTATATATCTATTTCTTCTTTTGTATGGCTTTTGATTCTTGCTTAAAGAGACGCGCATTTAGAGAAATGACTTTTTTTTTCCATAAAAATGACCTTTAATATATGCTAAGAATTTTTTTTGTGATGAAACTAAATATATGCTCAATATTAGAAATGGCCTCTCCATACCAAGTAATACTATATATTCAATTTAATTTCTTATAATCTTTTGGGCCGTAAAAAACTTATTTGGTCATTTTTAATTTCTTTTTAAATACTTTCAAAACCACATCGATAGCGTAAAATAATGATGGTTAGCTCGGTTGATACGGAATTAGTTCATTCCTCATTAGGATGTGGTTTCAACTCCTGCTACCTAACTCAAGCTTGGGTGCAAGTGGTTAATGCATTTAATCTTAAGGGACGGCCTCGGCTAGTACCCGGGTTCGATCTCTGGCGAGGAACCAAATTGAAGCCAGACTTTACTTACCTCCCGTCCGAACTCTCGATTATTCAGGAGCCCTTTCTCCTAGATACCGGAGGGGATCAAAGACCCCTAGATAAAAAAATACTCTCGCTGCCGCCGTAAGGATTTCTGTGGTGGGTGATATGTAAGTACCTGGGTAAGCTCTCAAAGAGCTGAGAGACCTGCCTTGACCCTGGTGAGCTCCCCGGAGCCCAACTCAGCCAAACTTTTATGGATAAAATAATAATAATATTATTATTATTATATGAATAATATGGACAAAACTTCATCATAAAGCCTAAAAAATGTACGATATAGATTCACTTCATCTTGTTTTCCTTCTACTCTTTGTGTCTTAATTTTCCTCAAGCATGCATCCATTAGTTGTAGTATTATATGTTATGATTACTCTAGCTTATGTATTTTGATGCAACCAAGCATATTTTGGTGTATTTTGATGTAATCAACGATATAACATTTTACTAAAAGGGTCAACGGTGTCAACGTTAGGTAACTTAAAGGGCCTATTTGTTACCAAAAAACTTGAAGGGCCAACTTGTTACAACTAAATAACTTAAAGGTCTTGATGTGAATTATTGTTACTAATTCACTCGAAATAGAGGATCGTTCCATAATCAAAGAAATACTGAAGACAATAAACAAGATAAGGGAAGAAAATCGAAAAGATGGAAAGACAATGAATGAATCTATGTGGCGAAGAGAAGCCACATCTTTTGTGGAAAGATGATAATCCTCATGTTTGGATAGCCACAAAAACCTAAGCTCTTGATAAGATCCCAAAGATGGTTCAAGGAAGAACCCTAGAGAGAGCACTTGCGCTAATTCCTCTCAAATTAAAAATATGATCAAAAGGTTCTTACAACTTGCAAAACCACGCCTATTTATAGGGAATAGGTCATGAACTCACTAAAGTGACAAACATAAACCTAAAAGCCCAAATTCAAACCCAAACTAGGCCTTACACAATTAGGCATCGAAATAGCACGCCTATAAATGTTTGGCTTATTACAATTATAAAATTCCTATGATATCTTAATTATAAAAGCATTTAAAATACAAGGAACAATTTTAGAACATTCACTATCATAAACCAAGTTAATCATTTGAGACTTCAATTGCTCTTTTATCTTCTTTGATTTTCTTTCCAAGTGCCAAGTCTTAAATCCCGATGCCATTTATGTCCATAACAGGTTCTCTGGTGTAATTTTGCCATAAAAATATTATAATAGGTGAAGAAGGCTAGTGTTAAGAAGAATTCATGGAAGAGCTTGAATATAATGCTCAGACTCAATCGTTATGCTAAAGAGGCTAAGAAGGTAACTCTGCTTGCTGAAGTCAAAGATCACGGCCGACGAGTTGCTATGCTGAGCAACCAGCAACCAAGGATACTATTCTTGGTATAAGGATGTTGCTTTGCTGCGTAAGAGAAGCACATGAGAAATGCGTTGAAGATTGCAAGTCAAGATATGGGTTGTTTTAAAGAAACATGTTTAGGCACGCGACTTAAAAATAGGGATAATGGTTATTTTCCACTATGTGTGCGAGTGGATATTGTGGGTAATTTTTTCCAGGTTTTCGAGCGCGGGAGCTTTATTGTATGATAATCTTTTAGGCGATCCAGTGGTATTTGTGATCATGATCAGCTGCAGGCTAATGTTAGTGGCTAATAAAGACTTGTATATAAATATGTAGCTTGTAAATTGTTTAGATACACGAGCTAGAATCAATCAAATCTATATTTTCAAGCATTTTAATTTTCCGTTTATCTTTATGCATCGCATTTAGATGGTTTTAGACTGCTTATCCATATCCCATATCTTGCCTAACACTCTTTAGAGTAGTTAGAGAACACCTACAATTAAAATTTAAGTGGTGAAAATAATTTTTTATAAGGACACAAAAACTTTTTTTTTCTTTAGAGAGTGTAACAGAACCCTGATTAATATACATTTCCGCCGCTAACTATGCTATATCAATTGCTTACCCCTTGCGATGATTCTCTGGGGCTATATATCTATTTTATTCTTTTATATGCCTTTTGATTCTTGCTTAAAGAGACGCGCATTTAGAGAAATGACTTTTTTCTATAAAAATGACCTTTAATATATGGTAAGAATTTTTTTTTTTGGTGATGAAACTAAATAAATGCTCAATATTAGAAATGGCTTCTCCATACCAAGTAATATTATATATTCAATTTAATTTCTTATAATCTTTGGGCCGTAAAAAACTTATTTGGTCATTTTTCTTTTTAAATACTTTCAAAGCCACATCGATAGCGTATAATAATGATGGTTAGTTTGTCAAAAAAAAAATAATGATGTTTAGCTCGGTTGATAAGGAGTTAGTTCATTCCTCACTAGGATGTGGTTTCAACTCCCGCTACTTATGGGTGCAAGTGGTTAATGCATTCCATCTTAAGAGGCGGCCTCAGCTAGTACCCGAGTTCGATCTCTGGCGAGGAAACAAATTGGAGCCAGACTTTACTTACCTCCCGGCCGAACTCTTGATTAGCCCTTTCTCAAACTCTCGCTGCCGCCATAAGGATCGCTTAATTTGGTGGGTGAGATGTAAGTACCTGGATAAGCTCTCAAAGAGCTGAGAGACCTGCCCTGACACTGGTGACCTCCCCGGAACCCAACTCAGCCGAACTTTTATTGATAAAATATTATTATTATTATTATTATTATTATTATTATTATTATTATATGAATAAAATATTTCACATTTAATAACAAAACTTCATCATAAAGCCTAAAAAATGTACGATATAGATTCACTTCATCTTGGTTTCCTTCTACTCTGTCTTAATTTTCCTCAAGCATGCATCCATTAGTTGTAGTATTCTTCATTTCAATTCTATATTCCACTACTTTTTCATCCCATGTTGAATCTAGGAAAAGCCTTAGTACTCGTTTGGAATCACGTCAGATTGCCTTTAATCATGCATTTGAGACAGAAAAAGGTAATTCTGAGCAAGTCCAACGTGATACGAAACATGCTATAAGTGGGTTTAGCATCGAACTTATTCATCGTGATTCACCCTTGTCACCATTTTATGACCCCTCAAAGACCCAATCAGAGCTCATCACAAATGCTGCCTTACGCTCAAATTCAAGAGCAAATCAATTCTCTCTTTCCCTCTTACCAAACAAATATGAATCCCCGGAATCGATTTTAATTCCAAACACTGGTGATTATCTCATGCGAATTTACATCGGCACCCCTCCCACCGAAAGACTTGCTATTGCAGATACAGGAAGTGATCTCACTTGGGTACAATGTTCCCCTTGTTTAGATTGTTTTCAACAAGACACCCCATTATATGATAAAACTAACTCTTCCACTTTTAACAGTGTTTCATGTCTCTCAGAACCTTGCACTCAACTTCCTACAACCCAACAGTCTTGTGGACCTTCACAACAATGTTTTTACTCGTACAAATATGGTGACCAATCATTCTCCGTTGGTGAATTAATCACTGATTCTATTAATTTTGGTTCCAATAATACTGCAGTTCTTAACCCTATTACTTTTGGATGTGGATATTACAATAAATTCACAAATGATGCTAGTGGTAGAAGCACGGGACTTGTGGGTTTAGGAGCAGGACCATTATCATTAGTTTCACAACTAGGTGATTCCATTGGTGGAAAATTCTCTTATTGTTTACTTCCTTTTGCTTCAAACACTAGTAGCAAAATGAAATTTGGAAATGAATCAACTATATTAGAAAATGAGGTTGTGTCTACACCAATCATAAGTAAACCAGAAACCCCTACCTTTTATTTCCTCAATCTTGAAGGCATTACTATTGGAGAAAAAAGAGTGCAATCACATCATCTTGAAGAGGGTAACATAATCATTGATTCAGGGACTACATTGACATATCTTGAACCAAGCTTTTACAATGATTTTGTAACTTCATTGAAGGAAATAATAGGTGTTGAGGATGTGAAAGAGGAAGGTTCTCCATCTCCATTAAAATTTTGTTTTGCATATCAAGAAGATATGAGTTTTCCTTTTAGTGTGTTTCATTTTACAGGAGCTAATATTACCTTGAAGCCTATGAACTTGTTTACATTGCGCGAAAACAACTTGGTTTGCTTGACTGTGGCACCTTCCAATTACCCTGGAGTTTCTATCTTTGGAAATGTGGCGCAGATTGATTTTCATGTTGAGTATGATGTTGGAGGTGGAAAAATTTCTTTTGCTTCCACAGATTGTACCAAGTATTAGCTTATCCTTAAAGTTTAGTTATTTCTTTTTAAGCTTTTAATTAAGGACTAAAATTTGAGACGATTCATGAGATCCGTTTCTAATTCAGTCGATGGTAGAATATCAAATGGATCTTATAAAAGTTCTATCTATCTATATTTCAATTCTATTAGTCAGGATTTTAGTTAATTTTGTTTTGTATCAGTATTTATGTAATTTCTACGAATCAGTTGATGAAACGTCTATTTTAATTCTACAACTATTTGTCTACGTTGATCATAAAGAAGTTATAAATAGTTTGGTCAAAAAAACAGAACTTATAGATCGACATATTATTCCCTCTTGTAGTTGTAAGGTCAATACTAATTTCATCATTAGGTACCAATATGTTTGAAGTGCTTGAAGGTTCTTACATTGAGATATTGTGGTATGTTGCTTACCTCATTTTATGCCTTGCTTACTTGTCCTTTTTTGCCTACACTGACTAACTGATATATAAACTATTGAGCTCTTCTGCTATAGCAGGATAGATGTAAAAAGAGAGTCGTGTAAATGAACCCCAAAACTTTGACATAATTATCAGGTGAATAAGATAAACAAGGAAGTCTAAGCAATTATATCAAGTTAAGTTCTACTTTACCACACTTGTCTTATTGTTATAAATCAACTTAGGAATGAGGATTAGGTAAACCATTCCACTATGAATAGATACTAGTTATGTCTTTGAAAGAATCAACACATAGATGAAAGATAGGTCAACTATGAATGAAAGAAAGTAATTGCTTCTATTTTAAAATCTATTGATACATTGGATACCTGGAATCTAGCTAAAAATGTTTATAGCCTCATAAAAGATTAAATTGATATACACAGTAAAATATCACGTGAATCCTTTCATCTGTTTTTTATTTGCATACTTGAATGTGATCTATTGATAAAGAAAGGCTTAAGCTTTAGTTGTCTGTTACTACTTCGTGTTTATTTGTGTCATAATAGAGGAGAATTGCAATTAGATGAATTGCAATGTTAATTTACCTCAGATGTATTTCTATCACATTTTTGGCGACCTATTTGTTCTTGGTATGAGTGCTTGATAAACAAGTAAAATTATTTGCAATTGCCATGTATCAGGCAATAGAAAAACTGGTAAGTATGTTGCAAGAATTGTGAATAATATGTGCATTTTCTCCTTTAGGAGGATACCATTACCATATTTTTGTACTATGCCCTTCATTTAAATAAGTCTCACTTTATATGATATAGGCTAAATTGCACTTTTGGCCCTTAATGTTTGGGGTTGGTGTCACATTGGCCCTTTATCTTTTTTTTTTCTCGTTTTAGCCCCTCATGTTTTTTTTGTGTGTCATTTTGGCCTCTGCCGTTAGTTTTTTCTAACGGACGCCACGCTGCCAGTTAACTGCTGACGTGGCGTCCATCCGACGTGGAATCATTAATTGATGTGACATTCGAATATATTATTTTAATTTGATTGTTTTTTTTTCAACAAAAATTGAAATCAGATTGTATTTTTTTCAAAAAATAAAAACTGTTTCATCCTCTTCCCTGCATCTGCGCACAAGCAGGGAATAAGAAAGGTTCCAAAACTTTATACCCAAACTCAGAATATGATGAACACAGGGAATAAAGTTTCAAAACAGGGAATAAGAAAGGTTCCAAAACAGGGAATAAAACCTGGTTCATCATATTCCCTCAAACTCATATTTCTTCCCTACACTACAGTTAGCCCCAAAACTTTATACACTTACACAAAATCGTTCTATAAATCCGATTCTAGCATCAATTTCATCAATTAAACCCTCTATCTCTAAATCCGATTTCATCAATTAAATCCTATAAATCCGATTTCGTCTTTCTATGTTTCTTTCTCTATTCTTCGCGAAAACACAGATCGTTGCGTTTTGGTGTTTCTGTGTTTCCTTTTCCTTCACTGTTGCAATTCGTTCCTTTTCGTTTTTGACAGATCTGTGTTTCCATGGATCTTCAATCAAAAAACGAGTTTGATATTCAGAATCTTCACGTCATCCTCTCAAAATGCCCTCAAATTTTTTTGTCTTCGGAGTACCTTCCACCGGCGACCACCGTGCCGGAGGTCGTCTCCGCCGCTTCTGTTGCCGGAGGAGAGGAAGAAGAGGGAATATGATGAAACAAATGCAGGGAAGAAGATAAACAGTTTTTTTTTTGAAAAAAAAAACAATCTGATTTCAATTTTTGTTAAAAAAACAATCCCATTAAAATAATATATTCAAATGCCACGTCACCCTGGACGCCACGTCAGCAATTAACTGCCAGCGTGGCATCCGTTAGAAAAATCTAACGATAGGGGCCAAAATGACACACAAAAAAAACATGAGGGGCTAAAACGAGAAAAAAAAAGATAAAGAGCCAAAGTGACACCAACCCTAAACATAAAAGGCTAAAAGTGTAATTTTGCCGATGATATATGTTCTAGACTGGGCCACGAGGCCCATTCAGCAATTGAACATGGATTGACCCAATCACTTTGATCCATATCCACAATCTACAAGCCCAGTTATGACTCCCATATTTAGAGGGCTCAGATCAACTCGTTCAATCCAACGGCTCACAATGGGCACGCTTTCCTATAAATACTGGCTCACGTTGCCATAATGAAGTACACTCTCATTCCTTGCTAAATCACTCACCTACTCTCAATACTAACTTGGGCGTCGGAGTGGCGTCGCAGGTCCCCCTCTCGGGCGCTCGTTGACATCAGGCCATATCGCAAGAGACCACCGACGCAGTCAGCCCAGCACTGCTAGGTACAGAACATTGGCGACCACAGTGGGAGGTCACTACCTTTCACACCATTCCTACTCTTAGAAACTTTTCTCTTGCACTTCCATGGCTCCAAGAGGCAGACCCCGAGTTAAGAGTGTTGTCGTGCCTGCACCCCAGCTTGAAGGCACTCCTAAGGGCGATATCGCCACCCACGAAGACACCCCTGTTCAAGCTGCGCAAGAAGTTCCCTCGATGGGTGGGATTCATCTGCTAGATGTCAACCAACTGTTGGACCTTCTGGCCAACCGCACTCAGACTATGCTGCTACAAGAGGCACGTCTTAGGCAAATTGAGAGACGTGTGGCCTCTATGCCCGAGCAACCTCCTCCTTTTTGGGGAACTCCTCCTCAAATGACTGTGGTATCAAGACCCTGCCGTTCTCCCCCTCGGAGGCGTCATGCTCACCGTTCCCCACCTAGGCGGAAGCATGTGCATCGCTCTCCTCCTCGGCGTAGGAAGCCTCAGGGATCCGGCTCACCACCAAGGGCGTCCTTCCTCACTGGATGGGACTTATCAGCCTGATGACACCCACTCCAAGGTTTCTTCGCGTGACTCCTCTGATTCGCGCGACAGGCCGAGGAGCAGGACTAAGATTCACAAGAGACGTCGCAGAAGATCGCCATCGAGGAGATCTCCCGACAAGCACAGATACCAAGACTTTGACTTCCAAGATGTCTCACCTTGCAATTCAAGGAGGTTTGCGGATGAAGGACCCTTCACTCGGAGGGTGGAGGAATGCCTGATTCCAAGGACTTTGGAAAAACTCCCAACACTCAAGATGTACGATGGGACCGGAGATCCAGACCGGCACTTGGCTCATTTCTCACTCATGATGCGCTATAGAAGCGCTCGAGAGCCTGTTCATTGTAAGATATTCCCTCTCACCCTCGAGGACACCGCATTAGAGTGGTTCCAAGAGCTGAAGCCAAACTCCATCTCTTCATGGGGGCAACTGGCAAGACTATTCACGGCCCGTTTCACCGCCTCCCGACTGAAGCCAAAATCTGAGGAAGTGCTGAGGGCTGTCACGCAGCGGGAAGGCGAAACACTTAGAGAGTATATTGAGCGTTTCAATAAGGAAGCTTCATGTGTTCGGAACTTGGAAGATAAGCAAAGACTATTTTGGATGAAAGATGGCCTCAGGCAAGGAAGTCTTTTCGAAATTAATGTGGGAATCAACAAGCCAAGGGACTTAGCAGAATTCCTCCAAAAGTCTCAAAAGTACATAGACTACGAAGAGAATAAGTTGGCTTACCAAGAGGAAGCCAAGGTTAGCAACAAAGAGGACGGGCGGACCTATAAGACCACCGAAGAGCTGTGGCAGAAGCAAGGCCAAGCTAAGAGAGCTCCCTTTGAATCTCGACCCCGGCAAGGTCGTTTCTCAGAGTACACCCTACTGAACACATCCCAGGCTGAGATCCTTGCTAAATACGCCGACGCGGAGTTTCGAGATATCAAACAGCCCGAACCTCTCGTACAAAGGAAAGGCCGAACCTCTAAGAAGTATTGCCATTATCACAAAGGTTATGGGCACAGTACCAATAAATGCTACACCCTCAGGGATGACATTGAAGAGCTGATCCGCGAAGGGAAGCTCGCCCAGTATGTGAATGAAGAAGAGGAGGAGACCCATGACTTTGAATAGTGAACAAAGCATCAGAACCTGAACCTAGAGCTAGGACTAGTTAAGAATTTTGTTGTTTGGGCACAAAAGCATAATGTAAAAGCTCGATATGAATGATTAACAAAAGTTCATTTTGCAAGTATAGTTTTTGCTCTAGCTCACCAACATTAACACTGGTTCCAAAGAAAATCCATTAATATTAAGAAAGAAAAAGGTCCAACTCCATAGCTGGGGGCAGAACGAAACAAGTTTGAGACCCGACATACCTCGTAGGAAGGGACTGCCTGGCTCACAGAGGAAACCTCATCATTAGCTCTAAACTAAAATCATCTTCCCAAGACGGTCTTTTTAAATACACCCCTTGGAATCCTAGTAACGGAGTCAAGAGTGCCATGGCACGCCGAGACAAATAAAGATTATCGGTAACAGAGTAATCAATGAGAGCCACCATGATCATTAGCATCTTCCCTATATACCGAGGCAGGAATCTCGTGATTCTTTCCATCAAGTGACCTTGGTGGTCGCAACCCCTTGGACGAGTTGTATCCAGGCCGAGCCCTGGTAAACTGTGCCAAGGGTATACTTCAAGTGACCTTCGTGGTCACAACCCCTTGGACGAGTTATATCCGGGCCGAGTCCTGATAAACTGTGTCATGGGTATACATCAAGTGACCTTGGTGGTTACAACCCCTTGGACGAGTTATATCCGGGCCGAGTCCTGGTAAACTGTGCCAAGGGTATACTTCAAGTGACCATGGTGGTCGCAACCCCTTGGGCGAGTTATATCCAGGTCGAGTCCTGGTAAACTGTGCCAAGGGTATACTTCAAGTGACCTTGGTGGTCACAACCCCTTGGGCGAGTTATATCCGGGCCGAGTATTGGTAAACTGCGCCAAGGGTATACTTCAAGTGACCTTGGTGGTCACAACCCCTTGGGCGAGTTATATCCGGGTCGAGTACTGGTAAACTACGCCAAGGGTATAATTCAAGCTGACTTTGATGGCCATAACCCCTTGAACGAGTTATATCCGGGCCGAATCCTGGTAAACTGTGCCAGGGGTATACTTCAAGTGACCTTGGTGGTCACAACCCCTTGGACGACTTTTATCCGGGCCGAGTCCTGGTAAACTCTGCCAAGGGTATACTTCAAGTGACCTTGGTGGTCACAACCCCTTGGACGAGTTCTATCTAGGCCGAGTCCTCGTAAACGGTGCCAAGGGAAAACATGAAGCTAACCTTAGTGGTCGCAACCCCTTGGGCGAATTTACCTAACCACGAGGTGACATGGTATGCCCAATGCCACACATGTGTGCCTGCGTGAGTCCTGGTAAACTGTGCCTAGGGTATACTTCAAGTGACCTTGGTGGTCACAACCCCTTAGACAAGTTATATCCAGGCCGAGTCCTGGTAAACTGTGCCAAGGGTAATTCAAGTGACGTTGGTGGTCGCAACCCCTTGGGCGAGTTATATCCGGGCCAAGTCTTGGTCAACTGTGCCAATGGTATACTTCAAGTGACCTTGGTGGTCACAACCCCTTGGGCGAGTTATATCCAGGCCGAATCCTGGTAAACTGTGCCAAGGGTATACTTCAAGTGACCTTGGTGGTCGCAACCCCATGGGCGAGTTATATCCGGGCCGAGTCTAGGTGAACTGTGCCAAGGGTATACTTCAAGTGACCTTGGTGGTCGCAACCCCTTGGGCGAGTTATATCTGGGCCGAGTCCTGGTAAACTGTGCCAAGGGTATAATTCAAGCTGACTTTAATGGCCATAACCCCTTGGGCGAATATACTTGACCATGAGGTGCCACGTGGAAACGAAGGCCGGCACCCTGCTGGGTTTTGGGTATGAACCCTTGCACCAATGAAGGCCGGCACCCTGCCGGGTTTGACATATCGAACCCCGGCACTATGATTTCTATCCCGGCACCATGTAACCCGGCACCCTTGAGGGCTGTCTAGTCTGCAGACCATAAGTTCGTCCATGTTTATCCGATGGAGGCGTGTGAGCATGCGTTGGAAAGCTAAGAAGCAGAGATACAGTTCTTATGTTAAGGTCAAGATCAAATTATGATGTCTCCAACCCCAGAAGCATGATTTGTAACCCGGCACCCTAGAGGGCTGTCTAGTCTGCAGACTATAACTTCGTCCATGTTTATCCGATGGAGGCGTGTGAGAATGAGTTGGAAATATAAGAAGCGGAGATATTATTATTATGTTAAGCTCAAAGTCCAAATCTCACGTCTGTCATACCCTAATTTTGTCCGCCTAGGTCAAAACCCTAATTTTCCGCAAAAAATAAATAAATTGAGAAGTGTGGTTTTATTTTGAAGAGTGAAGAGCATTGTGCATGCATTTTTGGGTTTTAAAAGTCATTCTAGGGCTTTTAAATTCATTGTTAGAGTGGAAATGCATTTGTTGTTAAAAAACAAGGTTTTTAGGGCAAAAGGGTATTTTGGTCATTGTCAAAAATAAGATAATTTCTCATCAAGAATCATTGTGCAATTTTAGAGAAATTTATTTGAGGCAAAACATTTTTGGTCATGTATGTATGTATGCACAGGCATACATACATTGTGCACAAAATTCAAATTCAAAAAAGGCATCAAAAAGGAATATTCTACAAAAATTTCAAGATGAGGTTTTTATGATATTTTTGGTCATGGTGATCTCATAAAATGGCATATTCCTCAAGATACTTTGTATGTGGCCTAAATTGGGTGTATTTTTGTACAATTATCCTAAGAAGAATAATCAAAAATGAAGGGATAATGGAATGGTCATATAATAGTACAATAGTACAAGATGACAACTTGCAAAACTTGGGCACCACTCTCCCTTGCTATTTCGAATTTCACCCTCTCTATTCTCTCATTTTGTGTTTTCTCAATGTCCTCAATCCATGTGAGCCTCAATCCTAGCCTTTGATTCAAAATTAAAATCAAATCCTAGAGCACAACTAGTGCATATTGACCTAAATACCCTCAAACCTAGATGCATTCTATAAATACCCTATTAACCTCACCTCTCACAACTTTTGGCCTCATTTTCACTCACACAACCCTAGCACACAAACCTCTCCTCTCCTCTCCTCTCCTCCTTTGGCCGAAATCACAACAACCATTCCCTCCTCCATTTTTCTTCATTTCACTTCCATTTTCTCACCTCATTTCCATTCCTACTTCATATATCTTCCTTCTCTCCTAATTTAATTCAAGCTTGCATCATCAAATGGCATTTTTAAGCAAGCATTTCGTGGGTTTCATTGAAGTTTGGTGAAGATTCAAGTTGATTTGTGGTCTTGTTCTTCATATTAGTCATTCCTTAGCTTGGATTTGAGGTAAACTTCTTAAAACCTAGCATCATCTTCAACTTTTTTGCATCAAAATGTAGATATCATGTTTCTAATTTTGCATCCTACCATATTCATGCATTTTAGTGTTGTTATATTGTTGATTTGTTGATTGTTGTTGGTGAGAGGTGTCTCAAACATTTTGACAAGCACTTAGGGAGGCTTGGGTGTTTGAGATTGCTTCTCACCCTTGAATAAATTGTGATTTATGTTGTTTTTACTATGATCTTGCATTTTTGTTGAATAAATTGTGATTTATGTTGTTTTTATTATGATCTTGCATTTTTGTTGAATAAAATGATGTGATGCTTCGCAAATCATGATTAGAATTAGGGTTTGTTAATTTTCTTGTGAAATGGGTTTGCAATTGTGATCAAAAGCGTTTTCTCAAGTTATTTTGTTGCTAATTGATTGTATCTTGCTTGCAAATTGTTATATGTTGATGATTGGCAAGAGGACTCACACTTGTGTCTTTGTGCACTTCACTTTAAGTGTTGAGGATTGCCTAAGATGATTCAACACAACCTTGTGCTTTGATTGTAAACTTTGGTTTGCTTGTTAGTAACTTGTTTGCAAAGTTATTCTATGTTGAGGATTGGCAAGAGGACTCTCACTTGTGCCTAGTGCACTTCACTTTAAGTGATGAGGATTGCCTAAGATGATTCAATTTTCTTTGTGCAATTCTTGCTTGAAAATGCAAATGCTAGTTTTCTAACTTGATTAATCAATTTTGGTTACAAAAATGACTTGTTAATGCCCTCTTTTGGTCACTTTTGGTCTTGCAAATGTGATGTTCTTTCTAGGTCAATGTTATGCTTTAATGTTGATGATTTGGTAAAAGGACTAGACACTTATGCACTTGTGCATTGTCTCAAATGTCAAGGATTACCAAAAGGGATTCAACCTTGTGTTTTTATCTTGTGTTGATGCCTACTTGAATTAAACTTTTGCATTATCTATTTGTGTGCCTATTCTTGCAATCTATTTGGTTAATGTTGATCTTGCATGTTCATGGCCATTAAATGTTAGATGACTAAGTGTCATTCTTATGCTCAAATGTTGTAATTGGTAATGTTTATGCTTATGCTTACATTGTTGATTGCTTTGCTTGCAATTTGTTAAATGTTGCACTTTGGTTCTTGACTTGGAAATTGATTGAATGTTCTACTTTCTTTTCCTTTTGGATGCCACGCCATCCCAACAAACCTTTTGTGACCAATGTCACCCTCAAACTCCCTTCTCCTTTCTTCAAATCAATCATTTTCTAAAGCTTTTTCCAAACTCAATCTTTTCTCAAATTGTTTTCATAAGACAATCAAATTCCTTCTAAGATCAACAATAAACCTCTTTGAAAACTCATAAGGAGGCAAGCCGGACGTACGGCCGGTGTTGTCTAGCGTCCTAAGATCGGAGCTGTACAGTTCAAACATCTTGGGATACTTATGAGAATCAAAACAAGTAATTAACAACTTGAACCCTATTTCAAAAAATGAGTAAGGAATCGAGTCGGATGTACATCCGGTATTGGTTAGCGTCTTAGGGTTAGCGAGCTGTACAGTTCGTGCGAGCCTAAGATACTTGCTCAAATAAAAGCAACCAACCTCACAACAAATCTTTTTCTTCCTTAATCAAAAAAAACATTTTCAATAAGTAGGGGGCACGTCGTCTGTACAGGCGGGGTTGTCTTTGTTCTAGGTCTAGTGGACTGTACAGTCTAGGACCGAAAACCCCTACAATAAAAAACACAAACACAAAGTTTCTCGACTAAGGAGAACTACGTAAGCTTTGAATTCTCCATCGCACCGGGAGATACGTAGGAGCGAGTCACATCCCGTCAAGCACACTTTTTAAAAATAATAAAAAGATTCTTCTTTTCCCCCGTTTTCAAAAACACTTTTCTCAAATAAAAAAGAAGTAGAACGAATTGTTCCAAATCAACTCTGTCAAAACCGCACATCAAGTTAAAGGTTCCCTTTCGGTAGAAAGGAGGTGTGGGATGCTAATACCTTCCCCACACCTAACCGACCCCCGAACCTACATCTCTAGTTCTCAAAGGACCACCCCGCCTTAAAAAGGACCCTTTTTCAATGTTTTGGTCCCTAAAATAAAAAGTGTTGATGGCGGCTTCACAAATTTTCACGTTGTACGATGAAAGGTCCAAACTGGATTTTTTTCGGGGTGCAACAGCTGGCGACTTCACTGGGGACTTTCCTTTTAAAACGAGGGTCAGGCCTAATTAACTTGATGTGCGGTTTAATTGTTTGATTTGAATGTGATTGTTCTATTTCTCTCTTTTCTTCCCCTTCTTTTTCTTCTCTCTTTCTGATGTTTGAATGTTCTCTTGCATTCTCGTGTTGTTATGTTGCATTCATGTGCATTTGACTCTTCTTCTTCTATGTTCGCTTCTTGTTCCTTCTTCTCCTTTCATCTTCTTTTGTTTATATGCTTAATATGATCATGCATTTCTCCAATCCCCATGTCCCCTTCTTCTTTGCTCCCTTTCTTCAAGGTAAGCTCATGCATCATTCCCCCAATTCTACTATGATCCCTTCTTCTTTGCTCCCTTTCTTCAAGGTAAGTTCATGCATTCCCCCGATTCTATTATGACCCCTCTTCTTGGCTCCCTTTCTTGAGGTAAGCAGTGCATATGATTGTTGTTGGAACCCTAGGTTAGTTTACTTGTTTGTATTGAAATGATATATGCTTGCAAAACCCTAGGGTAGACGACTCTTTGTATGGACTGTTTCTGGATTTTCTTTGCAGGTGGGGGGGTATGTTTGTAGTTGTGCTCCTACACACACGTTGCACTCTTTTTACCCTTATATTTCTTGGTGAGACAGCCCTATACCCGGGCTAGAGCATATCTTAGGCTAGAACGAAGTCATTAGTGGCTGCTCACTGGACGTACGTCTTGTTGGGTGGTTGCGAAGACTTCACCTAGAGTTTGGCTTTGTTTGATGATACCATCACTTGGACGTACGGCCCTGTGATCGGTGGTCTCAGATGAGGTCGTTGGCTCTAGGAGCCTTATTTAGGGTCCTTCTTTTAGTGCTAACCTTAAAGTGTGTACCCGTAGAAATAGCCATAGATCCTGTCTCTAAGAAACCTTGGTAGGACACAAAGGAGCTTCATTCCCCTGCATCCATGCTAAATAAAATATTTTTGCAAATAAACCAAAAAAAAATTATCAAAAAAAAAAAATGTGTGAATTTCCGGCTTTTGAAAGCCTTTGCATTGTAAATAATTTTTTTTACTCATTTCCTTTTGCATACATCTTCATCCAGTGAAGATCATGATTTTTCATGCATTAAAAATTGCGAGTATCATGCACTTTCTCGCATATAAAAAAAAACATTTTTTAGAAACATCTCTCGTGCATTGTTATTTTCCCTTGCATATAAATATGTGAACCTCTCATTTTGCATATAGTTTCATTTAATAAAAATCACGTCTCTCGTGCATTTTAAAAATAATTGCGAGTATCATGCATTTCATTTCATTGCATAAGAAAAAATGAAAACGAAAAAAAACAATTATCATCTGCATAGCATAAGCATTTCAGTCATCCATAATCATGTACAAAAACCTTCAGCAAATAATGTGGGCGTCGAGCCAATGTAGCATTTATGCATCATTTCATTAACCTCATAAGCATTATGTCAGAAAAAAGACGAAGAAGAACTACGTAGCTTTGATTCCTCATCACAATGGGGATACGTAGGAGCGGGTCATACCCGTCAAGCACCTTTTTCTAAAAACCTTTTTCCCCAAATAAAGCACCTTTTTCTAAAAACCTTTTTCCCCAAATAAAGCACCTTTTTCTAAATTTTTTTTTTTTCAATAAATCACTTGCATCTTCAAATCATTTTTAAAATCATTTTCTAAATCATTTTCCAAAAAAAATGAAATGAAATAAGAGAAACTCCTTATGCAATCGTTCCATGGGTAGAAGTGCATCTTTGAATGATGAAGGGTAATATCTCAAATTTGTTTGTGCACTACAAATTTGAGATGATACTCTACGATATCGGGGCACTTTGACCCAATCAGGCGCAGTTTGTTTTCAAATAAAGTGAATAAGTAGAGTCAACCAAATGTCGAAGCATTTCAGTATATTACGTGAAGTATTGAGTCAGGATCCACTCAATGTTTCATGCAAGTTACTCAGAGTAACGACAATTGGTTGCCTCACGTCATCATTTTCGCAAAAAGGGGCATTGGTATTTCAGATCTTGCCGTGCCTCTAAAGAATAAAAATCATTTTGAAAAGATATCATTCTTGCATCTTGCATCATCCAAAAATGCATTGGAGTTTCGCATTTCATCTTGCATAAAAAACAAACAAAAAATCTCCTTTAGAATAATTACACTTTTCAAGTGGTCATTTTTCATGCATTTGCTTATCATGATTTGTTCGTTCATACATTGCATCAACCAAATAAAAAAGTTGTGATGAGAGACGAGACGCTTTTGCAAAATAATCTGTTGAAAAAGTTTACCCTTACTTATTTGCAAACTCAAGATGTTCCAAGGCACTTAGTTTTTCAAATCAACAGTTCATTTGCATCTTCTACAAAAAAGGCATTGCATCTCATCCATTCCATGATAAAAGACTGAAACAGTTCATCAAAAAAATTTTCCATCATGTTTTAACCAATGTTAACTCTCTACGAAGCATTCTTCTAGTGGGCGTGCATGCCATGTGCAGTTTCTCTTGTTTGAGTCTGTCAGTTTCCTTCCCTTATCATCATTCTCCATCCAAGTTTGATCCCGCCCCATCCACCCATAAAGTACATACTCTCCCCGCATTTGTACACACTTGACTTTTGGTTTAAATCCTCCATACAAGAGGGCAATTTTGTAATCACTTAATTACCTTGTTAAGATTGCTTTTCTTTGGTGCAAGTCTAAAAATGTGCATGCATTTGTTCAGTCATTCGTTCTTGTGCTTATGTCGTGTGCTCTGCTAAACAGAAGGAATGGCAAGTTGGATTTATTCTCTAGCAAGAAACATGGCAACAAATCAAGGCGAATCAAATCAGGGTGATCCAGGCCAGGTTCAGGGCTTCATTGATTCCAAGCAGTTAACTTTTGAGAAGGGGGGAAGGATCAAGTTCTCAGGGTCTGTGGACTATTAAGCAAGGATGGCAGTTGTTGAAGAGGGTTGAAGTGGTGAAAGCGGCATCATCAAAACATTTGTGTCTTTGTCATGCATTTCATAGCATTTATGAGTGATTGTTGATTTTCATGTAGTTTTTCAGTTCAAAACAATTTTCTGTAATGCAGTCCTTTGGCTCTGCCCAAGGCCTTAGGATATTTCAATAAGGGCACACATGTTTCCTTTTAGTATCATCATCAATAAAATGTTATTTTGAATTCCTCAATAAAATTTCTTTCTTTCATTTTGTCATGTGTCTGTTATTTGCTTTTCAATTCCTCCCAACGCGGATCAAAAATAATAATAAATGAAAATAATCTTTAAAAACAACGACCCCAATGGTTCATATTGTGACTCTGATTACCCGATTAACCAAACTGAGAGAGAGGCTGAAGACAACTGGGATGTTTCTTCGGAGTTAATAAGTGAAGAATTGGCTAAGGCTGTAGAAATTCATGATGCCACAACTAGGTTGGGCAATGAAGTCAAAGCACAAGTTCAAGCAAAGTGGAGCAATGCTGAGGAAACCAAACAAATGTTACAAGCGAACCTCTTACGCGACCAAACCCTTTCCCTTCCTCAGATCAACCAACTTTCCCATTTCCCATTACAAGTACCCCATCACAAAAAAAAATTCATAACCAAATGCCTGCCATCGCCACCTTCCTCACTACCAGTGGCCCTTCTACAAAATCAACCCATCTCATTTGCTCCTCCCTCTGAACCTCCTGTCACCCCAGTTAATACCAGAACCCAATCAAGCATCCTCCAACCGCTGCAGAGGTTTCATTGCCATTATCTCTCCAATCACCCCAGACAAGGATCACTTCAGATATCCAAAAATAGTGTATCACTTTTATCAGCTCACTCAACTCAAAAGCAAAAAAGGAAAAAATCAGAAAAAATGAAACAAAAAAGAACAGATTCAAAAAAATGAAAATCCCAAAAATGAAAAAACAAGGGAAAAAGAGACGAAAGAAATATAAGTTGTGAGCTGATACATTTGGCCATAAAGCGTAAGAGATCCTTGTCTCAATGAACCCTCCTACACCTTGTTGTGTATGACCACCCTTTCTTCCATAAACCTTCAAACACTTCATCATTCCTATACATCTCTCCTTTCATAAAACCGCAAACACTACCTCGACCTCGTCATCCCGCCCTCCACAAACCCTCAGTCATTCCTCAGACTCCACCATCAGATTTGCAATCAAGCTGTTGTGCAAGAATAAGAGAACAAAGTGGTCCGTCCTCATGAGGAATCAAGTGACATGATCAATTTGAGCAAAGGAGAGGATTGACGCCATGATAAAGAGCAATGAATCAACAAGTTTGTGTAAATCACCCTTCTGACATAAGACACTTGCCATTATAACAAAGTCTGTAATTACCAAAGTTCGGTCTGTTGCGCAGCTTTCCAAGCTAAGGTAGTCACAAATGACAGTATGAAGACTCCAGGTCAAGCATCATGATCCCTCCCTACGCCACCCTAAAAATGGGGCAGTTAGAGACAATCAACAAAGGATATCAAGGACGATGATGACCTTCATGGAAATCAGGCTTCGTTTTACACTCTAACAGGGGCAAACCCCATATTATGGAAGTAATACTTTCATTGAGCCTTATCAAACCAAAGTACATTTGTCTTATGTCAGAAGAAGAATAAGAGAAAGCTCAAACCGAGGAAAGCTCATCTTCAACAATTTCAAAGAAGACTCAATGCTCAAAAAGATCATGAACCTCCAAAGGGATTCCCATGGAGATGAACCCAGTATCATGAAGACGAAGAACTTATTCTCCGGAGGGGCCTTTAATTCTCGCAAAATGGGATGCAAGAAAAGAAAACCCCAATTTCCAGTGAATTCAGATGCAGTCAGAAAGGAGTATGCCTAAAGAAATAAATGAAAAAAGAGAAAGATGAGCCAAGTAAGAATCAGCTCGCTAGGTTGAAAACCCGCAAAGGGCGGCCTAGGCAAAACCAGAGCGACCCGGTGGATTGAAAACCCGCAAAGGGCGATCCCGGCAAAAATTAGGGTCAGAAAACTTGGACTTGAAATGAAAAAGGCAATCAGCACTCCCAAAAGTTTGGATAAAGGGGTGATCAAGGTCATGAGTATGGACGATTGGCATCGTTACTTCAAAAGAAAAAACACAAGATCTGCTTCCCCTTTTTCTTGTATTTTTCCAGTTTTAAAATTTTTCAATGTACTTTCAATTGGCGTGACCTTCTGCACGTCCAGTTTCCATAACAATAAGAATTCAACTTTTTCTTCCATGTGTTTGCTTTTCGTGTCTTTTATCTTCACTTATTCTGTCTCTTTGTTTTAAAATAAATGTTTTTATGATTGATGATACTGAATTGTGAAACCTGTGCATGAGTCAAAAAGCATTACAATCATTGCGAAATTTCTGAAAATCACAGAAAAGAGGGGATCCCTCAAATAAATGAATTGGCAAAAAACAAACACGGGCACAATCACTTCAAATGGCAAGCAAACTTATGCGCGGCTCTGGCATTGCTATTACCCTAGATGGTCCTCATGTCTCAGGCCCAAAGGAAAAGATTTGCACCAAAGATTAAAACAAGGTTTAGTGATCACCAAGTGAGGCTTCTTTCATGCCAAAAGTCAAGACATTCATAGAGAACCAAAGATTTGCACTGTGAACACCACTCAGATCCAAAAGTTGGGGCATTCTCTTCACCACCCACCCACCCTGGTCTTGGGAAAGTTTGTTCATTGTCCATCCCATTCATATACCACCCTCAGTTCATAACCAGTACCATAACTTCATCCCCTTTCACAAACCCACTCAAAGAACCCACTTGAAATTGTCATTCTAAAGTGGGGCATTTCCATAACTGTTCACTCCCGCTCAAATGAGCAGAGTTCTCCCTAAAGTCATTCACATCCATAAATTCCTGTCGGGGCAGTCTCTCAACTCACTGTCCTAAACCAATCCCAAGTTAACTGACTCACTCGTCTACATCTGCACTCTTATGCATACTTACTAGTCAATGCTTCAGAGAGAGAGAATACAAATTGATCATGTGGTGTTTAAAGTTCAGTCATCATGGAAATGGAAAGGAAAATAAATGAGCTTGTTAATAAAAACCTTGAGAACACCAGAGTTTGAATCAAATCTAGTTTTTCCAAAGAATGGTCCATAGCCATCTCAATTCCTTGCATTCAAAGTCTCGCGTCTCATCATCATAAAAATGTTTACGAAAATGTTTAAATACTCCAATCATTCATCCTCCTCATGCATGTGGGCATTTCATGTTATTCAAAGCATTACATTCGCATCATCCACATTCATCACAATAAAAGCAAAAGAACACAGACATTCCATAGCATTTATCATCATCACATCAAACATCAAATCAGTTTTCAAAACAAAAAGAGGCATTCTTAATAAATAGTCATAGTCGTCACGATAGGACGCTTGAACTGATCACTCAAGAATCCTAAAGTCCCTATGCTAAAAGAAAATTAAAAACATTCATTGCATCACGTGCATTCGCATAACCTGCCTTTGCATAACATACATTTGCATTACATTTGCATATCCACCTCTTGTGCATTCATCGAAAAAAGAATAAGGAGCATTTCATGAATATCCATGTCTTTGCTAAATTTTTCTGCATCCAAATAAGTTGCTATCTGCTAGTAACAGCTCAAGTCGCCGATGGTCGATCCTACGAAACTCGTGTTCGTTTGATCACCACTAAGGTAAGAAAAAACTTGCATTCATGCACCATTCCTTGCATCAACTAACGTATGCAGGTACCCTGGATCGGTGCGGCAGCATTGACCAACTGAAGAAAACCAATTGGATTTTCAAATCCCCTTTGGACCCACGTGTCCCCCAGAAGATTGACTTCACTTCGTATTCGAGCTGCGAGTAAGTCCCTTTGACCTCAATAGGTCCAGTCGAAAAGGATAGCTGTGTTGGCCTAAAACATGGCGCAGTCCTAGGGAAATATCGAGATCTAGACTTGATATAGTACCCTCCCCCGGTCGCTCGAAAGACCACCCCTTTGAGCCCACGTGCTCCCCAGGCCCAAGTGCAAACTCGGATCGTTCGCGATTCGTTAAAAGGCTTTAGGCAGCCTCCTTCGCCGGCTTAATGAGGGTCGGCACCCTTTTTTTTTTTTTTGCTTTCTTTACTGTTTTCGCTGGCTTATTGAGGGTTGGCACCAATTGATTCCAAGAAAAAAAAAATCTTTTCATTGCATTTGTATCATATTTCAAAAAGGAACAAAAAAAAAAGAGAAAAAAAGAAAAAGGAAAATTCTGGTTTCTCTAAGTAGACAAAATTGGTATAATTTCTGAATTCTTTATTTCTATTTTGCCTCGGAATATGTTTCGGCCAATTCATATTCCTTGTTAAAATCCAAATAAAGAGGGGCAGCTGTCATACCCTAATTTTGTCCGCCTAGGTCAAAACCCTAATTTTCCGCAAAAAATAAATAAATTGAGAAGTGTGGTTTTATTTTGAAGAGTGAAGAGCATTGTGCATGCATTTTTGGGTTTTAAAAGTCATTCTAGGGCTTTTAAATTCATTGTTAGAGTGGAAATGCATTTTGTTGTTAAAAAACAAGGTTTTTAGGGCAAAAGGGTATTTTGGTCATTGTCAAAAATAAGATAATTTCTCATCAAGAATCATTGTGCAATTTTAGAGAAATTTATTTGAGGCAAAACATTTTTGGTCATGTATGTATGTATGCACAGGCATACATACATTGTGCACAAAATTCAAATTCAAAAAAGGCATCAAAAAGGAATATTCTACAAAAATTTCAAGATGAGGTTTTTATGATATTTTTGGTCATGGTGATCTCATAAAATGGCATATTCCTCAAGATACTTTGTATGTGGCCTAAATTGGGTGTATTTTTGTACAATTATCCTAAGAAGAATAATCAAAAATGAAGGGATAATGGAATGGTCATATAATAGTACAATAGTACAAGATGACAACTTGCAAAACTTGGGCACCACTCTCCCTTGCTATTTCGAATTTTACCCTCTCTATTCTCTCATTTTGTGTTTTCTCAATGTCCTCAATCCATGTGAGCCTCAATCCTAGCCTTTGATTCAAAATTAAAATCAAATCCTAGAGCACAACTAGTGCATATTGACCTAAATACCCTCAAACCTAGATGCATTCTATAAATACCCTATTAACCTCACCTCTCACAACTTTTGGCCTCATTTTCACTCACACAACCCTAGCACACAAACCTCTCCTCTCCTCTCCTCTCCTCCTTTGGCCGAAATCACAACAACCATTCCCTCCTCCATTTTTCTTCATTTCACTTCCATTTTCTCACCTCATTTCCATTCCTACTTCATATATCTTCCTTCTCTCCTAATTTAATTCAAGCTTGCATCATCAAATGGCATTTTTAAGCAAGCATTTCGTGGGTTTCATTGAAGTTTGGTGAAGATTCAAGTTGATTTGTGGTCTTGTTCTTCATATTAGTCATTCCTTAGCTTGGATTTGAGGTAAACTTATTAAAACCTAGCATCATCTTCAACTTTTTTGCATCAAAATGTAGATATCATGTTTCTAATTTTGCATCCTACCATATTCATGCATTTTAGTGTTGTTATATTGTTGATTTGTTGATTGTTGTTGGTGAGAGGTGTCTCAAACATTTTGACAAGCACTTAGGGAGGCTTGGGTGTTTGAGATTGCTTCTCACCCTTGAATAAATTGTGATTTATGTTGTTTTTACTATGATCTTGCATTTTTGTTGAATAAATTGTGATTTATGTTGTTTTTATTATGATCTTGCATTTTTGTTGAATAAAATGATGTGATGCTTCGCAAATCATGATTAGAATTAGGGTTTGTTAATTTTCTTGTGAAATGGGTTTGCAATTGTGATCAAAAGCGTTTTCTCAAGTTATTTTGTTGCTAATTGATTGTATCTTGCTTGCAAATTGTTATATGTTGATGATTGGCAAGAGGACTCACACTTGTGTCTTTGTGCACTTCACTTTAAGTGTTGAGGATTGCCTAAGATGATTCAACACAACCTTGTGCTTTGATTGTAAACTTTGGTTTGCTTGTTAGTAACTTGTTTGCAAAGTTATTCTATGTTGAGGATTGGCAAGAGGACTCTCACTTGTGCCTAGTGCACTTCACTTTAAGTGATGAGGATTGCCTAAGATGATTCAATTTTCTTTGTGCAATTCTTGCTTGAAAATGCAAATGCTAGTTTTCTAACTTGATTAATCAATTTTGGTTACAAAAATGACTTGTTAATGCCCTCTTTTGGTCACTTTTGGTCTTGCAAATGTGATGTTCTTTCTAGGTCAATGTTATGCTTTAATGTTGATGATTTGGTAAAAGGACTAGACACTTATGCACTTGTGCATTGTCTCAAATGTCAAGGATTACCAAAAGGGATTCAACCTTGTGTTTTTATCTTGTGTTGATGCCTACTTGAATTAAACTTTTGCATTATCTATTTGTGTGCCTATTCTTGCAATCTATTTGGTTAATGTTGATCTTGCATGTTCATGGCCATTAAATGTTAGATGACTAAGTGTCATTCTTGTGCTCAAATGTTGTAATTGGTAATGTTTATGCTTATGCTTACATTGTTGATTGCTTTGCTTGCAATTTGTTAAATGTTGCACTTTGGTTCTTGACTTGGAAATTGATTGAATGTTCTACTTTCTTTTCCTTTTGGATGCCACGCCATCCCAACAAACCTTTTGTGACCAATGTCACCCTCAAACTCCCTTCTCATTTCTTCAAATCAATCCTTTTCTAAAGCTTTTTCCAAACTCAATCTTTTCTCAAATTGTTTTCATAAGACAATCAAATTCCTTCTAAGATCAACAATAAACCTATTTGAAAACTCATAAGGAGGCAAGCCGGACGTACGGCCGGTGTTGTCTAGCGTCCTAAGATCGGAGCTGTACAGTTCAAACATCTTGGGATACTTATGAGAATCAAAACAAGTAATTAACAACTTGAACCCTATTTCAAAAAATGAGTAAGGAATCGAGTCGGATGTACATCCGGTATTGGTTAGCGTCTTAGGGTTAGCGAGCTGTACAGTTCGTGCGAGCCTAAGATACTTGCTCAAATAAAAGCAACCAACCTCACAACAAATCTTTTTCTTCCTTAATCAAAAAAAACATTTTCAATAAGTAGGGGGCACGTTGTCTATACAGGCGGGGTTGTCTTTGTTCTAGGTCTAGTGGACTGTACAGTCTAGGACCGAAAACCCCTACAATAAAAAACACAAACACAAAGTTTCTCGACTAAGGAGAACTACGTAAGCTTTGAATTCTCCATCGCACCGGGAGATACGTAGGAGCGGGTCACATCCCGTCAAGCACACTTTTTAAAAATAATAAAAAGATTCTTCTTTTCCCCCGTTTTCAAAAACACTTTTCTCAAATAAAAAAGAAGTAGAACGAATTGTTTCAAATCAACTCTGTCAAAACCGCACATCAAGTTAAAGGTTCCCTTTCGGTAGAAAGGAGGTGTGGGATGCTAATACCTTCCCCACACCTAACCGACCCCCGAACCTACATCTCTAGTTCTCAAAGGACCACCCCGCCTTAAAAAGGACCCTTTTTCAATGTTTTGGTCCCTAAAATAAAAAATGTTGATGGCGGCTTCACAAATTTTCACGTTGTACGATGAAAGGTCCAAACTGGATTTTTTTCGGGGTGCAACAACGTCCCCAACCCCGGCACCCCTGCCGGCTTCCGTGGCTCGGGCACCTTGTAACCCGGCACCCTAGAGGGCTGTCTCGTCTGCAGACTATAACTTCGTCCATGTTTATCCGATGGAGACGTGTGACCATGTGTTGGAAAGCTAAGAATCGGAGCTACAATTCTTATGTTAAGCTCAAAGTCCAAATCTCACGTCCCCAACCCCGGCACCCCTGCCGGCTTCCGTGGCTCGGACACCTTGTAACCCGGCACCTTGGAGGGCTGTGTAGTCTGCGGGCTATAACTTCGTCCATGTTTATCCGATGGAGGCGTGTGAGCATGCGTTGGAAATATAAGAAGCGGAGCTATAATTATTATGTTAAGCTCAAAGTTCAAATCTCACGTCCCCAACCCCGGCACCCCTGCCGGCTTCCGTGGTTCGGGCACCTTGTAACCCGGCACCCTAGAGGGCTGTCTAGTCTGCAGACTATAACTTCGTCCATGTTTATCCGATGGAGACGTGTGACCATGTGTTGGAAATCTAAGAAGCGGAGATACAATTCTTATGTTAAGCTTAAAGTCCAAATCTAACGTCCCCAACCCCGGCACCCCTGCCGGCTTCCGTGGCTCGGACACCTTGTAACCCGGCACCTTGGAGGGCCGTGTAGTCTGCGGGCCATAATTTCGTCCATGTTTATCCGATGGAGGCGTGTGACCATATGTTGGAAAGCTAAGAAGCGGAGCTACAATTCTTATTTTAATCTCAAAATCCAAGTCTAACGTCTCCAACCCCGGCACCCTGCCGGTGTCCGGGGCATGCGGGAGAGAAGAAGTTGGGCCCCGGCACCCTGTCGGTGTCTGGGGCGTGCACGAAGGAAAGAATTGAATCTCGGCACCCTGCCGGTGTCCGGAGCGAGCACTAAAACGTTAAGGTGTCAAAGAGGATGAAATTCATGAGAATTTTCCTAAGTCTCAGAGACTAAGAATTCATGAGAATTTCCTAAGTGTCAAAATTCCAACAAAATTTATGAGAAGTAAACTATGTGTCAAAAAACTAAGACATGAGGCCCCAATACGATGGGATTAGATGCGAACATCATCAAAACACATTGAAGAAACGATCGAGCAAATAAACGAAGATTCGAAACCCAACACCACGAAGTGTTAACAATGAGGACAAATGCCTACGAAGGCACGCAAGGCGCGCAAAGGCGTACGAAGGCGCACAAGGCGTGCGAAGATGCACTAGGCGCGCGAAAGCGCTTTGGACCACCAAACCCGGCACCCTGCCGGTTTAGAGGAAACGCTGGATGACGCGAAGAAAACGGCGAACCCCGGCACCCCTGCCGGTTTGCGAGGGGCGTGTGTACGCGTGTGTTGGAGCCCGGCACCCCTGCCGGTTTGCAAGGGGGCCGCGCGAGCGTGAGGTTTGGACCCCGGCACCCGTGCCAGTTTGCGAAGGGGTTGCGTGCTCATGTGTTGGAACCAGGCACCCCTGCCGGTTTGCAAGGAGACGCGCGCGCACGAAGGAGCTAGGCACGAAGCCCGACACCCCGCTGGTGTCCAAGCACTACCCATCAAGCGAGTACATTTTGGCGTTGGCGTAAGCCTTATGAGAAGGGATAAAAATGAATAACTCCCATGAAAACAAAGCCATGAGGCAACATTCATTTATCACTTTTATCCATCGAGGTTAAATTTGTTGTTCCGAGGTTCAGGCGCTGGAGTGCGTGGCTGCGTGTGTGCCCGCAAACTGTTTGTAGGTATGTGCATATGTGAGACGTGCACATAAGTTGTTCGACAAAATGCCTAAGAGACTGTATTGTGCAGGGAGGCAACACAAACCAGCAACCTGTAGGGGTTCCCTTGCCCATAAACTGTTTGAAGAAATGTCTCAGTGACCTTGCGTGAAAGGTTCAAAATTAGCACCATGAATGCCCTCTCATAAAATGCAAACGATGGCAACATGTACGTGTAATGTTGCAAGACCCGGAACCCTGCCGGGATTCAAGTGCATGCGAGAGGATAAGTGAAACCCAGCACCCTGCCGAGGTTCAGGCGCTGGAGTGCGTGGCTGCGTGTGTGCCCGCAAACTGTTTGTAAAAATGCCTCAATGAGAGATCCAGTGCCACGAATTGCCCATCATGTGTTCGATAGAATGCTTGAAAGGCAGCGCCTGGATGGGACACAACCCGGCATTCGACCGGTCGTGTGCAGACGCACTATGGACCCGGCCCAATGCCTATGCACCAAAGAAAAGAGAATGAAAATGCTTACCAAGGAGAGAAGTAAGAGAGGATGGATCCAAGTTGAAAATGAAGTGTGTGGTCACCAAGAGTCTTATTCTCCACCATGCACAAAATCATGCCCATAAAACCATGGGGTGGCCAAAGCCTAGACACGACACCATAGAGGAGGCCTAGCACACGGCACCATGGAGGTGCCAAGAAACAATCACACAGCACCATGAGGATGCTTAGTCTCACGACACCATAGAGGTGCCAAGACATCATCACACGACACCTTGGAGGGCTAAGCTCTCGACACGTTGGACGAATCGACAAAAATGCTTCAGCCAAGACCATCCTTCGGAATAATCTCGGCTTGGGGGGCAACTGTTCTGGACTGGGCCACGAGGCCCATTCAGCAATTGAACATGGATTGGCCCAATCACTTTGATCCATATCCACAATCTACAAGCCCAGTTATGACTCCTATATTTGGAGGGCTCAGATCAACTCGTTCAATCCAACGGCTCACAATAGACACGCTTTCCTATAAATACTGGCTCACGTTGCCATAATGAGGTACACTCTCATTCCTTGCTAAATCACTCACCTACTCTCAATACTAACTTGGGCGTCGGAGTGGCTTCGCAGGTCCCCTCCCGGGCGCTCATTGACATCAAGCCATACCGCAAGAGACTACCGACGCAGTCACCCCAGCACTGCTAGGTACAGAACAATATATATCTATATAAAAAGAAGAATTTAGTGCCATTAAAATCATGGATCTCACTTGTCTTGTTCTCTCTTTAACATTAATATAATAAACTTTTGATTGTTGTTGTGCAATAGTTTAATGGAAAAAGTTGGAAAAAGATAGGTGGCTATAAAGTCCTTAATTTTCATATTGTCATCAGTACAACCTTAATGTAAGAGTCTTGTGTTATGAAGGAGTCTTTCAAGATTTCAGTTGTTACTTATTAAAGGTAAATACCTATTTATATTTTTCTATGATTAATGTAAGCATTTTTATAGTTTGCATGGTTCAGATTTCACTAAAGTGTGTTTTAGTAGAGGCTTTTATATGTCATTTCCCTTTATATTTTCATATTTATTATGATTTTTTTCATATATTCAGAATGCTTTTTCATTTGATTTTTTTCATATATTCAGAATGCTTTTTCATATGATTAATGTAGATGGCTTATTCTATTAAGAGTTATAATATTCTTATAACAATTTATATTAAGAGTTATAATATTCATTCATTAGTTCCGGTACACGGTTGAGATCTCTTTATTTCTTACATTCTATATTTTAGATGTTATTTATTTTGTTTCTTTCCATGATTGTTATTACTCTACGGACTCTAACGTATAATTCTATCATGTTACCTAAACTGAATTGTTTTCATGATTTCATATTTATTTTTCTTTTCAATTTTGGATGCGCGAATCTATTAGTGTCAATGTGTGATACCTTTTAGTTAAATTATTGTTTTTTAATAAGCAACAAATTTATTATTATAGGAAGCACTAGGGGTGCTCCAATCCGTACAACGGTGATGAGGCCTCATTAAAACCTCCAAAGGCGAAAACCACCTATAAAAAACACCTAAAGAGGAAAAAGAGTGCCTCTAAGAGAGAAAATACGGTCTGTAATTAGACAGATAAAAGACAACCCATCGGACAATTAAGGCAATCTACCGAAGTTAACCCGCAATTCCTCCCCTTCCTATATGCAAAACCACCCCCTAGCTGTGTATTTAATTGACATTACAATATTTTTTACATTTACCATTTCTCCCTTGAATATTATTTTATTCCTCGCTGTCCATATGTTCCACACCACAATATTTTTTGATCTCCGCAAGAGCCAAAGTGAATGAAGTTTGCAACAACATTGTCCTGCGTGCAAGGTACTGTGCCTACCCAGCTGAAGATTCCTTCCCATATCCTTTTCGAAACATGACAAGTGTTGAAAAGATGCTGAGCTGTTTCATCTTTTACAAAACAAAACACACAACTTTTTTCTCTTATTGAAGTCAAGATTCCACGTATGAAGAGAATCTCACGGGTTGCAATCTTGTCAAGTAATAACATCCATGTGAAGATCTTTGCTTTTGATGGAATATCATTTTTCCACAGCAGCAACCAACACCATTTGTCCTCCATGCACATCCCTTGACGGTTGAACACCCATCAGTAAATCTTTTAACTCCTTAATATTCTGAGCTTCATTGAGAGGGATATTATCAGTCCAAGACCAATCCCCGAACCAGCCATTTTGTTTCCATTCTCCCATATCAGCCACCTTTGCATCCTTAATGTCACACACTTCAAATAATGATGGATATATGGTTATTAAAGATTCCCTGCCAATCCCTGAGTCTGTCCAAAAGCAAACCGTATCCCCTTTTCCCAATTTTTCCTTCACAACCTCATTGAACCATGATATTCCCACTCTTGTGCCATTCCCCAAGTTAGCTATATCTCTCCACCAAATTGAACCTCTTTTAACAGAGCTGAACCACGGCCCTTCTTTACCGTATCTGCTAGTAAGTAATATTTTCCACATACTCGTATCATCTTGTAAGAACCTCCACCTCCATTTGCCACATTAAAAGCTTCTAAATTTTTTATTCCCAACCCTCCACAACTTTTAGGTGTACAAACAATATCCCAACTAACCCAAGCCATCTTTTCATTTTCCTCATCTCCCCCCAAAGAAATCTTTTGTAACTTTACAATCTCATCTATGACTTTTTTAGGAGCTTTGTAAAATGAAAAGAAATACAAGGGTAAAGAAGATAATACCGAATTTATTAGAGTAACTCTCCCACCAATGGATAATTGTCTGCTTTTCCAACTGTTGAGTCTTATTTTGATGGAGTCAATGATTGGTTGCCAAGTAGAAATTCTTCTCGGATTTGCACCTACCGGGATCCCCAAGAACTTGAAAGGAGTGGATCCAATTTTGCATGCCAAGAAAAAAAAATTCCCTTCAAAACTCTCTCCTCCATACCACACTACTTTTTGCAAAGTTCACCTTCAACCCGAATATCAAGTCAAAACTTCTCAAAATTGCCTTAAGGCACCATACATTGCTTTCCTTCCCATCACATAGGAAAATAGTATCGTCCGCAAATTGAAACAATGATATTGATAACGAATCATTTACCTTGAATCCAGCAAGATTATTAGATTCCATACCTTTTCGAACAAGTCCAGCTAGTCCTTCAGCCGCAATGATGAATAAAAAAGGAGCTAGCGGGTCTCCTTGTTTGAGTCCTTTTTTGGCCACAAATTCCTTCATTAGGCTGCCATTCACAAGCACCGAAATTGAGTTAGATGTGAAACAAGTCTTCACCCACTCTCTCCAAATATCACTGAACCCCATCCTTACTAGCATATATTCCAAGTAGTTCCAATACACCGAATCGTACACCTTCTCGAAATCTGCCTTAAGGATCAAACAACCTTGCTTTCTTCTTTTTGCCATATCAAGTATCTCATTAACAACCATGACGCCATCCAGAATTTGTTTCCCTGGAAGAAAGGCATTCTGAGTTTCTGAAATTACCTTACTCAACACCCTTTTTAATCTGTCTGCCAGAACCTTTGCAATCATTTTGTAAAGACACCCTATGAGAGAAATGGGTCTATATTCGCTTAGCTCTTAAGGGCTGCTATTTTTTGGAATTAAGGCAAGGAAAGATGCACTCCCCGCTTTTGGAAATCTGGCCGTGGTATGGAACTCTTCGAAGAAGCTTAAGATTTCTGGTTTAATGATTTCCCAACAATTCTTGATGAAGTTAAAGTTGAAGCCATCCGGTCCCGGACTCTTGTTACCGTCGCACTCTCAAACCACATCCTTGATATCTTCCAAAGTGAAAGGGGACGTTAATAAATCATTATCATTGGTACTGATTTGTTTTTATATATCTTGATGTTGCACTTTTGAGTACTTTAAAATCACGAAATATAGGGCAGTTGATAATATATTGAAAATATTTTTTTTTAAAAAAGAGGAGGCTATGACAACGCTTCTATTAACAAAGCGTTGTTATAAGCACTCCTACAACAGCACTTTTTGTAAAAGAAGTATTGTCATAGTGAAACCTTAACTATCTAAAATTGCGCTTTAAGATTAGAAGCGCCATAAAACGTTGTCTGTAACAGCATTTTAACAGAAAAAAGCGCTGTCATATAGGTTATTTTTAACAGCGCGTTTTGAGACCTAAAAGCGTTGTTATAACATATAATAGCGAGAGAATATACAGTGCTTATATGCGCTGTCATAGGCCAAAAATAAGCGCTGTCATAGGTGTTTTTTGGCGTAATGTCCTTTTGTATCTCAAGAAAAGGATGAAGAACTATATGGTCTTGAAGTATTCTATTTTAGTGCAATTGTTTGCACTAATGAACCTTACTAATTATAAAATCTTATTTGCTGTCAATATATTAATTAGCAAGATATATTTTTCACGTTCATGAAGAATTTGGAATGGAGTGTTATGCATATAAATCGGTATTTGTTTTCATGTGGGAGTAAAAAAATTCATGGCGGTCTATACAAACAAACCATAATAACTGCATAATCTATTAGATAGATACAAAGGTTGCTTTGGAACGGGCGTGATAGCCTACAACCAATTTGTTTTTCCTGCTTAAATTTCTTCTTTAAAGTCTTAGACATAATCGGTTTAAAATTATTTCCTGCTCAAGCTAGTATTCATTGGATCAGTAGCCACAGGATCAATGTCATCATCTAACAATATGCTAAACATACATTTGCGTTAGAGTACTAAACAATTGGAGTTTCAGTATTACAACCACTAGAAGTATTAGAGGTTGTAGCTTGTTGGACATAGGTAGTAGCATTAGCCAGCTTCTGAATGGAGTTTAGAGATGTGTTCTGCATCTGCATAACCGCGAGCGACACTGTCTTACCCTCATCTGAAGTGAAAGAATACTGAACAAACTAAACAGAGTCTGATTCTTCGTTAGATTGCATGGTTGTGCCTCTAATCTTATTTGATGAAGTATCCCCTTTCTGTCTACACGCACTTGAATGTTACTTCACATTCATAATTGAAGCTTGTTGAGGATTAGACGACTTAGTAAACCCCACTAAAGGGTTAGAATCCAAACCATCCCAGGAAACATTATTGACACCTTTGAAAGCTTCCTTATTCACTTGAACACTTATAACCTAAGCTTTCTTCTTATAATTTTCTTTATTTTTAGTAACATTTAACTTAGGAACATATTTAGAAATCTGATTTAGTTGAGTAACATATTCTTGGAGTTTTTGTTCCTTATTATTTTCCACATCAGGGTGCATCATTTTCTTACAATTGTTAGTGGTATGACCAGTATTTATGCAATTCATATAGAAGGAAAGTAAATTTTCATGCTCAATGCCCACAAAGAAAGCATAACCTGATCGCTCAACTAGAACTTAATTTCTAATTTTTGATTTCAAACAAATATAAACCAGTATTCATGCAAAATGACCAAATACTCTACCAAAAGGATTCTTTCTCGTTGTACCATCAAAACAAATAGGTGTACCAACACTACTATCAGTGGCAAATACACTACAACAGAATTGTTAAAAAAGGCGCACCCATTAGGAGCGTTTTTTAAAAAGCGCCCTTGAAGCCCAAAATACGGAGGTCCTTTAGGGGCGCTTTCTAAAAAGTGCCCCTGATGCCCAAAATAAGGCCCTCCGTATATTAGGCATCAGGGGCACTTTATAAAAAGCGCCCCTAAAGGACCTCCGTGATTTTAGGAAGCGCCCCTTTTAAAAAGCATCCCTGATGCCTAATATTCTAATATTTCCGTTTCATACTCACTCTCACTCTCAGTACTCGTCTCTTTCCCTCTTCTTTTTTTTTGACCAACTCTTTCCCTCTCACTCTCAGTCTCTCAGTCTCTCTTACCTGAAACCCTGTTCTCTCACACTCTCATCAGTCTCTCACACTCTCCCTCTTCTCAGTCTCTTCTCATTTGCAAAACTCAGTCTCTCTCACGCAAACCCTTACTCGAAACAGAAACAGTGAACGAGTTAATAACCACGCCGTCAAACGCCCATTCCGGCGTCATCGCCGTCAACAACTACGCCGTCATCGACGCTGCTGCCTGTTCCGTCGGAGCTGCTGCCTTTTTCTGGTACGTTCCCATGACTGTGCAATTTAAAATGTTAGGGTTTCTCTACTTTCTACTTTCTGGTATGTGCTTTTTGTTGCTTATTATAGTATGATATATTCTGGGATTTTGCTTTTGTATTATTGTGTGTTTGTTCTTTTATTATTACAATGATGAGACAATAGCTTGGCCCTGAATGTGGCATTTTGGGTATGCAGGCAAGGTGTTTGATATTGGTTGTTATTGGTTGATGAAAATGAGAGTAGGGATGTGCTGCAAACTATAGGATACACCAGAAACAGGAAAAAATGTTTTTCGAAAAAAAAAAGCAATCAGGGGCAGCGCCCCTGTTGGTCTAAGCCGCTAAGACCAACAGGGGCGCTTTTTACGAGCGCTCCTGATTGTGGGGTTGGCATCAGGAGCGCCAGATTCAGGGGCGCCCGAAAGCGCCCCCAATGGATAAAAAAAGCGCCACTGTTGGCCTTTTTCTGTTGTAGTGATAGAATTTTAGGACACCAATATTCCTGAGCAAGACTTGTAAACCTAATCCAACATTGTGTGTTTGTATGTTTTACTGTTAAAGGATTAAAATCAAGTTGTCAAGCTAGCCAAGCAAATAACTGAAGCAAACCTGGCTTGCAATGCCAATAAGACTGCGATTGTATTCTTCGTAAATCATTAATAGAGGAACAAGAAAAATTCATAATATCTTTTTCCTAAAAAGATCAGACCCTATTTACGTGATGGTTTCCAAAGCTCGTACAGTCTGGATTTTAAGGCCTCAATCTTGATAAGACTAACCTCTTTTGAAATTAAAACCTTGCCATGAAGGTGTGTCTTACATCCATCCAATCCCGCTACGTATTCTTCTTTTGGAATAGATATTGCAAATCCATCCCCTTAAATACATGGGTGTGGAATTTGATTGAGATGAATGTCACAAAGTTTATCTTTCAATACGGTTAAACCTTAAGCGAAATATTTAACACCAACTGCAGAATATTTTGAGCAAAATTTGGAATCTTGATGTTGTGAATTGGTTGCACATCAAGCTGTTTCTCAAACATGTTTCGCACAATAGAATCATGAACAAACGTGTTTTCACACATCCATCTATTGAGTATGTTTGTTGATCACTTGGTCCCACAGAACAGTCACCATGTCTACCAGGTGCTCCATGTGGCACACACTCGCTACGAACCTGCAAATGAAAAATGCAACGTCCTGATTGGTGCTTGGATTGCACGTGGGAGGGAATGTCTTGTGGGACTAAGGACGCGGGCGGGAGAGGTCCCATGGACAAGACCTGCAAGAGGTCTGGTGTGGTGGGCAGCAGAAATCAGTCATGGCAGAAAAAGCTGTGTTGCGCCACTGCGGTGCTATTTATCAAAACCCTAGCAGAGCTATCCTGTTTTTCGTTGCGAAGCGGTTTACCTTTCAATTAACTTTTTATATTACAAAGAAGAAATCTAAAAATATTATTTTAGCAATGCATAATGTTTTCTCATCGAGAATCAAAAGTAAAAAAATTATATTAAAAATATACAAAAACAATAAAAAAATATAAAAAATAATTATAATGACAAATTTTGATGCTTTCCTACTTGGACTCCACAAATAATATTCTTTTCATACTTGGACAAAACCTAAAATAATTATATTAACAACATATAATTATTTTATTTTTTAGATTGCGTAAAGACATTTAAATTATACAAACAAAATGTAGTGTTTCCTTGATTGAGAATCAAAAGTTAAAGATTCGTTTAGTACAAGAAAATCTTTTGTTACCGATGGGAAAAAGCCCTCATTAAGGCCAAAAAAGCCGTCAATAATCAGTTGTTTCCGACGAATTACCGACAGGGTCGTGGCCATTCATCCAAAAAATATAATTACTTTTTTTTTAGCAACCTACTTACCATCAAAAACAATTATTTTCATAGAAATCGAAAAATAATTTAAATTAAACCATTCATCCAACAAAATATAAAGAATCATCAAAACTTAAATATGTTTTTAGCTTATATAAAATTTAGCTTTTTTGGTTTTAATGCCTCAAAAATTAAAAGTAATAAAGCCTTATTAAAAGTCATGAGAGACTAAAACCAATGAAAAAATAAAATATAAGAACCAAAATTAGGTGAATTTTTTTTTAGAGACTAAAAAACAAAATCCTAAATTTTTTAGGGATCACAAACATATTTAACCCCAAAATTATATTATATAAATTTCATAAAATGTTGTAATCATAATCCAAAGGTATCCTAATCCATAACAAAGTGTTTAAAAAATCTAAAAATTGCAAAATAAATCCTAACAATCTTCAAAGCCACCACGATCGCCACCATCACCATTGGGGGCAGAGCCTGCCATAGGAGGACTCCGCTGCATCTTTCTATACATCATCGTCATCGACTCCTTTGTCGTTGCATCCTCATCATATACTCCTCCAGTCGATGAGTATGGTCTTGATAAGCAGTGATCTTTTTCAGCTTGATTTGCAATTACGTGATAAGCTATGCTATGCTACCTCTTTAACCTATGATTTTCTTTTCATATCTATTGACATCAATGAAGATTGAATATTTTCAAGTGATAAATATTCTCTGTCATATAATAAAGTATCATATAAACTTTAATTACCAAAATAATTGGTTGATTCTCATCCTCAATTTTGATGTCAATAATCATCTTGTGAAACTCAACAATGTGATCCTCGACTGATACTAAAACACTACCAAAGTCCAAAGAAAATCCAATGGCGGATCTATTAAGAAGATAGTGAGGGAAATTTACCCCATTACATGAAAGGAATTTATTTAGGTATACTTGGTAAAAATATTATTTGCCCCCATAAAAAAATAGGGTTTGCCCTCATATAATTTAATTATTTTTTTGAATGTTTATTTATACAAAATAATAAGAGATATAAGAGAGAATAATTGGTACTAAATTTTATTATTTTGTTCTTCTAATATTTAATATATCGGTTATTTCTAACACTAAATAAACACAAGAAGAACTTAGCATTTTGTCTTATTTTAAGAGTTTAGGACAAAAACTCTTTTACAAAAAAATATAGACCCGTTTGCTCTATAAAAAATGAAAAGTGACAATTTGACCATTAGAAAAAATTAAATATTAGTCAAACTAGTCTTTAAAGAAGATTAAAATGTCTCTAAAATTATTTTAAAAGAACTAACTTAACTAGTATTTAAGGACCAAATTGATACTTTTCATACTTTTTCAAATATTTATCGTAAAAATATTTATTATTATAAATAATTATAATATTATTCTCTAAAAATATATGATTATTCTTTACCCCACCGTCATAAATTCCTAGATCCGCCACTGGCTATAACACTATAATCCAACAGTTGTATAGGGATGTCTTATATATTTTACTATGACTTTTTCTGTATGCTTTAAACCATGTCTTTGAAAGACGACTTTTGTTCAATATTAGATATTAAGAAATGGCTTTTCCATAGCAAGTAATATTATAACATATTTTAATTTTTCATAATCACTGGCGGCGCAAAAAGATTATTTTCCAATTTACTTTTTAACATTTCAAGACCACATCGTGAGACATGCACTAGGGAAGAAATTGCTTGTCAGAATATAATATGAATAATTCTAAGATACAATGACAAGTATTACCATTAAGATAAATAAACGTACAATATAATATGAATAATTCTAAGATACCATGACAAGTATTACCATTAAGATAAATAAATGTACAATATAATATGAATAATTCTAAGATACCATGACAAGTATTTACCATTAAGATAAATAAATGTACAATATACCAAATCACTTAAACGTGATATTCATTAGTATTTCCTTAAACATGCATTCATTAGTATTTTTCATTTTGGCCTCATGTTCACTTTCTTCAACATCCTTTGTTGAAGCAAATAAAAACCAAAGTGGGTTTACGGTAGATCTTATTCACCGTAATTCTCCGTTGTCACCCTTTTACAACTCTTCAGAAACCCTCTTAGACCACATTAGAAATACTGCATCACACTCAGACGCTCAAGTTTCAGCGAATGAAAATGAATCTATTATAATTTCAAACAATGGTGTTTACCTCACAAGATTCTATATAGGCACTCCTCCTTTGGAAAGGTTTGGTATTATTCTCACAGGGAGTGATCTTACTTGGTTACAATGTCTCCCTTGTTTTCATTGTCATTCCCAAGAGTCACCAATTTATAATCGAAGCAAATCTTACACATTTACAAACATATCTTGCGACTCACAAAATTGCTTACTACTCCCTCCTCGACAACAATATTGTGGAACTTTAAAAGAATGTCTATACTCATACCATTATGGTGAACGTTTCACCGTTGGACATTTGGGTATTGATTCCATTAGTTTCGGTGCTAACATTACATTTCCTAAGTTTATTTTTGGATGTGGATATTACAATATTATGCACTTTAAAACGGGCAAAGTCATGGGAATTGTTGGTCTAGGACCCGGGCCATTGTCACTTGTTTCACAACTAGGTAATGAAATTGGTCACAAATTCTCTTATTGTCTCATTCCTTTTAATTCAACCACTAATAGTAAATTGAAATTTGGGAATGAAGCAATGATATTAGGAAATGGGATTGTGTACTCTACTCCACTCATAATCAAGTCTTCCTTGTACTTCCTCAATCTTTTCTCCGTCACTATTGGAGAAAAAAAGGTGCAAACATGTCAAAATGATGATGGTAACATAATCATTGATTCAGGAACTACATTGATGCGCCTTGAACCAAATGTTTATAATGATTTTGTAACCTCGTTGAAGGAAGTAATTGGTGTTGAGGCAGTGGAAGAGGAACATGTTCCGTACCCATTTAAATTTTGTTTTAGACAAGAGCAACATGATATGAATCTTCCTGATGTTGTGTTTCAATTTATGGGAGCCGACATTCCGCTGAAGCCTAAGAATTTGTTTTTTATGTTCGAGAACAACATGCATTGCTTGGCGATAATACCCACTGATACCGATGGAATTTCTATCTTTGGAAATGTGGCGCAGATTGATTTTCAAGTGGAGTATGATCTTGAAGAGGGGAAAGTTTCTTTTTCTCCCACTGATTGTACTAATAATTAGCTTATACTCGAGGTTGAGTATCATAGAATGAAGTAAGTTAATAATTAGCTCGGAATAGTGTTTTGTTTGGGGGGAAGAGGCCAAGATCGATTCGATTTGTGGCTCACATTAAATGTCCGGAGTTGGTTTGTGTATGGGTTGGAAAGAGATTTTAGTTATTCTTTGTCTTCATGGTGGAATAACTCTCTTTTTTGTATTAATAATTTTTGAGTCTGTGTTTTAATGTTTGGGTTTGAGAACCCCCTAGTGCTCATATCAATGAATCATTACTCATCGAAAAAAAAAACTTTCCTCACTCAATCAAAGCAGAAAATTGTTTAAAAACAAGAGACAAAATCTAAATCGTGACCTTAATTAGTTAAAATGTAATGTGTTTCTTATCCCTATGAATTTTGCATCATTTTTAATTAAATAATACTATATTTTTCTTATTATTTGAATTTTATTGTGTTAAATTAATCAAAGTAAATGTTTTGCATTTTTAATAATTAATATTTTATGTGTATTAATTTAAAATAATTGAATCAATTCATATTCAAATTGGAGTCAAAATTTAGTATAAATATAAAATATAAATATGTGGGCTTTTAAGTATATGAGTTGCTTATATGCAACCACCATTGGAATAAACATTACTAATTAGGTTTCTTATGAGTTACTTATAAGTTGCTTACATTCTATGTGCAACCACCATTGTAAATGAAGTATTGATTATCTAAAAAAAGAAACATGCTTGTAGCCTGTCGCCACTTACCTTTTAGCCGGTTAAAGTTTCTGAATCTCGTTTACTTCTATGAGAATCATTTTAGTGCCTTGATACCTGAATCTCTAATACCACAAGTATTTTTTTCTGAAGTTTTTTTTTGTTTGGAGTTAGTAACAACGATGATGACATTGGAAAATATTTTTAGAAAATAATTGGACCCTTTTTTTACTGAAAAATAATTGGACCCTTAACAATTTAAAATAAATAGGGTTTTATACAGATGTCCAATTAATTATTGTATTATAAAACTCAAGTTTTGACACAATATCAAATATAATTTCTCTTTCGACCCCAAATTCTGATGTAAGTCTCCAAAGTTTTGTCCTTACATAAAAGGTCCTCTACAGGTTAAAAATGTGAGTATTTATATACTATACTAGGCCTTGATACAATAAGTAACTTTTTGGTGTACTAGAACAAATTCCATGTTGGCTTGCCCCCTTGTGATGATTGTGGGGCTTAAAATCGATTACTTATTCCATATTTGATTAATATTTTTCTTAGTTGCTTAACTTCCAAAGTTACAAAGTGACATCTCGTTGTGTTATATATATATATATATATATATATATATATATATATATATATATATATTATGGCAACCCTCAAGAGGTTAGTCAAGTGGAGCAGGACAAGAGTTGTATTCAAGAGGTCTAGTTCAACTCCCCACTAATCCCATTGGGGTGAGGTAAATGTAATTACTTTTGTAAGTGCTCAAAGCCCCTTTGATTCATGCATCTAGAAATGACTTTTACAAGAAATCAAAAATAAATTCTTTCTCTTACTCCTATATATTTCTCTATCAAATTTTTCACTACATCTTTTATTTACAATGTAAAATTAGTATTAATTTTAGAATATAAAAACTGAAAATGAGTTTAGAAAATCTATGATTATAAAACTCCAAAAATTCATTACAATCTAAAACCGTTGCGGGTTCTAGACCTAAAGTCAGGGGGTTCAAAATTTTAAAAAGCATCCATCACTGATAATATCTGATTGCTCATTATCTTTTATAAAACTATCAATAAGTTGAACTAAGAATCAATTAGTCTAGTGGTTGGTTTAACCTCAATTAATTAGACCATATACCAATTGAATTTCCTTGAACCGGGTGAAACCGCTAAAAACTATTCTTTTTGTCTTTCATTTTTACCAAAATTTAATACTTTTATTTATTTATAAAATATTTTTGGTCTTTAACAACACATCTTTTGCCAACAAGTGAAAACTGTTGTCTAAGAGTAGATTAGACTACACTATAGAACTACCATTAAATGTTTGTTTTACATAACACCTTTTCCGCAACACGGATAAATATTCCCTTAAATATCTTTAATTTTAACTGTCACAAATCAATTTGTTTTATAACACTTAATAAACATTCCCTTAAATATAAATGGGAACTATTATGAGGTGTTACCTTAAAACCTTTGCAAATTTCTGGATTATAATGTAGATCTTTTCCGAATGTAATAGTATTATTAAAATTTTATGAAATTAAAATAAAACTATGTCTACAATTACAAAATGTCTTTAGTATTCAAGAGAATTTTGATTACTTATTAAAATTATTTTTTATCCCATGTACAATAGTCAAAAAATTGTTGCTAATAACCAAAAGGCTACATTTTTAAATTGTTGCCTTTTTATACTTAGGGAATATTTATGAGTTATACTTTTTTTATAAACAAATGTTAGTGGGTGTGGAGGATTGTTAGTTTCCAGGGTTTGAACCCCGGACCTCTTTTTTGCAACTCCTTCATGTCCCTTAGCTCACCAACTGAGCTACCTTCTTGGGACATTTATGATCTATACTTAAATTCAGCGACCTTCTCTAAATATCTGCTAGACTACTAGCCTAATATTAAATGTTGCCTATTTGTAACCTATAGGCAACATTTTCGAAAGTAGTACCAAAAAGTACGAAAAAATATTTCCTTAGAGAATATGTAACACTCGCTTAGTCTACACTCGGAAAATGTTGCCTATACTTTTAGGCAACATTTTTGATAGTTTTACCATAATTTTTAACTGTTGCCAAAGACCAAAATGTTGTTGTCATCTGATTCGCCAACAATTGAACCGAATGAATCAATTGAATTGAACCATAACTCAGAGGTCTCGCTAGTTCGATCTTAGGTCTAGTCTTAAAAACATGTTACAACTATAGCCAGTGGTAGACTTAGGACACTGAGTGAGGGGGTTCAATTTTTTGAGAATCAAACTTAATTCGTTAAGAATATCATAGTTTTTTTTAAATATAATGGCGGAAAAACTTTTTTATTCAGAGAATACAATAAACCCTGACTAACACACATGTCGGCCCCTAGCTATGCTATATCCATGGCTTGCCCCTTGCGATGATTGTGGAGATAATATATATTTCTTATTTCATATGGCTTTTGATTAATACTTAAAGAGATGGATTAATTAGAAATGACTTTTTATTATTATTATAAAAAAAAACGACCTTTATATATACTGAAAAAAATTTCTTTTTTAAGTAAACTATGTGCTCAAGACTAGAAGTGGCTTTTGCAGTTTAATCCTATATATTCGATTTAATTCTTCATAATCTTTGTGTCGTTAAAAACTTGGTTGGTCATTTTTTTTTAGAACACTTCAAATCAACATCGTGAGACAAACACGGCAAGTTACTTGTCAGCAAATATAACAAAAATAAAATAGAATGTGACTTGTTAGTGTATAATATTTTATGAATTAAATATCTCACACATAACGATAAATGTTCTTCATCATATAGACTTCAAAATGTACAATATTGATTCACTTCAACTTGTTTTTCCTTCTATACTTTAGTTCTTAATTTTCCTCAAACATGCATGCATTAGTTGTAGTATTCTTCATTTCAAGCCTATATTCTTCTGATTTTGCATCATCCTATGGTGAATCTAGAAAAACCCTAACTACTCATTTGGAATCACGTCAGATTGACTTTAACAGTGGGTGGTTTGTGTTGAAACAACAACATGTAGCTTCTACAACAAATGATAATTCACTACAAGACCAACGGGATACCAAACATGTGATAAGTGGGTTTAGTATCGAACTTATTCATCGTGATTCACCTTTGTCACCATTTTACAACCCCTTAAAGTCCCAATCAGAGCTCGTCAAAAACGCCGCCTTACGCTCAAATTCAAGAACAAATCAATTCTCTCTTTCCCTCTTACCAAACCAAAATGAACCCCATGAATCGATTATGATTCCAAACAATGGTGACTACCTCATGCGAATTTACATCGGCACCCCTCCCGTAGAAAGGTTTGCTATTGCAGACACGGGAAGTGATCTCACTTGGGTACAATGTTCTCCTTGTTTTGATTGTTTTCAACAACACGCCCCATTATACGATAAAACCAACTCTTCCACTTCTACCAATGTTTCATGTCTCTCACAACCTTGCACACAACTCCCCCCAAAGCAACAAACTTGTGGACCTTCACAACAATGTTTTTACTCGTACAAATATGGTGACCAATCATTCTCCGTTGGTGAATTAATCACTGATTCTATTAATTTTGGTTCCAATAATACTGCAGTTCTTAACCCTATTACTTTTGGATGTGGATACTTCAATAAATTCACAAATGATGTTAGTGGTAGAAGCACAGGACTTGTGGGTTTAGGAGCAGGACCATTATCACTAATATCACAATTAGGTGATTCAATTGGTAAAAAATTCTCTTATTGTTTACTTCCTTTTGCTTCAAACACCACTAGCAAATTGAAATTTGGGAATGAATCAACTATAATAGAAAATGGGGTTGTGTCTACACCTATCATAATTAAATCTCTTGGACCTACCTTTTATTTCCTCAATCTTGAAGGCATTACTATTGGAGAAAAAAGAGTGCAATCACGTCATCTTGAAGAGGGTAACATAATAATTGATTCAGGAACTACATTGACATATCTTGAACCAAGTTTTTACAATGATTTTGCAACTTCATTGAAGGAAATAATTGGTGTGGAGGCTTTGAAAGAGGAAGATGTTCCATCTCCATTAAACTTGTGTTTTGTATATCAAGAAGATATGAGTTTTCCTCTTACTGTGTTTCATTTTACTGGAGCTAACATTACCTTGAAGCCTAAGAACTTGTTTTTCGCGCTTGAAAACAACTTGATTTGCTTGGCTATGGTACCTTCCACTTACCCTGGAGTTTCTATCTTTGGAAATGTGGCGCAGATTGATTTTCATGTTGAGTATGATGTTGGAGGTGGAAAAGTTTCTTTTGGTCCAACAGATTGTACCAAGTATTAGGTTATTCTGAAGCTTTAGTTATTTCGTTTTGAATCACTACAGAAATAATGAAATTTGTTTCTAATTTGGTCATATTAAATTCGATGGTGGAATTAGAGATGGATTTCATAAAAGTTCTATCTGAATTTCGATTATGTTAGTTCTATTATGCTTTTTTGTAAATTTTGCTTTGTATCAGCATTTGTATATTTTCATTGAATGAGTTGATGAAACATATGTTTTCATCCCAAAACTATTGTTCTATGTTGAGCCTACAACAATTGTCTTACACTCTACTTCTAAACTTTTCTCCTTTCAAAAAGTTGTCATATTTTCTTGTTTTACTCTTTTTTTATGAAAAATATTGGATTGAACCGGAGTACTAGGGTACTCAACCCAACAAAGGAAAAAGCAAATCACAAGTTACACAAACAGTCAATTGGTTTGACCCACCAAATTTGATAGCATAAAGTTTGAATTATGCGCCACCATTATGATGAACCAACAACCACTTAATATGGAATTAAGATGATTAATAACTACCTGAGCATAAAAAAAAATCCCTCTAAAATTTAATTACATAGTTCCTGTAAAGTCAAATACACCACACTGCCGCTATCCACGAAAGATATCGTAATCTTGGGGACCTTTTGGTGTTGACACGGACCCCAAAAGCACATAAGTGGTCAACAACATCAAGAGAATTATCCATTGAAAAACCCAACCTGCCTTGAACTCTATCGAAAGCATGCTTAAAGCACCAACAACTGAAAAAGGCATGAGACATAGATTCATCAAAATTGATGCACAACGCACAACATAAACCATGAGGGTCCAAAATAACACCCCTCTTGAGTTGGTGCTTTACCGAGGAGTAACCTCCAGCCAAACACCTCAATTTTAGAAGGAATAACAAGCTGCCATTGACTAAATTGATTATGCATGGTATTGATTGTGCATGGTATTGATTGTGCATGGTTTTAATGGGGAAAACACACTTTGATGGCAGCAAAACCCGAACCAGCGGGGTACCCACCCGCCCCACATTGAATTTGATAGGGAAAACCCGCTTCGACCAAGGACGGGGTGGGGTTCGGGGAGATTATAGTAAATAGTAAATTTTAGATTATTTAATTATTGAGTATAATATTAATTTAATAATTTAATTAAAACAACGGAGTAAAAATGAAGAAAAAGGAAAATGAGATTTAAGGTAAAATATGCAACCTCCGTTGGCACTCACGTTAGCACTCCTGTTGGCGTCTCAGTTGTCTCTCTCATTGCCGCTCTCATTACCGATCCATTGTCAATCTCTCGTTGCTGCTCCCGTTACCACGTGTTTACTCCTTTTTTCTGTATGATTTAATATTAATTTAATCATATTCATTAAATTATAAAATAATTATTTTTTACTTTTTTGTAGTAGTTAAAGTTTTTTTTTTACAAATCTTAGTGGTTAAATTGATTGACTTAAAAGTTTTAATAGGGAGATTATAAAAAATAGAAAATTTTAGATTATTTAATTATTGAGTAAAATATTAATTTAATAATTTAATATTTTGGAAAAAAAATAAATTTGAAACTTTTGTTAGAGTTAAGTCTTTTTTGACGATTGGTAGTGGTTAAATTGATTAACTTTAGTAGTTTTAGTAGATTATAAGAATAGTGAAAAAAAATTAGTAAAACAAGCGGACAAAATTGGAAAAAATATTAAAAAAATATTGAAAAAAAAACTCATGAAAACAAATTCCGTTTTAAAAAAACTGAAAAAAAAAATTGAAAATAAAAGCTGACACGAGTTAGGGTGTCAGACACGCATCTGTCAGTCTATTTTTTTTTAAAGCTGCAAAAGCTGTTTTTATTTTTCTTTTTTCAAGGCATTTACTATTTTGCCACTAATTTGTGAAGGCTTAAATACGGTTTTACCCCCTGCAAATAGGGGGTGTTTTGCTTTTACCCCTTGCAATTTTTTTTTTTAAAAAACACCTTGCAAATTTCACCATTTTGGATTTGGTCCTTCAGTTAGTTGCCCGTTACAAAAACAGCTGACGTGTCACTAAGATGTGTGAGTTGGCATTTTAAATTGTTTACTTTTATTTTATTTAGTGATTAGATAAATATATCATATTTAAAATTTCAAATTAATAAATTGAAAAATTAAATTAAACAAAATCAGAAGAGGAAAGATTACAGAATAGAGTAGAGTAGAGAGTGAGAGTGAGAAATCAGTAAGAAGAGAACGCAAGGGTTTCTGCGAGAGAAGAACTGAAACGAAGGATCTAGGGTTTCTGCGACGAAAAAGGTGAGACAAGCAACAACGAATACGAAGAATCAGAGCTTGTTGTGGTTCGACTAAGTACAACGAAGCTCAGAAGTAAGTTTTTGTGTTTAAAATCGTGGTTTGATTTGTTTTAGTTTAGGGTTTCTGAAATGCATGTTATAATGGATTTTGTTTACTTGTGTTTGTGTTTTGCGAAGTGTTTCGGTTTGAAATGCAAAAAGAATGTTTATTTGACTCTATTGGGACCACACCATGTGTTTTCTTCTGTTTGTTGCCATTCACCAAAAGATTATCTTGAATCTGATGCTGTTTGTTGTCATTGTGTAGTTAAATAGTTGTTTTGTGTCTTTTTTTTTACTTACTTGGTGTTGTTTATTGTTGATTTCTCTGTTATTTGACTATTTATGGGACCAATGTGTCCCTTTGTGCTTTATTTGACTTTGTTGGGACCACAATTGTTGGTACATACCAGTTGATGTGTATTAAATATACACATGACTGAGTTTTTGCCTTGGTAAGGTTACCCTTTTGACTAAAAACAATTTTCTTTGATAAATGAGGGACCTTTTTCAAAACTTTTAATATTTGAGGGACCTGTTTGAAAGTTAAAAATGTTTTGCTTTTTCTAGGCATGAGTTTCAGCATCATCATTCACCATGGGGGCATTTTGAAGTTGGGGAAAACAGTGGTTACAATGGTGGGGATATTGCTGTTGCCAACATCAATGATGTTGACAAATGGAGCCTCTTTGAAGCTGTTGACCTTGTTAAAGACTTAGGATACAAAGAAGAGTTTCTCCTATGGTGGATGTCTGATTCACCAGACTATGTAGGTGGGTATAAGTCACTTAAGGTAGACAGAGATGCACTCCAATGTTGTGATTTTGCAATCAAACACAACTGTGACATACACATCTATGTTGAATCACTGACTGGGGAGAAGATTGACGGAGAAGGTAGTGGGAAGGGTTTAGAGGAGGAGAGAGAACAAGGTATTGATTCTGAATCTGAAGATGAGGCTAGAGGGGTTCATTTTGATGACAGTGAAGAAGAAAGGGCAAATGCTATTGATGATGGATTTGAACCTGAGGCACCTGCTGAAGAATATGTTACTGTCAAGAAAGGAAAAACCAAAGTCTGGTCTACTCGTAAGGTGATTTCTCCTGCAAAAAGAGCTGCAGCAGGAATAACTTTAGAGGAATCAAGTGATGAAGACTCAGAAGATGAGGACTATGAAATCGAAGAAAATTATGATAGTGAGGAGTTGTATAGCACAGCTTCAAAATCTGAAGAAGATGAAATTGGGCACAGGGGTATAAGGTACCCTGTTTTCAAGAAAGAAGAATTAAATAGGAATTATAAATTCAAGCTTGGTTTGGAGTTTACATCTATTGCTCAATTTAAAGAGGCTATTTTGGAACATGCTGTATTAAATGGAAGGGAGTTAAAGTATTTAAAAAATGAAAAAGATAGGGCAAGGCTTGTGTGTAAAAGTGAATGTGGGTATCTGGCTTACTATAGTCAAGTGGGTACCACTCACAGGTTTAGGTTAAAAACATTCAAGGGTAAGCACACGTGTGGGAGGGTTTTTAACAATAAAAATGCCAACTCCAATTGGGTAAGTAGACTTGTGGCTGAAAGGCTTCAATCAACAAGCAAGGTTAAAATATCTGAAGTCATGTTGGAGATTAGAAGGAAGTATGCTACAGGTATCACTGTCAATAGGGCTTGGAAGGGAATCAAGATTGCAAGAGATCTTGTTGAAGGTGATGCAGATAAGCCATATTCACAGCTTTGGAATTATGCTGGAGAACTTGTGAGGGCAAACCAAGGTAACACTTGTAAAATCAATGTTGATAGAATCCCACCTAGCTTGCCCAGATTCGGGTCTTTTTACTTTTGTTTCAATGGCACAAAGAGAGGATTCTTAACTGCATGTAGGCCCTTTATTGGGGTTGATGGATGTCATTTGAAGAAAAATATGGGGGACAGCTCTTAATAGCTGTTGGAAGAGACCCAAATGACCAATATTATCCACTTGCATTTGGAGTTGTTGAAAATGAAACAAAGGATTCATGGAGATAGTTCTTGACCTTGCTTCTGGGAGGCCCAAGAAGCTTAGAAGAAGGGAATTTGATGAAGACCCTAATGCAACCAAATTGAAGAGGCAAAATACAAAATATAGGTGTACCGAATGTAACAAGCTAGGACACAATGCAAGGGGATACAAGAGTCAACAAGGGCATCTCCAGTGGTCATAGAGAAACTCAACAAGACTCTACAAGGTGTAACTAGAGTGGAGAAGAATGTTAAATATATTGCTGCCAAGTACAAGTTGTTTTAAGACAAGGAGATTAAGTAATTTCTATTGTAATGACACTATTTTGTAGCTTGTAATCACAGTATTTTGTGAATGTAATGATTGTATTTTGTATCAGTGACTAACTGTATTTTTGTGTTGTAAGGATTTGTGACAAATTACTATTTGAAGTCCTTAATTAATGACAAGTCCCTATTTGAAGTCCTAAATATATCTGTTTCTGCATTTTTGTATTCTGCTTGTATTATGTGTGAAAATTCTGCAACAAACAGAATGCTGCTTGTACTATTTTCTGATTCAATTTGCAGCAACAAATATAGTTCAATTTGTGTTAAAAATTCTGGACAATAATCAACAATTTGGTTTGCTTATGCAGCAACTTTTCTGGTTAAATTATGCAGCATAAACTGGAAACAGAACACTAATTTAATAAGCAAAGAAACTTCCCTTAATAACTTGATTCAAATTACAAACACTAATGATCACACCAACATAACCAACAAATCCTAGGACACTAATTTCCATTAACCCAACCAACATAAACAGCAAACAAAACCCATGATATAATCAAGACAAATTGAACCCCTTGAAACCTACATGTAAGCCCCTTAACCCTTTCCCTCTCATTTGCTAATTTTGTCTTCAACTTTTCTTTCTCTTTGGTGCTTGCTTCAAGTAGCTTCTCAGCATAATGACAACCTTTGCAGCTTTGATTTTCTGAAACCACTCCACAACTTGTTTCAATTGAAGGAGAATCCCTAATTGTAAAATGTGCTTCACTTAGTTCATCATCCCACACAAATAGTTTGCAACTGTCTTTTAACATCTACAATAGAACAAACAGAGTTACGATTTTATAGTGAGAGGAACAACAACCACTATTACAATAAGTTAACAACATACCCAGTGAAGGCACTTCCAATAGGGGCGTCCTGGGTTTTGTGCAGATCCAGAAATGTAGAACTTCATCGTACTCCCACATGGACAAACTGGAAGTCGTCTTCTGCGATTGGGTGCATTTGATGAAGAACCTTCACTGTTGTGCGCATTCATGACAATGAGAAGGGAAGAGATGAAGAGAAACGAACAGAGAAGAAACGAAAGGAAGAAGAAGGGAATTTAGGGTTTTTTATAACACATGGCCTTCATTAATGACATGGCAAGTCCATATAGGCAATTAAAATAAACAAAGACAAATTAAAATGCCAACTCACACATCTGTTAAACACGTCAGCTGTTTTTGTAACGGGCAACTAACAGAAGGACCAAATCCAAAATGGTGAAATTTGCAAGGTGTTTTTTAAAATAAAAAAATTTTGCAAGGGATAAAAACAAAACACCCCCTATTTGCAGGGGTAAAACCGTATTTAAGCCATTTGTGAAAATGGCAAAATTCTAAGATGGCTAAAAATGTCATTTCCCTTACATATGATTTTATTATATAGAACATGGAAAGTAGAAGTCGATTTAATATTTTTAACTTTATTTTATCACTGTATAATAATTATTTTTTTTATTCTATCAATTATCATAAATATATTTTTCTATAAATTTATGGCAGAAACGGATACCCGGGGGGAACCCGTTCCCATTTGAGACTGGGATGGGGGATGCAAACCCCGACCTCGGTAGGGATACTGGCGAGGGACGGGGGATGCAAAACCCGCCCCCGCCCCACCCCGTTGTCATGCCTATATATGGTTGCAAGTACTCTCGTTAACCTTTGGTTAAATATGCATGAAATCTTTCCCCATTGTTTTGATTTTAACTACGTATCGGAGAAACTTAGGTTACAAGTTGTCGGTAATAATCATAAACTGGTATAGACATAGTTTCAGTGTTTTTATTATAACGTTTTCTCTAGAACTGCTTTTTGAATGATTTTTGTTCCATTGGAAACTAGACTCATCTTAACATTGTTTGGGCACAAATTTCATGTTATTTGACTCACCTTTCATGTCTCAAAGTATGTTACAATTTCGGTAGCCAATTAAATCACTAAAGTTGACGCAGAATTGCAGAAAAATGCTGCATGTAGAGTATTTGTTCGAATGCATAAATGTAGTTCTTTAGCCTCTATTTATGGTGACATTGTGTGATGACTTAAGTACTAAATTCATTAGAATGGATGATTGATCATATATAAATTTAAGATACGAAATTATTTGATTAGAATGTAGTTTTATCAATGCCTCTTGATGCTTGTTTAATTACTAAGAGGATGAGAATGCTTCTAATTGATATGCTAAAAATGTTATGCCTTATTATGCAAGTGAAATCAAATGCTAATTTGATTCCATAAATATAAGCTTATAATGTAGGTTAGCCTAATTCCCAAATCATGCTCGTTCAATGAAAAAGATGCAAATTCGAGAATGATGTGAAAAACAGAAACCCAAATGGAAGTTTATGTTTTTCACATCGTTCTCAAATTTGTATCATTTTTGTTGAAAACTTTTGCTATAGCTTAATTTCTGCACTCAATACGAGTTGAACACAATCGGTTTTATGCAAATTGGTTGAGAAATAAGCAAATAAGAGCCAAAACAGGTTTTATAGATGCAAATTGCTTTTTGACCGTGTTTGCATTTTATGTGTTTTTCTGAACAAATTACTTGTCATATTCTCATTCCTTGTTGAATTTTGAGCATTTTAGGCTCAAGAATCATCCAATTTGGTGCTCTATAGCAAAATCACCGTTGTTGAGATTGAAGGTTTTTTGAACTTCAAATTCAAGATTTCGGTTCCGGAAGTCATTTGCGCATAAGCTGTTTTCTGAGCTTAATTTTTGTTCTATTGGATTCCTTGCGAAATTTTATTCAAGTTAGAGTCCATTTTTATTCAATTTGGTCTCGTATTCCATAAGTTATTCAAGAATCAAGAAATCAAATTGTTCTTGGTGTTCTTGAGCACATTCATAGTGTTCTCCACTTTCTTGTATTTTTGATTAAGAGGACCAAACCGACACAAAAATAAAAGATAAAGGACCAAAGTAGGAAAAAAAAATAAAGGACCAAACTGACACAGAAATTAAAGATAAAGGATCAAAACGAGAAAAAAAAAAGACAAAAGACCAAAATGAAACTTAAGCCAAAGATAAAAGACCAAAAGTGCAATTTAGCCTAAGTTTTATATCGATGCGTTTTGATGTATGAAATGCCTAAAACTATTTTTGATGGATATTATCATACTATAAGTATATAAATGATGATGTTAGACATATGATGTAGTAGCTTAATTAAATTGTTAATAAAGATAAATTTAGTTAAACTGTTAATTAATAAAGCTAAATGCTTTAATTCTATTGATGAAACAAATATACTCTAGTTGAAATCCTAGTTTCTACGATCAAGTATACTATGCTAAGCTTTGGTTTGCTAGGGTTTTGAGAGTTAAGACAAAAACCGAATCCTGAAACCCAGATATAGTATGGAAAGTGTTTGGATAGTGTTTTTTACACCCCCCACACTTAGACATCATACTGCCACACATCCCATTTTACCCCTTAGCAAAAATGCAAAACGAATTTATCATTTTAATAGATAAATCCGGTTTGCATTTTTAAAACCGGAGTTATCTATTAAAATGATAAATCTGTTTTGTTAAAAAAAATGAAAAACGCATTTACCATTTTAATAGATAAATCCAGTTTTAAAAAATGCAAATCGAAATTATTTTTTTGGTTACAAAGGAGAATAAAAGCAAAAAACTAAGGCTTAACAAAAGGACATCCATTAGCATCAACATGCAACCGCTGAACCAAAGCAATTGAAGGCGTTTCCACAATCACGTGCGATTGAGAACTAGAAAGGCCAAGCTTAGCGAGATGATCTGCGTAAAAGTTCGCCTCTCTGAAAGAGTGTTGTAGCCTTACGTCCCAAGAGCGAGCTAGAAGATTCTGAACCAAGGCGACCTCGTTGCCACGTAGGTGAAATAATTCTTGAGCTTTGTCTAACATCTACAAGGTATTCAGGGAGTCCGAGTAGCAGAGGATTTGCTTGTAACCCATTTCCCAGCACATTTCCAAACCATGGAGGATAGCGCGCAACTCAGCATGCATGATAGTAGATTCTCCAACTGAGCCATAAAATCCCCGAAGAAACCTTCCATTACTGTCTCTCATCAAGCCACCAAAAGCGGCGACCTTTGGATTATGTTGAGCACTGTTGTCAACGTTGAGAGCTACCCAACCAGCAGAAGGAGCATGCCAAGACACTTCCAGACCTGAACTAGCTTCCGCATTCTTCTTCACTGGACCGAATGCTAATTTCACATCACTCCACAGACCGAAGGATGCGCAACCACCTCGTACGGCCTGAACAGCTTACCTTAAAGTAACAACATATTTCTAGCACACTAGATTTTCCACATGATAATAGGAAGAAGTGAATCATTCTTGTCGACGGAATCATGTAGCCAGATTGAAGGAATAAAGTCACTGTCAGGGACAATAAAATTACCATTATAACACACCTTCCAAATTGAATTTATCTATTAAAATGTTAAATTCGTTTCTCAATTTTTTAATACAAAATGGATTTATCATTTTAATATATAAATCCGGTTTGCATTTTTTTAAATGGGATTTATCTATTAAAATGATAAATTTGTTTTCAATTAAAATGTAAAACTTATTTTATATCAATTTTTAATGGTCATAAGATGCATTCACGATGACAAAATATCTGGTAAAAGGGAGGGAGGAGAACAACAACTAAAAATTAAAAAAAGTTATAAAAACACCACTAAGAATCCGTTAAAAAAATCAAAACTAATATAAAAATTATAAACAGACCACTAAAAATCTAATAAAATCAAAAGAGGGTAATGCAAATAATTTAGATTTTTTTGGAGATTATGAATAAATCAAAAAATTAATAAAAAATAGTAAACGATAGAACTTGAGATTTTGAGACCCGAAGCCCCATAAGAAATCCTATCTACGGGAGTAATGAGCCCTGATAGATTTTCTTGATGTAGTTTTGGGACAATCGGAGTAGGTTGCTCGAAAATCGATTTTTCATCTAGATTATCTAATCGATGTAGAACATCGTCAAGTGCAACCAAAAGATTACTAGTATCTATATATTTTTTAAAAAAGTTAATTATAATTTTTTGACAAATTTATCTATTTTATTTTAAAAAATGGAGATAATTTGTTTTTCAAAATATCAAAACTAGATTTACCTATTCAATCCGGTTTGCAATTTTAAAAACCGGATTTAAATGGTTGTGGTATAAAAAAATATGGGCAAAAGTGTTTTAATCAAGATAATCAAAATCGGACTGGACCAGACATATCGACCGGTCAAACCGAGTACCAGACAAGTGTAATGTTGGAATGAGCCTTTAACCAAAGTGATGTTGGAATGATCCCAGTCCGATTGCAAATCCGGTTTAGGCGGTTGGCAATTGTTTATTCGTTCATCGTCCAAACAAAAGTGATGTTGTCACTTAGCTTTCGGTTCTCTTCCTTTGCAACTCACAACCCTTTCACCAGAAATCTCCTCTCACTTCTTCCTTCTCATAGCAACATCGCAAGAAATCTCAGTTGCTGCAGTCTGAAACCCATTAAACTAAATAATGACCTTCAATCTCCATCTTCCTTCCCTAAAGATTCTCCCTTTTCAGGTACCCATTTCTCCTTCATGTTATCTTCAAAATGTTGTCTTTTTAACACTCACATATGCAGACCCTTTTGCACAATCATCAAAAACTACAAGTTCCCTTGTCGTGCTTTTTAGGACTTGAGGATGTTTTCATGAGCTATCTCTTTGGGAAGAAAAGGGCAACAGATGTTGCTCACATGTATGTCTACGCATTCAATTACTTCCTTATTTTCTATATCTTTGAATGCTTCTGTTTTTTTCTGTCCAAATTTTCTGCTTGTAATTGAAGGATAAATCATTTACTGTCCATGAAATAGACTATTAGTATTCAATTTTTAGATGCTGTTATTGTTTCCTCTATTAAAGGGGCAGTTAAAGTCTTCAACTTTTGTTCATTCTGAATTTTTTTCCTAACCATCACAAAACTTAAACTGTTGTTTAGCTCTATTTGTAGTCACAACTAACAAATAATTATGTAGTTCATACAATTTGTTTTGAAAATTATGGTATATTTGGATGGAAGGTTCTAGAAGGTGAAAGTTTCTAAAGATTTATATGGTATTTGATAAAACGTACTGAATGGATTCATGTATTTAAAGTTTTGGACATTAAGTTTTTTGATTATCTATCATTCTATTCCTATGCCATCTTACAAAATGATCAGTCTATACCTGAAATGAAATTTTACCTTCTTTACTTTTTCAATTCAAAACCATAATCCAAACAGGGTATAGACTTGTTACTAGAGAATTACATTGTATGATTATTGATTAATCCTTTGTGTGAGAGTTACACTTGGAATTGATTTAACGCTGCACTAGTGTCTGGTTCGTTACAGAACTCTATATGGCATGTCTGCTTGTTATTACTCTGACATATATTTTGTTACTTATGTGGGTTATAATTCTCATGTTTATACACTCACACACACACACACACACACACACACACACACACCTTGGGATGATAATGCTTTTAGCTTGATATGAGCTATATGTCTCGAGCATACCAGGGTATGGAAACATGTTGTCCAGAAAGGAGACACAGTTATTGATGCCACTTGTGGCAATGGTTTTGATACCTTAGCATTGCTCAATTTGGTTGCTGATGATTCACATGATGGTTATGTGTATTCATTGGACATTCAGAAAGATGCTTTAGATAAGACTTCAATGTTGCTGGAGGAATCACTTAATTCCAATGAGGTGAGGACTATAAAGGAGTGAAATTTCAACTGAATTGGTGAAGAATGAAGAATATAAGGATCTGTTTTGTTCAGAAGTATGTTTTTCACAAAAATGACACCATGTTTTTACTTTATTTTCACAATTCTGTTTTGTTTTCATAATTTCTAGTACACATTTGAAAATACAAAAGTAAATAGGATGAAATTTTTGACAGGAAGTATTATCCCATACCAAACAAGCCCTTATATATTGATATTTTAAGCATAATTTTATATCTATGTTTCATAGCCATATACAAAAAATATATTCAGATAATGTTCAATTCTGCTATAAGTAATCAACCTTGATTTTACTCTACTTTTCAGCAGTGTATATTATTCCAATGTAGATTTATAGTAGCAGAACTAGCCTTGAGCTTTTTAGTTCTTTGTGCTATTAATTTAAAAACAGTTAAGATATTTTCTGTTACCAATAATAGTTTCAAATTACATGCAGAAACAACTTGTCAAGCTATTCAATATTTGCCATAGTTACATGGAGGAAGTTGTTCCTAGGAATACCTTTGTTAGGTACTCACTTTCCCTTAACTTGCATCATCTCTCTGTTCCTATTTTGTGTTTAGAAGCTAATGGTTGAAAATAACTGATGTACTTAATTTAATTATCTCACTGACATCTTTTAGATTCTTCATTGGATAGATTTCTTGAACTAAAAACTACAATTTCAGCCTTAATCCTAAGTTGGTCTAATCTGTGTGAATCTTAAGTTGGTCTAACATTTTGAAGTTACTTTTTTTGGCGTGAAAAAGAGTGTATAAGGGGGAGACATCCCTCACTCTACAAGCTGGTTTTGTAGGGTTGAGTTAGGCCCAACCCAAATTCTAAGAAATGCTGAATGTGTAATGATTCTAGAATAAATCATGACTCTACTTAATCTAGAATGATCGGTTAGTTGTTATATTTGTTGTTTGAATAAAGTAATTTGATTAGGAGATATTATTGAGTATGTTAGGGTGTAGCATTCATATTCTGGGTAAGCACTAGTCTTATATAAACATAGTAGGACCTTTGTAATAACTAATAAGGAATCAATGAAGAATATTGTCAATTTCTCTTTTCTATCTTCTTAGGAGGCTTCTCTGATCATGAATCGGTGTATTTTTCTATTATTCTCTATTCACACATTTCCTTCAAAATCTCATCCCTTATAGAATGGTGACTTTAATCTCATCCCTTCAAATTATTGTTAAAAAGACACTTGTTACACTTACTATCAATGCAATTTCCTTAAGATTTTAAGGCTGATATCTATCTTAATATACTGCATATTCTTAGGCTTGTTGCCTTCAACTTAGGATATCTTCCTGGCGGTGACAAAGAAATCATAACAAGATCAGAAACAACATCCCTGGCATTGGAAGCTGCAAAGAAAATTATAATACCAGGAGGACTTATTAGCATCGTCGTATATGTCGGGCACCCCGGTGGACGGTGATATTTCTGATTCTCTAGCTTATCAAAATAAAACATTTTTGTATTGCCAAACTCTGAAACACGAACACCTCTACTGAATTTTTAGGATATAAAACCTTAGGGCACTTCAAAAAATAAAACAACTTTTTGAATACTTATTATTCTTAAGATATAAAATCTTTTATCTTCAAAAACACCTTGTAAAGCTTATTAATTTTGCTTTTAAAAGGTGAATAGATAAATCCTAATTCTCAATTTAGATTTTTGTTGTGTTGATCATGTATGTATTTTGTGTTTATTGATTTAGTTATATTCATAATTACTTATATATATATATATATATATATATATATATCTGTGTGTGTGGGTGGTGTATCAACGTCCTATATTTTGGACATTAGCGGTGTCTTTGTGTCCGTGTCTAGTCAAGTGTCACAGAATGTGACTCATAGTTGCCAAATATATTGAAAGGATTTTACATGCTTGGTTCAGTTGCTAATAATCATATGATTTACTTATAATAATGTTTTTGGATCTGTTTAGGGAAGAATTGGAGGCTGTTGAAACTTTTGCTGCTAAAATGTCTGTTGAGAATTGGATCTGCTGCAAGCTCCAGATGTTAAACCGGCCATGTGCTCCAGTTCCAATTTTCTTATTCCGAAGAAAATTGAAAATGCCCCCTTTAATTTCTTGATTGCAGCAATAATAACTATCCCTGTCCTTATAAAACAATAAGTAATATTTTTTGTCAAATTTGTTCAACCAAAGTGATTCTTATACCTGTCTTTTTTTTTTGGTCAAAACTTATACCTGTCTTTATTCAAGCTTCACCGTGATTCTCTCAACTTTTCAGGGTTATGTGGATCGTTGCTGTTGAACTTAAAATTGAATTTGTATAATGTACTTGAATAGAATTTTATAAATCAAGTCAGAATGTTACAAGAGTTCCGGATAGCAATTTGTCTATCACGGTTATGGTGTTTGTGTGTGTTTTCTGAATGCCCTTTCTCTTGTCCATGCTGCCCCTTTTAAGTATTGCCTTCTCTGTAACCGTCCGGACAGTTGCCTAGAGGGGAACCTCTTTTTCCCACTCATCAAGTCGGTTATCCTCTCGTATCTTCTACGTATGCCTTATTTGATCTATGTATCAACAGGCCGAGCTTATGTGTCTTGGTTGGACGGTCTTTTCTAATTATCCTAGTCCACAGCCCCCCAAGCTCACGTTGTTTAAGAACGAAGAGCTTAAGAGTTTATGATGGGATATGGATGATACTTGGATTTCGTTGTGCCGAGTTATCTTTTGCTTCTGCTTTGACCTTGTTCTTCACCTGTATCTTGGGTGTTGAAAAGTTTGGATGCACCGATTTGAGGGATGTGAAAGGTGGAAAGCTATGCACGTCGTTCTAGGCCTATGGAACATGTGCCTTTATCCTTTATGTCAATTCAATGTTCAGAGGAGAGAGAACTGTGAGATGTGACATGATTTGACGTTTCGCTTCTTCACACGTGTGGCAGCACATCAATTTCCCACTCGACAGGCCCTTTGATCTTCTTTACGTGGCTTATTTAACTCATGAGAATTCAGAAGGGGAAATTACCTATTCTCTCTTATTGCAGCTCTGTCTTTTGGTTTCTTCTTCATTCTGTTGTTAATCGCTCCTCGGTAGGAAGGTCATTAACCTATCACAAGGTAACTCCTAATCTCTATCTCTTATTCTCTTTTTAAGCTTCTTCTAGTCGTTTAAGATTCTGAGATGATTGAACTAGGGGAGTTAGACGAGAGTGGGAAAGAGGTTGTTGAAGTTCCCTATACTTTAAAGCTTGTTTTACAAGAGACTCAACCATGTTGGGAGAGGTATAAGGAGCGATGGAAGGGAAAAGCTCATAATCGCGCTCTCGCGGAGGTTGTAAGCCTTTTTAGTTTGTCCTCTGATTCTTCGGAAGACGAAGATGAATGTGATTGTGCTGCTTCTTATTTCTCAGGAACTCGGACAATCAGCAGAACTCCATTGGCTCTTCCTTATAGAGATATTAGGATTCTAATGGCTTCCGAGCAAGAGGTAACAAAGTTATATTACTTTGAAGCTCGCGACTTTTCATCTACGTACTTGAGCAAGGAGTCAATACAAAAGTTTTGTGCCGAGAAAATATTGTCCGCTACTAGAAATGGGGAGGATTTGATCATTGAGTGTTGCAAGGTGGGGGAGCCGGTTTGTTTGGCGCGACCTAGAAGGGTACAGGATGAGTCAACTTATATGTATGCTTATGTGTTTGATGACTTGAAAATTCAGATGGCGCTTACTCCGTTTGAAAGTTTGGTACTAAGAGCTTTGAACATTGTTCCTATGCAACTTCATCTGAATAGCTGGGGTCTCATTCGAGGTTTTGAGATATTATGTCGAGCTCTGAAATTAAGCCCTAAGTTGGGTATCTTCTTTGCTTTTTTTCGCACCAAAGGCGAAGAGTTGGGAAAGTAGATATCTTTCACTAGTCATCCTAAAAAACAACTTTTGACCCCCTTCATTTCATCTTATAAAGATTTTTCGGGTTCGGGGAAGCGCTTCATGTCCCGAAATGTTGGTTGGTACTTTCGGGGGCTCATCACTTCCCTTTATATTGGCAGAGTGAGCCAGACGCAATTACGGTATAGAATCTAGAATTTCAAAAATGGCCCTATTTGCTACTTATATGTATGTATGTACGTATGTATGTCTCTGTGTGTGTGTGTCTATATATATATATATATAGAGAGAGAGAGAGAGAGAGAGAGAGAGAGAGGGTGTTTCAAGTGAGAGGAATAAATCTGGACTGTACAACAATACATGGGTGCTTGTGATTAAAAGGTGGGCGGTTACCACATTGACTTTTTTTTTAATCTCAACTGCTAATCATTCAATCTATGGTTATTATTCACTCCTCTCACCCTCTCATAATAAAAGTATTCTCACTTAGTGTAAGTCACTAAGTTTGACACCCAGTGTCAATATATCCTGACTATATATATATATATATATATATATATATATATATATATATATATATATAGTGAGAATACTTAAGAAAAATGGTAACATTTATTTATAATCGTTGGATTGAAATTAATAGATCAGATTACGTCATTAATTATAAAATCTCGTAAGATTGTTTCCCTTTTTTGGTAATAGATTGTTTCCTTTTTAATTATAGATCACAAAAGATTTGGTATTTAACGACATAATCTGAGCCGTTAATTTTAATCCAATGGTTATAAATACATACATACTAGTGAATATAACCCTTGCGAAATAAGGATACATTCATTTTTGAAAATATAAAAAAGAGATATATTTGACTTTATATATATAAAGCTCAATAAAATACATTTAATTATATATAATAGATTTTTTAAATTATTTAATATATTTGGGTGTCGGGAACGACTCAGGTGTGAACAATTAATTATTATGAGAAATTAGACTATTAATTATAGTCGTCAAATTTAAAGTAACTGTTAAGATTGCGTAATTACTTACAAGATCTCAGATGCTTGTTTCTTTTTTAATTAAAAATCACGAAAGATATTGTAATTAATGATGTGATTTCTATCATTAACTTTAATATAATATTTATTTTTTAATGTTACCACCCAAATAATCCCTTTTGGGTGCTTATATATATATTCAATTTTTTTCTTTGACATTAGAGCTCTATACCGTTCGAAATGGTGCGAGCAAATATTATCATGAAGCTAGGAAGCATTCTTTTAATGGTCGGGGTTTGTTTTGCTCTTTTCAGTCTCATCAATGGACAAGGTATTATAGCTATAACAACTTTATTTTTGTCTTCTTGTTTTTTTTAATCAAAAAGTAGAATGCTAGGAAAGCACAACATTAGAGAAGGAGATCCCAATTATGTTGAAACCTCATAATTCTATCAATTATCCGCAACATATAACTAATTTACTGAAAAATGTATATATATATGAACCAACCCATGGGAACAAATCAAACAACTAAGATCTAAGTGTTTTTAAAGGATATCAATTAATCTATGTTTATGTTTTAAATAAAACTAACTTGTGAAATAATTTGATCACCCAGATCAGGCGTGCCCCACCGGTTTATGTCTCAAAGAAGAGTCATCAAATTGTCATGATAGTTTTAGCTGTTATGAAGAACTCGTTGACAAATATGGACGAGAAGCCACAATTTCAAATTGCAACTGTAATAATCACAAATGTTCTGGTTGTGTTTCTTCATACTATTGTCAACATGTGGACCACAAGACGACATTTCCTTGAGGCCAAAATGTATAATACAATAATAAAAATCATCAATGAAACTAAACCTATTAATTGAATTTCAAAATACTTCATGTGTGTGAATATTATATTTATATATAGGGATACGATATATTGACACCAAGTGTAAGTCAAATGACTTACACCAAATCTCATCCATTAAAATTAAGTTATCTTACGGTTCAAAATATTTGACTCAACCAAATTAAAAAAATGGATCACGTTGTACTAATAATTTGTGATTTCGTATTTGTTATTTCCAAATTCATAGCTGAGCGCCTTTCTTCTCTTCCACCATCGTAATTCTGGACAATGGGAAGTCAGAGTTGGGAAATTACTCTAGATGGAGAGTCTCAGTGACATCCCATCAGTTCATTTTGTTTGGTGTTGTTGTTGCGGACATTTTCTGTTCTATATTCTCATTGTCAATTGTTGATAGCAACTCTATTTTCTTAGAGACTCGTATTCTATCCTAGGTGTTCCCATCCACAATTCCTCATTTAGACCTGTTTGCGTCATCACTAGTTGAGTTTTGAATATTATAGGAAGGAGTTTCAAATATGCTGATGGAAGAAAGATGTTGGGAAAAAAGAAGAGGGATACATGTTATATCATTTTGCCACTAACGTCCCTATTATGCTTCGATAATGCCAGTTGACTATCACAATAGAGTTCATGTGTTATAAGTTATTTCACACCAAAACTTATCGGAGTAATCTAAACCTAACATGTTATATATATATATATGTGTGCGTGTGTGTGCGCGCGCGCGCGCGCGCTAACTAATTATTCTCACGTCTTTTCGAGAAAGGAAATGGAAAACGACACGGAATCTCTTTAATCGCAAAGTTCAAACATATCAAAACTTATGGAAATTGGGTCTAAACAATCACAATTATCAACACATATAATTATAAAGAGGATTGGATTAAAGCCTGTCACACAAGGTATTTGAAGATGACACATAAAAGAAGCAATTGAGAAAATAGGTTGTGACAGAGGCATCGGTGTTAAAGTAAGACGGGTCATGTCACTGTTTTTAATTTTTTTTTTGCATGAAAACAGATTCTGTTAGGGCACCCGTGTCATTTGGACACAGACCGTGTCTTAATTTCTATCAGATGCCCTATTTTGCAGTTTTGAGTTTTGTCCTTCAATCCCATTGTGCTCAAACCTTTTCCCAATCAGAATCAAAACAAGAAAACAGATATAGACACAATTTCATTTATAACTAAAGGTGTTTTAACTTATCAAAACTTCAACTCAAACATAAGAACAATCTTGAAACATTTAATTCATAATAGAACTTAGAATCTTATTTTATCTAAACTTGAAAACCAATATCAGCAACCAATCCAAACAAACACGTATTCATCGAGTTTATACCACTAACAACCTAGAACCAGAATTTATCAAAAAAAAATTACAAGGATGAAGGACTCACTTGTTTGAAGAGCATTAGGGATGGCAATTGAGTCCATGCCAATTGGGTACCTACAAAAATTACCCGCAACGGATCCGCACCCGCATGTGCCCATTAGATGCGGGCTCAGATATGGGCACCGAGCCCTCATCCGCATATATATATATATATATATATATATATATATATATATATATATATATATATATATATATATATATATATATATATATATATATATATATATCGGGACCGACACGCCACAACTAGATACTTAGCTACGATATATCATAAGGAAATTGGAATTAAGGAAATTAAAGTAATTAAAGTGATTGGAGTTACCTTAAGGAAAGGAAAGCAGAGTGTGCGATTGATTGCGGAAAGGAAATTTAAACTTGAAAAATTTTAAAGACTTATATGTTAAAGCTTGAAATACAACTGAGGCGGATTCGCCTTATAAAGAAAAGAAAAAGGCTTACTATTTAAGCCGGTAAAAAGCTACTGTTACATTCGGTAGCCTGTGAAGAAAACGACAAAAAATCATTATTAATGTCGGGTACGCTTCTGTGGGCCCCATAGGCGCATTTATAATGATAAACGACAAAAACTTTAAAAAAGTAAATAGTGGAGGGCATTATTATTGCCTAAACGGTCGACAAAGTGGCCGACCGATTACAGAGTGGTTTGGCCGGGCATGTATTATTGGCCTTGTGACGTCATGGCTGACGATTGGAGCTTTGTCCTCTTCCTTTCTGGGCCATAGATTGGATCATGGCGTCCCAGAAGTCTTCGGGAGTAGGGTCTTCCTCAGCTTGGGATTCCCCAGCTAAGCAATCAAGGGCATCTGAATCCATTGATGCTTGCGACGAACTGGTCTTCATTGACATTGCTTCATTTTTGAATTGAAATTTTTTAAAGAATTGTTCTTTCATATAATCAAGGGTCCTGACCATGATTTGTTCCTCTGTTTCATTAGGGTGTAGTTTTTTAAAGTAATTCTTTAAGTTGGCTACTGAGAGCTCTTGGGAATCTTGATCCTTTGTTTTGCACTGGTCATCAGCTATGGCTGTCTCAATCTTGGCTTCGATATATTGGAGGTCCTTGGTGGCCATTTTAGCCCACCATTTATAGAAGAAATTTCTTCTAAGCACAGGAATACCGTGCTTGTCTTGAGTTATGGTAATAGTCCATCTCCATATCCATGGGATTTGGAATTTAGTAAAATATAGGCATGGGCCTTGTCCTGTAATCATCTTAAAAGTATTTTTCAGAATTAAGGGACTGTGGTGACACCAGTCATCATATAAGCGGAGTAGATCTACTGGTAAAATTTCCAAGGAAGGACCAAATTTGATCCACCAGTTAAAAAACCAATTTGGTATGGGCCTATCAACCACTTCTGGGTTGATGCTGAAGAACCAAGAATGTTTGTTCTTGGGATTTTGATAATAAAATGCCAATGAGAAAGCCTGGATATAATCCCAGTAATTGAAATAAACATACTTGCCTTCGGCAATTTTTATTGCCTTTTCCCCATTGGGGTTCAGTCCCCATTCTCTGGGTGATAGTACCTTATTGATATGGCATTTGCTGAAGTTTATAAAACTTTCTGGGTTATTATTTTGGTGATGGTGAGTAATTGTCACTGATTCAGTGACTAATAATAGTACCTCCAGGTGAGGTCTAGACTTACCATAAAGTCCAGGATATCCTCTAGATTCGAGATATCTTGTTTTGATTGACCACCCATCATTAGGGGCCAAGTCTATATCTTCTTTCTCGACATACATGATGTCTTCTGTAACAGGATTTTCAAGATATTCTGTTACTTCTGTTGGTTCATTGACCATTGCCTCTTTGTAAGACGTAGTCTTACTTGATGAGGAAGAAGGTATATCTTCTTTCCTTGGAGGTGCAGGCAATTGCTGCAAGTTTCTTGTCCTATGGACTGTAGTCCAATCCCCTATTAGAGGAATGTTTGATTCTAGGTAGGGCAACATATTGTTGCTCCCTCGTCCACGGCCACGGCCATAGCCACGACCTCTTCCCCTATTGGGGGTAGTCATTCTCCCTGCAAAAATTCACGGGTCAAATAGTCAGCAAGAGAATTATTTTCTCCTTTAATATATTGTATATCAAATTCGAAAGCAGACAATTGAGCTTGCCAGTTGGCAATGATTTGTTTTGCCACTAAATTTTTTACATCTTTCTCAATTATTGACTTGGCAGAGCTGCAGTCAGTTCTGAGTAAAAACTTTTCGTTTAGTAAATCATCTTGAAATTTTGAAATGCATTTTAAAACGGAAAGCATCTCTTTCTTAATGGTCGAGTATTTCGACTGGGTTGGATTCCATTTTCCTGAAGTAAATCTTACCAGTTCCTCTTTGGAATTATTGGGATTTACCTGTTTTAGGATACCACCATATCCTAAGTCTGAAGCATCTGTTTCAACTATTTTAAAGAATTTGGGATTTGCTAAATTTAGGCAAGGTAAACATTTTACTTTGGCTTTAATTCTTTGGACAGCTTGGGAATGTCTTTCTGTCCAAGGCCCTGGGTTCTTTCTGAGCCTATTGTATAAAATGGTTGTATCCTGTGATAGGTCCTCATAATAATCTGAGATATAATTGAGACTCCCTAAGAACCTCTGGAGTTGTTTCTTTTCAGAAATAACATTGGGAAATTTGGAAGCAAAGTCTATGCTTCTACTGATAGGAACTATTGTTCCTTGGTCTATCTCATGACCTAGAAACCTAACCTTCGTTTGGAAAAGCTTCATTTTTGGGGCAGAGATAACTAAGCCATTATGCTTGACCAATCCTTTGAAAATTTTTAAATGTTTTGTGTGTTGGTCAATACTTTTGGAAAAGACCAAAACATCATCTATGTAGACAATTATGAAATCAGAGTAGGCATTAAAAATGTCATTCATAATATTTTGAAACTCTGAAGGGGCATTTTTCAAACCAAAGGGAAGGACATTCCATTCGAAGTGTCCAAAGGGCACAGTGAAGGCTGTTTTATATTTATCAGCTTCACTTATCTGGATTTGCCAGTAACCTGACTTCATATCAAATTTTGAAAAGATTAAAGCATCGCTTAACCTGTCTAAAAGATCCTTTTTATTAGGGATAGGGTACCTGATCCATTTCAGCACCTTATTAAGGGGCTTGTAATTAATAACTAGCCTAGGGACTCCTCGTTCCTGCTCAGCATTCTTGTTTACATAGAACGCTGTACAACTCCAGGGAGACTTAGAATTTCTAATCAATCCTTTTTGTAAGAGAGAGTCAATTTCTCTTTTGCATAGGTCAAGGTATTCCTTGTTCATTTGGGCCGGTCTGGCCTTAGTAGGGATCTGGTTTTCAATGAAACCATCCTCATAGGGTAAGGATATAACATGCTGCTTTCTATTCCAGAAAGCATTAGGAAGATCATTGCAAACTTCTACAACAAATTGTTGTTCGATGGCCTTAATTTGGCTCTTAATGTTATCTTTGTTGAGTTGCTCACTTATATTGAGTAAGCTCACTTCTTCCCTAAGGAAGCATATTTGCTTCTCTTTATTGAGGAGAATGTCTCTTACCTCGTTTAACATCTTGACATGAGGATCAGTAAAGAATTTGAAAATGATTTTTTTGTCATCTATAATAGTGGTGATTCCATTCTGGTCAATATTTATAATAGGCATAATATTATGTAAAAAGGGGGTGCCTAATATAATTCTGTGAGTCAAATTTTTGACTAGGATAAAAGACGTTGGTAAGCAAATATTTTGGTTACAAATATGGGTATTTGAAAGTTTATATTTAACTTGTAATTTGTCGCCTCCGGCTTGTGTGAGGGCTTGAGATGTTTTTGAAAAGTATTTGGTAGGGATGATCCCTTCCTGAATGCAATTTAAATCTGCTCCACTATCTATGAGAGCAATTTCATTTTCCAAAATAAATTTTTTACTAACCATTAAAGTAATTCTGACAAACCATTTTTGTGATGTTACCCTGTCTAAGAGAGATAAATAATTGCTATCACTAGGGGGGATTTCCTCTATTTTTTCTGGACCTTCTAATATGGTGATTCTTTGGTGTAGGACACTATTGTTCCTCTTGATCTGAGCAATTTCAGATTTTAAGAGATTTATTTCTCTTTTTAAATCCATAATGGAGACAGGTGTCTCTTTTACATTGGACTGTGTAGACCTAGACATCACCTCACTGATTTGGTAGGGTGCCTCTATGACCAGGGGGACTCCCTTTTGTCATTTTCTTTTATCAGAAAATTGATCATTTTCCTTTTCAGATTGTTATCTGAGATTGGTGAAGGAGAAGTGAAAAATTGATGGAGGAAGAGGATGATATGATTTCGGCCAAGAGAGGGAATTAGGAGAGGGAGTTGTGTGCTAGGGTTGTGTGAGTGAAAATGAGGCCAAGAGCTTCCCTTTGTGAGGTGAATAGGGTATATATAGAAAGCAATTAGGTTTAAGGGTGGTTAGGTCATTGTGCACTAGTTGTGCTCTAGGATTTGATTTTAATTTTGAATCAAAGGCTAGGATTGAGGCTCACATGGATTGAGGACATTGAGAAAACACAAAATGAGAGAATAGAGAGGAGAAATTCGAAATAGCAAGGGAGGGGTCCTTGGTGACCAAGTTTTGCTAGTTGTCATCTTGTACTATTGTACTATTATATGACCATTCCATAATCCCTTCATTTTTGATTATTCTTCTTAGGATAATTGTACAAAAATACACCCAATTTAGGCCACATACTAGGAATCTTAGGAATATGCCATTTTATGTGATCACCATGACCAAAAATGTCATAAAAATCACATCTTGGAACTTTTTGTAGAATATTCCTTTTTGATGCCTTTTTTGAATTTGAATTTTGTGCATAATGTATGCATGCATGCGCATACATACATACATGACCAAAAATGTTTTGCCTCAAATAAATTTCTCTAAAATTGCACAATGATTCTTGATGAGAAATTATCTTATTTTTGACAATGACCAAAATACCCTTTTGCCCTAAAAACCTTGTTTTTTAACAACAAATGCATTTCCACTCTAACAATGAATTTAAAAGCCCTAGAATGACTTTTAAAACCCAAAAATGCATGCACAATGCTCTTCACTCTTCAAAATAAAACCACACTTCTCAATTTATTTATTTTTGCGGAAAATTAGGGTTTTAAACCTAGGCGGACAAAATTAGGGTATGACAGCTGCCCCTCTTTATTTGGATTTTACCAAGGAATATGAATTGGCCAAAACATATTCCGAGGCAAAATAGAAATAAAGAATTCAGAAATAATACTAATTTTGTCTACTTAGAGAAACCCGAATTTTCCTTTTGTTCTTTTTTTTTTCTCTTTTTTTTTTGCTTCCTTTCTTTGATCTCTCTTCTTTTGAGAGAGAGAGAGTCAACACTTGTCGCGTCGACGAGAAAGCAGTAAATTGCGTAAAGCAGTAAATGAAAGCAGTAAATGGGAAGTGCCGTAAATTGGGGGATTCGGAGGTTGCCTAAAACTTTTTAACGGACTCTCGTCGAGTCCGAGCTCTGGGGGTGGCCTTTTCGAGCGGCCGATCAATATCAGGTCCGGAACTGATATGATCAATGGATCTACACTATGCCTTAGGTTGACACAATTAATCCGATGGACTTAACGAAGTCTGTAGGATCTGCCGCGCGCTCGTACGCGACGTTGTGATCTGTGGAAGGAGTTCACTAACTCTGGGAGTTTACTAACTCTGTGCTGATGGAGTTCACTCACTCGGTGCCATGATGATTTTCTGAAAATGAGATTTCGGGGACCCATTGGTCCAAAGTAACTGACTTTTTTTTGAAAATTTTGGGGACTAACGAGTCCAAAGCAACTGAGTTTCTTTTTGAAAATTGGGAAGTTTTGAATGATGCATGGAATGCAGGCTTTTGATGCTGGCAGGTAGTGAGATTATAGCAATATGCTACAGAGTCTATTATAAGGTGTTAAACACACTCAACCCAAAAGTTAAGCAAGTATCCTTCCCTGGAACAACAACCCTTGTCCAGACAAATCTATTAACCTCTAATATAGTTACCAATAGGTTGATTAGATGGAATGAAATAAACTTCCCAGAAACATGGTCCTTACCCCAAGCCATAGAGCCTGAGCCTATCCTAAATAAGGATATAGACCAGATCGTTCAGAATACTGAAGGAGACATAGAAATAAAATTCAATTCTAATAGGATTGCTAGGATACCTAGGACTATGTCTTCTAGGCACTCTATTAGTAATTATTACACCACACCCAGTGAACTTGCTAGAAATCCTAGCGAGACAAACAGGGCTTCTACTTCCCAAGTAGAGGAAGAGATAGAGACGGTAGAACACATAATAATTAGTGAGAATAAAATCCCTCACGGAGTCTACCAAAGAACCGCTTCCCATAGTAGGCAATCACCTACCCAGTCCGAAATGAGTTTTGGTATTTAATGGATTTAAACCCAGGAAGTGCTATGAGAGGACTCGTCAATGATGAGTTCCAACACGAAAGATATTTTCAATTTAGAAAATGGTATTTCAAAACTTTTTCCCCTCCTGTTTTGAAAGAATTCAAAGATATTTACTATGACGAGCTAGCAATAACTCAAAACTATATTCCTTTTGTTAAATGGTTTATAGGCCATTTTATTAACAAAGTCACCCAGGAAATTCTTGTCTTACAGTCAAATTCTTGGAAGACAGTAAACGGAGAGGAGATAATTTCCCCATTTCCTCCGAAACAGGCTATAACCCTTGGCAAGGATGCTGAGGCTAAAGCTCTTTTCACCCTACAAAAGGTTGAACACGATCAGGTGACTATTAGGGAGTTAAACTCCATAATAAAGTCCCAAAATTATACAAATACTTTTCTTTTATGCTTTGCAGAACAATTTACCTCCTTGGAAAAAGATTTATCGTCTTTAAGAAGTCTTGTCGAAAAACAGATTGCCAAGCAAAAAACCATAGTTGACCAGCTGAGCAAAGAAAAATCTGCAGAGGCCATTCCTATTATAAAGGATGTCCCTCTCATCCAGCCCCCTATTCCCATAGAAGGCTTTAAAATGGACAGTGACAACACTGAGTTCACACGTATCCTCGAGCAGAAGCTAAGAGATTTACGCTTAAATGTCTTATCTCAAAAGGATACCTCTGGAAATACTTCAGAGACTTCTGAAGATAGTGAGGAAGTTAGTAATATTGATGAACTCACTAAGATGTTTAGTAACCAGCACATCAACGATGTTGCTGAAGTCAATCCGATCTATACGAATAAGTCCTTAGAAAAATATTATTACAAAAGGCCCTCACCTCAAGATTTACTCTTTGAGGAAACGGAACCATTCCAGAATTCATATTCTGGAAAATCCATCTATGAGTGGAATATAGACGGTCTAGGTGATAAACAGATCATAGACACCGTACACAGAATGATCATGTACTCCACTGTTTGTAAGCAACAGGGCAATAATGACAGCTCTATAGCTTCCTTTATAGCCACCGGCTTTGTCGGCCAATTAAGAGGATGGTGGACCACTACCTAAACGATAGTCAAAAAAGGGAAATCTTATCCCATAAGAAAGAAATCAAGCTAGAAACTAGCAGCAGTGCCATCACCACAACCACTGGCGAAGAAGACGCCGTATATACCCTATGCCTATCCATCCTGCAGCATTTTGTAGGAACCAACATATCGATAGGAGAGAAATTACAAACCCTCCTCCAGAACCTAAGATGTCCTTCCTTAGCCCATTTTAGGTGGTATAAGGACACCTTCTTGTCCAGGGTTTTCCAACTAAAAAACCCTGACTCTATCCACTGGAAATCCAAGTTCGTAGATGGCTTACCATATCTATTTGCTGAAAAGATTCGGCAATCCTTAAGAAATAGGAATGATGGCATAAACATAAATTATGCCGACCTGACTTATGGCCAGATCATTAGTAATTGTATTAGTGAAGGATTAGCCTTGTGCAATGACATAAAGCTCAAAAATCAACTCAAAAAGCAAAAGCTTTCTGAGAAGCACCAACTAGGTGAATTCTGCGAACAGTTTGCTTTTGACCTAGAAAAACCCCCAGGTGCTAATAAGCAGAAGCAAAAGCTAGGGAAAAATAAACTCTATAAGAACTATAAGGACAGGACCAAGAATCTCTACAAGACTCCTAATAGGAATAAGTATAGAAAAAGGTTCTACAATAGACCCAAAGAAAAACCCTTCATCCCAAAGGGGAAAAGAAAGGCCAAAAGCCTTGATATAACCTGCCACAAGTGTGGCAAGGTAGGACACTACGCCAACCAGTGTTGGACCAAGAAAGCCCTTAACGAAATTAAGGATGAGCAGTTAAAAATCCAGCTAGAAAAGGTCCTATTAGCCAATTCTGAATCAGAAAAAGAGTCCTCAGATGAGAATTGTCATACCCTAATTTTGTCCGCCTAGGTTTAAAACCCTAATTTTCCGCAAAAATAAATAAATTGAGAAGTGTGGTTTTATTTTGAAGAGTGAAGAGCATTGTGCATGCATTTTTGGGTTTTAAAAGTCATTCTAGGGCTTTTAAATTCATTGTTAGAGTGGAAATGTATTTGTTGTTAAAAAACAAGGTTTTTAGGGCAAAAGGGTATTTTGGTCATTGTCAAAAATAAGATAATTTCTCATCAAGAATCATTGTGCAATTTTAGAGAAATTTATTTGAGGCAAAACATTTTTGGTCATGTATGTATGTATGCGCATGCATGCATACATTATGCACAAAATTCAAATTCAAAAAAGGCATCAAAAAGGAATATTCTACAAAAAGTTCCAAGATGTGATTTTTATGACATTTTTGGTCATGGTGATCACATAAAATGGCATATTCCTAAGATTCCTAGTATGTGGCCTAAATTGGGTGTATTTTTGTACAATTATCCTAAGAAGAATAATCAAAAATGAAGGGATAATGGAATGGTCATATAATAGTACAATAGTACAAGATGACAACTAGCAAAACTTGGTCACCAAGGACCCCTCCCTTGCTATTTCGAATTTCTCCTCTCTATTCTCTCATTTTGTGTTTTCTCAATGTCCTCAATCCATGTGAGCCTCAATCCTAGCCTTTGATTCAAAATTAAAATCAAATCCTAGAGCACAACTAGTGCACAATGACCTAACCACCCTTAAACCTAATTGCTTTCTATATATACCCTATTCACCTCACAAAGGGAAGCTCTTGGCCTCATTTTCACTCACACAACCCTAGCACACAACTCCCTCTCCTAATTCCCTCTCTTGGCCGAAATCATATCATCCTCTTCCTCCATCAATTTTTCACTTCTCCTTCACCAAATCACCATTTTTTCACCTCATTTCCATTCCTACTTCATATATCTTCCTTCTCTCCTAATTTAATTCAAGCTTGCATCATCAAAGGGCATTTTTAAGCAAGCATTTCGTGGGTTTCATTGAAGTTTGGTGAAGATTCAAGTTGATTTGTGGTCTTGTTCTTCATATTAGTCATTCCTTAGCTTGGATTTGAGGTAAACTTCTTAAAACCTAGCATCATCTTCAACTTTTTTGCATCAAAATGTAGATATCATGTTTCTAATTTTTCATCCTACCATATTCATGCATTTTAGTGTTGTTATATTGTTGATTTGTTGATTGTTGTTGGTGAGAGGTGTCTCAAACATTTTGACAAGCACTTAGGGAGGCTTGGGTGTTTGAGATTGCTTCTCACCCTTGAATAAATTGTGATTTGTGTTGTTATCATTTTGCTTGTTGCATTTTGTGAAATAAAATTGTGTTAGGAAGCTATGAATGTTTCGCACCTTTAGTATAAAATAGGTTTAATCGAGTTTTGATGCATTTCTTTATGCAATCTTGTTATTGGGGCTTGATTTTGAAGTTCCCATGTCCAAACATGTTGTTTGATTTTGCAAATATTCATTTTTCATGCCTTCTTACTTTCACAAAAATCAAAAATATGAATAGTTGTTGATTTTGGTGTTTGATCGCTTGGATCTTGTGAATAAATGTTCCTAAGTCTTGCTAGTGTCATTTGCTTGCTTGATTTGGTTGACTTGTTGAAATAAATTGATGATTAATTTGTGATTTGAGAAAATGAATTTGGGTTTTGGTTCATTTATGATCCACAAATGATCTTGGGTTATGCTAAGTTGGCAAGAGATAGGTTACTTCAACCTTGATGCCTATGCTTGTAAGCATTTAAAAATTCAATTCCCATTTGATGTGCTTGTGAAATGTGAGCAAAAAGGGGTCTATAAACAATTGAATTTGCGCACATGATTGGTCTCCAATGACCTTGATGCATCCTCAAGTTTAATCATGCTTTATTTGCTCTTTGAGTTTAATGTAAATTGTTGTTTGAAGCTTGTGAAGTTTTGGCAAAGGATAGGCCACTTAGAGCCTTGATGCATTAAATTGTTGTGGTGCATTAAAATGTTGAATTGGTGTTCACAATTTGCTTGTTTTGATTTCCACCAATTGTTACTCGTTAGTAACTCTCCAAAACTTCAAAACCATGTTGCATACAAAGAACAAATTGTTACTCGTTAGTAACGTTCCAACTTCAAAACATTTTTTTGCATTTACATAACCATTGATAAACAACTTCACTTCTTCTCAAAACAATTTCAAACTATTTTTCACAAATTGAAAACTTTGTTGAGGATAATGCGAAGCCTTTGCTTGCACGATTGTCAACAATGGGGTGCTAGTGGTGATCACTTGGAGTCTTTGCTCAATTGATTATCATGAACACTCATTTTTCAAAAGAACTCTCATTTCACAAATTAAAAACTTTGTTGAGGATAATGCGAAGCCTTTGCTTGCACGATCGTCAATAATGGGATGCTAGTGGTGATCACTCGAAACCTTTGTTGTTTGATCACTGTGAACATTCAATTTTCACAATTAAACAACTAAAAAATAAAAACCTTTTCTCGACAACCGAGAACTACGTAAGCTTTGAATTCTCCATCGCACTGGGAGATACGTAGGAGCGGGTCACATTCCCGTCAAGCACGACAAATAAAAACCATTTTCTTTTCAAAAAAACAAACCCTTTTCCAAAACAAGGCAATTTCTAAAAACAAAACAATTTTCGAAAACAAGAACTACGTCGCTTTGATTCCCTCCCCAGGATACGTAGGCACGGTGCCCTCCCGTCAAGCGCAAAAGATTAAATTTTCCTTAAGTTTTTTCCATAAAGTAAGGAGAGATAAAGAGAGATAAAAACAAAGCATTTCTTAAATCAACCTTTTAAATCACACGTCAAATCGAGGTTCCCTTTCAGTAGAAAGGATGTGTGGGGTGCTCGTACCTTCCCCATGCATAACCGACCCCCGAACTCAAATCTCGTGGTTCCAAGGACCATTGTCTTTCAAGAAAGGTCTTTTTCAATGTTTTACCTCTAAAAAAATATTGGTGGCGACTCCAATTCATGTTGTGCGAAGAGAAATCCCTCCAAAGGATTTTTCGGGGTGCAACAGCTGGCGACTCCACTGGGGACCTTTCTTTAGTGGGTCGAGCCAATCGATTCGACATGTGATTTATTTCGTTGATTTGAATGCTTTGTTATATCTCTCCTCCTTTCCCTTTCTTCTTTCTTTCCTTTGCCTTTAAAAACATGCTTGCATTATTCTTAGAATTGTCGTGTGCATTCTTGTGATGTTGTGCTTGCGTGCATTGTGTGTTAGCCTTCTTCCTCTTCTATATTTGCTTCTTGAGTAAAATAAGAGTATTTTCTTCTTCTTCTCCTTTTACTTTCGTCGTTTATATGCTTTTCTCATACATTTCCCCAATCCTAGCATGTTCCCCTCTTCTTTGCTCCCTTTCTTGAGGTAAGCTCATGCATTTCCCCTAATCCTATTATGTCCCCTCCTCTAGGCTCCCTTTCTTAAGGTAAGCAATGCTTGCGATTGTTGTTGGAACCCTAGGTTAGTATACTTATGTTGAAATGATATTGAACCCTAGGGTAGACGACATGCTGTTGCTTAATATTGTCTGGACTGTTTTGGTTTCCCTTTGCAGGTGGGGTTTGGGTAGATTTTTAGGTGTTGTGCCCTCATCACACACTGCACACCTTATATTTGTGAGCATTGAGTGGGGCCTAAAACCCAAGGTCTGCAAAGAACCCTAGGAGAGTGGAAATGAGTAGTGACTGCCATTCGTAGACCGTTGTCTGTCTGGCTCTCATGAAAGTTTCGCCCAAGAGTGCGCTTTCTTCATGATACCTCACAATCGGTAGCTCTCTACGATTGTGGGTGTATTCGTGAGAGAGACTTTAGCTCTTGGTTGCCATTGTGAGGGAGTGACCAGAACCCACATGGGAGGATTACCCTTGTCGTTGACTTTAGAGCCTACGATCTTTACCCATTTGTAGGACACGGGGGCACGCAAATTGTGTGTTGCATTAGCTTAGGCATCCTCTTTCGAAACTCTTTTACCAAAAATGTAGAAAGTAATTTCCTTTTTCCCTCATAAACACCTATATGAGGTGGCATATAGCGGGTATTTTCAAAAATGTTTTGAACCGCCACCAATAAACATCATTTTCTTCTCTCTTTTCTATGTAAATAAAAGGTCATAATCATCACATCTGCGTCATTTTGCATCATCATCATTGCATTCGCATCTAACAAAAATTTTGAAAAAAAAAAACCTCCATTCTTTGCATCCTCCATGCATTAAAGTTGTTTGCCGGAGATCGCAACGTAACACAAAGTCTTGTCATAGGTGTGTAAGAAACGGAATGGAATCAAAAGGCAAAACCGTTTTCAATTCAAGGCTTCCTGTTGTGAAAGAGATTGATATGGCTAGTCTGAAAGAGTATGCATCCCTCCTAGGTCCTATTGAGGTCAGGTCTTTTGACAAAACCTATGGGAACATTCGCAAGCTGCTACAACTAGAAGTGCAAGAGAGTGCCATTGCTGCCCTGTGTCGGTTCTATGACTCGGAGATTCGCTGTTTCATTTTTAAGAATTTCCAAATGGCGCCTACCCTAGAAGAGTATGATAGGATTTTGGGCTTTGATCCATCCAAGTTTAAGCCTTATCAATACGAAGGGGAGTATTATTCTGATGAAAAGCTTGCTGCCTTGTTGCAAATCAGTGCTGAGAAAGTGCGGGCCCATAAGATAGAACGTAATAAGGTATTTGGGTTTCCTCAAGAATACTTTGAGAGTTTGATGACCAGCTATGTAGTGTCTGATGATTGGAATTCTTTCAAGCAAGTGCTAGCTCTGACCATCTTCGGCATTGTGCTCTTCCCTCAGATAGAGAGGCATGTGAGTGAAACTGCAATCGGTGTCTTCCTCGCCTTCAAATGTGCAAAAAATCCTATCAACCCGGTTCCCGCAATCCTCGCAGAGACATACCGTGCCTTCACTCGTCACCATGAATTCCAAAAGAATAAGATGTGTTGCTCCTTCCCTGTGTTATATGCTTGGTTGATCAGTCATGTGTGTACCAACAAAAGTGATGTGAAGGATTTGCTTTCCTATGCCTTGGGTTGTAATCCGAAGACTATGAACTCTCAAGAGTGGGTGCGTGCTTTCAAGAACCAAGATGCTCTCCAGATTCGTTGGTTCTCACCTAAATGTTGGGTAGACAGGCCTTCAGTGGTATTTCGGTGTGGGAGTTTTCAGAACGTTCCACTCATGGGAACCCAAGGATGCATAAACTATAACCCCTCTTTGACCTTGCGATAGCTCGGATACCCTATGCGGGATTCACCCTCCGAAGCTATGCTATTTCGTTTTTACCTCCATGCGGGGATCCCTAAAGACGAGAGTCTACTTCGGCGAGTCCTGCAAGCTTGGGAAACCGTAGTGCGGAAGGACAGAGAAGAGTTAACCAGGAGGACCACTGCTATCTCTTTTTCTCAATGGCTTGAAGGGAGGATTAGTGAAACTCGGTCATCCAACCAAGAAGTACCACTGCCTGAGGAAAAGATACAAGAACCTCACATTCCTACCATTGAAGAATTGGAAGAGGTTAGGTTGGCCATGTCAAAGGTGGGAGAAGAGAAAAGGGCTCTGCAAGATAGATTGGGAAAGATGATGCAAGACAAGAAAAAGCTAGAAAATGAAAATGCTTTCCAAGCTGCAGCTATTGAGGAAGTCAATAGAAAACTTGAAATAGAGGGGAAAAGCAAGAGGGAAATGCAAAAGCACTTGAAGGGTGCCAGAGAGGAAGTGAAGAGGTGCACTACCAAGATGAATGAGGCTGTAGCGGAAGCAATTAAATGGAAGAGGCTATATGAGGACACATGGAAAGAAGAGCAAGCAGTCAGGCACGCACTAGTTAAGTCAAGAAAAGACTCTCGAATGATGAAGCTTGAATTGGAAGATCAATTAAAGAGTGTCAAGCAAGATCGGGAATCTATTGAAGGGATCCTGAGGGATTATCAGCAAGCACTAAGAAGGGAACAAGGGAAGTCGGAAAGCTTGGCCAATCATGTGCAGTACTTGGAAGGGTCCTACCTCCGGCTAAGGGAGAAGAGTGACTATTGGGAGAGTCAATTTGCGGAATTGCTCAGTAAGGTAAAAAGTCAACAAGTCTTTGAGGAATTGAAAAAGGAAGGCTTACATTGGAAAGACAAGTTCTCCAAGTTAGTTTGGTTAGCTAATCAGGCTGTGAGAGACATTCCCAAGAAGCTAAGAAAGGCGGATGCAGAAATGAATCCTTTCAACACCCCTGTCAAGGTGTGTGAGTTTGTTGAGTACTGCAAGATTCTCACAGAAGAACTCCTGGAGAAAGCCCGGGGGGCAGCTGAGAGCAAGAAGAGGAAAAGGAGCGAGGAGTTGAAAGCCATATGCCTTTAAAGTTCCCTTTAGAGTATTGTAGCGATCCTTAGGAAATTGTAATTTTCTTTAAGAAGTTGTAACTTTCTTTGGAAAATAGTACTTTGTTTAAAATCATTGTATTGCACTCTTAAGGAATATTGTACTTTGATTTGCTTTCTATTTGTGATACTCCTTCGCATTCCATTTAATTGAAGTACGTTTGTTTTGCCTTGTTGCTTCCAACTTTGTTGCAAATCCTAAAAACACCTGAACCTTAACACCTATGACAAGACGAGTTGCACCGCGATTCCCGGCAATAAACATAATAACATGCATATTGCATTGCATTTGCATCATTTGTCTTTGTGTTCATAAAAAAAAAAATGTTCCGTCCACAGAAGTAAGACAAGCTGGTTAATCATCGGTATTGGACGCGATCACAGGCAAGAAATATGGCCAACAATCAAGACGACGCGAAGCTGGGCATTCTTCAACCAATCCAGAATGATGTAGTTCCAGAAGGTCCGAATCCAAATGGTCAGGGTCAGCATGATCAGAATCAAGAGAATCGAGCAATCAGGGCTGAGATGGAAGTTATAAGAGCTCAAATGGCAGAGGTCATAAGAGTGTTAAGTGCCTTAAGGGATGCTGGCATAACTGAAGGTGTTGCTGCTGCAGGAGTGGATCCTCCTCCTGAACCTAGAGTCTCTCAGGCTCTCCAGAACGTGCAATGGCCTCCTTATGGTCTCCCATTAGGGTACACACCCCCTGCTGCCGGTGCAAACCCAGAAAGTGGTCCTTCGGGAACCACAGGACAGGCCCAGCCTGAATCAGCTGTGAATGAAGTTGGAATGGGGACACCTCAGGTTCAAATTCAGATTCCTACTCCTGCTATTACCCCGGGAACTCCGGTTGGCTTCAATTCTCCAGCAACAATCCATCCACAAGTTCAGGGTCCAATTCCTCAGATTATCGGTCACTCACGTGACCCACACGTGACCCCAGTTATGGTGTCGATGAATAATCTTCACTACGGTGTGAGTGGTTTTCCGCCGAATTACCCTGATGAAGCTAGAAGTCAGTACCAGATGTTAGAAGAAAGATTGAGAGCTGTTGAAGGAACAGGTTCCCAGGCTAGGAACGCCCATGGGTTATGCTTGGTCCCTAATCTAGTCCTGCCACCTAAGTTCAAAGCACCATTTTTCGACAAGTACAAAGGAGCAACCTGCCCGCGCAGCCATGTGACGATGTATTGCCGGAAGATGACTGCCCACGCCCGTGATGATAACCTGATGATACATTGCTTTCAGGAAAGCTTAGCTGGAGCTCCCCTTGAATGGTATATGCAATTGGAGCCAACTAATATCCGTTGTTGGAAAGATCTGGCGGATGCCTTTATCCGTCAATACTAGTACAACAGTGATTTAGCCCCGGATAGGACCCAGCTGCAATGTATGTCTAAGAAGGATAATGAGACATTCAAGGAATACGCCCAGAGGTGGAGGAACCTCGCTGCACAAGTAAAACCCTCCCTGCTTGATAAAGAGATGGTCCATATGTTCATGGAAACTCTTCCCCCAGTGTTCTATGATCGTTTGGTCGGCAGCGTGGCTTCGAATTTCTCGGAGATAGTTGTCATTGGAGAAAGAGTGGAGAACGGCATGCGCAGCGGAAGAATAGCCCATGGCCCAACACCTCCTTCCCATCAGAAAAAGCCTTTTTCTGGTTCCCACAAGAAGAAGGAGGGAGAAACTAATGCAATCATCGGAGCTAGCGGTCCATCACACAACAATCCCCCACAAGCCATTCCAGTTCCTGCTCAGACGCCGCCTGCTCAGCCATTCCAGTCCAACAATCAGTACAGAAATTACAATGAAAAAAAGCCTGTTGTCTTTGAACCTATCCCCATGTCGTACACAGATTTGTTCAATTATCTCATTGCCAACAAGTTAATCAACACTCGTCAGATGAAACCATATCAGCCTCCCTATCCCAGAGGGTATAATGCAAATGCTACCTGTGCCTTTCATTCTGGGGCAGTAGGTCATGTGGTGGAGGATTGTAAGGCGTTCAAGTACGTTGTGCAAGACCTGCTTGATGCAAAGAGTATATCATTTCAGCAACCTAATGTAACCACCAACCCGTTGCCGGGGCATGGTGGGCCCACGGCAAATGCCATTAATGATCAGGGTGGTCAATACTTAATTAGGAAGGTGGAGTGCATTCGTACACACCTGAGTATCATTCATGCTGCACTATGCCGTTGTGGTATCATCGAAGAAGGGTGTGCCAGAAGAGACATCTGCAATGACCCTTATTGTGTTGGGGCCTGTGAGAGCTTCAAACCCATCCTCCAAGAGCTGTTAGACAGACACCTGGTCCAGGTTGGGGTTCAGGAAAAGGAAGAAAGTGTATCTACTCTGCAATCAAACAACAGAGGTTTCAGGAGACCGGTTGAAATTCCTTGCAGTCTGAATTCAAGCTCGGTTGTGGCAAGACCTCTGACTGTTGTTATTCCGGTACCTGCTGCTACCCCTAGTAGAGAGACTAGGGTTATTCCCTGGAGCTGCAACGTGCAAATGCAAGCAGAGGTCCCTCAGGGCGTGTTGGATATAACAAACATTGCTGGGAGTAGTGGAATTACAAGGAGTGGAAGGATGTATGTTCCTGAAAATCTTAGAAAGGAACAATCAAAGGAAGCTGAAGAAAGGGCCCGTAAGGGAAAAGATAAGGAAACTGTGGAAGTTAGAGAAATATCAGACAAAGAAGCTCAGGAATTTCTGAAAGTAATGAGACAAAGTGAATACCAGGTGGTGGACCAGTTAAATCAAACCCCGGCCAAAATCTCAATGCTTTCGTTGTTGCTTAGTTCCGAGGCACACCGAGCTGCACTGTTGAAAATCCTGAATGAAGCACACGTACCCCATGACATTACGGTCAACCAGCTTGATGGTATTGTTGGGAACATAGTGGCATCCAACTACTTGACCTTCACAGACGCTGAGCTACCTCCGGCGGGGAAGAATCACAATCAAGCCCTTCACATCTCTGTCAAGTGTGGGGACTACATGCTGGCCAGAGTGCTCATCGACAATGGCTCGTCATTGAATGTGTTGCCCAAGTCCACAATGGATAAGTTGGATGTGGATTGCTCATATCTGAAGCCTAGCTCCACCTTGGTTAGAGCATTTGATGGGTCTGTGAAAGAAGTTTTTGGAGAAGTAGAGGTGCCTTTGCAGGTAGGTCCTGAAGTGTTCTATGTCACATTCCAAGTCATGGATGTAGCTTCCTCTTATAGCTGTCTGCTAGGACGACCTTGGATACATGCCGCTGGGGCAGTGCCATCTTCGCTCCATCAGAAACTCAAGTTTGTGGCCGAGGGCAAGTTGATAGTAATCTTCGGGGAGGAGGAAATGATGATAAACCGATCACCACCAGAATATTACGTTGAAGCAGCAGAGGAGTCTTTTGAGACTGCCTTCCAGGGATTGGAGATTTCAAATGCTATCTTTGTTGGGAGTGAGCCTCCCCAATTGAAGCCTAGGTGGTCCAAGGCGGACATGATGGTTGCAAAGGTGATGCTAGGATATGGGTATCAGGTTGGAAAAGGCCTGGGAAAAGCTGCTCAAGGAATTGTAGCACCCGTCCTGCTGAAAGGGAATACTGAAAGGTTCGGTATTGGGTACATCCCAAGCCCTGCAGACCGAGAGAGGCTAGCAGCTGATAGAAGAGAGAAATGGTTGGCAAAGCTCAGAGGAAGGACCCCCAACCAGGGAGGGATGGTCGTCGGTGATCTTAGGAACAACTTCCGAAGTGTAGGCATGCTGAACCCTGACCAGGTCAATGTGATTGAAGAAGATTCAGGCTCGGGTGACGGTGCTGTCGGCTTAGTGCGCCGTTGTGCTGCGAAAGAAAAGCTCCAGAACTGGGAGGCCCTAGATTTCCCTGTGATTTTCAATTTAAAGTAATTTTTCTTTGTAATGCAAAATTCCTCGGCTCTGCCCAAGGCCTTGGGATATTTCATTCGGGCATGCATGTTTTAGTCAAACTTCATCAATCATAAAATGTTATTTTGGAATTTTCAATAAAATTCTTTTTCTTCATCTCTCATTTGCGTGTCTTTTCTTTATTTTTATTCGCCACTCCATTTTAATGCAGATCGAATACAATTCTTGAAAATAATAATGCCCATAACTCATACTGTGACTTTGATTACCCGGTTAACCAAACCGAGGAAGATGTTGAGGATGGTTGGGATACTCCTCCAGAAATTATGAGAATGGTAGAACAAGAAGAAAAGGTCATCAAGCCCCATGGGGAGCCCACAGAAATGGTTAATTTGGGTACTGAGGAAGATAGAAAAGAGATCAAGGTTGGTACCGCGATGGGGGATTGTGAACGTAAGAAGTTGATTCAGCTCCTGTTTGACTATGTTGACATTTTCGCATGGACTTACCAAGACATGCCGGGATTGAATACAGATATTGTTGAGCACAGATTGCCGGTAAAACCAGAATATCCTCCGGTAAAACAGAAATTGAGGCGAATGAGGCCAGAGATGTCCTTGAAAATCAGGGATGAGGTCAAGAAACAGTTTGACGCAGGGTTCTTAGCAGTGGCAAAATATCCTGAGTGGGTAGCCAACATCGTCCCGGTTCCCAAGAAAGACAGAAGGGTCCGGATGTGTGTCGATTACCGTGATTTAAACCGAGCAAGTCCTAAAGATGATTTCCCTCTACCTCACATCGATGTTCTGGTGGATAGCACAGCGCAACACTCAATGTTCTCCTTCATGGACGGGTGTTCAGGTTACAACCAGATCAAGATGGCTCCAGAGGATATGGAGAAAACCACCTTCATAACCCTTTGGGGAACTTTCTGCTATAAGGTCATGCCTTTCGGATTGAAGAATGCCGGGGCAACTTATCAAAGAGCAATGGTGACTCTGTTCCACGACATGATGCATAAAGAGATTGAAGTTTATGTGGACGATATGATCGCCAAATCAAGGACCGATGAAGAGCATGTTGTTAACCTGCAGAAGCTTTTCGAGCGCCTCAAAGTACAAACTCAGGCTGAATCCCGCCAAGTGCACATTCGGAGTGAGGTCAGGAAAATTGTTGGGCTTCATTGTTAGCCAGAAGGGAATTGAGGTAGACCCGGACAAAGTGCGTGCTATCCTCGAGATGCCGGCGCCAAAAAAAGAGAAAGAAGTTCGTGGTTTTCTTGGAAGGCTGAATTACATTTCCCGATTCATCTTCCAGTTGACCGCTACCTGCGAGCCGATTTTCAAACTGTTGTGCAAAAACCAAGAGTTGAAGTGGAATGATCAATGTCAAGAAGCCTTCGAGAAAATCAAGGTGTATCTTCAGAATCCGCCAGTCCTAATGCCACCTGTGTCCGGCAGGCCTCTTATTCTGTACCTTACAGTGTTGGACGATTCCATGGGTTGCGTACTGGGGCAACACGATGAGTCGGGGAAGAAAGAACATGCAATCTACTACCTGAGCAAGAAATTCACCGATTGCGAGACCAGGTATTCACCATTGGAGAAGACTTGTTGTGCCCTTGCCTGGGCAGCGCATCGATTGAGACAGTACATGTTGAGTCACACTACCTGGTTGGTGTCTAAGATGGATCCAATCAAGTACATATTTGAGCAACCTGCGCTCACAGGTAAAATTGCTCGTTGGCAAATGCTTTTATCAGAGTATGACCTCCAGCATGTCACCCAAAAGGCGGTTAAAGGCAGCACATTGGCAGAGTATTTGGCACATCAACCGGCTGAGGGTTACCAGTCCATGCAATGTGAATTCCCAGATGAAGACATCATGGCATTGTTCGACGAAGGAAAATCCCAAGATGATGAAAGGTGGAGAGTACTGTTTGATGGTGCCTCTAACATGTGGGGGCACGGGGTCGGAGCAGTGTTGATCTCCCCGGACAATCGTTTCATACCATTCACGGCAAGGCTGAGTTTCTACGTCACAAATAATATTGCAGAGTATGAGGCGTGCATCTTAGGCATACAAGCGGCCCTCGATTGGAAAGTCAAAAGGCTCGACGTGTCCGGGGATTCAGCTCTAGTTGTTCACCAAGTAAAAGGTGATTGGGAAGCAAGAAACCCTGATTTGATCCTTTACCGTGACTACATTCAAGGGCTAATCAAACCCTTTGAAGAGATCACCTTCCGGCACATACCTCGCAATGAGAATCAACTGGCTGATGCCTTGGCCACTTTGTCTTCCATGTTCAACGTCAACTGTGACAGGAACTTGACGTGTGTCAGAGTCCAACACCGAGGTCTACCTGCTTATTACCATTGCATGGCAGTTGAAGAGGAATCAGGCAGTAAACCTTGGTACCACGACATCAAACAGTATATCACCAGCAGAGAATATCCCCCCGGCGCTTCAGAAAATGATAAGAGAACACTCAGGAGGCTGTCAATGGGTTTCTTCTTGAGTGGAGACGTCCTTTACAAGAGAAACCATGACTTGGTTCTCCTCAGATGTGTAACAAGGGAAGAATCAATAAAGATCATGCAATATGTTCATGAGGGCTCATTTGGAATTCATTCCAGTGGGCACACAATGGCTAGAAAGATCCTGATAACAGGTTACTATTGGCTGCAAATGGAATCTGACTGTTATAGCTTTGCAAGAAAGTGCCATAAATGTCAAATTTATGCAGATCACATCCATGTACCACCAACCTCTCTGAATGTCCTGAGTGCACCTTGGCCTTTCTCAATGTGGGGCATGGACATCATTGGTCCTATTGAACCAAAAGCTTCAAATGGTCATCGTTTCATCCTGGTTGTTATCGACTACTTCACCAAGTGGGTAGAGGCTGCTTCTTATCCCAATGTAACAAGTTCAGTGATTGCTAAGTTCATCAAGAAAGATTTGGTTTGCCGCTACGGCCTTCCGAACAAAATCATCACAGACAACGGCAGTAATTTGAACAGCAAGGTGATGAGGGACTTATGCAAAGACTTCAAAATCCAACATCACAACTCTTCTCCCTACCGTCCAAAGATGAATGGGGCAGTTGAGGCAGCCAATAAGAATATTAAGAGGATAGTACAGAAAATGGTAGTAACTTACAAGGACTGGCATGAGATGCTCCCCTTCGCCTTGCATGGGTACAGAACCTCGGTGCGTACACCTACAGGGGCAACCCCTTACTCGTTGGTTTATGGGTCAGAAGCTGTTCTCCCCATTGAGGTTGAAATACCCTCGATGCGGGTATTGATGGAGACCAAATTAGAAGAAGCAGAGTGGGTTCAGGCTCGTTTTGACCAATTGAATCTCATTGAAGAGAAGCGAGTAGCCGCCTTGTGCCATGGTCAGCTGTACCAACAGAGGATGATGAGGGCTTTTGACAAGAAAATCCGTCCTCGGGAATTCCAAGAAGGAGACCTCGTGCTCAAACAGATCTTGCCAATCCAGACGGATCCCCGTGGCAAATGGGCTCCCAAATACGAAGGACCTTATGTGGTGAAGAAGGCATTCTCCGGAGGGGCATTAATTCTTGCAAACATGGATGGAGATGAAATCCCAAACCCAGTGAACTCAGATGTGGTAAAGAAGTACTATGCCTAAAGAAATAGACAGAAAAAGAGAAAGATAAGCCAAGTAAGAATTAGCTCGCTAGGTTGAAAACCCGAAAGGGCGGCCTAGGCAAAATCAGAGCGACCCGGTGGATTGAAAACCCGCAAAGGGCAATCCAGGCAAAAATTAGGGTCAGAAAACTTGGGCATGAAAATAAACAAGGGCATACAGCACTCCCGAAGATTTGGATAAGGGGTTGATCAAGGTCACGAGTATGAACGGTGGGCACCGTTACTTCAAGGATAGAATCACAGAATCTGTTCCTTTTTCTTGTATTTTATCAGTTTAGAATAAAGATTGCAATTGTACTTTCAACTGGCGTGACTTTCTGCACGACCAGTTTCCATATCAGCAAAAGTCCAACTCTTCTTTCATATGTGTGCTTTTCGTGTCTTTACTTTCATTTATTCAGTTTCTTTCAAAATAATGATTTTATGATTGATGAAATTGAATTGCAAAACATGTGCATACATTCAGAGCATTACAGATTATTACGAAATCTTTGAAAATCACAAAAGGAAAAATGGTTTCCTAAAATGGGTAAAGCTGCAAAAAAAAAACAGTCACATGCACTGCCACCTTAAAAAAACAAGATCATTGCAAACCAGCGCGCAACCCTTGCGTTATCACCATCCTGGAACGGTCTTCGTGTCAAGTGCCACAAGTCCCGCGGATTGATTTAACCAAAAAAAAAAAAAGTCACATGCACTGTCACCTTAAAAATAACAAGATCATTGCAAACCAGCGCGCAACCCTTGCGTTATCACCATCCTGGAACGGTCTTCGTATCAAGTGCCACAAGTCCCGCGGATTGATTTAACCAGCAAAAAAAAAAAAAAAAAAAAAAACATTTTCATATCATTCATCATTCCTATATCATCCATGTCGTCAAACAGTAGAGCATTATACTTTCATATTCGCATCCCAGAAGGGCGAAAAGAAACAGAAGAAAAGAAACAAAAGAAAAGAAAAAGAAAAAGGAAAATCAAACAGAAAAAACATCTCACCAAATCAATCATTGCATCCATGTGCATCCCAGCATCAAAAGCCTGCATTCCATGCATCATTCAAAACTTCCCAATTTTCAAAAAGAAACTCAGTTGCTTTGGACTCGTTAGTCCCCAAAATTTTCAAAAAAAAGTCAGTTACTTTGGACCAATGGGTCCCCGAAATCTCATTTTCAGAAAATCATCATGGCACCGAGTTAGTGAACTCCATCAGCACAGAGTTAGTAAACTCCCAGAGTTAGTGAACTCCTTCCACAGATCACAACGTCGCGTACGAGCGCGCGGCAGATCCTACAGACTTCGTTAAGTCCATCGGATTAATTGTGTCAACCTAAGGCATAGTGTAGATCCATTGATCATATCAGTTCCGGACCTGATATTGATCGGCCGCTCGAAAAGGCCACCCCCAGAGCTCGGACTCGACGAGAGTCCGTTAAAAAGTTTTAGGCAACCTCCGAATCCCCCAATTTACGGCACTTCCCATTTACTGCTTTCATTTACTGCTTTACGCAATTTACTGCTTTCTCGTCGACGCGACAAGTGTTGACTCTCTCTCTCTCAAAAGAAGAGAGATCAAAGAAAGGAAGCAAAAAAAAAAGAGAAAAAAAAAAGAACAAAAGGAAAATTCGGGTTTCTCTAAGTAGACAAAATTAGTATTATTTCTGAATTCTTTATTTCTATTTTGCCTCGGAATATGTTTTGGCCAATTCATATTCCTTGGTAAAATCCAAATAAAGAGGGGCAGCTGTCATACCCTAATTTTGTCCGCCTAGGTTTAAAACCCTAATTTTCCGCAAAAATAAATAAATTGAGAAGTGTGGTTTTATTTTGAAGAGTGAAGAGCATTGTGCATGCATTTTTGGGTTTTAAAAGTCATTCTAGGGCTTTTAAATTCATTGTTAGAGTGGAAATGCATTTGTTGTTAAAAAACAAGGTTTTTAGGGCAAAAGGGTATTTTGGTCATTGTCAAAAATAAGATAATTTCTCATCAAGAATCATTGTGCAATTTTAGAGAAATTTATTTGAGGCAAAACATTTTTGGTCATGTATGTATGTATGCGCATGCATGCATACATTATGCACAAAATTCAAATTCAAAAAAGGCATCAAAAAGGAATATTCTACAAAAAGTTCCAAGATGTGATTTTTATGACATTTTTGGTCATGGTGATCACATAAAATGGCATATTCCTAAGATTCCTAGTATGTGGCCTAAATTGGGTGTATTTTTGTACAATTATCCTAAGAAGAATAATCAAAAATGAAGGGATTATGGAATGGTCATATAATAGTACAATAGTACAAGATGACAACTAGCAAAACTTGGTCACCAAGGACCCCTCCCTTGCTATTTCGAATTTCTCCTCTCTATTCTCTCATTTTGTGTTTTCTCAATGTCCTCAATCCATGTGAGCCTCAATCCTAGCCTTTGATTCAAAATTAAAATCAAATCCTAGAGCACAACTAGTGCACAATGACCTAACCACCCTTAAACCTAATTGCTTTCTATATATACCCTATTCACCTCACAAAGGGAAGCTCTTGGCCTCATTTTCACTCACACAACCCTAGCACACAACTCCCTCTCCTAATTCCCTCTCTTGGCCGAAATCATATCATCCTCTTCCTCCATCAATTTTTCACTTCTCCTTCACCAATCTCAGATAACAATCTGAAAAGGAAAATGATCAATTTTCTGATAAAAGAAAATGACAAAAGGGAGTCCCCCTGGTCATAGAGGCACCCTACCAAATCAGTGAGGTGATGTCTAGGTCTACACAGTCCAATGTAAAAGAGACACCTGTCTCCATTATGGATTTAAAAAGAGAAATAAATCTCTTAAAATCTGAAATTGCTCAGATCAAGAGGAACAATAGTGTCCTACACCAAAGAATCACCATATTAGAAGGTCCAGAAAAAATAGAGGAAATCCCCCCTAGTGATAGCAATTATTTATCTCTCTTAGACAGGGTAACATCACAAAAATGGTTTGTCAGAATTACTTTAATGGTTAGTAAAAATTTTATTTTGGAAAATGAAATTGCTCTCATAGATAGTGGAGCAGATTTAAATTGCATTCAGGAAGGGATCATCCCTACCAAATACTTTTCAAAAACATCTCAAGCCCTCACACAAGCCGGAGGCGACAAATTACAAGTTAAATATAAACTTTCAAATACCCATATTTGTAACCAAAATATTTGCTTACCAACGTCTTTTATCCTAGTCAAAAATTTGACTCACAGAATTATATTAGGCACCCCCTTTTTACATAATATTATGCCTATTATAAATATTGACCAGAATGGAATCACCACTATTATAGATGACAAAAAAATCATTTTCAAATTCTTTACTGATCCTCATGTCAAGATGTTAAACGAGGTAAGAGACATTCTCCTCAATAAAGAGAAGCAAATATGCTTCCTTAGGGAAGAAGTGAGCTTACTCAATATAAGTGAGCAACTCAACAAAGATAACATTAAGAGCCAAATTAAGGCCATCGAACAACAATTTGTTGTAGAAGTTTGCAATGATCTTCCTAATGCTTTCTGGAATAGAAAGCAGCATGTTATATCCTTACCCTATGAGGATGGTTTCATTGAAAACCAGATCCCTACTAAGGCCAGACCGGCCCAAATGAACAAGGAATACCTTGACCTATGCAAAAGAGAAATTGACTCTCTCTTACAAAAAGGATTGATTAGAAATTCTAAGTCTCCCTGGAGTTGTACAGCGTTCTATGTAAACAAGAATGCTGAGCAGGAACGAGGAGTCCCTAGGCTAGTTATTAATTACAAGCCCCTTAATAAGGTGCTGAAATGGATCAGGTACCCTATCCCTAATAAAAAGGATCTTTTAGACAGGTTAAGCGATGCTTTAATCTTTTCAAAATTTGATATGAAGTCAGGTTACTGGCAAATCCAGATAAGTGAAGCTGATAAATATAAAACAGCCTTCACTGTGCCCTTTGGACACTTCGAATGGAATGTCCTTCCCTTTGGTTTGAAAAATGCCCCTTCAGAGTTTCAAAATATTATGAATGACATTTTTAATGCCTACTCTGATTTCATAATTGTCTACATAGATGATGTTTTGGTCTTTTCCAAAAGTATTGACCAACACACAAAACATTTAAAAATTTTCAAAGGATTGGTCAAGCATAATGGCTTAGTTATCTCTGCCCCAAAAATGAAGCTTTTCCAAACAAAGGTTAGGTATCTAGGCAAGGTTGTCAAAACCGGACCGGACCGGCCGGTTCAACCGTTGAACCGGGAACCGGACCCCTATCCGGTCCAAATGAACCCCAGAACCGCCTGGGGGTGAAAACTGGGAATTGAACCGGATAACCGGCTGAAAACCGGGAACCGGACAGGAAACCAGCCAAAAACCGGGGAACCGTGCAGAAAACCGGATTTGGTTTATTTTCCTTAAAAAATGGTATACCAAGTTGATTTTTGGAAAAAAAAATGATAAATGATGTTGATTTTTGGTATATGAGATATTTTTTATCATTTTTTATAATTAAATTGATGTAATAAATAAATAAATAATTAAAAAACAAATGTGTTCACTAATATTACTATGAGAGTATTTACATTATAGTATCTAATTATCTATGATCGTTGAATATTATAGTTTTATTATGTCATATTATGATTCTTTTTTGTTTTTTATCCTTTATATATTGTAAAAAATATATTAAATAATCTATTTAATTAATTCCGGTTCAACCCCCGATTCAACCGGTTGAACCCAAGAACCCCTGAACCGCTGCCTCTTCCGGTTCAATATCCGGTCCGGTTTTGATTACCTTGTTTCTAGGTCATGAGATAGACCAAGGAACAATAGTTCCTATCAGTAGAAGCATAGACTTTGCTTCCAAATTTCCCAATGTTATTTCTGAAAAGAAACAACTTCAGAGGTTCTTAGGGAGTCTCAATTATATCTCAGATTATTATGAGGACCTATCACAGGATACAGCCATTTTATACAATAGGCTCAGAAAGAACCCAGGGCCTTGGACAGAAAGACATTCCCAAGCTGTCCAAAGAATTAAAGCCAAAGTAAAATGTTTACCTTGCCTAAATTTAGCAAATCCCAAATTCTTTAAAATAGTTGAAACAGATGCTTCAGACTTAGGATATGGTGGTATCCTAAAACAGGTAAATCCCAATAATTCCAAAGAGGAACTGGTAAGATTTACTTCAGGAAAATGGAATCCAACCCAGTCGAAATACTCGACCATTAAGAAAGAGATGCTTTCCGTTATAAAATGCATTTCAAAATTTCAAGATGATTTACTAAACGAAAAGTTTTTACTCAGAATTGACTGCAGCTCTGCCAAGTCAATAATTGAGAAAGATGTAAAAAATTTAGTGGCAAAACAAATCATTGCCAACTGGCAAGCTCAATTGTCTGCTTTCGAATTTGATATACAATATATTAAAGGAGAAAATAATTCTCTTGCTGACTATTTGACCCGTGAATTTTTGCAGGGAGAATGACTACCCCCAATAGGGGAAGAGGTCGTGGCTATGGCCGTGGCCGTGGCCGTGGACGAGGGAGCAACAATATGTTGCCCTACCAAGAATCAAACATTCCTCTAATAGGGGATTGGACTACAGTCCATAGGACAAGAAACTTGCAGCAATTGCCTGCACCTCCAAGGAAAGAAGATATACCTTCTTCCTCATCAAGTAAGACTACGTCTTACAAAGAGGCAATGGTCAATGAACCAACAGAAGTAACAGAATATCTTGAAAATCCTGTTACAGAAGACATCATGTATGTCGAGAAAGAAGATATAGACTTGGCCCCTAATGATGGGTGGTCAATCAAAACAAGATATCTCGAATCTAGAGGATATCCTGGACTTTATGGTAAGTCTAGACCTCACCTGGAGGTACTATTATTAGTCACTGAATCAGTGACAATTACTCACCATCACCAAAATAATAACCCAGAAAGTTTTATAAACTTCAGCAAATGCCATATCAATAAGGTACTATCACCCAGAGAATGGGGACTGAACCCCAATGGAGAAAAGGCAATAAAAGTTGCCGAAGGCAAGTATGTTTATTTCAATTACTGGGATTATATCCAGGTTTTCTCATTGGCATTTTATTATCAAAATCCCAAGAACAAACATTCTTGGTTCTTCAGCATCAACCCAGAAGTGGTTGATAGGCCCATACCAAATTGGTTTTTTAACTGGTGGATCAAATTTGGTCCTTCCTTGGAAATTTTACCAGTAGATCTACTCCGCTTATATGATGACTGGTGTCACCACAGTCCCTTAATTCTGAAAAATACTTTTAAGATGATTACAGGACAAGGCCCATGCCTATATTTTACTAAATTCCAAATCCCATGGATATGGAGATGGACTATTACCATAACTCAAGACAAGCACGGTATTCCTGTGCTTAGAAGAAATTTCTTCTATAAATGGTGGGCTAAAATGGCCACCGAGGACCTCCAATATATCGAAGCCAAGGTTGAGACAGCCATAGCTGATGACCAGTGCAAAACAAAGGATCAAGATTCCCAAGAGCTCTCAGTAGCCAACTTAAAGAATTACTTTAAAAAACTACACCCTAATGAAACAGAGGAACAAATCATGGTCAGGACCCTTGATTATATGAAAGAACAATTCTTTAAAAAATTTCAATTCAAAAATGAAGCAATGTCAATGAAGACCAGTTCGTCGCAAACATCAATGGACTCAGATGCCCTTGATTGCTTAGCTGGGGAATCCCAAGCTGAGGAAGACCCTACTCCCGAAGACTTCTGGGACGCCATGATCCAATCTATGGCCCAGAAAGGAAGAGGACAAAGCTCCAATCGTCAGCCATGACGTCACAAGGCCAATAATACATGCCCGGCCAAACCACTCTGTAATCTGTCGGCCACTTTGTCGACCGTTTAGGCAATAATAATGCCCTCCACTATTTACTTTTTTAAAGTTTTTGTCGTTTGTCATTATAAATGCGCCTATGGGGCCCACAGAAGCGTACCTGACATTAATAATGATTTTTTGTCGTTTTCTTCACAGGCTACCGAATGTAACAGTAGCTTTTTACCGGCTTAAATAGTAAGCCTTTTTCTTTTCTTTATAAGGCGAATCCGCCTCAGTTGTATTTCAAGCTTTAACATATAAGTCTTTAAAATTTTTCAAGTTTAAATTTCCTTTCCGCAATCAATCGCACACTCTGCTTTCCTTTCCTTAAGGTAACTCCAATCACTTTAATTACTTTAATTTCCTTAATTCCAATTTCCTTATGATATATCGTAGCTAAGTATCTAGTTGTGGCGTGTCGGTCCCGAATGGTATATATATATATATATATATATATATATATATATATATATATATATATATCAAGGCAATTAAAACCGGACCGAACCGGCCGGTTCAACTGGGAACCGGACACCAATCCAGTCCGGATGGCTCTGGAAACCGCTATGACCCAAAATCGGAAAATAAATCGGAGAACAGGTACTAAACCGCCAAAATCGGACAAAACCGGGTTCAAAGCAGTTTGAGGCAGTTCAAAAATATTGAACTGCTTTCACTGCCTATGGTTGTTGCTGAGGAATGGAAGGTCTTTTATAGCTATTTCCGGATACTCCTTTTTCAACCCAAGCGATGTGGGACTAGCCTTAAGTAGTTATTATTGAATTATTCTCATACTCTTTTGTTTTTGATTTTTTTTTTTGCCTTCTTGAACGCCACACTTTGTAGTTTGTACAGTGTTTAACTACTCACATGTGACCCACTGTTTATTAGATATCACTAGACTCTCACCTGTGCTCTGCACGGGCCTGAAAACGTAAATTTTCATGAACAATGAGTATTATGTTGAGAGTTAATGGTGAAATAGATAGACGACAATGTTGTACTCTCGTTGGTAACAATAGTAAAAAAACGAAAGTGTTATTAGTGGAACCATCGAATTTACATTCCGAAAGACCTCGTGGTAGGATTGTGTGGCAATAGGGAAATGATGAATTGTGTGGCACCCACCTAAGTTAGCAAACATACACTTTTTGAGTTGGATTGAAAACCTCGTCAGGATACTAAGCCACTAAGTTAATGGTTGATTTGGAGATTAATGATAATTATTTTATGTAATTATTTATCAGTTCAAGGTTCATGGTTCACGGGTCGAACTGGGGTCGATTCGGGGACAGGCTAAAACTAACTTATAATATTTTATGTAGTTTTAACAAAAATCTGAAAAACATTCTCTCATATTTTAAACAATATAGTAATACAACATATTTTACATGTTATCTAATAAAATTTAGCTAATTTTTAAGTTTGCTTCATTGCCAAGGGCATACTAATTAGATTCGTTGGATTGTCAACAATCTAGGCTTGGTGCTTCATGAGACACACAGTTAAATATAAGTGGGCCAAGGCCACCTAGATCAAATAGCATGAGAGCATCCACAATTGTGTTACTTATAGTGTTTTTTCCTTATTAAGGATCAATACCAGTGTGGGCAAAAAAATTTATGTTCCTTATAGAGAAAAGTCATTGTAAAAGGACTTTTTCTTTCTTTCCTTAAGTGGGTCCCGTTTAAAAATTTGTGAGTTATTTGTTGATAAAGTGATGATGTGTAGTTATTTGTGGAACTCATTTAAGAAATTTTTTGATGGTCTTACATTGGGGGGATTAAGTACTTATTAAGTATTAGTATTAAAAATGTATAATAGAGTGATGTGTCCATTTGAGGACTCAAATGGAAAGTCCTCCATTATGGATGCTCTGAGTCAATCGACACTTCTAGGAAAGAAATTTTTTTTTACCCCCACCATTTCACCCCATACCCCAAAAAAAAGTGAAATCCGAAAATACGCCTCCACTATTGAGTCAAACGAATTTACCTAATAAAAGATAAATCGGTTTTTGGTTTTTTTCCTTGCGTTGCTTATATTTTTATAAAAAAGTAATTAAATAATTAATTTGTTTCCCAGTGAAAAATTGCAGTGTCCAATGTATTGATATGTGTACACTTTCAATGTCTTAATTAACTATCCAACTCTCTCAACCCTTCGAGTCTCTTCTCTCCTTCTCTATATCAGTTTTTACTTTCATCTTTTTTTTTGCCATTTTTTCTCTTCTAAAGTGTTATAGTAATGTTTCTATATGCTATTAACACCCCTAGAAGGCCCATTTTCTCACTGGCCCATCCTCTTAGGTGAGCCCATAATTCAACGCTTCAGATACAGCCAACACATCCAACGGTTCGTGATCATTAGGTCAACACCATTCAAAACCTATAAATACCACATTCAATGTTCATTAATGGTAAGCTATTCTACTCATAACATACTCTGCTTGACTAACTTACTGACTTGATCGTTGGAGTGTCATTGCAGGACCAACAACCCAACCTCGACCGAAACATTGAAGATCAAGGATCACACCTACCAACTACCTCAAGTCATCCTCTAAGTTCAGGAGTACGGTACATAACATAAAGCATATGAATTCCGATCTACTCCTTCCGTCTTTTAGAAAGTTGTTCATTTCAGCAATTCAAAGTATCACATATTCTTCTTGTCAAGCCTCCACACTTGCCAAGCACTCAGTAAGTCTCATGTCTCTGCCTTAAAGTCGCAAGTCCGGTCATCGACAACAGTTGATCTGTGCATGCATGCGATCCTCAATCCCTCACTTTCTCTCTTCTCCCTCTGAATCGATTTCCTCAGTTTTTTTCTGGGTTTTGTTTGATTTTTTGTTGTGTATTTACACTGTGCTTCTATTTTTTTCGTAGCTTCAACCCTTCTCACTCTCTCAAGAACCCATTCTGTTGGGTTGTGATTTCAATTTTTTGGTAGTTTTAATCCTTATCTCCCTGAAAAGAACTCCATTTTCATGAATTTTTTATTTGTTTTCTGTGTGTGTAGAAAGAGAGATTGTTGTGAAGAGGAACATATTTTTGATCCTGTAGAGAAAGGGACAGAGATTTCCTGAGTGTGGTGGAGAGAGAAAGGGGTTGGGGAGAGGAAGATGGGAAAAAGCCTGGTTGGATTAGGGGTTTAGGTGGTTACATAATTGCATTTGGTGTTTGTTTTATTTACAAACAAAGGTGTCATTCAAAAAGCAGAGTCTAAAGTAATTTTATATTATTATTTTTGGACAGCGGTTAAAGATCACTCGGAAAAAGTGTTTTCAGTTTTACTTAGCTTTTGGCCATTTAGCCTTTTAAAGCATAATACGTATAGAAACACTGGTTTTTTAGTGTTATTTTGGGGTATATAGCTTTATAAAAGAAGGGGATTGCAATAAAACAATAACAAAAAATAGTTAAATAATCTTACAAATTATGGAAATAAATATATAGAATGATGAAAATGTACCGTAAACAATTAATCTGAGAAAAAACATTTATAAAATTTATATATAATTCTTAAAAAAAACAATGTAATGTTTTCAAAAAACAATTTTATAGTTTTTATTAGAAACAAACAATATTATAAGTTATCACCATATAATACTATTATATTTAAATATTTTATAACCAACAACTTAGTCCTGGTAAAAAAATAAAGTAATTACTTGGATATATTGTTGTGTTGTTGAACTTAAGTTTTTTGGTAAATTGTTGAACTTAAGTTAAGTTTAATTTAATTTTTTTAGTGTGAAATTATGAATATTATGGTCTTATTTTGTTTTTTATCCTTGATATATTGTTATATAAATATTAAATAATCTATTTAATTAATTCCGGTTCGACTCCCGATTCAACCGGTTAGACCCAAAGAACCCCGAACCGCTGTCTTTTCCAGTTTAATATCCAGTCCGGTTTTAATTACCTTGATATATATAATTCTACAATTTTACAAAACTGAAATGATTTTTTTCTTAACACTAAATCTAACTATTGATTAACATTTTAGATGTTTTTAATCCACTAAATGCTATCATTTGTAATATTTAATTAGTAGATATGAAAAAATAATGGCTTTTTAAAATTGAATTATAATGTATTTTATGTTATTTATTATTTTATGCTCTTAAAGTGCGGGTACGGGCGTGCCTATGGCCAACTTATGCCCAGAGGGTACGGGGACGGGCACCATAGTGTCCTGCCCATACATATGTGGGCTCGAGTACGGGCACTATGGTACTCTGCCCATAGGGTACCCATTGCCATCCCTAAAGAGCATTCAAGAACAAGAAACATCTAGAGTCCTAATTAACACCCCTTAACCAGCTCTTATGCGAACAATACCACCAAATAGCCACAACTTGGAACTTAATTTGGCACTTCTAATCCTTTAAGATGACCCCAAAATGTACTCTCTAACATTCCCTTTCAACATGCAAGCTTAAATGAATCTTTTGAAGACAATCCTTCCCAACTATAAGAAAAACTCCTATACACAATGTGAGCTTCTAAAACCCTATTGAAGTGAAATGCAAGCTATAGAATAGTCTCCATTGCTCTATTGTCGCTGGAAATCAAACAATGCAAGGTTGTAGTCAAGTGAATGAATAGGTTGTTGTAAAATTTCAAGTTTTTGCGAGTGTATGGATATGGTGATTTTCGAATTTCAAGAAGAAGAAGATGAAGTGAAGCTTGTTTCCCACTGCAAATCAAAAGAGAAGAGGCACATCGATGTTGATCCATCCTTCTAGGAACCCTCTCCCTCTCCTTCGAACCCTCCCTCTCTCCCTCTCTAAGCTTGTGTTTGATTTTCAAAAATTGATCAATTGTAAATGATTTAGGTAGAAGACTGAGTGTTTCAGCTCATTATATACAATGGAGTGGTTTAATGTAGGGCATCATTTGGGTCTTTTTCTTGATATGGCTGAAATAAAATTTGAGATTATAACTCCAAGGGCTTAAACTCTCTCTTAATCTTACTCCTAATGACTAGAGGATCCAATTAAAAGGACACCAAAATTGCACACAATAAATTCCAATTTCAGTAAATCAATGCAAATTAAATCATATAACAACCAAATTAATACTTATTACTTTGGGGTGTTACAATCATTACTTCACCGTTAAGTGGTTCTTTCTCTCATTTCACTTTCTTTCTATGATCATATTTAATTTCTCATACCTAAGCTCATTATGCAAATCTTAGACTTTATTTCCTCTATAATTTAATTAGGCTTATCATATTTTATCAAAAATAAAATCATCCTCTCAACATAGATACATAAATAAGGCATTCTAGTAATCCAACAATTAAACTTTTAAGGCATAGAAATATTTTACGACATTTAAAACAATCAAACAAATTAAAAAAAACAAACACAATCTCATTTAGCCTTACTCATTAAGAGTAGCCAAATGGTCTTTAGGTATTGTTGACTATTCAACTCTAATAGAATCAGGGTCACTCGACACATTTAAATTAAGATTTTACGCTAACGGTTCCTTACAATTCTACTAACATCCTTCGTACTAAATAGCATCAGCTCTTGCCAAAGTGCACGAGATGGTTTCTTACCCGCTTTCATTGAGAGTCCCATGTCTTAATGAGTGACATGTGAACCCAATTGAATAATGTATTGCTCAGAATCTCATATTTGCAAAACTGAGAGACAATATTGAAAGGATTCAAAGGAGATTCAACAACATGATAAAAAAAAATTCAAGAAACAAACAAATAACATCTGGTTCTTCGTCCGTCCAAAAATGAACTACAGAAAACTGAATCTAAGCCTCACGAGAAGTGAAGCACCTATTTAGGCAATAACATTGAAAAAAACGAAATAAATTAAAAACTGAAGACCACGTACAACAGATCCTGAACGTAGGGTTTATAACTCTTGTTTTTGTTTCTTCTCGGTGTCTGTCTCAAACAGCTGTTTAAGATCTTCAAGGATCATAGGTTTCGACCTAACACCATCGTTATTGGTCAAAGTGGTGATAAACTCTTTTGGAACAAAGCACTTTTCCTCTGAATACAACTTCTCTTGAACAAATGGAGAAATTACTAGTTTGTGTAGATCTTCATTTGGAAGAGCTTCCTTATCTTCCTGCTAGAATTATCAAAAATGTAAGATGTGTAATTTAGGCATAGAGAGAAATGTATTATGAAACTTATGGTAGGAATACTCAATGGATTAGATTTTTTTTAATTTTATTATTTATAGTTAATTAATTAATTATATTTAGAAGCGAAGAAAGAATTAAAAACAGTGTATACCAAAAAAAAAAGAAGTAAAAACAGTTACATATCCAGCTCATTTTATTTTCAACTCTTGTTCCGAAAGTCTCTCCTATACTTTGACCATGCCTTCATCGTATAACCGTTTCCTTAAACCATATTTCTCCCTCTCTCTCCTTCCCTTCCTCTCCTTCTCTCTCCTGTATCATTTTCAAATATTTGCTAACAATTTCAAAAAAAATCTTGAGAATAAGAAAAAAGGTGGGGCTGTCAAAAAAAAAGGTGGGACTTAAGTTGAGTCATAACAACCATATGAATAGATTTTAAGTAAATCTAAAGAAGAAAACCACTTCAATATATATTTGTGTTTGTTTTTAGTAGTGAACAATGAGAAATACACAAAAATTGACACAATAGTGAAAAATGGATTTGATAAAACTAACCAAATCTTCCGTCAAAAAAAAACTAACCAAATCTTTTTTTTTTGACAGGAAAACTAACCAAATCTAAAATAGGTTTATCACACAAAATGGAAAAGTATATTATGAATAAGCACATTAATTGTGTAGGTGCTCAAACCAAATTCAAGTTTTATACGAAAAGCAAAAACACCAAAAAGAAAAACAAATTTACTTTAATTTATAGATCACAAAACAAAAAAAAAAACAAGTAAAAGTAAGTCATTATATATAGCTTGTAAACAAGAAACAATTACCTTGATAAGAGTCTCATTCATAAGTTGAAACATTCCAACTTGTGATTGAAGGTATTTGACATACTTAGCAGCTGCATTCAGCATCTCTGCCGTGTTCATCTTAGGTCCACCAGGCACCAACTTTCCAAGCTCTTGTGTTTTCTCGGTTATCTTTCTTCTTCTTTCTCTCGCCGCTATGCTCTGCGTCGAGATCGTATTTTTCTCATTTTGCCCTTTCTTCTCACAATACTGAAGATTCACAATCCCCTCATTCGAACCCTTACTAAAATCTTGTACTCCGTAAAAAGGTCCTACTTCTCCTTGCATAGAAGAAGGATTCAGGTTCGAGTCAAGATTAGGGTTAAGCAGAAGCTCGTCCAATTGGTTAGGGTTAAACAGAAGCTCGTCCAATCTGTTAGGGCTAAGCAGAGTGTCGTCCAATGAATAATTGAACGACGTAACATCTTGCATTAACAAAGAAGACAAGTTGTCTTCTTCCTCAACATAACAATACTTTTGTCGTTTTGGACATGGAAGGTAGTCATAGTTGTAGTCATAGTTGAAGTTGGACTTATAGTCTTGTTCTTGAGTTTGGAAAATATCATCGAATGAGGAATGAAAGAGAGGAGGGTAATTGTTGATTTCATCTAAAGTGCTAGTTGGGTCAACATAAGGAGTTTGAAGAAAAAACGTTTCATCTAAATAAGAAGGTTGATCATGGAAAGTGATGAATTGTGAGTTGTTTGGTGTTTGAAGAGGGTAATAGTCGTAGTAGTTGTTGTAGTAAGTGTTGTTTAGTGCCATTGAGAGTATATAGCACTAACAAAAAAACCTGCGAACAAACAAACAAAGAAAATTAAAAAAACAAACAAAAAGGTTATAGACAAAGAATCTTTGATGTTGAGAAATGTACGTAGCTTGAGAGAGAGAGAGAGAGAGAGAGAGAGAGAGAGAGAGAGAATGTGGAAAAATTAAGTAAAGATATGTGTAATTGTGTTGTGAAATGAGACAGAAGCAAATGCGAAAGACTGCGGAAGAAGGTCTTACTTTTTTGACACAAGAAGAAGATTTACATGAGAAGTACATAAACTGACTATGGAAAGATAAATAGTCTCACTGGCATCACCTCGTACAAGTTTGTGGGTTCAGATAATTCAGGGGAAGTTGCAGGCAGTTACTTTTCCGGTCATTCTTATTTTTCTCTTTTTATTTATTTATAAAATAAATACTAATTATTTATTTTTTTGACAAAAAAAAAATAATTGGTATTTTTACAGCCACAACCAAATAGAATGGTTGGTTATCAATTGACAAATCGATGGTTACACTAAATCCTAATTAGTATTTATTTATTTAAAATGTAACATTTTTTTGTTACAAAAAGTTTAGGTGAGTTGGGCTCCGGGGGCTCACCAGGGTCAAGCCAGGTCTCAAGGCTCTTTGAGTGCTTACAGAGGTACTTACAGATCACCCACCAAAGAGGTCCTCACATTTATTATAAGGTGGGTGTTCTTTTTAAAAATAGAGAGGATGTTATGTCATTTAATCATAACTTACTTTCAAAAAAAAATTAATCATAACTTAGATTAAATTAAGTGAATAAGTTTTTTTTGGTCAAAAATAAGTTTTCTTTTTACAATGGTAGATTGTATGTTAATAAGTTGATATCCAAAATGCTTGTAGTGCTAAATTCAAGTTAGTAATATTTTTCATTTCTACAAACACTACAACAAAAAAACTCATTAGCGAGAGAATTTCTGTCGCTAATAGTCAATATTCAGTCGCTAAAAACCTCATCGCTAAAGGGTTAGCGAGCAAAATTATTAGCAAGGGACTATTGCCTCACTAATTCCCTAGTTGGGACAAGATCTGTCGCAAATCATGAGTGACACGTGTCCCAATTTGAATGGCTTGTTTTATGTGTTGTTTTAAAATTTTTAACCTATTTTTTATATATTTATTATTATATTATTAATGAATGTTAAAATATATTATTAATTTTGTGGTGGTGGTGTGGTGGTGAAAGGTGGATACGCCTAGAGAGAAAAGGGGAAGAGTAAGGGAGAAAGAGAGTGAGAGTGAGGGTGAGGATGATAGGAGGTGCTGGTGGTGGTGGTGGTGTGGTGGTGAAAGGTGGATTCGGATAGAGAGAGGGGAAGAGTAAGGGAGAAAGAGAGTGAGAGAGAGGGTGAGGACGAGAGGAGGTGGTGGTGTGGTGGTCAAAGATGGATTAGGGTAGAGAGAGAAGCGAAAGAGTAAGGGAGAAAGAGAATGAGAGAGAGAGAGAGAGATAGGATGGGTGAAGCTAGGTGGTGGTGATGGTGGTGGTTATGGTGGTGTGGTGTTGAAGAAGTTCGGATAGAGAAAGGGAGAGAGAAGATTAGGGGAGAAGAATCGAAGTGAAAGGGAAATGGGAGTGATGGGGTTGGGGTGGTGGTAGTGGCGGTGGCGTGGTGGCGTGGTGGTGTGGTGTTGAAGAGGTTCAGATAGAGAGAGAGAGGGGTTTGGGAGAAAAAATGAAGAGAAAAGGAAATGAGAGTGATGGGGTTGAGGGATTTGGGTAAAACCCTTAAAAGGGATTGAGCGACGGTTTTTAGAGCTTTATCAATGGCCGTGCACCATCCCATCAAGTCAAAATAGTACACTGACTTTTAGCAACAAAACGGACACCGACTTTTAGCGACAAAATTTAAGGCCTGTAGCGACAAATTCTGTTCTTTTAAAAAAGTGCCTAGCCTTTAGCGACGGCTGTGTCCGTCGCTCTTTCCCTCTTCAAATTTTTTTAAGGCGGATTCCTTTTCCCTCTCTAATATTCATCCCTAATACTCTTTTTTGTAGTGAAATAACTAGAAATAATATGCAAGTGAGAAATAAAGGATATTACGGAACGAAATTGAAGAATATGATATAACAAAGCAACAAATCTGCTGGTGAGGTGTTATTTGGTGAGTACCAATATAATTTTCAATGTGTTTCTTTGTTTTTTACAAGTTGCTATTCGTACATAGTGCTCTATGCACCTATGCATATGCTTACTCAGGAAAAAAAAAAGGTGAATCTTAGAAGGTATTTTGTAGTAAAAGAGGTCATGGATTTAGGAAAATAAAAGGTGAGACAAATTATTTTGTCTATAAAGTAGATTTTGAAAAAATGACTATATATAATGTTTACGATGTGTTTTAGAATAAAATAGATGTTTTAACATAGAATTAGTGTATGCTCAGATTTCGTTTTCAATAGCCTGGTCAATAAGAGTCCAACTAAGGACTTTAATGGGGAAAATGGCATGAGGGATAGCGACCTAATGATCCTTTTTCTTATTATAAAACATATTTGTTAGTGTATGCTCAGATTATTCAGGGCCCTTTTCCCCTGGATACTGAAACGGGTCAAAGACAAAAAATAGTGTATGCTCATAATTCGTTTTCAATATCATGGTCAATGAGAGTCCAACCAGAGGGCTTTCATGTGCAAAAAAGGCATAACACAAGGTGATCTACCGGCCTTTTTGTTATTATAAAAAATGGATGCTTTAAATTAGAATTAGTGCATGATTTGATTTCATTTTCAATATCCTGGTAAATGAGAGTCCAAACGGAGGACTTTCATGCATGTGTAGAAAGACATAAGACAAGGTGATCTATTGACCTTTTTCTTATTATAAAAAATGAATGTTTTAAATTAGAATTAGTATATGTTCAGATTTCATTTACAATATCCCTGTGAATGAGAGGCCAACCGGAGGATTTTCATGCATATGTAGAAAGGCATAAGACAAGGTGATATATTGACCTTTTTCTTATTATAAAAAATGGATGCTTTATATTAGAACTGGTGTATGCTCAGATTTCATTTTCAATATCTTGGTCAATGAGAGTCCAACCGGACGGCTTGCATGTGCAGAAAGGCATAAAACAAAGTGATCTACTGACTTTTTTTTATCATAAAATATTGTTGTTTAAATTCGAATTCGTATATGCTCTGATTTCGTTTTCAAAATCCTAGTCTCCGAAAGTCCAACCGGAGGATTTTCATGTGTAGAAAGTCAAAAGACAATGTGATCTATTGACCTTTTTCTTATTATCCTTATAATGGCTGAGGGGATGAGTTTGTTAATGTCAAGAGCAATGTTGAGATTTTGTTAACTATTCTAAGTCAAAATTAAATCCGACATATTACATATATGTATAAATCCCATTAATTTAGTAACAATGTGATGTAACTTATAAATATAATTTGATTGACATTATGTTCACAAGTTAATCATGTGGCCTATTGAAATTTGCATGAATATAAGTGAGAAGGATAGGTTGCCCATTTTTTTCAAAGGCAACCTATACCTCACCATTTTTTGTAATAACAGCAAAAAACGAGAATCTAGAATTATATATTGTATTATCCTCCTCTCTATATTTAGAAATATCTAGTCATTCTTTAAAAATGGAAAAGTTAGATCCCTTATTTCTTGTTCAACCATTAATTGTCATTGTTGTGCAAAAACGTGTGCAAGTATACACAGTCTAACAAGTAATAAAGTGATAAGAAATATCGTTCCCACGAGGATTAATGTTTAAAAACTAACTCTATTTGCTAGCACTTGAATTAATAAGTAAAAAGTAAAAACGAAAGCATGGTAAAAATTCAATGTTGTGCAATCAGAGAGATATTGTGGTCTAGCCAAGACTAGGATCAGTAATCAATCACTAATGATGCGATGTTGTGACTAATGATGTGATAACATTCAGTGTGCAGAATGAAAGTGGATATTCCTATCACTGTGAACGAAATGTTGTCAAGGTTTCCTTATTCCTAAGCTCCCATTGAGGTTCATTTCGTAATTTGAAAAGTTTGTTTCCGATCACACTATGGCCCTAGCTTCATATTCATATCCTTCACTAGGAAAGAGTAATATCCCTGTTACTCTTCAAACCATATTAATTTGCGAAATCAGCACTTAAATTTCTTTCCAAAAATAAAAGCACATTATCCAAATTAAATTGATCAAGTTCAAAAAGGATGTGTAGCATTAACTCACACAAATTAATAAAGCATCAAGCATTAATCACATTAAACATCAATAGATCTTAATTACATCACCATAGTCTTGACTATAAAGAGATCTAGCTCATAATGAGCTTAGTCATGACAAAATAGCATCTAACTACCATAAACAAAGCCATCACAACAGCAACAGCATTGAAAACAGAATACACAGGAAAATACAGAGGAGTACAAACTAAATGAAGCTCAAAGTGAGCTTGAGGTGCTGTAGCTCTGCTCCAGAGTTCCTGTGCTGTGTAGATGAAGATCTGTGCTGCAGATTCTGAATTCCAGCTTCTAAAATAGAGTTTCAGCACCGAAAATGGTGGAAGGATGGTTGGGGAAGACGATAGAATAGTGAAATGGAATGTGGAATGGTACTCTCTGACCTATGGAACAGTGGAGGCTGAAGTGTGTGCACTTTTAGGGTAAAGTACCTATTTATACCCCTTTCTCTTTCCAAGTACTATGGGTTTCTTTCCGTGCTATTCTGCCAAGTGCTGCCAACCGTAACTCCAAGGACATTTTGTCTTTTAGCAGCCCACTACCGCACATATTCCAAAATGCCTTTTTCACTAAGGACAAAACACCTATTTCTTGCTTATACCACCTGAGATGCCTTTAATTTTGATCCTTTCACCAACTGTCTGTCACAATGCTGCCATAGTACTAGCCGCAGCACTGATTCAACTCTAACTCCTGCACACTAGCAAACAAGTTAAATCCCACAAAATGGCACTTGCGTGCCCAAACTATCATTTTCACAATTAAATACACTATTGCTAACTACACACAATTTTCCACATTTATTCACACGTATTACTCTGGGATCAAGATAATTCTCCTTTGTTTTGGGCATAAATAACTCACATTTCTGTGAGTTATCAGTCGTCCTGAGAGTCCTATTGACAGTGGACCCCCCTCCAGATGGCTCCTTCTTCTGTTGAAGTCCATGCAGTTTTTGCGCCACAATTCAAGCACCGGTCTCATGCAAAGGCCCCATCTCTACTTACTGCATTAAAGTTACTGGATGAAGGTTTATGAACCTCACAAATAGATTTGTCACTACAACCTTCCTTATTCAATCTTGTAAATTTTGTTCTTGATCTCAAACATAGCAAGAAGAAGGTTGCTCAAGTATATATATACGTGCCTATTTTCCTCTCTCAATTTTCAAGTTATTTTTGTCCACTTTCATAGTTTTACCATTATGATCACCAATTGCATGACACATACAAGCATCATAATACTCAATAGGAAGTTGAGAGAAGCAAACGCACAATGCGTCCCTACCGATGGACACACTAGCAGAATGAAAGTTAGGCCTCCACTCTCGGGTGGTTAAGCAATGATTGTAGATTAACCAAGGATCATCCATTAAGGCCTTCTCTTAGTCTTCTGAATTACTAAATGTAACCAAAAATAGTCATGCATTGAGGTGAACAATATGAATGATTTCATTCCTTACCCACATTTGGTTAAGACTTGGCTTCGCAACTCCGCTTTGGTAGAGAGGCTAAAAGCTGGACAATAATATTTCCATCGCTTCTTTTCCTGCACTGTGACCTCATCCTCTTCCTCTTCCTCATTATGTTCATCATTTGTTTCTTCTTCCTCTGTATCTCCATCATCAGAGTATGAATCAGAGTTGTCCATGTCAGCTTCTTCTTCTCCAACTCCAATGTTGTTTCCTAATAGCATGCTTTTGAATGATCAAGGCATGAACAGAATCACACTGCACCAAGTTCGTTTCACATTTCAAGTCCTGAACCACACTGTTAAAAAACAAACCATTTAAACGGGGGACTGTTTTTCTCCGAACTATTGGACCCGAACTAAACCGATACAATTCACCAAATTGCCCAAACTGTACTATTCCTCAAAATATCTTTTTTTTGAACCATCGCTTTGAATAATAGTTATATTTTGAACTTAGTTACTAGGTAAATAATGGCAAAATACCATCTGGGGTCCCATAACTTATTTTCCGTTTTCAATTAGGTTCTTTAAGTTTTCGGGGTAACGAATAGGTCCCTTAACTTTTAAAAACATTAAATCGTGGTCCTATTTTAATGTGTCTAATGGGCCTTTTAAACTGCTGAATGGGCATGTCACATAGGCTAATTTCAAAAATCCAACGTGTTTTCCCTTCTCTCTCTCTCTCTCTCTCTCTCTCTCTCTCTCTCTCAAAAAAAACCTAGATCTTAAAAAACCTCCATTGTTTCATCTCATCACCTCCCTGCACATCCCTCTCTCTTACTCTAGAAGCTTCACATAGTAAAGTAACATCCCTCTCTGCACATCATCTTTCATCTCATGTGGCCTCATACAGTAACAGTTTCTCCAACTCAACAAGCTTCAAATCCATTTCAAGCAAACTTTTCCCAATTGAAGGACCAAAATGTCGTTGCGGATCTAAGACAATAGTTCGTGTTGTGAAGAAAGATGGCCCTAACGCAAGAAGAAAATTATGGGGTTGCAAGAATTATGTGGTGATGAAGATGAATTTTGTGTTCTACGTTCTTAATGTTTAGGTCCCTTACGTTTTTTATGAGTAATTAGTCTCTTAACTAATTTATGAGTATCAAATTAGTCTCTTACGTGTTTTTTGATTTAATAAGTGCTTCATTATGGATGTAGGTTACTGGCGTTGACCTTGGATGCAACTATTTTATGTGGTATGAAGGTTGGTATCCAGATGTTGTCACTAACGAAGAATGTCTATGTTGTCGTGAAAAGGATATTGAGCCTCATGAAATGGATACTTCCTAAAAAAAGATATGGAGCTAATTTGATTGAGGAAGGCTTTGGTTGAAATGCATGGACATCAAAAATCAACAAAGGCTTTGGTTGCAATTCAGAATTGGCTGGGCAAGGTGATTTTTGATAATCTAGTAGGTATCGAGCATTTTCGGGCTCATGGTTTGCAATTGAAATCGAAGAAGGCATGTAGATTGAAATATTTTATTTGGATGGTTGTCACTTGGTGTATTTAGTTCATAAGCATAGAAGGTTGCAATTCCAATCTTAAGATTTCTGATTGGTGGGATAATCCTTTTGTTTGTAAGAACTCGATGTAACTGACTTTTTGCCTCATTCTTCCTGTGGTACTCTTTTTCCTCCTTGGGTCTTTCTCCTATGGGGTTTTGGCCCATGGAGGTTTTAATGAGGCCCCTTGTATTTGTCTCGGTATGGGTGCCCGCTTGCACCCTTTTTAATATAATTTTTGCTTATAAAAAAAACAAAGGACCAAATAAAAATTGTAGTTTGTCACATTCTTAGTATTATGAGTGATATGTGCAATGGTTATTTCCATGTTGCTGACTACTAAGAATTAGGATAAGCTGATTGTTAAAGACTAAGGTCAACACATTAAATTACAATTTTACGTATGGTTGTCCATGTAAGTTGGGTTTGTATGATTAATGCAATGAATATTTTCTGTTTATTCACAAATGGTTCCAAATGTTTCATCAATTACATATGACTGTGACACAGAATGGACAAGATTCATATATTCCTTGTCATTGAATTTAGCTCAATTTTCCATTTTCATGGCCCCAAGATCATCTATCAACTGTTTCATTACCTCAGAAGCTTCATACCACACACTAACTATTTTTAGATACCCCATTCCTTTAATTATGTCTTTAACCTCAAAATAACTCCACGTATCTACTTCACATTCCCAATTAGTGACTTTCCCCTCTTGATAAATATCCCACCCACAAACCCATCAACATGAAAAACATCAATATTAACCTATACATTTACCAAAATACCCTCAAATTATAAAAGCATTGAAAATGATATTCAACAGGCAGTGCATTGAAAAAGGCATTCAACAAAGAACATTTACATATGGCAGTGCATTGAAAATGATATTCAAATGGAAAAAAGGAATTCAACAAAGTAATTCAAAGGAATATTACATTTTGGGACCAAAAAACCCTAACCCCACATGAAAATCGTGTCTTGGGACCCAATAAATCCCTAACCCCACATAACATCATACACAATAAGACAAACAAACATACAAACCCCACTAATACCCCACATTTCACAACTTTCATCAAAGAAACACTTATAAAAAACTAATTTTCAGAAAAAGTTTCACAAAATCTCAAATAAACAATAGATGAAGTCTTACCTTTTGTGATTAACCAAACCAGAAGCTTCAATTTCAGCAAAGAAACCAACGAAGCCTTCGTTTTCTTCTCTCTCAATTTTCTTCAAACTAGAAGCTCTTGTTGATTAATTTTGTAGATAGTTGTTGGTTGTTAATTGTTGGTTGTTGGTTATTAGGTTAGTTGGTGGTTGTATTAATTAGGTTGGTTATGTTTCTCTTGTATATATAGAGATGTAAATCCCACTCAACAAATCAATCAAATATTCTGATTCAAGTGGTATCAGAGCAATTTTGGTCCTGTTATTCTCATTAGGGTTCTCAGCAGCTCACAAGCGCTGGCCCACAATTTTTGTTTTGTCTGAACAGTCCAGAAACAGTATTTCCTTCATTGTAGTCTCTCTATCCTTCCTTTCTTAAACCGTATAGCCCTAAAACACAAAAACCCCTCCTTTACTTATCCAGTGATCTCACCACCCACACCATCACACTCGCCATCAAATTCCAATCCACCCGTTAAAGTTACGCCGCCTCACGCCACCGCACGCGCCTCCACACGCCACCACAACAGTTTCCCTCTTTCGGCGCCAGCCCCACGCGCCGCCCTACGTGGATCTTTTGGCTTCGCTTCTGTTGGACAGCTTGTAGATCGACCTCTCCTCTTCCTGTTTTGGGGGTCCTTTTCACATTTGGAGCACTTTGATATTTTGGGTACTCTTGATCCTTTTTGGGTTTGGTCCTTTTTACGTTTTTTGTGGCTGTCCTGTCGTTTGTGTTGCTATTGGTCATTGTTACGGTTTCAGAATACTTGTCTCTTTCTAAAAACAGTGTTGAAATTCTTTTATCATGGTTGAAGGTCAAAAGGAAAGTAAGTCTGAAGAAGTGTTGAAGAAGAGTTTGATCTCCTTCACTTTTTCTGGATCTCCTACCATCACTTTAGAGAAGTTGAATGGAAAGAATTATTTGGATTGGCGTAATGCGGCAGAAATATGGTTTTTGGGTCAGGGACTATCTGACCACCTTGAGAAGAAGGTGGAAGACATCGATGCCTCCATAAAAGAAGAATGGAAGAAGGCTGATTATCAACTTTTGACACTATTGTTACAGTTTGTTGAGCCAAAGTTGACGGTGCATTTTCGTCCATATAGAACATGTTACGAGATTTGGAAGAAAGCACAAATGGTCTATGCTAATGATATACAACGATTGTATGAGACAATCCACAATCTAGCAACACTACAGATGTCTGACCATGATTTGCCTTCCTATCTGAATAAGGCACAATCTATCTGTGAGGAAGCAAAGTTGATGCTGTTAAATGAGGATGTGAAGAAGATGACAGAGAAAATAGATAATATGCTTATGGTACTTGTTCTCCATTGTCTACACAGACCTTGAATCTGTCCGGAACCAGACGTTGACTAATTCTGATGTTCCAACGTTGGAAGCGTTATTTGACCATTTGCTCCGAGTCCCTTCTCTAGAAGTATCAGGTGGCACTAGTACCCCATCGCCTATAGAGTCTTCAATATTGATATCTAATGTTGCTAACCGTGGAGGTCGAGGTCGAGGTCTTGGTCGTAGAGGTGGTGGTCGTGGCAGAGGTGGTAGAGGAAATCTTCATTGCTCTTATTGTAAGAGAGATGGACACACTCAAGATCGGTGTTATTCTCTTCATGGATTTCCGGACAAAACAGCTAATGTGGCCCAATCTTCAGAGTCTGAGGGAGACAGTCTTTTCTCTGCCAGTGAATATAAGGGGTTCCATCAATTTAAGGCAGCACAACAGGCATCGTCCTCTTCTGCTGCTGCTTCTACAATTGTAGCTCACACGGGTAATTCTACGGTCTGTCTTTCCCATTCTGAGTCCCTTGGACCATGGATTGTAGATTCTGGTGCATCTGATCATATATCTGGTAATTTATCACTCCTTTCTCAATTATCTCCTCCTAAAACACCTCACACCATTACTTATGTTGATGGGTCTAAGTCACATGCAACTGGTGTTGGTAAGGCTTCACCTCTCCCAACAATACCATTAAACTCAGTATTATTTGTACCTGGTTGTCCATTTGATTTAATTCTGATGGTGTTCATATACAGGACCGGAGTACGAAGCATACGATTGGAACTGGATCTAGGTCACGAGGTCTTTTCTATCTCCATTCAGCCCCATCCACTATATGCGCTGCTTCGGTGTCTTCAGAAACTCTTCATCGTCGCCTTGGTCATCCAAGTTTGGATAAGTTCAAGCGCATGGTCCCTCATCTTTCACACCTACAGTCTCTGGATTGCGAGTCATGTCAACTTGGAAAACATGTTAGAGTTTCCTTTCCTAGTAGTGTCAACAGTCGAGCTACTTCTCCTTTTGATATTGTTCATTCTGATGTTTGGGGTCCTAGTCGTGTTCCTACTATTTTAGGTTATAAGTACTATGTTACTTTCATTAATGACTTTTCAAGATGCACTTGGTTGTTTTTATTAAAAGATCGTTCTGAGTTATTTAATGACTTTCAAACATTTCATTCAGAAATTCAAAATCAATTTGGGAAGACAATTCGAGTTTTACGCAGTGATAATGCAAAAGAATATTTCTCTGCGCCCTTTAACTCCTTTTTGACTTCCCACGGCATGATACACCAATCTAATTGTCCTCACACACCACAACAGAATGGTGTGGCTGAACGAAAGCATCGTCATATTGTCGAAACTGCTCGAACACTATTGATCAATGCCAATGCACCATTGAAATTTTGGGGTGACACTGTTCTTACAGCATGTTATTTGATTAACCGTATGTCGTCTTCTGTTCTAGGTAATCAAATTCCTCAGTCACTTTTGTTTCCACAAGAAGCACTTTATGTTGTTCCCCCATGTGTGTTTGGTTCCACCTGCTTTGTCCACGACCTCACTCCTGGTCGTGATAAATTGTCCGCTCGAGCTGTCAAATGTGTCTTTGTTGGGTACTCTCGTGTTCAAAAGGGATATAGATGTTACTGTCCTAATACACATCGTTTTTATGTGTCTGCCGATGTTACTTTCTTTGAGGACACAATGTTCTTTGCGTCACCAGTCACTTCCAATTCAGTGCCACCTCTTGTCTTACCTGTACCTCTTCTTGATGTTTCTCAAGTTACAAAGCAAGACACTTCTCCTCCAGAGCAAGTCACTCCCACAGAGGCTGATCATAGGAATGTTATTAATTTTGAGAGTCGTCGTAAGAGAACCATAGAGCCTGCTCTTCCACTTGATTTTCGTGACTCAGATCCTACTTCAATCCCTTCTTCTGCTGCGGTTCCTCCTGACACTTCCGCTGACCAGCCCATTGCAGTTCGTAAAGGTAAACGGTCCACTATTAATCCCCGTCCTATTTACAATTTTTTGAGCTACCACAGGCTATATCCTTGCCACTCTGCCTTTGTTGCTGTTTTGTCCTCTATTACAATTCCTAAGAATGTTCAGGAAGCATTGTCTCATCCAAGATGGAGATAGGCAATGATTGATGAGATGACAGCCTTGGAATCTAATAGTGCATGGACTCTGATGGACAGGTGGATCGGCTGAAGGCTCGCTTGGTAGCTAAAGGATATACTCAGATTTATGGTTTGGATTATGGTGATACTCTCTCCGGTTGCAAAAATGGCATCAGTTCGTTTGTTTTTGTCTATGACTGCCATCCGTCGTTGGCCTTTATACCAACTTGATATTAAAAACGCATTCCTCCATGGTGATTTAGAGGAGGAGATTTATATGGAGCAACCACCTGGCTTTGTTGCTCAGGAGAAGTCAGACCTTGTTTGCAAGCTTAGAAAGTCGTTGTATGGTTTAAAATAATCACCTCGAGCCTGGTTTTGAAAGTTTAGCAAAGTGATCCAACAATTTGGCATGATACGTTGTGAAGCTGATCACTCAGTTTTCTTTAAATGCTCACCCTTTAATAAAATGATCTATCTTGTGGTGTATGTAGACGATATTGTCCTTACAGGTGATGATGAAGAGGGCATTAAACAACTTAAGCAACACATGTTAAGCACTTTCAAACCAAGGATCTTGGTCGTTTGCGATACTTTCTTGGAATAGAAGTTGCTCAATCCAAGTGTGGTATTGCCATTTCTCAGAGGAAATACACTCATGATATTCTGAAGGAGACTAGGATGCTTGACTGTAAGTCTGTTGATACTCCTATGGACCCAAATGTAAAGCTTATACCTAATCAGGGGGAGCCCTTTGCAGACCCACGTCGATATAGAAGATTGGTTGGAAAGTTAAATTATATCGCTATGACCAGGCCAGATATTGCCTTTCTGGTTAGTGTCATTAGTCAGTTTCTTAACTCACCATGTGAGAGTCACTGAAATGCAATTGTTCGGATTCTAAGATATATCAAAGGATCACCCGGCAAAGGGCTTATCTATACAGATAAAGGCTACACTAATGTTCTTGGATATTCAGATGCATATTGGGCAGGAGATGTTGGTGATAGAAGATCCACTTCAGGCTATTGTGTTCTCCTTGGCGGTAATTTGATCTCATGGAAAAGCAAGAAACAGACTGTTGTTGCAAGGTCAAGTGTTGAAGCTGAGTATCGTGCTATGGCTAATGCAACATGTGAACTTGTATGGTTAAGACATTTGCTTCAAGAGTTGAAGTTTTGTAAAATTGGTCCTATGGAACTTGCATGTGACAACCAATCCGCTCTACATCTCTCATCAAATCCAATATTTCATGAGAGAACTAAACATATAGAGGTCGATTGTCATTTCATTAGAGAGAAGATTCTCTCAGGGTTCATCAAAACTTCCTTCGTCAGCTCTAATGATCAAATTGCAAACATGCTAACTAAGTCCTTGAGAGGTCCCAGCTTGAGGGGGAGTGTTGATTAATTTTGTAGATAGTTGTTGGTTGTTAATTGTTGGTTGTTGGTTATTAGGTTAGTTGGTGGTTGTATTAATTAGGTTGGTTATGTTTCTCTTGTATATATAGAGATGTAAATCTCACTCAACAAATCAATCAAATATTCTGATTCAAGTGCTCCAAACCAGCAAGCGAGCCAGAAAGGAACCCTAGCTATGAACTAGGAAACGAACCAACGAAGCTTTCGTTTTCCTCTCCTACTTTGTTTTCCTTGCAGCATGCGAACCAGAAAGGAATGGAACCCTAGCTCTCGATGCTATCTTCTCGCTTCTCTCTTCGAAGGTCTTCTCGTTATCTAAGTTTTGTTTCCTAAGTTTATTTTTCTGACAGTATTAGAAATGAAAGCTTACAATGACCCCTAATGTTCATTGCCTACATGGCATGCCCAATCAACAGTAGTTGTAGCTACATCAGACACTGGTTAACGCAGTTAGCGTTAAAACCTTAAATAGGACAATAGTGCAATGTTTTAAAAAGTTGAGGGACTTATTCGTTACCGCGAAAACATAAAGGATCTGACCGAAAACGGAAAATAAGTTAAGGGACCTGGGATGGTATTTCACCTTACTAGTTACTTTTTGTCAATTAGCGGTTATTTTGAAGTGAATTGAAATACTAAGAACTAAATTACTAAATAAAGTGGTTGGGTGACAATTAAATATAAGGATCAGTAAAATCAGTCAACCCTTCCAATTCCAAAACCTTAATACATAACAACAACTTAAGAGTTAATGTTACTCTTTTTCCGGTTTGGTTAAGTTAGTGAATGTTCAGAAATGTTACTAAAGGTTCGGCTCATAACAATATGGTTCGACAGTTTAGTTCAATTATGTTCAGCAATTCATTTTGACCGTCCTACTCTCAATAGGGTTTTTGCTCTCCTGACTTTGAATTTTTATGCATTTTACTTTTGGAGCAAGACTTGTACATGAAATGAGTCGGTTATGTGTAACAGTTTTGCATCTAATTTTTCCAGTGCTTTTTTCCGCTTATCTTTTCTTTATTTTTCGGAATATTCACTTTTTTGAATTAATTAGTTTAAAATTTGTGTCTATAATGAAAAAAAAGCATTGGTCGCTACAAACAAAGTCTTGTTGGGCATTCTTCATTGCTAGAGATTATGTGTTAACATCTTAGTGACTATTTGGTTGTCTTTTCTTGTTAGCTTAGATAAAATGACAAATGTACACCGTGAACACTATCTAACAGACACACCATAGAGTTGATGTTCTCATGTTGTTGAAATTATCAATGCAATCAGCAATAGATGGGGGATGACTATTTGGTTGTCTATTATAATAAATCCTCAATTTTGTTTTTAAACAAAAAAATTCACTACTATTTGTTTCTCGTTAGAAATAATATTCTTTGCAATTTGTAAAATTCCTAGTTTTTGAAGCAAAATAGACTCAAGTTGTATCAAATCTGTCTTTTTTAGGAAAATATAAAATTTGTCTTTTTTTGACAAGGTATATAAACTTTGCTTTATATATTAGTATAAGGGACTATTAATAAAATGTTGGAGATTAACTAGAAAATTTAAGAGATATTTATTATTTTGTTATACTTTAAACTAAAATAAGAGATACTAGTAGAGTGTGCAAGTTTATGGACTAATGGAGATGAGTGTAAGTTAGAATTAGATACGGCCAAGGAACAAGTCAAAAGATAATCTATGCAATACTTCAATTTAGGAACAAGTCAATTCAGATATCTATGGTAATACTTCCAAAAAAAATTGACCAAACCTGTTTTTAATTTTTAAAAAGCAAGATATTATTATTATTACTACTACTCGTACCTAAGTGTGCTCACTACTCGCACTTTAACTATAAAAACCCCTTGACGGTTGTGTCAGCAGCAGCAACACAATGGTGGAAGATCAACCTCAATCAACCCCAAACCCTTGAGAGAAATTCCAGAAACACCCGCGTCATGTCTCGCCTCAAAGACTCTATCCTGTCTCAACTCGATCCCTCCGGTTTCGCTTCCCTTCACACCGCCGATCACTCTTCTTTCCTTCAAACTCGCCTTCAACATTTTTTCCAATCCTTCCATACCGCAACTCACCCTCCTTATGCCCTGATGATACGTAGGGCAATAACGGAATTGAACGACGGGAGTGGATCGACGGAGGAAGCAATATCAGAGTTCATTCGAAAGGAATACGAGGATTTGCGGTGGACTCATACGAAGATTCTGGACTTTCATCTGAAGAAATTGTGCCAAGTTATAGACCTTTTGTTCACTGAGGACGGAAGGTACGCGCTTCCAGTTGACGACGGGGAAGGGACACGACAAAAATGTAAGGGTGGCAGGAAAAGGAAGATTGATCACGGGAATGGAGATGGAGAGAGAACGGGGATGGTGGAAAGTGTTGAGATTAGAGAACAATTTCAGAAGGAAAGTAGCATAGAAGTATCATCACCAGCACAATTGCAACCGCAAATATCTTCTGACATTGATTTGGGTGGAGTGTCCAAAATGAAGGCTTCATTAACTTGTAAGAGTGTAAATGACGACGATGATGACAATGAGCTTCCTCAGCATTACAATCAAAGAAATCCTAAAAGAAATCTTGATGAAAACCCAAAGCCTCAACGTCTTAAACATAAAATACAAAAGGGTCCTAGAGGAAGGCCTCACAAGACAAAGAATGTTGCAAACTCCCAAGAGGAATCATCTTTTAATAAGCAGGGGTCCATTGCAAACAACACAGTGAAGCAAGGTCGAGGGAGGCCTCAGTAAAGTAAATCATGATACCGAACAATGTGGAGAGCAATCTCAACCAAGAGATCGAGCAAAGCCGAGTGGTCGTAGTCGTGGTTGTGGTCGAGGTAAATCTGCAACCACGACTGCGGTAAATCTGAATACAAACCAATAGTTGCAACCACAAGACAACAGTGCGGGGGTCTATCTTAAAAGTCATCAATTCTACCTGCTCCTGTGATTCTTTAGTACATATATTTTACTAGATGGTAGTTTGATTTGATTCTTATAGCTGATTGCATATTCTCTCCTGTTTGATAATGGAACTATATCTTGTTTTTCTGGTAATAAATTGTTTGTACTTACATAAGCAATCTTATCTAAAAAAACTATAAAAAATTCAATTAAGAATTGATCAAGTTTACATAATTCAATTAAGAATTGATCAATTTTTTCAAATCATTTGTAAAAAGATTCAAATCTAATACATTAAATATTCAAAATATAATAGTATTTAGCAAAATAAAAACATCCAAAATATTAGTAGTTATATGTAATTTTTAATGAATATATCATTTTTTTGTCAAAAAAAATGAACATATCATTTTATTTTAAAGTATTGATTATTTTTTAAAAAATTAATAATTAGTCATTTTTAAAGAATAAACTGCAGAAGTGCACAGTACTAGTAGAGTTTTCTTTTGTGATTATTTTAAATTCACGACACTAATAAGCCACATATGACAGGATTATTGACAGTTGGAAATGAAAAATATAGCAATTCAATCACAATTAATCTAAAACAAGTAAAAGTAAAGATGCAGAGAAAAATCAAGTGTGCTCAAAAGTGAAAACATCCTGTGTTTCGGATTGGGTCACGAGGCACAACTCCAGATATAGGTCTTAAATCAGCCCAATAACTAAGGTCCAAATCCAATACAATTGATCTCATCTATGCCTATCATAAATCAACGGTCAAGATTCACTCAAATGATCCAACAGACCAAGGCTGGTCTTGTGCCTATAAATATGGGCCCACCCTGCTAGATAAAGGTTCAATTTGAATCCCTACTCACTCTGAGATTCTCACTTTACTGACTTGAGCGTCGAAGTGGCTTCCTATGTACCACACCCGAGGCAGACTTCCAGGACCCAACTTCAAGAAGGCGCAAGGGCGGGGACATATTTTGCATTCCCCGTCCCCGAATCCCTTATATTTCACCGTTCGCCTTCCCAAACCCAACGGGATGAATGATTGATCCCCATCCCTGTACTCAACTAATTTGAGGATCCCCTCCCCAATTCCATCCTCGTAGCCACGTCAATGTTGTCTTCTTTCTTTCTCAAATGATATCCTCGTCTTCACTTTTCAAAGTGGGAAGTAACACTAGTCAATATTTCCCCTACAAAATTAGAAGAACAAGTTAAATATAAACATTTAAGTTGATAAAATTGGAAGGTAGTGATAAATAAACGGATGGTAGATATCTCTTTCATTATCGGGGTCTATTACTCATTAGTTAATTGAGAACTCATCTATATCTATATCTATATATGATACAATTACGAATATACTTGGAAAGGAAACAAATATAACATTGATTCCTATTGGTCCACCTCATTTCATTAATCCTAAGTGGACTAATCAACTTGCAACGTAATTAAATGATATGTAATTTCAATAAAGAAATTTTTTAAAAGGAACCATTAATACATAAAAATAATTGTGCCTCATAAGCAACAATATATAAATGGTAATGTTATTATTGACGTGGAATTAATATTAAAAAATCAATCTCTTCACATTAAGTTTTAATAAACAACTGTAAATTATAAAATAATAATGAATTAATCCAATGACATAATATACAAGCTTATAAAAAAAATGACATAATATATAAATTCCGTACCAATTTCGATTTTTTTTGCTCACAGCTCACTCCAGATTCCGTTTCCGTTTATAATGGCACAAATGATACTAATTTGTTTTAACTAATTGCATTTAAAAAACTTTTTTAGAACAACAACAAAGGAGTCGTTTCAAATTTGAATACTGTATTACATATCAATTACTCTTCATATGAATTTATTCTCTACCTGCACATTAGCAATAATTTCATACGTTATATAACCCAATGTGCATTCAACCTGATTAAATGTGCCAACTTTTCAACAAGGAAACATTTCAAAGTAATGGGAACAAATTCGAAGGGCTCTTAATGTTTATAATAAAAAATGGGTAAAATACGTTTCTCTCCTCTCACCTAATGCTACCTTCCTTCACAAGCTTCTAACCTACAATAAATGCAAATAATAAAACGCTAATAATCAGAATCCATCACATAATTCCCTCAAAAAAAAATAATCAATCACATAATTGTAGTATATCCAATCACTTGATGGTAATTTTTAATACTCTTGGCACGGTAACCCTAAAACTCCAATGCCTCTCTCACCTCCTCCACTGCGTCTCCCACTTTCTTCCCTCTCAGGCCGAAGATGAGGAAGAATCGAATCAAATAAGTTCACCATGTAATCATTTTTGTTTTTGTTTTTTAGTTTCATAATTAATCTTACGTTTTCATAAATCTTTACCCTTCTTATTGACTGTTTTGTTATATGATACTTAGGCTCAGGTTCTAAGATCAATTATGGAGGTCTTGGAATAAGCAAGGTACGTGTTCTTCAACCAATGCTCCTCTTTTTTTTTTTTTTTGCTCATTCTGTTTTATGTAGAACCCGTGTTTCCTACATTCTTACTTCTCCAGTGTGGCTCTTTTCTGTTATCATATTTATAGTATCTGTTATGATATGATCTTTTCACGAGCAGCAATGATTTATCAGAATGGACAATAGATTTGTAAATCCTATTTGTTGAATTAAATGCTTTCCACAGTCATTACTTGACACCATGAAATGGACACCCTTATGATGATGCTCATAAATCTCAACAGCATTTGTGATTGCATTGTCATCATATGTAGTTCTATAACAATAGCTAATCCCTGGTTTATCCAAGTACTTGCAAATGAGTTCTCCTTGAAAACCACCAACAATCAACAAATTATCACGTACACCTATTGTAGTAATCTTTGTCTTTGTAAATCCTTCCAAAACAGTTCCAGGATGTTTCTCAGATGGAGCTACATGTCCTAACAAATCGAAGATTTCCAATCTCTTGGAGTTCAAAGATGACCAATGTATAATTGAGTGACTAGATTTAGAAACAAGATACACATCATGGTTTGAGGTTGACCAAACCAAGTTCCTTAATTGAAAATGAAGTATTGTTGATTTCACAGATGTAGTGTTTTGATATATTTTCATGGTTCTTCTACTGCTCTAATCTGGTTTCTCTATATCTCTCACGACTAATGCCCAATCTATCCCATTGTATACCTTGGATATCCTTTCCTTTTCTAGCTTCCTCAGCAGTAGTATCTGTTTTCCTGTTATCATCATCTGATTCAGAATCACGGATATACATATAACCATCTACTACAACATACTCCATTTCTTCATGCTGCTGAGACATGCTCACTCACTGATACCTTGTTTATATGTAATGTAAGGAGCTTGTGATTTGATTTTGAAGAGAATTGAATTGAATTGAAATGAATTGAGAAAATGGGAGAGCTGATTTGATTTGTGTCTTGTTTTATTATTTATAGTAAATGAAATTAAATTTAGAACCGAAGAATGAAAGTAACATACGTCCAGCTCATATTTCAAAAAAAAAAAAAAACATATGTCCAGTTCATTTTATTTTCAATTCTTGTTCCGAAAGTGTCTCACTCTCTATTTTGACCATGTCTTCTTCATCGTATTAACCGTTTCCTTAAACCATTTTGGGCCACTCATTATGGTACTAAAACAACCAAATTTTAGAGCTAGTCTTGAGCACAACGTGTGCTTAAGAATTGCCTTTTATATCAATAAACTTTTAAGCTTTAAGAAAACTGCTACTTAAATTAACAGTAGAAGTGCACAATAATAGAAGACTTTTCTTTTATGATTCTTTATTGGTCAATGTGATTAATTTTAATTTTAATTCATGACAATAACTAAAACCACCAACCTCATGAAAAGCAACCAACAAACTCTACCAGGCAATCCAATTGAAGAATCCTATCATTATTTTTATAAGCCACATGACAGGATTATTGACTTTTAGTAAAGCTGGACATGAAAAATATAGCAATTCAATCACAATTTATCCAAAACAAGTAAAAGTAAAGTTGCAGAGAAAAATCAAGTGTGCTCAAAAGTCAAAATGTTATGAAAAGTGTATATAGCAACGCCCTTAACATGTTAAGTGCTTTTTTTAAAATGATAATGTAACTCTATTGCTCTTGTGAGGTTTCAACAGGTGTCTCAGACTCAGATAGTGAACCCCATTCAGTCCATGATCCATCATAAACTGGTACTTCTGTCTTTCCTAGACGATGAAGACCCTGAAAAAAAGTACATAATCACATGTAAGAAAAAGAGATTTTCAATATATCAAGGTTTAATCATGTGTTTTTGCAGCTCCAGAATAAAGTTGTTATTTGGACACCAAAAATTTCCGACTAAACTGAATTAACCATCAACTGAATTGAATTAAGCATAAATTTGAACGTGATTAACCACAATATTAACTGGGCTCGTTTTAGACCAGAGAGAGAGAGAGATACCAATGCAAGAATGCATGCAGTTACACCAGTTCCACAAGAAGTCACAACTGGGCTTTCCAAAGAAATGCCTGCAGATCAATGGTAATGTGGGATGATGGTAGAATATCAAGAAACAAAAAGGTGCAAGTGATTTCAGTTTCAGCATTATAAATATCTATTCGTAGAAAGACATTGAAACCTTCTTGTTCAAAACGCTTCTTTAGTTCATCAGCTGGTAATAATGCATGTGAACCATCCAACATCTGCATGCAGGTAAAGACAATTAGTACTGATTAAATAGTCTGACAAATACATACACACATAATACAACAATAAACCAATAAGTTCATAATGATAATTAATGATGAACAACGGTATCAGCCAGTAAATACATCTGGATCAGAATTGAGACAAGATTGTATGGTTTTTATTGCAAGAGATGAACAAACATTATAGAATAATAATGTGATACAGCATATCTTAGTCCACGTATTCAAGACGGTGTCGGTGATATAATTGGAGAAACCTGCTATGCTTCTGTGAGTAATAACTAATAAGGCATTAGCATATGATGCACCTACCTGGGGAAAAGGAATACATTTGCTGTTAGGTACATGACCACTTCTGATTCCCTTTCTGGGCTCTGCTGCAATTCCATCAAACCTGCATCAAACGATAAAATCTCCATAAATCCCACCGGTCAGAAACATCCTTTCTATTATTCTATATGACAACTTGACAAGCACAGAAAAACGAAATCCTACTGAAAATGAAGTTGGTAAAGAAAACTACGACCATGCACCAATAACATACACCCAACCTAAGTCTCATTCCCTACAAGATGAGATATCTGCCACTGTTAAAAATAAAAAATAAAACATCCATTGGGCGAAATGGTTTAATATCAGAGAGGAGTGAATCACAACAACTTTTACACTTTACTTAACCATTTTAAAAGTCGCAAGACCATTTATGGAGATCTATTAGACACGATTCAGTCCTAGAATGTTATATAACCTTTCAAGATCCACGCGTATATAAGCATGTTAGCAGGAATAAAGGAATCAGACCTTACACAAGAGTACTTTTCTTAGAATGTTAATGTAATGATCACCCAACTCAAGTTAAAAAGCTGATTTTCATTTCAAAGTAAGAGCCTATAAATCCTCAGCCAAAAAGCACCAGAATATACGAACATTTCCAAAATTTTCCTACGTTCTTGGTGCCACCCGGAACAGATCGTAGATACATCTGCTAGAAATTACAGGACCAAAGAGATGAAGATTCATCTTATAGGAGAAGTAAGCTTGAGAGCTTGAATGAGAAAATTTCTCATAAGGAATCATATTGATTGAAAAAGGATAACAAGAGTGAATACAAATATACAATGCGCTCTATATATAGAGCTCTAGTGAGATTAACAAACTAAAAAAAACTAACTAAATCCTAATAGTTGGAACAACCCCTAACTAACTATTATTTTTAATAACATTATCAAGGGTTACACAACTAAGTGACAAACTACATATTATTTAGTGGCACAAGTACAGTCATGTTATTTGCTGATACGAACAAGGTTAATGAAGGGCATATTGGGAATATTCAGATTGTTAATGAAAGAAAGAAGTGGAAACCAATCACTTGGGGACCACTAGCACACACCACAATCTGATATAACAAACTCTGCCTACGTGGCAGTGAGGAGGGGAATGGAAAGAATATTCAGAATGATTTGGAAAGAGAAATGGGAGGTATAAGAAGAGGAAGGAGTAACTGTTCATTAGGCTGGAATTGGGAATGGTTTGGGAAGGGACTTGGCAATAGGATTGCCATTTCACTGTTTCATTGTTTTATTCTCATTTTCCTTGTAATTCACCATCATCAATTTCAGAGAGATCCTCTGAAATTGCAGTAAATAATACAAGGATTCATATATTCCCTTATTCTGTTTTTAGCTACGTATCATTTGCTACCAAGCGGTGCAAGAATAGGCAGTAGTAGGTCTTTATTTACTGAAGCACATAAAAATGGAAATATATCTCCGTTATCTAAATTGATCAAAATACTAGTTACCAACTAAGGCTTGATCTTTTGTCAAAAAAAAAAAACTAAGGCTTGATCAATTATTCTATGATCACAAAAACAGAGGTGCAGCCAGCATAGAAACAATTACCAAAGCTTCTTTGGCATTATTCAGAGTGAACCACTGACAAAATTTCATGAAACATTGACCTGCCATTGGTCCGTGGTGCAGGATGATACATCGCTTCCTGACATCATTTATATTCCTTTTTTAAAACAAAAAATGGCATGGGGATCAAATTGTGCTTCCAATAGGTAAGTTTTAAATGACAGTATATCGCAAGTTCATTTCCCTTTTGCAGCACTTGAGTCAGGGTCCCAAGTTGGACAACAGTAGCCAAAAAAGTACTGTCACATTCTTATAGTTAACAGCTTATACGTCAAATCTGTATATACAAAATTCAATGTATAGGTTTTCATTACATACATGCCAGGGTAATCAATTCCACGCTATAGCACAATCAAGTTTCCTTATGGCATCATGTTTTGGAGTAGGGACCATTTTGTCCAAAATCACAAAACACCGATGTCATGGCCGCTACAGTGAACAAGTGTAATGCCCTTATTTGCTTTTGTTTTCTGAGTTTTCCAACCCAAATTATTATATTTTTATGATTCCACCAGCTTTTGGCATTAGAAGCATTAAAGGGTTTGAAACCCTTTTTAATTGATGATTCACGCAAAAAACACCTAAACTAAATGTAACCTGTTTCAAACTTTAACCCCCAACAGGCCAACAGAAACATTTCCAGCCAAGCCTGGCATTTACCAGCAGCATAAAGATGCTCGCCAGAGTCATCAGTTGGTGTGTGCAGTTTCTGTTGCAGGTCTCTGCACAGTTTTCTTTCCATGGGATGGGAGTTTTGTCTACTGTCTGCACAACACTTCAGTTTTACAGTTCATCCACTTTATAGTTCATAGCTCTTATGTTCTGTCGCAATTCACAGCTCCTTTTTTTCTATTATTTCCATCATCTCAGTTTTATTTCCATTAATTCCATCAACTTATTAAGATTAGGTGTTGTACTATTTCCCCTATGCTCTTCGACTTTTGTTGTTAATGCCTTGTTAATTCTGCCTTCAATTTATGGTGATTATTTGTTTAGATTATTACTTTTGATTATTATTCCTGAACACGTCCTTAATTTTTGGCATTTTCTTCATTTTTGAGCATTTATGTTTGTATATTATAAATTAGTAATCTTTATACTATAACGTTCGGTATAGCAACCATCCTGCAATAGCATTTCTGGGATTGATAACTATGTTACATGCAAATCATGAATCATGAGAAAGTATGCAACTAAGAGAGAATGTAAATCACCTGGGCTTTGATCGAGCATCTACGTGTTGGTGAGATTTTTCCTCTATATTTTTCTTTACCTAACGAAAACAATAAACACAGAAGAAATAAGGAAGCAGGATCAATAGCCACATTTCTTTTTTCTTTTAAAACGGAACTTCTCCTATCACAATATGTTTACATTTTTATCTGTCGGCAATCACGACATACATATTCAAGTTTTGCATTTGAAATAGCACTAATAATTCAACAAACCTGTTCAAGGGTCCAAACAAGATGTGGCTGAAATTTAGTCTCAAATGTGATTGGACCAGCCTGAAAACAAAAAATGAACATGAAAAAGCAATGCATTAAAACAGAATATAAATGCCAAATTAAACTCCAAGTAAAAGAAAAAATAAATCATATTAAAATATATGGACAAATTCCAAACTCACTGCTTGTCCTTGATATACTTTCTCTATCGCCTCACTTGCAGCACTGGCTTTGAGAATCGCATCACCGGAAGCACTAGATTCAACATCATAACCAGATGCACGCCATCTTGGCAGGCCACCATCTAATACCCAAATTCTATCATGCCCAAACACTCGGAACATCCTTTTTAATCATTGAATAGAGGAAAATGGTATTAAGGAAACTACATAGGAAATTCCATGATTACACAATACAATACACTTATTAAATATATTGTTTTTACAACACATCATGGCTTACCACCAAACACGAGCTGCACTAAATAATCCTTTTCCATCATAAACGACCAAGTCATCTTTGTTCTCTATGCCAAGTGCAGAAACAGCAGCAGCAAAAGCTTCCTCGGATGGTAACATATGTGGCAACTGATATAAACAAATATGAGTCAGGTAAACAAGAATCTTATAAAGAATAAAATGAAGAGAGATCAGCTCACATTTGTAGTTCGGTCTGCTATTCCATCTACGTCGAAGAAAAGGGCCCCAGGAATGTGAGCAACCTGTTGCAAATAGTGTTGTACAAAATACACATTAATCGAAAATGGTAGACAGAAAAATTAACATCATATAACTAAATGCAAGAGAATATATTGAAGTGATTCCATATATCATCCAACTACTCAGAAATTTAAAGTTCCAAGAATACTATTCCCAAAAAAAAAATCATGTTACCTGATACTCTTGAATTGGATTCCTCTGCTCATCCGGCATGTACCAGGATGCATCCAGCACCTTAATCAAATAGACAAAATAAGTAATAGTACCTAAAGGCTAAGAATAAAACTCATGTAGGGGCGCCGTTTAGGTTACGACTAAAACTGATAAGGAAAGTACCTTAATATCAGGCTCCTTTAGGTTATCAAAAAGCCAATCCACAGAAACAACCGGTTCATTTGTAGGTGCAGATCGTGTTGAATATGTAGCTCTTCTACTAACTATTGAAGAAGCCATACAAGGAGCCCAACCAGTAGACTCGGTGTTTTGGGCTGTAGAGGTTCGAAGTGGAGCAGCTCGTATACAAAACAGCCGCTTCTGCACGTCAAGGTACATGACAAATTACATTGCATGAAAAAAATTCACTTGCTTCTAACAAATTTTCATACATAAAAGTGGCGTCAGTCCAATCTTTGCACCCTAAAACAAATATTTAATTACACAGATCTGTATCTTGGAGATTGACATTGACCATGATTTATATCAACTAAACAATGATTCACTCAGAAAACCAATACAAAGAAGTGGGACTCATGAAATTAGTAACTCGTAAGTGAGCCTAGAGAAGCTAACACTTGTGGTTGTAGTATCCCTAGTGATGACAAATTAGTATTATCATTTGATCCATTTCATAAGTAAAGATGTTAGAATAAATCCCCAACAATTGTTCCCTTAAGTTAGTTGCATTAACAATGCCCTTTGCCTGGAAAGGAGCATGTAAAACACCCAACCATCCATAGCCAAAGTGTTATAATTATAAACTTACTAGTGTGGCACTTTAGTTGATAAACTTAGCCACTGTTTAGATAAAAAAACTTAATTAAGCATTAATAGCATAAGCACGTATCATATAAGTGTTTATGCATAAGCTATTCTTGTTTTCATATAACCTATATGGGAGAGCTTATAGAAATAAGCTGAAAGCAGCTCATGAAGCGATTTCCATAAGCTCTCCCAGACAGTCTAAGATGTGCTTATAACACTAGATAAGCTAAAATAAGTCTATTCAAATATTCCTTTAATCCAAAACCAAACACAATGAAATTGAAGTTGTGTTAAACACATGCCATAAGAAATTGCCACAAAACTAAGTCAAACAAGCATATCACTCAACTGATCAAGAACCCAGAACACACAAAAAACACAATCTGTATTCTGTGTCACCATATATCTCAAATCCCAAACTCAAAAATCAAAACTTTAGAGAGAAAAACCCATAACCTAGAAACCCACAAAATTTCACATGCAAAAATTAAAGGGTAATCAAAAACACAAATTAAACATGACAACAAAAAAAACAGATACCCAGATGAAATTTGAGAGAGAAAAAAGGATCCTTACACTGAAGAAAGAAGAGAGAATTGGTGGAGGATGAGTGAGAAAGGAAGAAGGGTTTATCGAGCGAGGACCTAAAAGAATCTTTGTGAAAAGGGAGGAAGCCATTATCAACAGCGAACGACCATATAAAAAGGAGTGGCCTCGGATAATTCGAAGAGTCGAAGGTTGTTCCAAAACAAACAAACAAAAATCAGCAAAAACTGATGAGTGTGTGTGTCATGATGTGATGATGCTTCTCTGGTTGGGTTTTGGTTTGTGCAGCTGAAGGTGTCTCTCACTCACTCTCTGCTCATCAACGCTAAAAGTAACGTTTTTGAGAAGCTCTATTGACTCAATTTTTCACTTGTTTAAGGGCTACTATGATGGGAGACCTAAATAAACGTAGTGGTAGTTATTAAATTGTTTTAAAAACCAAACCAATAAGTTGTCGAAAAAATACGAAATAATCAGTTGTCGAAAGATATAATAATCTAAAAGTCATTATTCATAAAAATATAAATTTGTTTTGAGTAGTTTCTCGTAAAAATCATTATTCATAGAATGATTTTCATTATGTTACACAAATACAAAATAATTTCAGTTTTTCTTAAAAATTTCTAAAAACTAATCTCTAAATTATTTAACATCAAAATTACTTATTTTTTAATCAATAACAAATGGGATAGTGAATTTTTTATGTCTCACACTCAATTGATTTTGTTCGACATAAAAGCTAGAAATTGAAATTCCAATTTCTATTACACCACGACACAATTTTATGAGCCAAGCTAGCGTTTGATAATATATTCATCATTTATTTATTTTTTTGGTTACAATATTCATCATTTATTTTAATCCTAGTGTGTAATATATACTTACTACATATAAAGAAATAGATCTTGCTTGACTAGCAAGTTTGGAGTCCACTTTTCTTTTTAAAAAATTTTTGATACATGAATTAAGTAACCTAATTGAGAATGCTAAAAGGGGGAAAATGTTGCACTCTAATGCCCACCACTAAGGAAAATACTATCTCAACTAATGATTTTGGTGATTATTACCTCACATTATCTCTAGTCTTTTATTCAAGAAAAATTGCAAAAAGATGGTTCATCTTTTCGCTAGTATTTATAGCATTTAAATATCCTTTCAGTATTAAAAAAAAGGGTTAAATAATGTACCAAAAAAGGGGGTTAAATATGTTTTTGGTCCCTATAGAATATGATAATTTTATTTTTAATCCCTATGAAAAATTTAACTCGCTTTTAATCTTCACATTTCCCTTTGCCAGTGTTTTTAGTCCTTAAAAGTGCTATTAAGAGTATCAGATAAACGCTATTAAAAATCATGTGTGACTAAAAACATTGATGAGGAAATGTGGGGACTAAAAGTGACTAAAAACAAAATTTTCAAGTTTTATAGGGACGAAAAACATATTTAACCCATAAGCATTATTGTGGATATAGGCATTGTATTTGTGAGGTTTTTTTGACACAGATATGTTTATGAGTATTAGCCATGTTTTATTTTGTTTTTCTTATTTGTAACAAAAAAACAAGGTATGGGAGATTTTTATGTACAATTTTATATTCACCTCTTGCAAGAAAATTCAATTGCATGGTTGAGTGAAATTTTCCCAAATTATCTGAGGTTCCCTTTCATTTTATTGTGTCTACTTGAGTGAATTCATTTTCTCTTAGAGCGAATAATGAGTAGTGCTATGATGTTACTATCGTCTACTTGCGAGTGTTTCTTGCAGGCTAGTTTCGTGTATGTTTTGTTTTTTCTTTGGCCTCGTTAGGGGTGGTTTTCTGTTTTTGTTTTGAAATTTTCAAAAACTAAAACCAGTTTTTGTTAAAGTTTCATTTTGCACAAAGTTTCACTTTGGTACTTTAAATGCCTATGTGTCATTAGATTTAGGATTAAAAAATACATTTATTTGTCACCTCAATTAATGAATGCCACGTCATTTAATGAATTTAAGACACCACGTCAGTAGTTAACTGCCAGCGTGGCGTCCGTTAACAAAAACTAACGGCAGGGACCAAAATGAAACGAAAATGAAAGATGAAGGACCAAAATGGACCAAAAAAAAGATAAAGTACCAAAGTGAAACTTTGAGCAAAGATAAAGGACCAAAAGTAGTATTTAGCCTTTTATTTATAAAACTCTCACTAACATTGTAATAGAATTAAAAATTAGAGTGACGAGTGAGCAAAGGATGAGTTGGGACGGGTTATACCTAACCCTAACCCATCCCTATTTTTGATCGGGCCAATTCTTTAGACGCTAACCCGTACTTAGACCCGAACAAATCTGATGGTTTGCAAGTTAAATGCGACGAAGACGGGACGGATCTTGCTCACTCCTAGAAACTAGGAGAAGTTTATCTTTTTTTTACCCTCTTCTCTCCTATACCCCCTAATTTGGCCAAAGTGACCAAAATACCCTTAAATACAATAAAAAAAACCATACCCATTCCTCATTTATCACATATTTCCCAAAAAAAGTAAGTTTTTCCCTAAAACTTTCCGGAATCATCGCTATTTTCGGAAGCCATTTTTTTTATCTTTCCGGAAACATCTCCATTAGGATAATTGCGGAAGTCAAATTTTTGAGGATTTTCAGAAACACCTCAAAATGACGTATTTCCGAAAGTTAATGACTATCAGCCAACACAACAAATGACTTGAGTGACTATCAGCCAACACAGCAAGAGTGGGGGTAATCAAGATGATTTTCTCAGTGTGGAATATCAGCAACATTCGATTGCTGTGGTCAAAGACTTTGTGGAGGTAAAATAATATCTTTTCAAGAAATATATTACTAAGTAGTAAACGACTCTTAATTTATAATGTAATTTTAACACCTCATATCTGATAATTGAGAAAATGTTACAAATGTTTTTCTTCTGGTCAATGATTTTGTTGTTCTGGCATCTATTAATGCTATTGTCAATAACGATGAATGGTACTATTGGGCTTGCCGCTGCCACAAGAAGGTTATTGAAGACTCAGATATGTACTATTGTCCGAAATGTGACACACATGTCACGAATATTACTAAAAAGTAAGTTTTCGTTTAATCTATTCAAACTTTCCAATTCAATAGAATTATAGCAAATGTGATTACAAAATAATTTCAAAATATGCATCATAGTGTTTACTTGGTACTGAAATATGTTTTACATAACAGGTATTTTCTGAAACTGTGTGTCATTGACGAAACTTACTCTGTGAATGTCATTTTGTTTGACCTTTCTGCACATGTGTTGATCGGAAGGACGTATCTCTGAACAGAACCTATTTGTGACATGAAACGAAGCAAAAGCAAGGCAAAAGTAATACGGCGAAGTGTGAGTCCATTGCGAACAAAGGCAAATTCCAGATTGAAAGTGCAAAGCTATATTTCGATGAGGATCAAAGCAACAACCACAAACCGATTTTTCCCTTTGAATTTCTGGATTTTTCCCTTTCTCAGAACTTCATTGATCTTCATGGAGTTTTCCCTTACTCATTTCTCAGATTTGTAATTTATATACAAAACCGCTTTCTCTCTCTACCTCCATGGATGAGGCTCATCCTATATTTTTGTTTGCAGTGTTGTTAGATCAAATTAGATGAAATCAGGGAAGAATTTGGGATATTAGGGTTTGAGATTAAGGAAGATGGTTTGGGGAAGATGATTTAGGAAATAAACAAAAATTAAAATTTAATAAAATAGAAAAGTCACATGGTGCCACATCAATTAAAATGCCACTTAGGCGATGCCACATCAGCATTCTGTTTGCCCATTCAGCAGAAATTAACGTTAGGGACTAATAATGGAAACGGAAAAATAAGTTAGGGACGAAAACGCCTATTTTCATAATGTAGGGACTAAACTTAGAAGGTCTCAATTTTGTAGGGACCAAAAATATATTTTACCCTTTGTTATTTGTAGATGACTTTTTGCCTTTTGCTAGAGGTAAATTTACCCATGTTAGATTTGTTAAGCAAGTTATACACTCAATTTGTTGAGCAAGTTATACACTCACAACACAAAGTTATACACTCAATTCGGGCCAAAGTGTTAAAATTTGAACGCATGTTGGATTTCCATCACACCAAATGTGTTGGTAAATATTTGGGGATTTCTTATATTATTTGGAAGAGTCACTAAGTGTGATTTTTTTTATTTTTTTTATACCTATATGTAGTGACAACACTTCATTTAGCAAATTTTTTTGGTGTATTACTTATTTAAACCATTATACCTTTAAATTAACTAACATTCGAATTTTTGGATCATTTTTTGAATTAAAATTTTTATTTAAATTTAAATAAATTCTAATTATCAATTGGAGTTGATAATTTGTTGTAGCGATTCGAAATTATAAATTCAAATTATCAATTTGTTTAGACATCATCTACTCCTTTATATAATGGCAACAATTTCTTTAACTAAAATTTTGGAGTGTAACTTTTTAAGATCATTATATCCTTGAGTTAACTAATTTTTAAGTTTTTGAATCAAACTACATTTCTGAATTAAAATATGTTGTTTAAATTTAGATAAATTCTAATTATCAAATGGATTAAAAATAAGTCAAGCTACTAGTAAAGTTAGGTTGGCATTAAGGAATAATTGACTTATGATTGTATCGAAACATGTTTGGGAGCTTAATATCATAACACGAAAAACTCTGGGTTTAGCTCTTAGCTGATAAGCATCTCAAATAATTTCTACATTTTAACACATCATAGTCATAGACTCATAAGAGCGGTATCGTAGTACGAAAATATTTCTATGAATATTCAAAAATGGCTAGCTAACATTCATTTAGATTTAGATAACTTTTAAGTTTGGTATTAATAAAATACACAAAGACCAGACTATTTTGGCGTTTCGTCTCGTACCAATGAATATTTCTCTAGTCATAAAGGTTCATCTTATACGATTACTGAGTAATTTATAATTAAGGCACCTTACATTCTTAAAGATGGGATACATTTACTGCTTGGGTAAAGAAGACATTTCTCTTTGAAATGAGCAAATGGCTCCATAGAGGTAGTTTGTATGATCATACTTCTTTTGGGTATTGGATCTAATGCAGTCAATTCATGACATTCACCTCAAAGTGCGTGATATTTACAACAACGAGGGTGTGGAACTTTGAGCTCTAACATACCCAGCTTTCTTCAAATTTGAGGCTTGAAATTCAAAATATGTAACTATAGGCACTCTTTTCACTATTACTTATTGGTTTATTTGGAGAGTTATGAATGATTTAGTTTTCTTGGAATCCAACTAGGTAAGTTTGAAAATTATTAGAAACATTATTTTCTTGCATGATGCCTCATTAGTACTTTTCTTAGATTTTTGGATTATCTGGTGCCTGTGGTATTACAACTAACATCAAACCAAACTCACACTAGCATTTTATTTCCCATTGTTCAAAAAAAAATAGCACATGTGAAATAAAAATAGCTTTGGCATTTTTTTGACAAATGGTTTGTTAGCATCATATCCCTGCACTCTTTGAAATGTAAGGACCAGTTTCAAAATCTCCAAGATTGACATAAGTTTGGGAGACACAATCTCATAAACCTTTCCCATATTCATAGCTCTCTCCATTGAATATTGGTGGTTTGGACATTTCAAATCTTCCTGTAATGTATTTGCGTAAGTTTAAAGGTAACATAGCAAAACAATCACAAGATTGAAGTGCACCTCCATAACTCTTGGGAAGTTCTTAAACCTGCAAACTTGGTTAAGCTCTCAAAATTGTTAAAGCAAAGCAGTTTAAAACTTCCTGAAATGAATTTATAAGAAACCAAATTGATTGTTGGCTACCAAATATAATATGGATGGATAAGCTAAAGAAGAAGAATCTAAAAGTTTTTTTTGGCAGAATATAGATGGATAAACCAAAGAAGAACATTAAAAAAGAGCTGTAGAATAAACGACCATATTTTGTCATTGTATACTTCGGCAGTCACTCAGTGAAACAACTTGTGATCTGGAATTCATGGGCGAAATTACCAGATGCGTTTTTTGTTCAATATACGATCTTCATCTGCTTGTGTAAGGAAATCGACTTTTCCCCAGTATATTTGTCAACTTGTATGTCTGCCAAGAAACTTCCCAGGCGATAACATGTCTTCTCCTAAACCATCTGTTCAGCTTGTCGCGTTTTGAAGCCAGTTTTTCCAATGATTCAAAAAAATTCCACTTCAATTTTTCATTCTTAAGAAAATCTGTTCTCCTTTCCATTCTTTTACTCACCAGTTCTCCTCCAGTGCTGTCATGCAATGGACTTGTGAAGTATCAGCATTTGATGCACCGGTCAAGCGCATGAATACACTAGTTCGTCTGCTACACATAGTACTACAATCTTCAATCCCATGCTTCTGTTTTGTGACCTTTACCATGTTTTCATATTCATATTGACTTTGCTGCTTTGCTCTTGACATATCATTCACCAACTCCTTTCCAGTAACATCATTTTGATTTTTTGAAGCAAAATTTAACCGAGAAAACACACTGGTTCGTTTTTTAACTTTATCAGCATACAAACCCTTGGACGGCGGTGAATTTGAATTGTCAATTGCATCTTTGGGCTGTAAATCACTTAGATTTGACAAGAGATGAGCAGAAGAAGAAGAAGAAGAGTCATCTAACCTGCAGCAGGAACTCCCATGTGGAGAAGGAAATGGGTGATCCATTTTCATCTGGTTATATCCTTCATTACTCAGTATAAATTGTGGTATAGGGATAGAAGAAACTCTGTTGCCAACAAACATACCGAAACACTCACTAAAATGATCAATCTCCTCTTGTTCAGGGTCAGAATCATCATCCGGTGAACATAAGGGAATATAGACTTCAGTTTCTTCGGCAGACACATGAATGTTTCCTTTCTTCTGTTGCAATGCAAGATGCTCATGTGATTCATGGCCAACAGGAGAGTTAGCCGCGGTTCTGACTGAATGATGGAAGCCAGGATGTTCAGGATCATAAGCATCGTCATCATAATGGATGCTTTTACATTTTCTGCAAGAATCAGGAGATGAAGAAAGCCTTTCCACCTCTGGCTCATCTATTTCTGAAATGCCATGATTTATGTTGAGCTTCATTTCCGAGATATGAATGTTAGTAAACACTTCTTTCGTTTCTATAGACTGCAAATCCCACTCTCTTCCCTTCCTTTTGTTGTAATGAGGAGAGTGTGGGACTTCAAACTTCCGTGCATTGAACAACCACATAAGACTCCGAACCTGGCAGTAAAACAATCGGAACCATAATATCGTGCAGGTTATTGATGCTAACTCCTGTGTACCCTTGTAGATAAAGTAAAATGGCGGAAAAAATTCTAACAAAAAGTTGAAAAGGAGCAGACCTGATCTTTAGACAACCCGAAATTGAATTTGTAGTTACTAAAGTAATTCTCTTGAATAGCTTCACAAAACTCATTTTCAAAAAGTGGGTCACAATGCCATATTGTGGTGAATTTAACCTGGTCAATACCAAAAACAAACTCAAATAAATGAGAATTTTCTGAAAATAAACGTTATTCAAAATAATAGAAAACAAATCATACCTGCAGATACAAGTTTTTAAATAAAAAGAAGTGTGAAAAATCTGTGGGAAATTGAGTAGGGATATAATGCAACTAATATATGAACAGAGATTACAACCTGTGCAGGGAACTGCTTTCCTGATGAAACGTATGCACCGGGAACAATGTCGATGCCACCATCTGATATTGCTCTAAAAACCCCATGAAGTTTTCTTTCTTCAAATTCAAAAAGGAATAAAATCATTCCTTCCTTAACATTTCTAACAAAACCAGAAAAAGACTCTGGTAGCCCAAGCAAACTCCTCTCAAAACATTCTTTCAAAGTACTTTTATTTGACATGAAGATCGCACCACACTCAGGAACATTCCCAGACACCTCTTTTCCGCAGAAGTCTCTTGAGTTCTTTTTTGTTCTGACAAAGAAAAACATTGTAGATTAGAACTAGCACAAAATCCTTAATCCTCCAACCTAACGCTACAAAAAGAAACTAGCACACGGACAAGAAAATTTCAAACACAAGGGCCAAAGTCAGTTTAAGAAAGGAGTAATGTATGTTAGACATATGCATAATACAAATTCTAAGTCATACTAAAATTAACCATAAAATAAACTTGTAAGGAGGGAAGTGTGATCTACTTCAACAAAACTACCACAAGACTTGAGTCTTCTGTACTTGGAACTGTAAGCTCAACTTCATTTTATACATAGAGCTGGCAAAATGGGTTGGGCCGACCAGGCCAGTCCGAAAAAACACAGGTATTCGGCCGTAAAAACTGAGTCCATTTTCATAACCAGGTTTTCATCCCGACTCGAAAAGGCCCGCACTCAGTGCGGGTCAAGTAACCCATTTTTCCAGCTCTATTTGTACATACTAATTGATAACTCCTATACAACTCATTAATAACTATACTAGGGCAACTAACTCAATGGATACATGAATCATCAACCTTGAAGTAAGTTCAAGCCCAGGTGATACAGAAATAGTTTATATAAAAAATCAAAAGAGCATAATCAACAACCATAGCTTACACACCTCAAATAACAATAGCATCAAATGTAACAGTGATCAAAGACAACAGGTTAAAAATTAAAATGCAGGTCCATATAACAACAGATCATTTTCAATTTTGTCCCTATAGCTCTTAACGTTTCAAATCAATCCTCAGTCTCACAACAAACATTTTCGAAATAGTACCAATCCTCAGCTCCTACAATGAAAACAGCACATGCTGAACGAAAACGCGACTACTAAAAAATGACTAACAAGAGCACCTAAAGAGGTGAATGATTTGCACCTAGTGGGAAAAGCAAAACACTTCTAAAATGTTTGTAAGTGAGTTGAATGATTTGCAAATGAACAAAAAATAATAATGATAATCATAATGATAAATAAGAACCAAATTGAAAATAATGCAGAGTCCTAAAATCATAAACAACGCCTTCGTCTCCTTTTGTTCCCTTCAAAGAATCTAAAAATCAAAATGCTAAATCATATTGTTGTAAGTTCCTATAACTTTTTAGGTTTCAAAAATCAATACTCAGAGTAACAAATTACAATACAGATCGATAAATAAAGTTGTAGAAATAACGGAGAAATGGAAGAAATAATCGCAAACCGTTTGAATCGCGTTCGGCGCTTCATACTGTAGTTTTTGTTTGTTATTGATTTTCGGGGTGGCGAAACGATGAGAGAGAAAATGTTGAGAGTGGGAAATAATGGGAAGTGGGAAGATGATGAGGTGTCGGTAATAATGGGAAGTGGTAATCGCAAAATGGCGCCACTCACTGATCAGAAAACAGAAAATGTCCCTATTTTTTTTTTTTTAAGCAACGGGGCTAAGCCCCAACAAAACAAAACAGACTATGACACAATAACACGAGGAGTAGAGACTCCAAGTCTATCAGCAAGCAATAAGTGACTCATCGAAATGGGGCACTGCTCATAATACATCAACGGCTCAGATTCAGCACATCCTATGGTAGCCAAAAAATCAGCACACTTGTTGGCCTCTCGATACACATGCAGAAACCGAACCTCTCCCAACTGATGCAGTAATCTCCTAATCTCCTGAATCAAGCTCCAACCAGTAACACAAGTCACAACTTGATCTCTAAGAAAACGAACAACCACCTCGGCGTCTAGCTGAACAACAACCATAGACCATTGATTGTCCCTACAAAGCTTCAAGCCCTCAAAAACTCCCCATAATTCTGCTGTCATCGCGCTGCAATGCCCCACAAATTTAGAAAATCCACGCAACCAGTTTCCATCATGATCTCGAATCAATCCACCACAACCCGCACGTTGAGACGAAGCCTTGAGAGCACCATCCGTGTTCAAACAAAACCACCCATTCGACGGAGGCAACCATCGCACATCCACTTGGACACTCTCGCGAGCAAAAGGGAATCTCGCAACAGAGGTGGCCTGCTTGTACTCAGCAACGAGCTTTAAAACATGTCGCCATGGTCTCACATGGCACATGAAGTGTATCTCATGCGCTTCCTTGTTCTTCCAAGACCAAAGCAAGTGGCAAGCCGTGGCCCAAATACAATCCCAAGACAACTCTCAAATGACCCACTTCTCTTGATGCAATTTGAAGTTAAGCCAATGAGCCAAATGCCCCCCCAAAAAAAATCACTTCTTTTATTAGTTTTGACAATAGAAATCCATAGAGAAGAAGCTAGTGGGCAATCACGGAGGGCGTGTAAAACACTTTCAGCAACATTTCCACAATGCGAGCAATATGAGTCCCCCAATCCCATCCGAGCTTTCCTATAATTTGTGAGGAGTCTATCATGAGCCATTAACCACATAAAACTACGAACTCTCTCTGGAACTTGCAACTTCCAGATCTTTTTCCACACCAAAGACTCATCATCAACCAGTTCTCCTCCTAGCATATATATGGTAAGCGCTAGAAACTGAGAATTGCCCATTAGCTTTGCCCATCCAAAAGCATTGATCATGCCCATTATCCTCATTAGGAGGAGGAAGGGAAAGAATTCGATTTACCAACTCAAGAGGCAAGCATGACCTGAGAAAAGTACTATTCCAACCAGACTGATCCCTTAGATCGCTAACCTTTAACTGACGCAAATCATCAAACAGACGGTGCTCAAAATTGCTAAGCTTGCAGTTTGGAGCGATCCAACAGTCATCCAACACCGACACCTGATGACCATCTCCAACAGCCCAGAAACAATAATCTGTAACCTTATTCCATAAAGAAACAATCTCCTTCCATAGAGGAGAATCATTTGGTTTTGCCAATGCGGGATGTCCCTATTCGATTAAATATATTTGTGGTCCAATAAAATTTGCACTTTTTTGTTTTCGGTCCTAAAAAAGTTTCACCTACTTTTTATTTCTACAGAATTTGATTATTTGATTTTAATCCTCAGGACTTTTAATAACATTTTACGAGTTTTGATAGTGTTTTTTATCTTTTAAAGCAGTATTAAAAATCATGAAGGACTAAAACAAAAAGAAGAAAAAATTATAGGGACCAAAAATGGCTAATCAATTGACTGATGTGGTATTCACTTAAATGACGTGGCATGTCACGTTTGATGACACATGGATTTTTTAGTTAAAAAATATTTTTAAAATAACATTTTGTTTTAGAAAATATTTTTATTATTTAGGTTATTATTACTTATTTAACAATAAATTGTTGTATTAAAAAATTATTCTTTTCATTGAGAAATCTATGTGGCGGTCAAATGTGGCATGTCACGTTATTTAAGTGAGTACCATGTCACACAATGGGTTGACTAACTTTGGCGGGAGCAAGTATTTTACAAATTCAAATAATAGAGAAACCAAAATCGTGGAAAGAAAAACTTGAGGGATCGAAATTGTGGATGAGCTATTATAGGAATCAAAAGCGCAATTAAGCATGAATATTATTCTATTACAAAATTAAAAAGTAAAAAATACAAAAAGAAGAAAATAAAAAGTCAAACTAATCAAGATGAGGTGTAAAAAAGTAGTCAGGAGGCCATCTATTTCCAAGAGTAGAGATAAATTGTTTTTCACTTGTTTCTTGTGTTTTCCTTTTCTGGCTCTCGTACACCCCCTATCTGCACTATTTGCTTACCTCTTTAGTCAAGACAATTACTCACTTCATTTTTGGGCAAAAAAACTATTATATCCCAAATATATATATATATATATATATATATATATATATACCAAAATAGTGCATTTTTGGGATTATTTACAAAAAACTAGCACACTTTTTAATGGGTTATCATTCTTTGAGTACTTGTTGTGTCATCAAGTAGGAGAGAGTGACACATATAATTAGTTGAGAAACTGCCCCCACCAAAGTGACTTCTCAACTTAGTGACACATTCTCACCAGGTGGTCTTAAAAGAGATAGGTGGGATCTAGGTGTCCTTAAAAGAGATGATAGGCTACAAAAGAGTGACAGCACTAGTGATGTATGGGTTCAGGAAATGAGGATATTAGAAAGCCTAATTGGGTTGCCATGGGAAGGTAAAGTAGTGAAATGGATAGTTTGCAAGTGAGTTCGAAAGTTAAATCTAGGCCCATAATTCGTACATCCCCCTCTGCTAAGTAGACACCCCCCTAAACTAGTGAAAAGACAAAAATGCCCTTAATGAAACGCATGGTTCCTTTTTTTTTGAGATTACGATTGTTCAAATCTTACGAACCGAACCAGTTCAGTTGTTCACCACTGAGTGTTGTATCTTCAGAGACACACCCCCCGCACCCCCCCCCCCCCCCCCCCCCCCCCCCCCCCACACACACACAAAATTGTTTTTATCAAGTTCAGACCTTACGAACCGAACTAGTTCGACACTTAAGTCCCAAACCACTATAACATACGACAGATATTTATGATTTTTCAACGACTCAGATTCCACCGTCCATTATCATCAATGACTTAAAATCAGTCAAAAAAGTAGTCAAACGTGTCAGAAAAACGAGTGGCTAATATTTCCTTCGGAAATTGTGTCCCAACGGATAGAATGTCAACAGTTTTGATCGTTCAAAATCAACGGGTCACATTCGATCACACCTATTATAAATAGGTTCTCACATTTCACTGAGTTTCACACAAACACCCTACCCATATTTCTGCTTCATCTTCTCTGCTTCTTCACAAATTCCTAATCGTCCTTCATCACCGTGGAACTGTCAATGAAATGGGAGTTGTACCCAACCCAGTACTCAAGTGACAAATTCCTAATCGTCCTTCATCACCGTGGAACTGTCACCAACAGGGACGATGGTGTGTATTTTGTTGTCGCAATCCTATCTTCTGTAGGTTGAATAAGAATATAACATTCACCTAGTTGAAGGAAAAGGCAGAAAGGTTCGCCAAGAGGGAGAGTGGCGTAAAGACATAAGTCATTTACGTTACCGCAAGTACAGTTGTGGAGATGACGGGATTGTCCGTTATTCAGCTATGGAGATCTGGAGTGACGATGACGTTCGCGCAATGATGGAAGCTCATGCTAATGTTCCAATTGGACGTAGTATCCTAGATATGTTTGTCGAAACAATGTGCACTTCAGAAGAGATCATTTATCTTCTAGAACAAGGACTTCCCAAATAATAGAATTATTAGGTAATTGTTTCGTTATGTTTCTTTTTATCGTTTTAGTTGTCGTTCATTTGTCGTTCTTGTTTCGTTATGTTCCAAACAATTGAAATAGAGATTGAATGTTTCGTTTTTGCTAGATCTTTATTCAAATAAAGATAGAATATAATGTAAATTAAAATATCCCAAACAAAATAACAACTGTTTGTAAATTAAAATAAAACAGCACGACATCAGTTGTCATCTTCACCAAATGACGGTCCACTGACTGAGACTTCTATTGCTTCATTGTCACTAACTTCATCACCAGAGACATAATTGGCAAGGAATGCCCAATAATCCGAATCTTTTGAGTCCGAACCAACGTCTTCTTCCTCGTGCAAAATTCTGACAACATTGAAACAGCCATCCTGAGTATACGTAATTGATACTTCATCACTGTCCACACCCCCGTATGCAGTGCAGATAGCATGTGTATCAGTTGCCATATTGTGGGTACACCTGTTGACAACAGCAGGAAAGACATTGCCATTATCGGCTTGTAGGACAACATTGCGAGACAATGTGTTGCCTATCTACTGAAAAACATTCTGTGGAATGTTGATGCAAGTGTTAGTTCGTTGGATAACAGCAACAAATTCCGTATCTGAAAAAAATTACACAAAACAGGCATTCAGCAATATTGGCCAGGTTCGGACCTTAACTACTAAATCGGTTCCGAACTTTGAGTCTGAAGCAGTTCGTTTTTAAAGTGTCGAGTATATAGGTTCAGACCTAAAGTCCCGAACCATATAGAGTTTCAGGAAAAAAAAAGGAACGAAACTAAATGAAATGGGATGTTTTTCATACCTGTTTGAGAGCAAATTTCCAAGAAAACACGAAAGGAAACGAAATGGGAAGCGAAATGGAGTGTGCGTGAGAGAAGGAGAGGGATTGATATGGAGAATTGGATAAATTGGAAAAAATGGGTTTAGGGTGGAAAGGGGAGTGTGAGAGGAGAGGACTGAGGAGACAAGAGTTAAGAAATGAGGAGTTAATTCTCAGAGGGGCATTTTGGGGATATTGGGGGGTTGGGGGTGTCTCTTGAGTAGGGGGTTGTATGAAGTATGGCCCTAAATCTAATGGGACGGACCCAAAAGGAGACCAATTCTGAGGGTATTCAAAGGGAATTTCCTATAGGCAGCACCACCGACTAATGTGTTCTCTTAAATAGGGGTTTTTTTGATAGCGGGGAAAAGGAAAAATTTTAAGGTTAGTAATTTTAAGGAGTTATATTTCAATGATTTTGGTGATCGAGTTGCTCTTTGTGTGGTTGTATCATGTCTACAAAATACTTCAATACGTGAAACCTTATAAAAATGTGGTGATTGGAATGGAAGTTAACATGTTTACGAGTTTCTGAGATTAGGTTTGGTATCATTATATGATATAGCATATTATTACACTGATGTAGATGCTCAAAAGTCGAATAGCTACTGCAACCATCTAAGATATGTTTGTGTAGATTTTACTTTGCTTCTAAATTATGACAAATATCAAAACTCCTAAAGACAAGTTGGGTTGAAGAAAAATTTCCTCCTCTCCAAAAGTCACATTGGTGCCATTAGGTTCAGGTCAAGGAACCTCAGGGGGTCTTTGCTTATTGTGGAATGACTATTATGAGCTCCAAATTATCGATTCATGTCGAAACTTCATCCATGTGGCAGCTAAGGAAAGAAGATCTGGGAAGGTGTTTGAAATGACATTTGTTTAAGGCAATCCTATTTTCTCGTCAAGATGATCTGTATGGCCAAAACTGAGAAGATTAAAACCTAGTAACAATGAGGCTTGGTGCGGCCTTGGGGATTTCAATGAAATGCTCTACACAACAGATAAAGATGGGCTAAGATGTATTGAGCCAATAAGAATGAATCTGTTCAGAGAATTCTTGGACAATTCTGGTCTAATGGATCTAAATTTGCAAGGGTGCAAATTCACTTGGATTAGTAACCCAACGGATGGTTTTGTGACAAGACAGAAAATTGACAGAGTTATGACTAATTGGGCTTGGAGAATGATGTTTCCTCATGCAATCCTCTTCCTATCATTAATTCAGACCATGCCCCCATCATCTTTAAGCCCAATCCTCCTGATAGAAGTGGTCAACCCTTCAAATATGAAGCAATTTGGGAAGAACACAGTGAATGTAGGCAGAAAGTGACTAATGGGTGGAGTAAAGTTGCTAATTAGGATGCATGGCATAACTGGAAGCTAAAAGTCCACTCTTGCACTAACCACTTGAAACAATGGCACCAAAAGACTTTTAGAAGTGCAGCAAAAGAGATTCAGAAGCTTAAGAGGGTGATTGAAGCTGAGTTGAACAAACCTCGTGACAGAGTGAATTGGCCTAAAGTTCAGCAGGCAAGGAAAGATATTGATGAGTATTGGAAACAAGAGGAAATCTATTAGGGCCAAAGATCTAGAGTCAAATGGTTAAATTGGGGGATAAAAATACAAGCTTCTTTCATGCATCCACCATCCAAAGAAGGGACATGAATAAACTGATGAGGATACAAGATGCGGATGGTAATTAGTTAGAAGGCCAACAGAATGTAATGGATGGCTTATGGGAATTCTATAATGGTCTCTACACTCCTGAACCCTCCTCTTGCCTTAATCAATGTATTAATGTTGTGCCAAATTGTATTTCTCATAAAATGAATATGTCTTTAATTAGTCTTGTTTCTTTTACAGAGGTTGAGAAGGTTGTCTTTGATTTAGGAACTTATAAGGCACCAGGACCAGATGGTCTTAATGGGCTATTTTAAAAAAAAACTGGGCCACTTTAAAGGATGATGTTTTTAGAGCTGTACACTCTTTCATGAATGATGGGATTTTAGGTGAGGACATTAATCTCACTAATGCTGCTCTTATACAAAAAGTTCCTAATCCTGAATCTATTTCCCAATTACGTCCTATAAACTATTGTACTTTCATTTACAAAGTTATTGCCAAAGTTTTTGTGGGAAGGCTAACCTATAATGTCTAGTGTCATATCCCCTCAGCAGAGTGCCTTTGTTGGGGGACGTATGATACATGATAATTTAATTATTGCCCATGAGGCTTTCCATTTTCTAAAAAGTAAGCATAGGAAGAAGGGGAATGGGATAGCAATTAAACTTAATATGAATAAAGCCTATGATAGGGTTAATTGGGACTTCCTAAAGTCTATTATGTTAGCCTATGGCTTTGCTAGTAACTGGGTGGACTCTGTAATGATTCTGGTCTCAACTGCAGATGATGCCATTTTGTTCACCAAAGATTCACCTGAGGAAATCTATCAAATCATTTCTATTCTGAACATCTTCACCAAGGCTTCAGGGTAGAAAGTAAATCTTTCAAAGTCAGGGATCATATGTGGCAGCAAGGTGTCTCAAGAAATGAAGGATACTCTAGCTTTTATAACTAACATTCCTATATGGCTAAACCCTGGGAAGTATCTAGGAGTACTAGAAGAATGGGGAGGATACAAGATTCAAGGCTTGAATTGGCTTAAAGAGAAGGTGGTGGCTAAGTTAGAGGGATGGAAAGGTAATCTTTTGAATCCAGCTGGGAAAGAGATCTTAATCAAGGTAGTTATTCAAGCAATCCCAAGCTACACAATGTCTATCCTATAACTCTCCCAAAAACCTTTTGTAATTCCCTCACATCTACTGTTGCAAAGTTCTGGTGGAAGTCTAATGGAAGATTCAATGGTATTCACTGGAAGAGGTTTGAAGCTCTATGCCTGCCTAAGAGTGCTAGGGGTTTTGGTTTCAAGGATTTCAACAAAATGAATGCAGCATTATTAGCAAAGCAAGTAAGGTAACTTATGCAGCATCCTGACTCCTACTGGGGCAACAACTTTGAAAGCAATCTACTATCCAAATACTGAGTTTTGGAATGCAAAAGCTCACAAAGGTTGCTCTTGGGTATGGAGGAGCCTAATCCCTGGCAGATCATTATTGAAAAGCTCTGGCAGGTGGCATATTGGGGCAGGTCAGAATATACATATTACAGAGGACAGGTGGCTTGGTTCAATCAATGCTGTTATTCTAAAACCTAATGCAACAATTTCTAAGGTGGGGGATCTAATCAACCAAAGCAAGGAATGGGACTTAAATCTGATTAGGGGAATCTAACCCCTAAGAGTGCTATTGAGGCTGCACAAAATCCAATTTCTTGGTCTGCAAATGACTCTATATACTGGCCTCACACTAAAGATGGGATCTACTCAGTAAAGTCAGGGTACAGGACCCTCGTAGACAGTAAAGCTAATCAGAATGAGGTGGCCTCCTTTTCCTATAACACTCCAGATGATCTTTGGAATCTGATTTGGTCAGCTAATGTCCCTACAAAGATCAAGCACTTTATATGGAAGGCCTGCAACAACATTCTACCATCTAGAGAGAATCTGAGAAAAAAGATAATTCTTATTTCTCACCTGTGCCCTATTTGTAATGAAGAAATAGAAACAATTGAACACATTTTCCTATTGTGTACATGGACAAAGCCACTATGGTTTGGTTTGCAAGTCATTCCCCCTCCTTCGGGAATTGGTCTAGCTACTCTACATCAGTGGATCCTAGAGACTATTGACAACTATCAGCAGATTGTGCCTCACCTTAGCTCTTGGCTCTTCTACTCCCTCTAGCACGTTTGGAAAGCTAGAAATTATGCTTCTTTCAACATGAAGATGCCCTCTCCTCTAGAAATCCTCCACAAAATTAAAACTCAGTGCACAGAGTTCATCTATGGCCCTAAACTGAAAGCAACTAGTGGCAGATCATCTAATCAACCCCTCTAGAACCCTTTCAACAAGCCTCCAGTCTATTGGAGACCTCCTCGAGGAAATTACATAAAAATTAACTGTGATGCCTCATTTAATCAAGCATCAGGCAGAGGGTTTGCAGAAATAGTGTGCAGAAATGGAGAAGGGAAGGTACTTACAGCGGTTACCAAGCAGATGTTTGCTTCCTCTCCTCTAGTGGCTGAGGCGTTGAGTTTGAGAGAATCAACTTCGTTAGCTTGCAATTTAGATCTACCAGCTGTAATTCTTGAATCCGATAATCAAGTCTTGATAGAAGCCTGCAGAGGAAACATCCAGAAGGGAGAGATCAGAGGTTTGATAGAAGACATCAATGATTTACGAACTAAATTACCAATTTGTGGCTTATCTTGGACTCATCGTGATGGGAATAATGTTGCGCACTCCATTGCAACGCTGGCGCGGACAACTCTCTCCATGGATCGTGGTTGACAAAGCCTCCAAACAATCTCCGGCAAGCCATCGTTCAAGATATGCAGAACTTGTGGCGTTGAATTGACCTGGAGATGATAGTTTTTGTGGCGTTGATCTGATCTGAATTTGTGGCGTTGAATCAACAGAGCTAGGGTTTTTGCCATTTTTTAGCTCTGTTGTATGTTTGTAGTACCTCTGATTTGATTCCATTTGTGGGTAGGCAATTGCTTTTGACATTTATTGCTTAACTAAACTGTACGACCGGATTGTACTGGGTGGATACTAGATCCCGGTACATCTCCACTATATGTATTGAGTGGGCCGTGGGCCAATCTCTGGATTGTTTGGTTTGGGCCTTGCCCTTTTTAATGAAATCAACCAATCTTTGAAAAAAGAAAAAGAAAAAAAGTTAGCGGCAAGCGCAACTTTAGAATCACTTGTGCAAGTCTATTATTGTCATCCATTTCCAATCTAATGCTTTTATCTCATCTCTTTTTTCCCCTCTAAATGCTCCGTTTATTTTTGGTTTTTAAGAACTAGTTTTAATATTTCTGGTATCTAAATCATTTATTTTCTCTCTAATGAAATGTAATCTTCAATGTAGATTATTTCCTCTTGTAAAAATGCTGACTTTTAAGTTTTTAAAACAAATTAATAAAATCTTGCCTTTTTTTTTTCTTCTTTCAAGTTCAACAGAATTGTTTTAAATATACGGCCACCATACAAGATATTTGGTGCAATTTTTCCACAAATGGGGTGGTTCTAATATTATTTTTACTAGGGATGTCAAAATGGGCTTGGCCCGTTGGCCCGCCAAAAAGAGGCGGACAGGGCTAAGGTATTGTTGCCCACCGACCCATTCGCCCGGCCCACTAAAAGGAAAAGCCCGTGGGCTGAACACAGTGGCGGGGCGGGCCGCCCGCCAGCCCACTTTTTTTTTAATAAAAAAAGTCCAGCCATGACTTGAATTATGATTTTTGCTATTAGTTAAACCATCAAGCAAGTAAAATACTTATTTTGGTTGCTTGAAGGTTAACACTTGAATTATGGTTTTGAAATTTTTGGTTGATGGTTTTAGTTGCTTTATAGTCAATCCTAGTAATTCGAATTCTTGATGGTTTTTTACTTTTACTTGTGAATGTATGCATGAGAAGTAAAAATTTGTTAAAAAAAAGGCTTTATAAAAAACTGTTTTAAAATAAAATAGGTGAAAAATCTAGTTGAAATGTAAAAACAAAAAAAAATAGGTGAAAAAGTTTGCTAAAAAAACCGCAAAAAAATAGACGGGTCAGCCCACCAGCCCGCCTGCCTATCACTTGGCGGGCAAGGCTAGAATTTTGAGTTCGCACTCGATTAGCGGGCCAGCCCGCCCATTTTTTAGCGGGTTGAAGGAAGGTCGGGCTGGGCCAGGCCGCCCGTTTTGACATCCCTAATTTTTACTCCTTAAAAATGTGTTGATTTTCAACTTTTGACTTTTGTCAAACAATTAAAAATGTGTTTACCTTAATTTCTAATGACAGATTTGGCCCGATAAATACAATTACTACATTACCAATGATTGGCATGGAATTTGATAGTGTGGAAGAAGCTTGGCAATTTTGGGTTGAATATGGTACAAAACCAATTTTGGAGTTGAAAACAATACTTTAAAGACGGACAAGTCAATTAGATCACATAAGTTTGTTTGTTGCAAGGAGGGTCGTCAAAAGTCAGACAAGAGATCTTTTATGGTTAAGAATTCAAGGGAAGAGACAAGAACCAACTGCAATGCAAGAATTTCACTTAGTGCAAAGAATGAGAAATTTGTAATTCAGGATTTTGTAGAGGACCACAACCATATTGTTTACAATTAGATCATGTAGGCGTTGTTTTTAGGCTTCAATCACTATAAGAGTACGATTATTTTTGGGGCAACATGGTTATATGATGAAACAACTGAATCATTCAAATGATTTTTTGAAACATTCCTCGAAGCACACAGGAATAAAAAGCCTCAAACTTTGTTCACTGACCAAGACCAAACAATGGCTAAAGCACTTGTTGCACTCGTTGAGGTGATGCCATAGACTCGACATAATGTAAATGGCATTTGATGCAATATGAGATTTAAACACCTTGGTAACTTAATGAAAAAAGGAAGTAATTTCTCAACTTACTTTAAGAAGTGTATGTATGATTGTAACCAAGAAGTCAAGTTTGAGGAAGCATGGAGCAAGTTAAATATAGAATTTAATGTCCAAGAAAACATTTGGGTGAAATAGGTGTATGCTATCAAGGAAAAATGGGCAGCATATCACATTCGGAGTGCAAGCACTCAACTCAGTTGCTTATGTGCTTCCATGTGTGACTTCGATTGGACCAAAGTGTAATTCTATAGTTTAGCAATGCTTTTAATTTTCCAATACTACCAAGAAATTATGGTAGTATAGCAGTGCTTTTAATTTTCCAATACTTTCAATATTTTGTTAAGAGTAGCTAGGTAATTTGATAATTCATTTTAAAGAAATTATGGTAAAATGCCAAGCATTAGCTAGAATTGCAAGTCAGTATTGTGGCCAGATATTATGCTCTTTATCCCATGCCACTTTCCTTTTTATGACTTGAATTCTCTTTATCATATTTCACTTTTATTTGAGTCATGACTCATTGAATATAATACTCCAAGCCTATTAAAGCAAATATTAGTTCAGACAATTTCGAAATGTTAATTTTGCACTGCATACTTTGTGCAAGTCCAATCCTGTCACAGCTTATTAGTCTTGCAAACCAAATTCACAATTACACAATCACAATTGAGAAGACATTTTATGTCCCTACGGCTTCCTCCACAACTATTGTCGACAAGAGCCGCCGCCAACATCAGAGACAGCCACACTCTCCTCTTCTCTAATTTCATCGCAGGTTCTTATCTAACTGGGTATTGGCCGGTTGGGGGGTGCCGCGAACGGTCCGACCTTGGTTGCGCGGTATTTTGTGAGAAGGAAAAAACATGGGAGACAGAGAAGTAAACAAGTTGTTTTCCTTACGGGTTTTGCAATAGATGTAGCAAAACGTGGGGCGTGGGAAAAATCCAGCTGTCCACAGTGCTATGACTGGAGTAACTGGAGGGGGTTTCGGCTGGAGTAGATCGCGATCCTATATATATATGCTCGACAAACATACGATGCATGTCTTTCTTAAAACAGTCATAAACTAAGCTACCATCCTTGTTGATTCACAAAATCAGTCACATTTTCACATAAGCAAAGCTAGGGAAAGTGATGCGTCCAATGTCCATCCAACACTCTGCACTGAATGCCTAACATTTTTGTTTTAACTCATCTATTTTCTGCCCTTGATACCTTTTCTTTTGGTGCCGTGAACAACTCACACTCAAAGATTGATGCCATTTATACAGATAAAAAACATCTATACTTTCTGAGTTTCAAGTCACAGTTGTTAGAAAGGAAATCTAAAGGTTCTACATAGATTGGATCCAAAACTCCTTCTGTGCTACTTCTTGATTTTCCAGTTATGTGCCGTGCGAGGCCCGGTTGCAATGCCTTCATAGTAATGTGATTCAAGCTTTCCTCTGTTCCAAGCTTTGACAAAATCCGCGAACATCTCCCGTGCTGACTCGGATAAAAGGTCAGAGAAAAATACATTCTTCTCTTCTTTCAGCCAAGTAGCAAACTCATTATTCTTAGCAAAATAGTCATCACTAGACAATTCTTGGAAGTCCTACATTTGAAATAAAAAATAAACCATGAGTACCAATGAACCACTAGATCACTTTTTTTCTGCAATCACAGTTTCTGTCAACTTAATGTAAATAGCTAGATATTAAGGATCTGATAAGGATATCCCAGCATGCATGGCAAGAAGTGATGAAGATGCTTTTGGATGTAGCATTATTAGTAATATTGGGACACAACTTACCACATTGCTATCACCTTTGCTACGTTTACTTTTGTGCTTGTCTTTTGACTTCTTCCCTGAAATAACAACAGATTACGGACATAACAATAAATTAATATACCAATTTAGAAAATAAAATCTTTCAAAAGAGAATTTATAATTTTTTCCTGGAAAATAACATAACATTACATTACCCTTCAGGGTTGAATTTAACAATACAAAAATGAGAGATTTTATTGGGAAGGGAAGCATTTATTACTCTTCTAGAAGTTACAAAAAAATATTGCTTAAGAAAAACAATTATTCTTACGCAATAGTATTTTTTTCCATCTTTGTATTCTTGAGTATCAGATCAGATGTGTTAATGGGACTCTTCTATTTTGCGATTCACCAAGGCACAAATTGTATTAAGGCAAACAACCAAACAAGGAGAGAAGTATGTCACCGTAAGCATTATTCTTAAAAACAGAAGCATTTTCAAGGAAAGATGGGGAAGTAAACAGTAAAATGCTAGCTACAGTTGTGGGTAATATTACTAGGTGAAGGGTGTTTTGAGTTTATTCCTCTCATGTATTTTTAAGTGGATATTCATAGATTATCAAACAGAAAAATGGAAGTTGCAAATAAACTTTCCAAACTACTATTTCTTTCCAAAAGATGAACATTCAAGGATTATCCAATAATAAGACAATTTGAAAACTTCAGCTCAAATACGTAGACAAACCAAATATACTAAGGAAGGTAAACCAAACTAAAAATTCCTACTAACCCAAATATTGGGAAAAAGAAAACCTACAAATCTGAAATTGTCACCTCAATAACAACATATCCCTAACACTGATATGGTCAAAGCTGTCCTTATCTGGCTTGAACAACTGTTACCCCTTGAGCTAGCTTTTACGGTTAATTTAGGGCTAGTTCAAATTCTAAGATGGTAATAGTCTAATAGAGCTCCCGGTTTCAGACATTCTAGTTTTGCTTTTGCATCAGAATCCTAGCTGCCTCCATTGCATTCAGTCCTAGATTGCCTCCATTGTAGCCCATTTAAGCCTATCTTAGATTTTCTTTTCGGGCCACCCTTATATGTCTAGTCATGCAAACTTACTTTAGGTGTTTCGTCCTAAGCATGACAGCGTCTGTCGAGATCAATATGGCCAAAATAACCCTTCTAAGATTTGGGTAATCCTCACCTCGTGAGCTAATTTTTTAAGACACTGAATATATTCAATGAAACATATTCCATCAATGTTTACAAAGGGAAAGATAATAAGTAAGAAGTTTGAGTCTGCTGCAAAATGGTGCAGGACAAGGACAGTTTATGGAATACTTTTCCCTATTATTGTAAGAAATCTTTTATAAAAAAACGTTCAGTTTAGCATGACCAGAAGCATTTCTTTCATGTATTTCCTTGTCTAAAAACCTCATGCAGTAAGCCTAAATAAAGTAGACTGATAGCCCATTGGGCATGGGTGGATCAGCTAGTGGGATCTAGTCATTAGAAGCCCAGGATTTGCATTAAATGAGTTAGGAAAAAGAAATGCTTAGGGGAGAGAATTAGTTACAAGTGCTGAGTTGGCAAGTTTGTTAGGCTATACAACATAAGTAGTGGGAGGAGGAATGAAGGGTAGGAAATTTGTTGTTGTTTCGTCATAGAATAGAGAGGATAGTTTCTGAGGAGCTGAGGCTCTGGGATCCCCCAGGGGTTTCCGCAATAGTTTCTTTTCAATCCATACCAATACAATTTTCCATTTCTATTGAATATAGTTCCTATCAATTGGTCTGACCTAATCATACCGTCAATTGCATAATGATCTTTTAACTTAATTGAATTATGCTAAACATGGGAACAAGGAAAGGGAAGGCCCTATCGGTACTCGGTAGTCTATTTGACATGGGAGTTCTCAGGAGATTTATAAGCCTGAGTTGAGTTAGTTATACTAGGAAGAAAGAGGCAATGTTGACTAACAGAAGAGGTTGTGATTTTCTGTGAAATCTTCAACGGTTTAGTCCAAACCAAACCCATGTTGCTAATTTGAATAGAAGTTAATTTTAAGCAACTACGTTTTGTAAATTGATGTGAACTTATTTTTTGGGTTTTAAATTGCAAGACTGGAAATCTTGATCAACTAGTGAACATTACCTCTTTCTTCCAAGTAAAACTAGCTCAACTCAAGCTTATAAATCTCCTGAGCAAATTGACTACTGATAAAGCCTTCCATTTCCTTGTTACTAAGTTTATAGAATAATTCAACTAAGTAGGGAGATGAATCACTGGCTCTAATAACAATCACAATCTAAAGCACTTAGGAAACAACATTACTTAACAAATTAATACAATGAGGTTAAAGTTACTAACTTACCAAAATATTATTAATACAAACAGTCCTACTCCTACCAAAGTCGAATTTCATTGCCCATACCAGACTATCAAATTAACACCTAAATATGCATCTAATAGAGTTCTCAGTACTGCAGCTACTACAGGGAAACAAAGGAAAACCAATAGAGTTCAATGCTGATAAATATTAGCCAAATAATCATTATTAAGAGTTAAAACTCAATAAATAAATAATGAAGTACCCTTATCAGATGATTTTTCTTTAGAATGCTTATTGTCCTTCCTTTTCTCTTTCCTTTCCTTCTTCCGGCTCTTCTTTTCATCATCATCTACTTTTCTCTTCCTCTTGCTTTTCTTCTCATCTGTCAATTAACACTGCAATTAAAAATAAATAAATAATAACAATAATACATAAATACGAAAAAGCCTCAGTTCAGTTGCCCCAGAAAAAAATTCCCTTTTTTATTTCACTATTTTGAAGAACCAGTGAAGCAAGTCTTCAGCTAATGAGTGAGATTTAATGCAAAAGATTCCATATTTTTTAAACCCTAAGTAAAACATCATACACAGCGGAGGAAGGGAAAAATTGAAGGAAAAAAAGGGGTAGAAGAGAAATGAATACCTTCAGAATCGGATGGTGAAGAATAAGAAGTTCTCTTCGATTTTCGATCGCTTCCCATGATCAATGATGATTGATTGCTACACAAAATTGTCAAGCAAGCAGTGGCGGAGCCACATACATTTGAGGGGTGCAGTTGAAACCCCCAAAATTTATTTATTTTGGATTACCACCGTATAGAAATATTTTTTTGACACACCTGAATATTTTAAATTGTACTAATAGCCTAAATTTTGCACCCATTTGCACCAAAGACCCAAATTTAATTTACCCAAAACACAACACAGTCACGGTTTCACGCACACACAACTCTCTCTCAGACTCTCACTGTTTCACTGTTTGATTCTTTGATTGAAAACCCCAATTGTTTAATTTTTGATTTGGGGAAAATTGAAAACCCTAATTATTTAATTTCTAATCTGTGGAAAATTGGTAACCCTAATTGTTTAATTGCTTAATTTCTTCCTTGTGACTTTTATTTTTAATTTTAAAATATGTTCTCTACCAATAGGATAGGATAAAGGATATACGAAGCTTCATGTCGTTGACAATGACCTTTTTAAATGCCAATATTCTGTTGAAAATATTAGTATATAATTTAAAGCTGAAATTTCATTAATATGGTCAATGTTTGAACAACAAACTGTTTTGCTCTTTGTTTAGTTTTTTAACTTATTTTAGAAAACTTTTCAAGAAAAAAAATCGTTAAGTTAATAGTGTGTATTAGTCTCCAATTAGTATTAGCTTAATTCTAATTAGTATTAATAGTATGTTTGAACAAGGTCATCAAATAGATAAATTTTTAGCAAATTGTGTATTTAAAAATTTGACACCCCCGACCAGTGGCGGAGCCACATAGTGGTGAGGGGGTTTAGTTGAACCCCCCAAATTTTTTTTTGACTTACCACCCTATAGAAATATTTTTTTGACACACCTGAATATTTTAAATTGCACCAATAGCCTAAATTTTGCACTCATTTGCACTAAAAACCCAAATTTAATTTACCCAAATCACAACACAGTCACTGTTTCATGCACGCACAACTCTCTCTTAAACTCTCACGTTCTCTACGAGCTCTCTCCCTCAACTCTCTTCTCACGGTGGACAGTGACTTCTCTGTTCCCTCACTCAGTCTCACGGCTTCTCTGTTCTTCTCTCATAGCAGCAACTTTCTCTTTTCCATTGAACTCTCAAAAACACTAAAACAGGTTAGATTTCTTCTCTTTTCTAGTATAATCTACTAAAGTGATTGTTTGATTATTTGATTGAAAACCCTAATTGTTTAATTTTTGATTTGTGGAAGATTGAAAACCCTAATTGTTTAATTGCTTAATTTCTTCCTTGTCACTTTTATTTTTAATTTTAAAATATGTTCTCTACCAATAGGATAGAATGAAGATATACGAAGCTTCATGCCGTTGACAATAACCTTTTAAATACCAACATTCTGTTGAAAATATTAGTATATAATTTAAAGCTGGAATTTCATTAATATGATCAATGTTTAACCAACAAGTTGTTTTGCTCTTTGTTTGGTTTTTTAGCTTGTTTTAGAAAAATTTTCAAGAAAAAAATAGTTAAGTTAAGAGTTTGTATTAGTCTCCAATTAGTATTAGCTTAATTCTAATTAGTATTAATAGTGTGTTTGAACAAGGTCATCAAATGGATAAATTTTTAGCAAATTGTATATTTAAAAAATTTGACACCCCGACTCCGGGGTCCTGGATCCGCCACTGCCTCGACCCCGGGGTCCTGGATCCGCCACTGCAAGCAAGTGCTTAGTACAATCGATTCAATTCAAGTAAAATATTTAGACTAATAATACTTTGTTTGGTAGTTAGATGAAATAGAGAGGAGAGAAAGAAGCGAGAAAGAGTAGGAATAAGACAATGTTTGGTTTAAGGGAAATAAAAGATAAGTAGAAGCGAGAAAGAGTACAAATAAGACATTATCTTTTGGTTTAAGAGAAATAAAAATAATATCTTTTTTGTAAAAAAAAAATATCATTTCTAATCTTAAAAACTTCAACTCTAAAAAAGCATAAAATTCATGGAAATCTCATCTTGAAATTCTTTAGAGATGTAGGGAGGGTGAATTGAAAAAAGTATAGTGTTCATGAATTGTTTTTTTTTTGAGGAATCATGAAATTATTTTTATGAATACATAAAATCATTTTTTTAATGCAAATAAAGGTAGAGTGAATAGGAGAGAGGAATATGGAGAAGACTAAATAGAGTAGTATCGACCTTACTTTTTTTTGACAATATCAACCTTACCTTTAAAAAATCCATTTTTGATAAAAAATGACTTAGTCTTTCAAACTAAGCTTTGAAAGCTTGTTTAAGTCTATACAAAGTCATTTTAGCTAAACACGTGAGTATGTCTCTTTTGATAAATAAACTTCGATTGTTGGTGATATACACCTCTTCATTTAGAAGGCCATTTAAAAAGACACTCTTAACATTCATTTTGTAAGAGTTTGAAGTTTTTATGAGCAGCAAACGCAAGTAATATTTTAATAGCGTCAAACCTAGCAACTAGTGCAAAAATTTCACCATAGTCAATTCTTTCTTGTTGACTATACTCTTGATCACATACCTAGTTTTGTTTCTTACAACCTTACCATCCTTATTGAGTTTTCTTTTCTTTTCTGAATATCTGTTTTGTTCCCATAATGGATTGATTAGTAGGTTCTTTGACTAGCTTCCAAACTTCGGTCCTTTTAAATTGAGTAAGTTCCTCTTCTATGGGTTCTATCCAAGAAAGATCAATTATGGCTTTTTTGGTTGTGGGCTCAATTTCTGAGATTAATTCTACGTTCGATGCATCTTGTCGAAAAGAGCTTATTGTCCTTTTTGGCTCAGAGGTTTCTTAGATTATTTGGTTATGAGGGTGATAATTAGTATAAGCCAACTTTTGGGTAGATTAACAGTATGAGTTGATTTTTGAGTAGGTTTTTGGCTCAGAAGTTGTCTCTTTCATATCATCTGTCTTTGTAAGCTCAAAAGAATGATTAAGTTCATTAAAAGGAACATGCATACTTTTTTCAACTACTTGACTTTATATACACTCTATATACTTCATAGAGAGTTGAGTAACCAAGGAATATAGTTTTATCTGACTTTAAGTGAAATTTTCTTAGATTATCTCTGTTGTTCTTGTTCAGCACATTGCACTAACATTCAAAAGTATGAAAATATGTAATGATAGGTTTCCTTCCCTTCCATAGCTCATGTGGAGTTTTATTCAAAAAATTTCACAACGACAATATTGAACGAGAAATTATGAAATCCCCCAATGACCACTTCTCACAAATACAATATTAAACTCTCTCATTTGGAACTTTCTTGCAAAAGGTTTGAAAATCTTCAAAGGCATCACCCTTCTTTTTTAAAAATAGTACGCAAGTAAATCTAGAATAATCATCCCCAATCACAAAGCCACATGTTTTCCCACCAAGGCTTGAAGTCTTGGCATATACGAATAATCTATGTGTAAAAGCTCCAATGGTCATTTTCTAGAAGCAATATTTTTGGAAAGAAAACTAGACTTAACATGTTTCCCTTGCACACATATTTCACACACGTTATCCTTATCATATTTGATTTCAGGCAAGACCATAACTAATTCAGACTTAGATAGTACGTTTTGAAATAGTGTTCATAGTAGCGTGACCTATTATATATTCCATATCTATTGATCACTTTCAAAGGACACAAGGGATATTTCTTCTAATATTTCTTCATTTCGCAACAATCCTTCAAATTTAGAGTTATATCTATGAGAATTTGAAGGATTGCTAAAGCCATGGATACAACATATTTGGTCTGTTAGAGTAGAAAGAAGAAGGTGGATACACATCACCAAGTCATACTAGCGAAGAAGATGAAGACATGTAAATTATACATAAATTACCTCAAATATATTGTTTATCAAAAAATTTAAGCTCACTTGTTATTTTACAATATGTATGATTCGAGTGTTATTAAGGCACGGCACAACTAACAATACTGATGTGTTGGTAGCTAAATTGGAACCCTAATCTCTACATTTTTTTGTAAACCAATACATCCTCCACGACAACCGTGAAATTTAATCTTTTTTAAAAATTCATTTAAGGGATTGATCTCTCACAATAAATATTATATTTAAGGACCGAACGCATGACAAAATGGTTAATCCATGAACGTAGGTGCCAATCGCACAACTTATGATTTGGGTGTGATGAATGATGATAGAGAAGAAAAGCGGGTCCCGCAAGAAGTGACACGGATGCACACACTCTCTATCTCCTCATCCACCACTTCTCCAATCCGAAGCACATGCCAGAGATCCTTTCAATAATATTTCAGAGCCATAAACCCCACCACCACCACCACCACCACAACGCACCACATTTCTTCTTCTATCCCCAACCAAAAAATGTGCTCTGCTGCTGCCGCTACCACAACACCCTTGTTTTACACCGATCACCACATTCCCAAATCCTTCACTCGTCTCTGTAAGCCCTTTCATTCTAGGGTTCCCACTTCCCTTTCCTTCCATTGCACACGACGACCATCCTTCTTTGTCAGGGCTACGGTAACATTTCTTTCTCTCTTTTTTGTTATATCGTGGCTCGGTTGGAGCAGCTTAATTATGCATATTAATCCTCAAGTTTAAATTTTTCTTACTGGGTATTTGCTTATTATTTCTCTAGTTTGGAATTTTCTTTCTGGGTTTTTGCTTATTAATGCTCAACTTTGGATTTTTCTTACTTGGTTTCTGCTTATCAATGCTCAACTTTAGATTTTTCTTACTGTGTTTCTGCTTATTTGTGAAGTAAATGTTTTTCTAAGACATTTTTATTTGTCACTGGCAAGGTTTGGAGATATTTAATATTGTCTATTTTTCTGCAAAATAAATTCACTTGTGTTTTTGGGTCTTGCACTTTATTGTTGAATAAATTCTATGGCATTATTTGCCTCTTGAAGGATAGTTATTTTATGTTTCGGGGAGGAAGGGTTTTCATCAATTGAGTTTGTCAAGGTCTACTGAAACTGAAAGTAGTATAAATTAAAGAGTAATTGCTGGTAATCTCATTGATGTTGGGAATAGTTTTCAGCTGGGGGAAAATTGCAAAATATTTTGCTATATTTTAATTGGAAGGCTAGTTGAAATTGTTACATGGTTATGTTTTGGACGGCTTTGTTACGACGTACCTCAAATCAAAAACACCTCAAGTATTGAGTGTGGTCTATTTTGTATTAGTTTGCTAACTGTTGATAAATACCTTATACCGCTGCATTTAAAAATCCTTAATGATTTGTTGGCTTCAGGATAATCACATGGTGTCTATGGCCTTTAGCGAATTGGAATTATGTTATGGTGGGTTTAGTTAAAAATTTAACCAACAAAATGGGAAAGGTTGGATTTCTTCTGCACCTTACTTGCTTTTAGATCGTGTTTATAGGAATTAGGAACTTAGGATGTTTATTCTTCCTTTTGCTTCGCTACCTTTGGCATTGAACAACATCTAGTGCAAACAAGCCCTTGGTTTTATAGTGGTGGGTGATACCCCTAGACTTAGAAAGGGGAATGGATTTTATCCTCACTCGGTGTGTGAAACATGTTTTTGCTCTTGTAATTCTTATACCGCTTAATGAACTTTCTATGCTATAGAAAGTGGAACTTGCTGGTAGCATCATACCAGTAGTGAAGAAAGCATATATGTAAGGGGGCAGAGGCATAATAAAGGAGGGTAGCAGAATCTATAAATAAGAGAAGGAGGGTAGTTAGTTAGGAGTTAGAAACTTGACTCATTGTTGGAGGAAAGGTGATCCTCAAATTTCACCAAAGCTGTAACAATCATTCAGTTTCTCGGTCGATCGATAAGATAGCATAAAAGTACATGTGATAATTGTCCCCCATACTCTCCTTGTCTGTCATCTCCTTTCTCTAATATCAGTTAATCGCGATCACAGTGAGATAAAGAAAATGATTGTAAGTTGTTAGAGCCTAGAGGCTTAGAGCCCCACATTGGATTGTGATATGAGTATATGACCTCAATAGTGGTTATAAGTGGAGGGCAATCTTCGCCCCACAAGCTAGCTTTTAGGGATGAGATAAGTCCAATTGCAAATTTTATGATGGTATCAAAGCTTATCGAGATCGGTTGGGCCACCAGTAGATGTCTAGTCTTGCAAACACACCTCAGATGTCTATTCCTAGGTGTGAGATGGGTGTATAAGAGTCCCACATTAGATAGTGATATGGGCTCAATAGTTGCTATAAGTGAGGGAAAACAAATGCGAATCAAACTTTATTCATAAGACCAAAATAATATAAGGAGGCAAAAACCTTATTGTTATATGCAAACCATGTGACAACAAAATTAACTTTAATGATAAGACTAATAGTAGTAACAATCGTCCTTGGGATAACTTGTTCTCTGGTTTAACCTCTGATAGCATATTACTTTCATCCTATCTTTCATATATTGACTTTGGTGTGTCCATAACAGACTTACTTTGGTCTTTTTGTCTCCTGTTATATGCACATTAATTTCATGTTTTAGTAAGGGAGTTGACTATTTGCTTGCTAGCATGTTGAATTACTAATTACTGAATAAATTATCATTAGCTTGAAGTTTCCTATGCTTCTGGTGTACTGCAGGTTGTAAAGTGGCGATGTCCAAAGCAAACTCTCCCTCCCAACTCCGATACAGGATTCCATAAAAAGGCCCTGTATCTAGAATCAATCGGTATCGACTCTTTCTCACTTATTGAGAATCATCCAACGCTGATCACCGCCTCACTCGATGACATAAAATCCACTGTAGAATACATTACCTCCATGGATTTCTCTGCGATTGAGTTCCGGCGTATGGTTGGCATGTGCCCCGAGATTCTGACTACGAAAGTCTCAGACCTCATACCCGTCTTCACTTTCCTTCACCGTGAAGTTCTCATAAAAGGGTCAGATATCAAGCATGTAATAAATCGTCGTCCGAGGTTGATTATCTGCAGTGTCGATAAGCAACTTCGTCCAACCATGTATTTCCTCCAAAGTATCGGCATAGAACAGGTAAACAAGCACACCCATTTACTATCATGTAGTGTTGAAGAGAAGTTTATGCCAAGGATTGATTACTTTGAGAATATTGGATTCTCTCGCCGCGACGCGACTTCAATGTTCCGAAGATTTCCCCAGCTGTTTTGTTATAGTATTAAGAATAATTTGGAGCCTAAATACAATTACTTTGTGGTGGAGATGGGGAGGAATTTGAAGGAGCTGAAAGAATTTCCACATTATTTCTCATTTAGTTTAGAGAATAGAATAAAACCTAGGCATAAAAGGTGTGTAGAAATGGGTGTGTGTTTTCCTCTTCCTTTATTATTAAAGACTAGTGAAGTTACATTTCAAAATAGATTAGATTCATTTGTAAATTCTTCAACACCCTTGAAAACATCTCCTCTGTGGTGTGCTGGTTCTGATATTGATCAAGTATAGACAAAACATTTGTATTGTATATTTAGTTGATTCCTGTAACTTTCTGAATAGCCATCAAGTGCTCTTGGCCTTTCAGCAAGGAAAAGTTAAAGCTAACCAATTACTGCGGCCAGGTTCAGGAAGAGGGGCTACTCAATGTGATTTGAAATAGAGCTGGTGGTGCTAGCACCCAATAGCTATGATTTTTTGTTATTGGTTCTCCACTAATGTTTACTCTTTCCACATAGGTGCAAAATTTGGCACCAGCAGACTTTTATACAACATGAAACAGCAAGAGAAGAAAATTGCAAAAGTGCATAAATGAGATATGTTTGTTTATAGTATAAGTTTTCTATATGTATCTGAATAGTAGTAGCACAGAAAGTAATCTTATTTTTATGAAAATTTAAATTAATTCAATTATTAATTATACTTAATAATTATATATTTATTTTCCTTGTTTTAATATGATTATGTCATCGACTATACTTATATGTATATTCCTCGTAATTAGACTAAGTTCTCCTCCAACAGTCCAAAATATGACTTCTTTCAGTCTCCATGCCTCCTACAGGTTTCCATGCAGCTTTCTATCTACCTCATTGAGAAGATTCAATAGTTTTCTCCCAAAAGTGTCACAACGACCCAATCTCTTTCCTTGGCTTCTAAAGTTATTGCACACCGAATTCATTATGTAACATTTTGGCTCCAAACGAACCCCATAATCTTGAATAGCTTAATTTCCATTCAATTCAAGTGCTCCTTTCTCGAATAAGCTGTTGATCCCAAAGAACTTTATCCTTAAATGAAATTGTACGTTGAGTATTTACCCTCCATCTAAGAGTTTGGTCAGAGAGGAACTATCAACAAGATTGTTCTTTAAGACCATAACACTTATTCTTAACCTTATTTGAGAAACTTAAATTAAGCTTAAAACAACTTACAATTAATTACAACCATTTAGCGTCGACATCGTGTTGTTGGAGACTACTTCCCTAATTATACTTTTTTCTTGGATTCATTTCGCTTTTTGGATATTGCTATGGGGATTATAGAGAGAAGATTGAAGCTTGTATATTTGCAAAAATCCTAAGTCATCCCTTATCTTATTTTTAGTTTCCATTTAGTCCTGTGCCAACTTAGCTCTCAAATCATTGTTAACTCCAACCAAAGCTAACTTTCATGTTGCTAGTTTAGGCGAGTTGGGTCCTGAGGGACTATCAGGCTAGAGAAGGCCTTAAGCCTCTTTGAGAGCTAACATAAATACTTACATATTATCCACCAACAAGGTCCTTACATCAGCAGCGAGATTTGAACCCACATCTTTGTGGGATGTGAGCTAAATCCTTACCAACTAGACCAATCTTTATTGGCTAAAAGGACCATAACGTTTATAACGCAACAGACCGAAAACCAATTAATAATAAATAATAAATAATGAATAAGAGACTAAATCAAAACCTAAAATAAATACAAGAGACTAAAGTGTATAATTTAACCAATTTAATTTCATTCCAAAGTGAGGAAATTACGAAGTTAAAAAAAAGAATTTGTGAAACAATTGATATAGTACATTCTAACTTGCGCACATGAACACTTTAATTAAGGACTATAACTAATTAATAATCTAACTAATAACTAACGAATTAACCATAAATTCACAATAGCATTCACTTGTGTTGCGATAATAATAAAGTGGGAATCAGTTATAGCAACGAATCCATCTTCCCGCTTCTTTTCTCTTCTCCCATCTTCCATCATCATCAAGAAACAACAATGAGGCGCTGCTTCAATGCCTGGGTAGTGGTTGCACTTCTAATCCCCGTGCTTCTCTCTCTAAGGAACCCACGAGGTGAACCAGAAAACATTCAACAAACCACTTCTTCTTCTTTCTTTCACACTTCCTTTAAAACAGTGAAGCTAGCCAATACATTTTCTTTCAATCAAAGAATCAGAGATGGTTCTAATCTTGAGTATGATTTCTATAGAGATACTTGCCCTCAAGCTGAGGACATTGTTCGTTCTTCTGTTACTCGCATTTACTTTGATAATAGAGACCTTTCCCCTGCTCTTCTTCGTCTCTTCTTTCATGATTGCTTCATTCAGGTTAGTCCCTTCTTTCTTTTTTTTTGTTCTATTGAAATGGGGTGGTTTTGTTTGTGTTTAGTTTGCTTCTGAGATTGTAAAGTTTGTCTTTTTATTACATCAGTTCAAATGGGTCTTCATTGCTTCTGCTTGGTGTTATTTTTGTTCTATAAATTTTGAAACTCTTTCTTCAGTTCTGTTGAAATGGGGTGTTTTGGTTTTTCTCTCTTTTGATTCCGAGATCATAAAGTTTGTCTTTTTATTATCTCAATCCAATTGGGTCTTCATTGCTTCATTGCTTCTGTTTGGTGTTATTAATATCATTTAGGTCATGCTTCCGTTCTTGATTTCTTTTAAAGGTTTTCAGCTTTTCTTTCAATTCTGTAAAAATAGGGTGTTTTTGTTTTTTGCTGTTTTGCATCCATGGTCATAAACTTAGTTTTTTTTTCCCTGAATTTAAATGAGTCTTGACTCTTGATTATTTATTTTTGTTAGTTCTATCATTTTTTGTGTTCTTTTTTGCGTTTTGAGATTTCTTTTCTTCAGATAGATCTTCTCCATTTGCTATGTATTTTGCTGTTATATTTTTTTTCATTTTAAATAAATTTTACAGGCTATATGGACTTGAAATTGGGTCATTTTTTTATTTTATTCTATGGAATAGTAAATAATGGATATCCTAAAATTTGATCATTATCTTATATTTACTACATCAATCTCTATGCTTTGTTGGCATTTTGATCATTATCCTAAATTTTGATCATTATCTTCTCCATTTGCTATGTATGTCAGTTGTTACTATGTTTACTAAAGCTTCTTGTTGCCTTGATCATGGTTTTTTGTTTTAGTGTTCTAATTGCTTTAAATGCTGCTTAATCAGGGGTGTGATGCTTCATTGCTGTTGGATGAAAATAGTGATAACAGCAGTTCAGTTGAGAAGCAGGCTATTCCAAATCAAACCTTGAGAGGTTTTGACAAAATTGACTTGATTAAAGAGGATGTGGAACAAGCATGTCCTGGAGTTGTTTCTTGTGCTGACATTCTTGCTCTTGCTGCAAGAGATTCTGTTCTTTTGGTTTGTTCCCTTCACTTGGGTCATTACTATAACTAGAGTTTAAATATTTATAATTTTAGGATTTATTGTTCTGATTGTTTTGTACAAATTAATGAGAACAGTAAGATTTTGGCTTTAAATGCAATTGTGGAAACATATTCCATTTACATGGCTGTGTTGATATGCTTGGCTCTAATATAATCCTGGAAATTACAATAATGATGCTAGAACAATATATCTGGATTGAGGTATTTTAAATTTTATGTGAAACACCATCATTCACTTGCTAGATAGCTCTATAGCACAAACACTTTAGGTTGAAGACGTGTCTGGTGTCCGATACGTGTCGTGTGAGACACCGGCACTTCAAATACTTCCATTTTTTAAATTAAAACTAGTGTGTACGTGTCTGTGTTAATGTCGTATCCGGTGTCTGTGTGTGATTCATAGCCAGATAGTGATGCTAAGTTGTTGTCAATGTTATCTTTGCTCACATGATTGTTTCCATTGGGAAACCAGATAAATAACTTTTCATTATATCATTTGGCATTAACTTTGTTTTCTGCTAATCTATGGCTCATATTGTTTGGAGACACTTCTCATAATCAGTAATCTGTCTACTATCCTTGGTAAATTATGTAATGCAAGTACACTCTAAGTGCTTTATAAATAATAAATAATGCAAGTACACTCTCGAAGTTCAAACATTGGATAGCAATGTTTACAAGAGTATGACATTTTGCTGCCTGTCTTACACTTTATGAAAGCCAAGTAAGATTGCATCTGTGATTTGTTTTATGGATATGGCCATGGCAGGCTGGTGGACCTTTCTATCCAGTTTTAACAGGTCGACGCGACAACCATCAATCGTTTTACGAGGAAGCAACCGAAAACATTCCCAGACCCGATGATAACATTACACGCACACTGCACCTCTTCAACCTTAGAGGATTCAATACAAGAGAAACAGTCAGCCTTCTTGGTAATTCCTTCTTATTTACATTTATGTTTAGCATTTAATTTATATACACTGTCTGTCTATAAATGTTTTACACCCATCAATAACATTGGTTTGTTGATCATGTGAAGGAGGACACAACATTGGCAAAATAGGTTGTGATTTCATTCAACAAAGGCTATACAACTATCAAGGCACAGGGCAACCAGACCCTAACATACCACTTGATTTCCTTCGTCAGATGAGGCAAAACTGTCCAGACAATAAGAACAACAGCACCAGCAGCAGCAACACTGATAATGTTTCGACTTTTGTGATATCGAAGCCGAAGAAAGTTCACTCTGAGAAAGGAATGTCATACATGCAAGCATTATCATCTTCAGTATCATCTGGAGCAGCATTTGACACTCACTACTACCAAAGCTTGTTGAGAGGAAGAGGGCTGCTGTTTGCTGACCAGCAGCTAATGGCTGAGGAGAAGACTGCTAGACTTGTTTCTGCTTATGCTTCTGATGATGGATCGACGTTTCGCATGGATTTCGCGAGAGTTATGTTGAAATTGTCTAATCTTGATGTTTTGACTGGATCTCAAGGTCAGGTTCGTCTCAATTGCTCACAAATTGTAAGTTCTTAAAGGGGTTTGTAATGTTGCTCCCTTTGGTTGGTTTTGCATTCTATGTAATTTGGCATGGATGCTCTGATGCTTATCACTTGAATCCTAACATAAAAAGTGTCACATACCTTTGAGATAGTTTTGGTGGCACTGTGTTACTTAGATGTTTAGCCTGTAGCTGCAAGCCTGCAAAAAGTATCCTGAATTGTATAGAACTCTTTCTAAATGTACTCAACTAATCTTAGCATTTGCATGGAGAAATTCTCGTTAGAGTTACTCTACTTAATAACTCTTTGTATATATTTGAAGCTTATCAATCTGTTTGGGACTGGTTGAGGCCCACTCCGAATTGGCTCATTGGAACGCTACGCTGCCTACGCGCATGGTTCCAATCCAACAGTCGAACTTTTCCCCAAATGGATCCAATGGTCTGGATTGAGCGCTGAGCTCTCCGCGTAATTGCTTCAGTGGCCTCACTAAGTTGGATCTCGACGCACCATTCACGTGCGCGTCTACGCGCCGGGAGGGGCCCACACGTAACTTAATAATATCACCTATAAATAGGTGGACTCTCTGGTGCATGCTTGGTTGTTGTAGATGACACCACATTCGAGTTGTGTACTTGGATACCAATGCAAAATACTGTCGAAATTTTGTAAGTATGACATTTGAGATTTAGGGCCTGTTTGGATAGAGTTTATTTTGAGTTTATGAAAAATAACGTATGCATATAAATAAGTTTTTATATTGGCCCATAAGTTCTTATTAACAAAAGTTATATATTCATAAGTTGCTTTTTCATAAATTAACTTGACAAGCTTATGAATAATACATAAAAGCTTATTTATTTGCATAAGTTGTTTTCCATAAGCTCAAAATAAGCTCTATCCAAACGGGCCCTTAAGGACTAACTATTATTAATGAAATGAAGAGAAAGTTTCTTCTTGAATGGGATAGCATCATACCAAATGTAGGAGTTTATGTTTGCTAAAATATTACTACCTTCGTCCCATTTTATATGTAGTTTAAGGTTTTTGCACACTTATTAAGAAAAATGATTGGTAGTCTAGATTTTATAAAAAGTGTTGTTTAAATTACCATTTAACCCTTTATCATTCTACATAGATAAATGTGAAACATTTATTAAATGTAAAAAGTTGTAATGATTAGTAAGAACACTAGTGGAAAAATATATTAGATACTTCCTTGAAAATGTAAAACAACAATTAATTTAGGACAAATCAATTGTGCTAAAACAACTTATAAAATGGGACGGAGGTAGTAAATATATATACATTGGTTTATTATTTTGAAGCGTATCCATGGATCATTGTTGGATGAAAAATAATCGTTTGATTGTGATGGGTATGCGAATGAAGTGGAAGAATTTCTAAATTTTGCTTAAGCAAACTTTCCAAAAGTGGTGGGACTATTTATTTTCTTTATGTTAAATGTGTGATTAAGAGCTCACAACCGGTTGGCGTCATGTGGGAGCATCTTTTTTGTTGAAGGGATCTGCAATTGTGATACAACATGCACATTCAAGTGTGTCCCAAGTGAGAAAGTCGATGAAGATATAAATAACCGAATAGAGAACATGATCCATGACATTAGACCTGAATCTTTTAAGCGAGCGTATGGGTATGATACTCTGTGCAAAGACAAAGAAGCGCCTCTGAATTTTGGATGCACAAATTTTACATGGTTGTTGGCTGTGTTAAGATTGTTCAATATAAAAGCGATAAATATGCCCAAATGATTGCATATTCTATCATAATGAGTTTGGGCTATTATACAAGTGCCCTATGTAAAAGTAGTCGTGCTACAAAGTGAAAAGTGGCTATTCTAGTTGCGATGATGACATCGTAAAGGGTACTCCTATTAAATTTCTTCAAAAACGACATTTGGAGTCCATTATTAGTAAAATAACTGACTCCATATGTAGGTTGTTTGGACTGAAAATGAATTTGTGGAAGTACATTTGGAGTCAGTTCTTCAAACAATCGACTCGAAATCAACTCTAAATGTCCTTACTTTTAGTGTCTATTGCTTGCAGTGTACTAGCACTCTTTAATACTCATTTTCCAACACATAGGATGCGTTTGATTTGCTAAAAAGCAAGAGACTGAACATGACAACTCTAGTTCTCCTATGTTGGATTTGAATAGTGATTATGTGGACAAAAGTGGAGGCAAAAAACCGAACAAATAAAAACATAAATTCCTATCTCTCACAAAACCATAGTATAATTTTCTGTCTCACAGTACAACTTTCTACCCACTCATAAAAATACCAAAATGCTCTTTTTATTTTCTACTCAATAATTTTTCTTTCTCACCCTCGTCTCTCTCTCTCTCTCTCTCACACACACACACACACCTATATCATTCTTCTCTCTCTCTCATTTTTCTTCACAATTTTCTAATTATATTATAATACATATTATATAAAATCATTATGTATATATATATATATATATATATATATATATATATACTATAAAGAGAATTTTACAATTTTTGTTTGTTTGTGCAGTCCATAATCCACTGGACGACACAACAAGTTTATTTTTTGATACAATTCGTTCCAGTAGTGTGTTGTCTACTTCAGTACTTATTTACTTTAAAACTGAAACGGACCAATAATGTCTTCATGCTGAAATTTCAAATCTGTCACACTAAATGGTGAGAGATTCATATAAATTTCTCTTATATATAGAAACGCATTAAAAAAACTTTACATCGCCGAAATAATCGATACCGCAACGAATGCTGCATTTGTGAAGAAAAAACCGCTTTATAAAGTCTATTTGGTCACTCTAGCTAGCAAGTTAAGGAAGATCATATTATTTGACAACTTATTCTTCTGTTCATATTGGTACTGGTTTCCAACGGCGTTTCTGCATTGCTATTTCAATCATCAGTTTTGTTAGTCAGTGAAAGTGAAGTCTCAGGTTTTGGCACAAAAAGCACGTCTCCATCTTCAGGTTGGCATGCATATTGGTAATTGTAAGCTGCATCATCCTCACTGTGGAGAAATTGCGATTCGCACCCCTTTCTTCAAACCGCCAAACTGCTTCCTAAGTCCTCGACCCTTGACACTCGCTCGACCCTGATACCAAAACCTCTAATGTGGAGACTCGCGTCTAAAGATTTAGAGAGAAGGATAGAAACGAAATAGAAAGTGAAAAGAAAATGGTAAAAATAATAGGCTATTAATATGCTCCACCATGATTTTCCCGTCGCGAAACAAGCATTGCTCGTGTCACGAATGTTGTCATCCCTTGACATCATACGTGTGATGTAAGGCATATATAATATATAGCTTTTCGTGATATCTAGTTTTGCTTCTCGATCCATCCTAAATATGTTCCAAGTCCTTATCTAGTTTCCTAAAAAGCATTAGACACCTAGACACACTTAAACACAAAATAAAACAAGGAAATGATCACCAACAAGACATGTCAAGGCACTATCATATTTTTGTCTAGGCATGGGAATAGAAGAAAGATCGTGACCAATGTGTTTGTGGTCAAGAGTTATATCTTTTTCTCCCTAACATGTGAGTCGTCTTCATTTTTGATCCCGACGAGTATCTCACAAAATGTTTACCACACCACTGAATAATAATATCATCACCACTACAAACTACTAAGCCATGAAAAGGACCACGATGTAACACATTTCATGGCCACAAGGCTCTCTGCTATTTGGTTAGATGTTAGGTTTATTTGGATATTGTCATATTTGTCAATCATAAGGACATCATCAAAGCTAGCCAACTCCCATATAAGACACTATCATATTTGCATATTAACTTTGTGTTGTTTATATTTTATAATATTTTAATTGAAGCTTAATTATGTTTTTCATTTCCATAAATATAGAGATTTTTATTCTTTGTAACCGGAAAAAATGTTTTTTGTTTTTCATTCCTGTAAATTTATGAATTTTGTTTTTTATCCTTTTAAAACTTGTTTTTTTGTTTTTCGTTATTGTAATAAATGTCTATCTTTGGAATTAATCCTCATCTAGTCCGTATTTTAGGAACTAAAATAAAAATGGTATTCAATTTTAGGAATTAGAACCTAACATAAACAACTTACATGGACTAAAACAAAACAAACAACAACTAAAAACAATTTTTTTTATATTGTGGGGACGGAAAACAATTTCTTTTTGCAGTGACTAAAAACTAAAGTCTCTCTATTTATGGATCAAAAGCATATTTTTTTAGCAAAAGAAAAAGATATAGAGTCTTGCTAAAACATTATGATATAAAACCCTCCTTGGAGAAAAAATATCAAGAAGGAAAAAGAGTACCCCTAAATTTTATTGATAAAAAAAAAAGAAAATAATAAACCAAAACATGGGGGACTAGCTACCAATACCATGAAAATAAATAACATTAAAACTAACAGGAAATAAAAGCAATCTTATAGAGGTATGCAAACGTATCACTATAATGGCTTCCATCACAACCAAGTTAGCACCAAAACCATTAATAATCATTTGCAGTTGTTAACACCCAAAAATAATTAAGTCGTTGGCCGATGGTTGAGAGGAAAAGGTGAGAAAAGACTAGGGCGCCAAGGCAGGCCACTAGACAAATCCCAGAAGATATTTGCTGAAAGAATGAACTCAAGTGAAAGCCTCGAGGTAAATCATGATGTGAATTCCCCGAGAAGGGGGTAAGCTCGAGGGATAGTGAACGAGACTGAGGAAGAGCAAGTCTCAACCTATAGAGTACCACAGGCGTGATGACTCGGTTGCCTAGGTTTATGGCTGCAGGCCGAGGACAAGGGTCAACCGAGGAATTAAATGACCGAGGTAAGGTAGACTTTCTTGGAAGGCGAGGAAAAGGAAGCATGTGTACGGAACGTGGGAGCAGTTGAAGATCAAGCGAAGAAATGAAGCCTTGAGGAGTGGAGCGATGGAGTTTTTTCCCACTAACCGTGCTAGTGGGAGCGTGGGTAGTGGCTCCGATTTCTTAGGGCTTAGAAGCAGTATTAGACGTCAATCTGCGATTGATCCAACAGTAGGTAAATGTTGGCTCGCATAGTGGCCGATGAGGGCCTATGTACATACACACACACACAAAGAGAAACAATTTTACAGAACACACATCAATCAATACAAATCTATTTTTCTCAATTTTTGTCTTCTTTTGTTGCACTTTACTTTACTTTATGCATTAGGCCAGTAGATAATCCAACCCTCGCGTCCCCTTCTCTCAACCTAACCATTTCTAGAGGAGTCAAGAAACCCACAGTTGAGGAGCAGAGTTCCCTCCTCGACACAATTACTTATAGAAAAGAGGAATCAAAGACTGTTCAAACCTCTGACCAACCGCACGGCTAGGACCTAAGAGTTTGACGACAACAGCAGCACACCAAAAACGGGAAGCAAAAGGAAAATCCAATGTATCAAAAAGGAAGAAAAACACTAATCCCAAGAGAGAAATTAGTAAAACCTATAACTAGTATACCTAGCCTATTCTTGTAGAAATCCTTGGAATGAAGCTTAGAATAAGATCCCACGAAACAAAACCACTTAAATTAGTTCCATGACCAGAAAACTTATCAGCGCAGATATTACACTCTCTATAAATGTGAGTGCAAACAAAGTTCATATGTCTAGTCAAGTGGAAACAATTATTTCATCTATTTCTTAATTAGCTTCCAAGGAACTACTTTACAATTCTTGAAAGCAGAAATCACTAATTGAATTGTCCATGATGATTTTTATGAACATATAACTACAAGTATACGATAATTGTGAGTTTGATGACTATATTTTTTAAGAATGGAATGAGTCTAGTTAAAATATTCTAATGCAAAACTGTTAGAGAAAATTCATCAAGAAGTAAAACGAGAACCTCCTAATTATTTGTGTAAATTATACGTAACTAGCCGTGTTACCCGTGCCGAAGCACGGGGGGCAGAAAAAAAAACAGAAGTTGCAACACAAAAGGTCTAAATATTACATTCCCATAGCAATAAAAGTTTCAACAAGATTTATATTTTAAAGATAACTCGATCGCCAATATATTTTTATTCTCAAATCCTATTTCATAAACTTAGTGTAATTATAACATAATAACTCAATCATCGGACTGGGCCAGGCCCAATCTGTACAAGAAGCGGCCCTCTCCAGCACTAGATCCGGCTCAGCCCAAGCATCACCCGCGGAAGGTGACATTGAGATTAACGGCCTAGATCGGCCCTGTCTGATCCTACGGCCCAAATTTGACCAAGGCTAGGCACGACTCCTTTCCGCGCCTATAAATACAACACCACCCCCTGAAAGGTACGCCTCATTCATTTGTACTTTATCTTGACTACTGATCGCCGACTTTGGCATTAGAGTGTCTGCAGGTACCAACCATCCGACGACCTCAAGCTCGAAAGGGACGACTTCGACAATCATCCTACCAACTACTCACCCCGAATACTCACCTCAGAGCAAGATACTGAACAATCATCAAGATATTTTTAATCTTAAATCCCTTTTTATAAGCATACTGAAATTTTAAAGCCTAACTAGACAAAATTTAAAACATTAATTTTATCTTACTCTGGACATCAAAACTTCATGTTTTCACTTATAAATTTTTTAATTACATTCAAATCATCTGATCTTTTTTTTCTTTTTTCTTTTTAAGAGTTTGCTTTAGTTTTATGCATCAAAAGTTTTCTACACGGCGCTGATCCTGGTGAGTCTTTGGAGCCCAACTCACCTAAACTTTTTAATCTAAAGACAAGTTTTCTACACGACCCTATGTAGCTTTTAATCAATTTATATTCTTAATCATTTTATTTTTTATAATAAATTCTAAGTATTTTCTTGATGGGGATTAGTAAAATGTATACGTACATTTGGTTGAAATATCACGTAAGCTTTGGTGTTAATCTATGCTAGGGGTGGGCGCTTGGTGGGTTGGGTGAGTTTTGATAACTTTAAGCACCCAACCCAATCTAATACTTATTTTCAAAAAAAATCAAATAAAGAAAGAATAATATGCCTTAATTTAGACTTCCATTACAACTAATTAAACCAAATAAAAAAGGAAATGATCTTCAAAAAACCATGAAGCTCATGCAAAAGAATATTTTCGTAATAGGAAAGGTTCTTAAAGAAACTAAATAGATTATATTCCACATATGAAGTCGCTTTCTTCATCAGCTTTTACAATCAGCAAAACAAAAAAATTATAAATCACATTCAACTACATATTTAAGAGTACTCTGCACCTAGACTTTGGTTATTTTTTACATCAGAATTTATTTTCAAGGTAGACTAAAGTAAGTTCTCTTTAAAATGTTTTAAAGGAATAATGGAATTAATTGAAAATTTGAAATTTGGTTGAATGAAATTGAAAATTTATTTAAGAGTTCTCCGCAGCTAGACTTCAGTTATCAATTCGTATATGTAAGATCGTAGACAAAAAATTAGTATGTGTGTAAGATCATAATGATATGGGTTGGGTTGAGTGGGTTCTAAATTTTCATACACGCTACCCAACCCAACCCATATTCTATGGGTCTCTCTATTTTGAAACCAACCCAACCCACTTCCCCAAACCAACCTGTTTTTTGTGGGTTGGGTTGGATTGGGTTGCGGGTTGGGTTGGGTCAATGGGTACCCATGCCCACCCCTAATCTATGCTGTCATGATCCCATTGAAATCAATGTAGAAAAAATAACTAAATTAAAAGAGGGTATGTCTATTCTCTAACCAGATTTGCACAATATAAAAAATTACTCATTTAGCTGATAAAAACTTAGTCAAATAGTCGGTCATAATTCCCAGATAAGGGAACAAACAATAATGAGAAATGCTTAGAGTCTATGATAGCTTTGTAAAGCTTTACTTCTAAGATTTGTTAAGAAATATCAAACACACTAAAAACTCAATGAAGTTCACTTCTCATCCTTTTTGAGAACACCACTCAACTTGAATTCTACTTCCATTCTTGGTAGACTAAATGTCATAAACTCAATGTGAAAGCAGTGATTGATGACCACATTATTTGTTGGTAAGATCTTGTCTTAATCATTACCTAGTCCAATGCATGTTAACCACCAATTTTCTTGTTTTTTTCTTCCTTCAATTTATGACTTTTTAGATTTTTTATTTTTATATTTTTTAATTTGAATGATTCAATAGTTGAATTTGGTGACTAGCTCTCACGACTTGTTATGACGCCATAGTCTTGTACTTGCAAGATTGTTAGTTTCAATTCTTCAAAGGTGTGGGGACATAAGAAAAAGAGTCACAATTAGTGGTAGTAAGTGGAGATTATCACCTACCCACTTTTGCAAAGTATATGATAATTGTAGCTTACCAACAATTTATTTCATATAATATTATAATGTATATTTGTGTTTCAAGTTACAATCTATTCTAACTCAGTTTTTAGAACCATTATACATCAAAAGATATCTAATAAGCTTAATAAGATTTTTCACTGTCAAAATAACTACTACTGAGTAAATCACAAATTCATGAATCTCAGATAAATTCTACTCCAACTTCTAAAAATTTAATGACTGTGCATTGTCGGTGTAAAACCTTACACAGTCATCCAACTAGATTTCACCATATTTTAGAAAATATTATAAGAAAGGAACGATCTAGTGAACTCTGCTTGGATGACTGTGTAGAAATTAATTTACATTTTTGATGCATAGTCTTCAAATTCAAACTCTTAAACTTAAAAACTAGGATTTTGAGGACAAGAGGGCCATAATTGAATGTAATCCATGTCTAATTCAGGTTCCGGCCTTGTCATATCATTGAAATCAAATGCATCATAAGGATTTGTTTGTGGCTCAACTTCATAATTGTTTGGTAGAACCTCATCCTTGTTTAACTCCTTTGTATCACTTGCTCCAAACTCTTTCTCAAATTCAAGGCACCACTCCATGGATTCAACATCTTGAATTTCATTTGATTGAAAAGATTCATTGTTGTCTAAAAACTTCCAAAGATCATAATCTGATTCCCAAGGTATTTCAAGAAGTTGATTTGGTTGATCAACTTCTTGTAATACATTGTCAACATCATAAGGTCCTAAAAAAGGCATTGGAGAAGCCAATTGTTGTTCTGTTTTGTAACCAACAATTTGGTTTGAGTTCAAGAGATTAGACTCATTTGATGTTAAGGATGTTGTTGATGACCCTTTTGGATCCTCAGTGATTCCAATAACTTCATTGGTTAGTTCTTTTTCTGAATCCTTCATAGTTTCATCAATCATTGTCACTTGGAAAGTTTGCTCATTGAATTCACTACTAGGAGTAGTAGTTTTTGATACTAGATTTGGTATCTCATTTGATAAAGATGATGAAGATGACGAAGAAGAATGTGAAGTTATTGATGATTCTATCTTCGATTCATCAGCACTTGAATTTGAAGTTTTGACAACATCTAATCTTTTCTTTAAATGCGTGTTCCACACATTCTTGATCTCATTGTCAGTTCTACCAGGCAAACATGATGCAATTTTGGACCACCTGAAATAAATTTGTTTGAAACCATACTTAGATATATGGTAATGCCACAAAACCTAACGAACAAACTCTAAATTTAATATTATCTCTTGTCCACTTTATAAGAAACAACATAGTTTTAGTTTCATTGGATAACTGAAGTATCTAGTTTATATAGACTACATCAGTTATTCAATTAACCTAAAACTGCACTATTTCTTATAAAGTGGACCAGAGATAATATCCTTAAAGTATTTGTACCAAAAAAGTATTCTTAACGTACCACTTCACCTATATATAATTATTAAAATTTATCTCTGCCCATCAATTTAATTTCTAACCAGAAAATTTTAAGAGCTAATTAATTGATGGCCATAAGGACTATCTAATAAATTTTCATAATTTAAAGACTAAACTGAAAAGAAAGCGATACTTTAAGAACTAAGTTGAGGGTTTACTCAAAATAGAATTGCATTAACCACATACATTTTCTAATTTGTGAGAGAAGACTTACTTGTTTCCCATGGCCTTGTGTAGCCTTATTATGGTTTCCTCTTCCTCTGCTGTAAAATTGCCTCTCTTTACATCAGGCCTCAGATAATTGATCCATCTCAAACGACAACTTTTCCCACATCTCTGAAGACCTTAGTAACATGCAAACAAAAAAAAAATGTTTGAGGGATACGAAATTTGATAAACAGAGTAAAAAAATTAATACTTGAATAATATAAAAATTAGAAGGCATGAATATTGCATGATCTTTCACACTTTATTCTTTATAGTCAAAAAAGTTTTCAAAATACATAAAGTCAAATTGGACTTATTAACAAAATAGGTAAAACATTAATTAGGAAATATTGGAGGGGGTGGCAGAAATTAATTACAATCAACAATGGGAAATTTAAGTCTGAAATGCAGCCTCCTTCTTTTAACCAAAAATAATACTAAAAAAATTGTATAATAAATAGATATATGGTAGGATTATCAGAAATTAGCCATGTAAAATGTATCTAATTTCCTCTAACAATATTGATTTAAAATGTCACAGTTATAGGTAGGTGCAGGGCCCATATCCTACTTGGATACAATGTTTTTTACTAACCAAAGAGAAGCCATATGTCACCAACTTCTGCCAAACTATTCTTTTTCAATCAATTTATCATATTAAATAAATTAATTCATTTAATTTCAAAAAGAAAAAGAAGCACCACAGATGCAGGTGGCAGAAAATTGCATGAATGATAAGAATAGTGGCTGAAGCAATAATGCAAATCCAACAACCTGAACTTGAATTTATCACAAACTAATGGTTCCAATTGAAGTAATAATGCAAATGTAAATTGAACTATATGGATGACGAAAAAATTCAATTTTTCTTTGTTATATAAAATGTATGAGATCAAATAAAAAAAGGGTATTTGAAATATCAAACAGATATCAAACTAATACAAAGCTTCCTTCTGCAAAATTCAGTTCACCACAAAAAAACACAGAGAGATCTAGAGAGAGAGAGAGAGGGAGGGAGAGGGGGAGAGAGAGAGAGAGATGATATATACCAGCTTGTTTAGGAAGTGCACGCCAATTTTCATGTCCATGTTTCTGAACAAAAGCAATAAGCTGAAGATCTTCTTGAGGACTCCAAGGACCTCTTTTAACTTGACTCTTATCACAACATGGTGCTCTTCCTTTCCCCATGATGATGATGATCTCAAATCCTAGTTTATTCACTCTACTATAATCAAATACAAAGCTTATTTCTCTCTCATACTATATATTATATTAATTCAAATATGTCACACATGTGTTCTCCCTCTGCCTTTTATATACTAATTGGTGCAGAATTGGGAAGACTGTGTTTCAATGAACTTACAAGGGTCATGCCATATGTTAGCATTTTAGGAAACTATGTAATAAATAGAATGAAATCCAAGAGTATATACTTTTAATATCTATCAATATCATGCATATTTTGTATTGAATAAATTGCTTTTTTATTCTTTATTATGAAATCTTCATAAAGGTAATTTTAAAAAGTGTTTTGTAATTATTATAAAATTTATTTTTATTTTTAGGTGTCTATTTTTTAGAGGTTTAGAATACTTTATTATGTGTAAATAAGACATAGTAGTGAGCCCGTCCGCTTTATGAAAATTGATAGTATCTTTTATTTATGAGGTCAACATTCTCTTCCAAGAATAAAATATTGTTGACCATAAAAAATAATTTTTTTGGTTCTTGCTGTGAAATTTAATTTATTTTAGTTATTATTTTTATGGTTTTGGTCAAACATTAGATAATGAATTATTACTATTCAATTAATTCAACATTAGATAAAAAATTATCACTGTTTGAACATATAGTTTTATTTAAATTAAAAATAGTTTGATTTTTCATTTTATTTATATTTTTTAAATGAAAAATATTAGTATTTTTTATTTTGTTAGAAATGTTAGTCGATGAGAGTCGAATTCTCTCCCTCCTCGTCACGTAGAAGCGTATTAGTTAAAATGATGAACTATCGTGATTCGGAAATTTGGTTTTGCGATAATCAAATCCGATACGCTAAAATTGAGATTGTATTTTTAAATTTTATAGATATTTTCCTTATTTTTTAAAAATTTGTTACATGAGGTATCTTATATTGAAATTTTAACATTTTATTTATAATGTATTTCTCTTAAATAGTACTCCTTCCATTCCAAAATATAAGGCCCAAAAGTATATATATCTTGACTAAATTTAGTCCAAATACATACACTTACATTTTGAGCCAGAGGTAGTATGTTTTTTATTCACTTAATTTAATATATAATTTTTTAGTCCACATATATATACTTATATTTTGAGATAGAGGTAGTATGTTTTTTATTCAATTAATTTAAAGTATTAATTATATATATATATATATATATATTAATTTTAAACATTTAATTGCTTAAATTTTAAATTATAAAATATCGTATACATATTTTTCTGTCTAAAATTAATCTAGAATTTTTCTACGAATATTCAATTCAATGTATACTCCCAATATTTGCAGGTGACATGGTTTATCCCCCTCCCCAAATTCATGATAGGCATTAAAATTTACTTAATATTTGCAGATTCTATTTTTAAATTTGCTTTATCCTACCTTGCCATTTATGTTCCAAGTATAAAAAAATTTCTTCTTATGCCCATAAAAAATGTAAAAAAGAAAAATTCCCTAAAATGAAACTTTTACCCATCATAAATAAAGTACAAAGTATAGGCCGAAAAGTGCTTTCGGTCCTTTATCTTTCATCAAAATTTTAGTTTTTCTTTTTTTTTTATCATTTCGGTCCTTTATATTCCAAATTTGTCTTAAAGTGGTCCCTTTAAACATTTCCGTCCATTGACTTTAACATACACCACGCTGAGTGTTAACAGGTGACATGGTTTGCTTGACATTAGTGAGTGGGAAAAAAATAAAGAGTCAAACTGATTTTTTTTGTTGGTAAACCAAGGTATCCTTTGATAAATCCACATCACATGCTTGTTTTTAATGTTAAAAAGGGTATTTTACAAGAAGATTTTAATGAACAACAGTAAAGTTTGAGAAGAGTTTGTGAATTTGTGAAATCTGATTTTTGTGCAGTTGTTATGCTGGTTTTCTTTATGTTTATGTGCTCAGGAACTTGATCAAACTGAAGAACAAGTTATGCAAGCAAGAAGTGAAGGTTGGAGCGATTTAGGGCATGTTACATTGGCAGCACCAGACGGTTTCAGTTTGCACTAAACCTCCATCGGTGGAAAATACTCGTTTCTGTTGCGCGTATCTTCCACATAAGCGCAAAGCACGCGCAAACATCCAGTAGCTGTTGCGCATAAGCGCAAAGCACGCGCAAACGTCCATAATTTTACAGTAGCTTTTGCGCGTATCTTGCGAGTATGCGAACCCGAACAGCTCCTAATGCGTTAATTGTTTAAATAGCGACTTGGAACTCGAAAAAAGGACTTTTTGACACTCTTGGAAACCCTAGAACTCAAAGGCACTCATTCCATCTCATCTCTATTGAAGATTCAAGGCTTGGGAACAAGATTTGGCGCTTCAAATGAGTCCATCTTCTTCATTGAGTTGTAATTTCTATTTTCCCTCTTCTCCTACCATGTGTAACTAAATCTCTAGTTGTTAGGGATGAATGAATATTGAGGAAACACTATTGTGGCTGGTTTAGATTTACTTTTATGTCATATTCTCTCTTACTTTGTGTATTGAATCTCTGTTCTTAATGCTTTTTATGATTTGATCACTTATAGAATGATTTATGGTACATTTATAAATTGGAAGTTTTGTTCTTGAATGCTTGAGATTGAATACCTTCAACTCTTAGTTTAGGAATACTCTTTGAGTAACTGCATTCGATCCTTGAGGACGATATTCGGTTCTTACTGATTTTATTACTTGTGACGAATTGGTACACTTGCCAATATTATTAACAAGTTTTTGAAATGCAATTACCAATAAACCCTAACAACAACTAAACGAACACAATAGACTAAGATTGGGTTGATATGATTGAGTAATAAAACTCTAAGGTAAAGATAATAAAATGTTTTTGTATTTTTGATAATAGCAACCGAAGAACGCTTTGAAAGTATGAGATGGTAAGATATGTTAGGGACGAACTCCTAATGATTCCACACTATTGTAAGCTGATTTGTATTGAATATTGATTCTCTCTTTAACTTTGTTATGATTCTCCACGGCGACTGTGGAGACTAATCCTTCGAGGTATTAGAGATCCATTTAAGGGGTTGACCTCTCCTAACAAATGTTTTTCCATACGCACCGGCCAGGGATCGAACCCATGACCAAATGGTTAAGGGACCCAAGTATCTAACACTTGTGCCACATCATGTTGGTAGTCAACCTGAAATTTTGGTGAAACATAAAAGACCAAATTGAGGTGTTATAATGAGACTATTAGAAGTAGGTAGGAAGACTTATTGAGGGTGACCGGTCAGCACGAGAAGATGTCAAGGTACTATAGAAGCTTGAAGCCAGATGGGTCTAGGTCATCTGAGTCTAAGCAGTCTGATGATCCCTATTAGTATTGTGTATGTTGATTTGGATTTGGATTATGTTAAAACATTTCAGACTAGTTTATGGTGATTTGGGCTTTATTTAAATATTCTCGAAATATTTATTTTGAACTGTTATACTTATTTTAAATTTTAGTATTTATTAATATATTATAAATATAAAAAGTAGGTTTTTTAAAAAAAATTAAATCAGTGAAAAATAGCGACGTAATATTCCCTCACTAATTAGGACATGTGTCATTCAAAGTTAGAGACATAATATTCCCTTGCTATATATGCGTTAGAGACAGATTCAAAAATCTATCGCTACGGGTTAGTGAGGAGCTTTTAGCGACAGAATTAGGTTGTCGCTAATTCTGTCGCAAATATGAATTAGCGAGGGATTTTTTGACCTTAGCGAGGGAAAATTCTTTCGCCAATGAGCCTTCTTTTTTAGTGTAAGTGAACATTTGCCAAAAAACAATTCATCTTCATCCCTAATCACCTCCACCACCCTCTCACCCTCTCTCCACCGCACCACCATCACCTTGCAACCTCTCTTCACTTTTCATCTCTCTCTCTCTATCCTTTTTCCCTCTTAATTTCCCCTCTTTTCCTTCCTCCCTTCATCATCAAATTGAAAATTAGGGTTTTGGGTTCCAACATTTTCTGAAAAAAAATGCATGCTTTCATTGACATTATTGCAAAAGGAAGCTCCCTCTACGAACCCAGAACCCTAAATTTTCAAGTTGGGGATGAGGTGAAGGGGAGGAAAAGAAAAGAGGAGAGAGCAAGGGAGGAGAGAGAGGGCCCAGTGGTGGAGAGAGAGAGAGAGAGAGGGAGAGATGGTGGTTGTAGTGGTGGTGTGGATTAGGGATGAAAATATATGGAGTTTTTTTGTAAAAGTCTAATTTGGTCCTTTATATTTCGCTAAACTTTCAATTTGGTCCTTTATGTTATTTTTCTCAGTCACTAATGCCAACTTAGCAAGTCACGTCACTTGTTAACTACCAGTGTGGCGTCTGTTAAAGTAAGTGGACAAAGTTTTTCAAAATGGCCCATTTTGACACAAATTTAAAACATAAAGGGCCATAGTGGAAAAAAAAAGATAAATTACCAAACTAAAATTTTGGTGAAAAATAAAGGAACAAAAATGGATTTTGGCCTAATGTATATGCACAGATGGTTTTTACTTTTTTTACTCACCTAACAATTTAAAGTGTAATAGGAGATCATCTTATTGACAGACGCACATGTAACACATTGAAAGTTTTGAAGAATTTAAAATACTAGGAAAAGTTTGATTTGGTTTACTACTATATGATACTTGGTGGAATTCTCTCCTCAATGGTGGTGTATCATATTTAAGTTATCTCAATATACTGGTGTAGGAAAGACCAACCAGAATCAGTTATTGTGACTATTTAGAGTTGACTGTTATTTCAATTCGTATTTTGTCGATGTTAAGAAAGTATTTAGAATTAGTTAAACAATTGATCCCAAGTATAATATTTAGAATAAGTTGCACCAACAACTGACTCAAAATATATGTCCAAATGTACATTTGAACATAAATTTTTTTTTTGGAGTCAACTGATTCCAAATATAAAAAAAATGATACTTAGAATCATAATTGGTCTTATAACATCATAATGAGTTACAAAAAATCTATGGTAAGAAAATAACATATTAGAAATATTAAAGGTAGTTGTGAATAATGGGGCTGAGTGGGCATCAGAAGAAATTTCTTATTGTGAATAAAGTGGATGTCTAGTGTTATATTGTAACTCCTAGGCATTATTCTCATTATTGTATATGTTAAATGCAAATCATAGGTTACAATACTTGAGCCTATAAATAGGACTCATATGCCATTGTAGTATATACCTTCAAGAGTAATATACAAGAGCTATATCTTCTTCTCTCTTTGTCTCATTTTCTTGTTCTTCTTCTTGCTCTAGTTTTAGTCATTTTATAATACGTTATCAGCACGATCTCTAAAGAACTAAATATGTTGAACCTTGCAAAACTTGACTTTGTGGCTCTTGACATCACTGTAAAGAATTATTTATCTTGGGTGCTAGATGCTGAAATTCATTTAAATGCAAATGGTCTTGGAGACACTATCATGAGAGAAGGAAACAAATCATCAAATCAAGATAAGGCCAAAGCTATGATTTTTCTCCGTCATCATCTCCATGTATGACTCAAAAGTGAGTATCTTACTGTGAAAGACCCACTTGTTCTTTGGAGTAGTTTAAAAGAAAGATATGACCATCAGAAAACTGTTATTCTTCCAAAAGCTCGTTATCATTGGATGCATTTATGCTTAAAAGATTTTAAAACTGTAAGTGAATATAACTCTGCACTATTTAGAATCACTTCTCTACTTTTCATGCATCTAATGTGCTCCTGCAGCAACAATATAGAGAAAAGGGATTTAAGAAATATTCTGAACTAATTTCTTGTCTTCTTGTGGCTGAACAGAATAATGAGCTTTTAATGAAAAATCACGAGGCCCGTCCATCTGGTACTGCTCCATTTCTTGAAGCGAATGTAGCAAAACACGATCATTATACTGATGGGAAAGCTCGTGGTCGTGGTCGCAATTTTGGCCGTGGTCGTGGTCGTGGACATTGCCGTGGTGGAATTTACAAGAACACATTCTGCCACCAGAAGTGGAAAAATAGTGAAAAGGAAAAAAGTGGGCAAAATAGCAAACAAGATGAAAACAGTTGCTACTGTTGTGGGGGAAAAGGACATTGGTCACGTACCTGTCGCACACCAAAGCATCTTATTGATCTTTACCAAGAATCACAGAAAAATAAAGGGAAAAACATAGAGACACATTTTGCTTATGAAGAAGATGATTTTGATTATGGTCCTATAGATGTTACTCACTTAGATGTTGCTGATCCAGATGGGAATATTGATCACCTTATTGGAGATGGGGTCCTTAAGAAATAGTTTACTTCCATTTTAATATTATGTTTTTATTTGCTTTATTTGAAATTCATTAAGTTTAAGTGATGTTAAAGTTTATGTTTTGGTGTGTACCTTTTCACTTTTCATGCAATAAAATTTTTAGTTATAATGTTTTTATCCTTCAAAAAAATTTATTATTATACTTCTTACTTAATTATTTTTGTTTTCTTTTCAAAGGTAGAACGAGTATTGTCACTAGCAACAATAATGGAGATATGTGTCTCGCTGATAGTGGAACAACCCACACGATTCTCAAGGACAAATTATTTTTCTTACTTAGTAATGCAAAAAACCAATGTTAGTACTATATCTGGTACTACAAAAATAATTGAAGGCTCTGGAAGAGCTAGTGTATTGTTACCTGGAGGAACAAAATTACACATTGATATGGCATTATATTCTCCCAAGTCTCGTAGAAACTTATTGAGTTTCAAAGACATTTGCTTAAATGGTTACCATATTGAAACAACAAATGATGAAGATATCGAATATCTTTATATCACGAGACATACCGCAGGAGAAATAAGTATATTGGAAAAGTTACCAAGATTTTCAAATGGTTTGTACTACACATTTATTAGTACAATTGAAACACATTCTATTGTAAACCAGAAGTTTACAAATCACAACAAGTTTCTCATTTGGCATGACCAGTTGGGACATCCCGGTTCTATTATGATGCGAAAAATAATTGAAAATTCATCTGGACATCCATTGAAGAGCCAGGAGATTCTTCAATCCAATAATTTCTCATGTACTGCATGTTCCCAAGGAAAGTTGATAATTAGACCATCACCAACAAAAATTGAGGGTGAATCTCTTGCATTTTTAGAACGGATACAAGGTGATATCTGTGGGCCAATACACCTACCATGTGGACCATTTAGATATTTTATGGTTTTAATCGATGCATCGACTAGATGGTCACATGTCTGTTTGTTATCAACTCGCAACCAGGCGTTTGCGAGATTTCTTGCTCAACTAATTCGATTAAGAGCTCATTTTCCTGACTACCCAGTTAAGAAAATATGCCTTGATAATGCTGCTAAATTTACATCTCAGGCATTCAGTGAGTATTGTATTTCTATTGGAATTGATGTTGAACATCCTGTAGCACATGTTCATACACAAAATTGACTTGCAAGACCAATACTCATGAAATCAAAACTTCCAATTTCTTCTTGGGGACATGCAATATTGCATGCTGCAACATTAGTTCGCATCAGGCCAACAAGTCATCACACTTATTCTCCATTACAAATGGTTTTTGATACCCATATAAGAATTTTTGGATGTGCTGTATATGTTCCAATCCCTCCACAAAAACGCACAAAAATGGGTCCCCAAAGAATATTGGGAATATATGTTGGATATGAATCTCCATCTATAATAAAATATCTCGAACCATCAATAGGAGATTTATTCACAGCTAGGTTCGCTGATTGTCACTTTGATGAATCAGTTTTCCCAATATTAGGGGGAGAGAATAAGCAACTGGACAAGGAAATCCGTTGGAATGAATTATCACTTTCTCATCTTGATCCTCGTACAAAACAATGCGAACTTGAAGTTCAAAGGATAGTTCATTTACAAAATCTAGCAAACGAATTACCAGAAGCATTCACTGATCCTAAAAGAGTAACTAAATCTTATATACCAGTTGCTAATGCTCCAATCAAAGTTGATGTCCCTGTTGGACAATCTAAGATTGGAAATGATCAGTCTCAACCACGCATGAAGCGTGGTAGACCTATCGGTTCTAAAGGTAAAAATCATCGATCAAGAAAAGGAGCTAAAAGGATAAATGGCCCAAGTGAGGATACAGAAACTCCAAGTGAGGATACAAAAGCTGCAAAGGATTCTTCAGACATAATTGTTGACTCAGTTCCAGAAGAGACTGACCAGGTACCTAAATTTTTTGAAAATGAAGAGATCTCAATAAATTATGTCATGAATGGAGTACGATAGAACCGAAACATAGTCAACATTGACGATATTTTTGTATATAATATAGCGCTAAATGTGATGAGTGATAATGATGATCATGAACCAAAGTCCATCAAAGATTGTCGACAAAGAAATGACTGGACAAAGTGAAAAGATGCAATTGAAGCGAAATTAAACTCACTTTGCAAGAATGATTTTGGACCTGTAGTCCGAACACCTGAAGGTGTACGTGAAGCCAGTTGGATATAAGTGGGTTTTTGTACGAAAACGAAATGAAAATGGTGAAATTGTGAGATACAAAGCTCGACTTGTTGGTCAAGGATTTTCACAAAGACCTGGCATCGATTTTGAAGAAACTTATTCATCTGTAGTAGATGCAAGTACTTTTCGATACTTAATTAGTTTAGTAGCACGTGAGGGCCTAAATTTACACATGATGGATGTTGTTACATATTACTTGTATGGTTCACTTGATAGTGAAATTTATATGAAACTCCCTGAAGGATTTCTTCTTCCAAAGACAAACAATTCAGGCTCTCGAGAAGATTATTCAATCAAGTTGGGTAAGTCTCTCTATGGACTTAAACAATCTGGACGAATGTGGTATAATCGTCTCAGTGAATATTTGTTAAAGGAGGGATATAAAAATGACCCCATATGTCCATGCATTTTTATGAAAAGATCAGGAAAAGAATTTGCGATAATTACTGTTTATGTGGATGACTTAAATATTATTGGAACTCCTGAAGAGCTTTCAAAAGCTATAGATTGTTTAAAGAAAGAGTTCGAGATGAAGGACTTAGGAAAGACAAAATTTTGTTTGGGATTACAAATTGAACATTTAAGGAATGGAATTCTTGTACATCAAGAAACTTATATAACAAAAGTGCTAAAACGGTTTTACATGGACAAATCACATCCACTGTGTACACCAATGGTTGTAAGATCACTAGATGTGAATAAAGATCCATTTAGACCTCGAAAAAAAGATGAGGAACTACTTGGTCCTGAAGTACCATATCTTAGTGCAATTGGCGCACTAATGTACCTTGCTAATTATACACATCCTGTTGTATCATTTGCTGTTAATTTATTAGCAAGATATAGTTCTTCACCTACACGAAGACATTGGAATGGAGTCAAGCATGTACTTCGTTACCATAGAGGTACAATGGATATGGGTTTGTTTTATTCAAATAAATCAAAATCATATTTAACTGGTTATGCAGATGCAGATTATTTATCTGACCCACATAATGGTAGATCACAGACAGGCAATCTGTTTACATGTGGTGATACAACCATTTCATGGAGGTCTGTAAAATAGACCATAACAGCCACATCATCTAACCATGCAGAAATTTTAGCACTACATGAAGCAAGTCGAGAATGCATTTGGTTAAGGTCAGTAATTCAACATATACAAGAAACCTGTGGTTTAACTTTGAGAAAGTGATGGCAACAACTATGTATGAAGATAACACTGCATGCATTGCTCAATTGAAAAAAGGATATATTAAAGGAGATAGAACAAAGCATATTTCACCAAAGTTTTTCTTCACTCATGATCTTCAAAAGAATGATGATATTAACATTCAACAAATTCATTTATGTGATAACTTAGCAGATCTTCTAACAAAGTCATTGCCAAGCAAAACTTTTGAGCAGCTCATACGGAAGATTGGTCTTCGTCGTCTCAGAGATGATTACATGGTTGAGGGGGAGAAATAAACATGTTCTGCACTCTTTTTTCCTTCACCACGGTTTTGTCCCAATGGGTTTTCCGGGTAAGGTTTTTAACGAGGCAGCTGATACCTCTATTTTATATAGAGTTATTTATGCTTTCTTAGCTTAAATTGTTTTGAGTTCTAAAGTAATATTGTGTTTAGATAGTTAAAATCTGTTGTTTAGTGTAAAAGAAGAACTAATTCTGGTTTGGAGTCATTTGGCACTTTGGTGCCCCATTTTGTGCTTTTATGTGTGTATTTCATTGCTGCAGCATCAGGTGCCGCAGCATTGCATTTCTGCGACAAATGAGAGAGAAAATGTTGTCACACAGATTTCAGCGCCTGCTAGCTGTCAAAAAGGATAGGCATGTCCTGTAGCAGTGAATGGGTACTATTATGCCAAGAATATTCCATCTATGTGGTCACTTGTACTCCTAGGCACACATAATGACAAAAAGAGCCTCCAAATGACATTTCTTGGATCACTAAACCCTAGCTCTATAAAAGGGAGCTCATCTTCCTTATTTGAGAGGCTGGTTCAGAAAGGAGGCTAGGTTTAGAGATAGCCTTTCTCTCCATTTTCGTTCCAAGCTCCATTTTCACAATAAAAGTAGAAATTCTGATGCTGCGACACCTGATGCTGCAGAAACACAGTAGCTGATTTACTTGGAGAATTTCATGGATTTGGGAGCTGATCTGAACCTCCATGCTACTGTTCTTGGAGAAAATCTTCAGTCTACCTCTTCTTAGTATATTTCTTTCTTGTAACTTCGGTTTTATGGCTTTAGATTTTGCATCTATGCTTTATTTCTTGTGTTTGTTTCTCATCATGAGCTAAATACTCTTAGTTGGGATGTTTAGATCTATGTAATGAAGTCTTAGTGTTTTTAATGCATGTATTTGATGTTTAACATTTTATCCTTTGTGTGATACTATTTCCAAAACTTATTTTAGAATTGATCACCTAAATGTAAGTACCATTTATAGATTCAGAGATGGTTTATAAATTGATCTCAAAGGATAATATGGTTTGTTGTATTTAAAGAGATTTAAGTGTTTCTTGCTTAAACCCTAGAGATAGAGAGGGCATAAGCCATAAGGTGAATACTGCGGGTGCCTAAGCAGTCTAGGGCGTAGCTTTTTAAGGTCTAAAGATAAACTTTTGGCGTGAAACCCTAGTGAGAAGTATTTGAGAAAATACATCCATTGCGGCAGCACCTAATGCTGCAGCATCAGATACAACATTAGACCATTATTATGAATTTGCATAGTGAAAGCATTCCCAACTTACTCTCATTCTGGATTTCTACTGATCGTTTATTTTAATTACTGTTTGTTGACAAAACTGAGTTCTACAACTTGTTATTTTACTTTGCTTTTACTCACTAGCTTACTTGCTAATTAAATATAGAAAAGAATTCAGCAATCCTCGTGGGAATGATCTCTACTTAGTTTTTATTACTTGTTACGATTGTGTATACTTGCACATATTGTTTTCACACAACAAGTTTTTGGCGTCGTTGTCGGGAATTGTGATAGTTAATTTTTATTTTTTAGTTAGTAAGTTTAGTTAGTTTAGATTATTTCTTGAGTGTGTTCAGTTTTTCAGCAATTTTTTTCCTATTTTGTATTGTGCATTGTGTTTGTAGTGTGTTCTCTTTGTTGTTGTTAGTTTCACTATTTGTGTTTTGTGTTTGTGAAATAAAAACAAAATTCCACTTTATGCCATGGACCATTGGAGTTTTTACTTTACGCAAGAATTGAATGCTCAACAACAATGTTTCAAATTTGAATCCCATGGTAGTGAACATAAAAGGGGTTGTTTTGAGACAAATCCATCTTCTCAAGCTCAAACCGAAAGATTACATGAGGACAACTCTAGTTTAATAGAACTCTTAGCTCAATCCATTGAATCTATGAAGGTGGAGCATGAGAACTTTGAAAGGGGATGTTTTGAGTTAAATCCCAAACCCATGTCAAACTTTGTGTGTGAAAAAGAGACAAGTTCTCAAACTCAAACCGAAGGATTACATGTGGGGAACTCTAATTTTGAAAAACTCTTAGCTCATTCCATTGAATCTATTAAGGTGGATCATGACAACTTTGAAGCTTCATGTAAGAATATAGAGGCTCACATTAGGACAATTATGGAGCAACTAAAAGAAGAGAGTTGTATTGAAGAAGTTTATTGATCTAAAAGAAGAGAGTTGTATTGAATATGTGGTTGAGCAAAAGGAAGAAATGAGTGTAGAGTGTGAGCTTGAATGTGGTCATTTGGAAGTAGTGGAAGAAAAACAAAAAAGTTGTGTAGTTGTAGAACAAGAAAAATTCAAAAATAGTGACAAGGAAGAAAAGCCATGGTTGAGGTATGAAAAGGTTTATGTGACAAGTGAGACTCAACCCTTGGTAATTGAAGAAAAGAGTCCTTCGCAAAATGAGCTTCAATTTTTTCAAGAAAAGGGGAACTCCTATCCCATATGCTTATTGATTGGGGCATGTGAACACTTGCTTCCATATGCCAAATACATGGGATTTCTGACTAAAAGGAGAAAGCGGAAGGATGATATTTTCTTCTTGTCCTATTATCCACCCTAACTTGGGTTTTGAAAGCCAAAGTCTAGCTAAAGACTATAAATTAAGTGCTACTGGGAGGCAACCCAGATTTTTAGTACTAATTGTGTTTTGTGTGTTTTTGTTTTTACTTTTTCAGGTATGAATAAGTGGTCCTGTGGTTTGTCCTGTCAATTATGCAGAATTTTGGTGTTGCAGCACCATGTGTTGCAGCACCTGTTGCTAAAGTGTTGAGCCCGTGATCAAAATGAAGTTTCAAGTCCCAATGTGACATATTTGGCAGTTACCTCTGTTAGTTGCAGTGTGTTTTCTCTATCTCACCATTTAAACCTTGTTAGAAATCTTTTCCCCAATCACCACCCACTGAAAACCTTTCCACCACACCTTCACCTAAACAATCACCAACCAAAGAACCATCCCTCCACCAAAAACACCTTCTCCACCACAAAAGCCTACTTCTCACAGTTACAACCTTTCATTATTTACCCTTCATCCACAACCACCTCAAACCAAACAATTAATCCTTATTCCAAAACCATCCCCTCCACCCAAAACAATCCATTCCACAAGTCCCTATCAACCAAACAACCTCCCTCACCAAAGAAAAATCCACCCAAAACTCAACCTTCCTAGAGAAAACACCGAGGCCATTGGAAGCCGAAATGTAGAGTGTGAATGCTGTCACAGGTAGTGCTACAGCAACAGTGTCAGAAGGCAAAGCTGCAGCATCTGCTGCAGCAGCAAAGAAAGTTGTAAGAAACAAATTGGTGGACAAAAAGAGGCCAAGAATATCTGATTCTATTGTGGAGAAACCTGACTCTGCTTTACCAGATGATTAGGTACCTCCTCCTGCACCAGAGCCTCCATAGGCCAAAAATTCCACGCATCAAGTTGTTTTGCAAAAGTGAGCTTAAATTGAGATGTGGTAGCACCAGATGCTGCAACACCCAATGCAACTATTGAAGAGTGCACCAAGCTGAAAGAGCTAGTACTTTTGTGTTTAGTTGTTTATGTGTTGTTAGTTGTTTTTAATTGTTATTTTCTACCTAGTTCTCTCCCAATAATCCTGCTGGATGTTGTAGCATCTGTAATAGCATCCAACAGTTGTTTAGAAATGTTTTCATGTTTTTGTGTTAAATGTTTTCAATTCAGTCTTTAGTTTCTAAGGCCTCTCCCATTAGTAATTGCATGAGCAGTGGGGACACTGCTGAGTCTTAAGTTGGGGGGAGAACCTTGTGTTATTTGTTTTTAAAAGGCATGTTTAGTTGTATCTTTTGTTCAAATCAGTAATAGTCTGGTTTGGATTGATGATAGATTGCTATTGTTCCCACACTCATACTCTAGGTTTAGGTAGGAAATTAGTAAGCTAAAAACAATCTGATGCTGAAGTTAGACTTTGGTAGACCAAGGTTGTGCCAAATTTCTACTAAAAATTTAGGGTAGCTTATGAAACTAAGTTTGGGGGTTCTTTAAGATATACTAAGGCAAAGCAAGAAGGAATGGAATTAGGTCATGTACACATAGTTTTAGGAATGTGAATGAAGTCTGAATGTAAGGTGCTATGTTATAAAGCACTAGTGTCTGTAAATAAGTGTAATGTGCTGTAATTGCCCAATCATCAATGCAAAAAAAAAAAGATAAGAGAAAAAGAAATTGAGAAAACAAAAGAAAAAAGTTGAAAAAGAAAAAAATTGCTTTCAAAAAGAAATTCAAGAATAAGGGCAATGCAGCACAATAGCAGTTAAATGTCTGCACAAAGAGTCTTTGTTAGTCTGTAATGCTGCAACAGCAGTTGCTGCAGCACTGTTATGTCCATTTATAATAAGTGCACTGACCTAGAGTTCTAGATTGCTACATCAAATCCCTTTGTCATGCTTATACCCCTGTTCTTTTGTGGAAATTGTTAGTCTACCCTACTTTTTGAAAAATCTTTGGCATAACCAAAAGAAAGCCATACTTTCCAAGGCTAGGAGAACTTTTGAAACTTGCTAAGGACTAAACTGAGCCTAGTGATCACACACACACCTTGAGCAGTATGCAATTCTTTGAATCTTGATGAACTTAAGGTGTATATGAGTGATTGAGAATCTGAAAGTTCATGCCCAACTTGAACATCTTTGAAAATCTGTTTGAATCAATTTGGGCAGTTGGATATTGCCTTGCTTGTGTTTATTTGTCTTTGTCAAGTGTCATTCCTTGAGGACAAGCAATGGTTTAAGTTTGGGGGTGTGATACCTCTATTTTATATAGAGTTATTTATGCTTTCTTAGCTTAAATTGTTGTGAGTTCTAAAGTAATATTGTGTTTAGATAGTTAAAATATGTTGTTTAGTGTAAAAGAAGAACTAATTCTGGTTTGGAGTCATTTGGCACTTTGGTGCCCCATTTTGTTCTTTTATGTGTGTATTTCATTGCTGCAGCATCAAGTGCCGCAGCATTGCATTTCTGCGACAAATGAGAGACAAAACTGAGTTCTACAACTTGTTATTTTACTTTGCTTTTACTCACTAGCTTACTTGCTAATTAAATATAGAAAAGAACTCAACAATCCTCGTGGGAACGATCTCTACTTACTCTTTATTACTTGTTACGATTATGTATACTTGCACATATTGTTTTCACACAACAGCAGCTCTCAAGCAAAAGATGTTGTACTCTTTTCCTTCACTAAGATTTTTTCCCACTGGGTTTTTTCTTAGTAAGGTTTTTAATGAGTCATATTCTTAATAGACATCCAAGGGGGAGTATTGTGAATAAAGTGGATGTCTAGTGTTATATTGTAACTCCTAGGCATTATTCTCATTATTGTATATGTTAAATGCAAATCATAGGTTACAATACTTGAGCCTATAAATAGGACTCATATGTCATTGTAGTATATACCTTCAAGATTAATATACAAGAGCTATATCTTCTTCTCTCTTTGTCTCATTTTCTTGTTCTTCTTCTTGCTCTAGATTTTGTCCATTTCATAACATTTCTTAATTTTATCTTCATTCTATTAGTTTCTTTTCTTTTACTAAGTTTTCCATCAGTTTCTTCGATTGCGATACGATTTCATCTTTGGATCATTTGTTTTTCTAGTTCTTGTATTGCCGTTGATTCTGTTTCATCCCTTCACTTGCATTTTGCATTTTTTCATTTCGCGTCTCCTTCCTCTCGCTTCTTTGAGAGTGCCTCTGCTTCTGCAATTTGCCTTCTCCAATTCGATTCTTGGAGTCTCATATTTCTTTCAACTCGATTTGCGATTCTTGCAGTTCAGCTTTTCGATTTCGCTTCATTGTCCTCCTTTCATCTTGCTTTTCGATGATTGTGATCTGAAGCGGAGTTCAGATTCCTTTTTAATCCAGTTTTGAAGATTTGTGATTCTGCTACAATCTTGCGACTCAATTTTGGTTTTGTTCGATTCATTTAGCATATGCGTCGTTCCGCCAGTGTTGAGATCTTCATCGTTGGTGATGATCTTTATTTTGCACTCCTAGTGTTTATGCTTATGTTCTACTCACATACTTTCTTGATTTTCTGGGAAACAATCACCGTGATGGAGCCCCCGTGGTTCATGAAGAAGCAACTGAGATGAGTTTATTATCTATCTGGCGTTGAGTCTTTGGATGTCAAGGAAGTTGGAATTTATCTTGCTGGTTGTCCTAGAATAGCTTCAAAAGTTGATGGATGCTCACATTTCTTAATTCTTCAGATTACGTGAAAACAATGATAAATCAACAGTGACATATTCATGGAAAGGTTGCTTGCTGGTCACATTTCATTCAACCAAAAGAAAGGTGCAAGTCACCACTTCCTAAATTTTCGGAGACCCCTCATGTTGCAAGATATCCATTTAACATGTTTGAAGTTTATTGGCTAAGGCATAATAGCATTTTTGTCCATATCTACTGTATGGTTTTACGCATTATGGAATTGTCGCTTCCTTCGGGTAGTTACAACATTTTGCCTTGTAGCTTTGATTTCTACTGAAGTATTTCCAACATCTCTCAATGTAATTTTCTTTTGATTTGATGTAACTTTGGATTGTACATTCCAAGCTAGAAGTATTGTGACTAACTTCTAGCTTGCAGGGGACTATTAGAAATATTATAGTTAGTTGGTTAAGTAGTTAAGAAAAGTTGTTAATAGTTATAATTCGGTTAGAGTTAGTTTTTTTAGTTACTATTTTGTTATAGATTAGTTAGGTGAGATTGGATCTATATATAAGATCAAACTCATTGTAATTAACTTAACTTTTCTTCAATAATGAAATTGTTTTCATTCCTTTTCCTTGAAGTCTCTCAAATGTTAATATAACAACGTAAGTTCTGACAAACAATTAAAAGGTTGCAAATTAGTTATGCTACCAATGTTTGGGCTTGGTTGAAGATTGCAACAAACACATCCAGGCTACAACGTTTTCAATTGGTCTCCACCATGATCAATCATGCACCCAAATACAGATGTGCTATTTACTTTCAATTGGTCTCCAAGTACACAACTCAATCCAGTGCGCCTCGGCCTCAGTGCGCAATTTTGCAGCTTCTGCGTTGGCAGCTGATGTGCTCTTCTTATTCTCTGAATTGTGTGACAGTGGGTCCCCTGAATCACTTTCTCTTCAAATTAAGGAAAAAGCCAATTGTCTTGCTTCTAGTAATTTGCAAGATGTGGATCTTGATGTGCCAAGATTATCCACTGGTGCTACATACAGGTCTTCAAAAAATTTAGTGGATAATCCTTCTCAACAATAAAGCAGCAGCAGAGGCGTTTCAACACACAGGAGATTCTCATTCTTGCGTAGGCGGTGTTAACAAGAAAACTTTTTCTGAACTGCTGGTAGGTAACCCTCAACCCTCCAATTTTAAATATGAAAAATCATTTGTCCATGTTTTACACAATTCCTCTGGTTCGGTCTTTTTTGATAATCACAATACCCAACTACTGAAACCTTGTATAAAAGGGGATGTCTTTGCTATTAAAATTTCAGAAGATGAATATCAGGCTAGTATTGCTGAATCTGTCAATATTTTATATGAGAGAATTTTTTTGTCCAAAGGGGATAAGCCGTATCAAATTAAGGAATTGGAGGAAAAAATCTCTAATATGTTAGACATTTCTTTTGATTGATCCCTGGTTTCTATTGGAAAGGGATTCTTTGAATTCTCTTTTGTCTCCAAAGATGATCTTAGACGAGTGATCGCTTGGTTCTCGTAATCTGAATCCAGGTGTTCTACGTCTGTTTTCTTGGAAGCCCGATTTTGACTCTTTTTCTACAACACAAACAAATGCTCAATGTTGGGTTAGACTACATGGTCTTTCTCGTGAATATTGGAGGCCAAAAATTCTATTTGAGATTAGCGGTAACCTAGAGGTCTCTATTGCTTTGGATGAAGTCACTATGAAGAGGACTTTTGGTCACTTTGCTAGAATTCTTGTTGATGTTGATTTAACTTCCAAGTTGCATGATCAATTGCTAGTAGAAAGAGAGGGTTACGCTTTTCTTATCGGGGTGGAATATGAGCGTCTGCCTGTATTCTTGCAAGTTTTGCTAGAATTCTTGTTGATGTTGATTTAACTTCTAACTGTAAGCATTGCAATGAGCCTCACCAGTTTGCGGAGAAAAATAATGGAAATAAGGAGGAGCCACGAAAGGTGAATCTATTGCCTCCTAAGTCTACTACTCAGTATGTTCCCAAGAAAGATAAAGAGAAGTCTGTTGTCATGGAGAGAAATGTTGAGCACGTGCATATGTTGGATGGTGACTCACCAAAGAGCCATCAGCCCAGGGCCCAACTTGGTAATTGTGAGATTATATCAATAGAGACTAATAATGATCCTAATCGTTTTAAGGGTACAAATAATACTGTCTTAACTCTTGAGGAGGTGGCCGAAACCCCAAGCCCTCTTCTTGGCGTAGTTAAAGATATTAATGTTATCGAAAATGTTATACCAAATCTTGGTGTAGCAAAAAATATTCCCACTGAATGTATCGCTATGCAAAAGGATTCTTCGTCTTTGTCAGCTCCTCGACGTGATATCTCTTCTGAGAAATCTACATTTGTTCGAAGCTCTCCTACGAATACCCACACTTTAGGGGTGGTGGTGGTCCCTTCTTCATCAAATAATTCTGCGAATCCAAATTTGCAGGATGTGGATTTATCCTCCACACAATCTCCCACGATAGGGCTTGATTCGCCAAATGTCTCAATGTCAAATACTACTTCTAACACAGCGATTGCCCATGACATGAGAATATTAGGGTAGGTTTGGGGAGATGTCTCAGGTGATGATGTTGTCGCTGATTCTCAAGCAAATGCGGCTGTGTCCAAGACCCACAATTCGCTTACTGCCTCAAAGTCTGTTGTTACTTCTAATATCTAGTAGTAGCTTCTGACATGAGAATATTAGGAAAACTTTGGGATGCGATATCCGACGATGTTGGTGATCTGGGACTACTGATACCTAGGGAACAATTGCTCAACATGATTATTTTGAACCAATTGCGTCCAAGACCCAAAAGAAGAAATTGAGGCAAAAAAAGCAATTGGTCGTGAGATGCAATACTCGTTCAAATGCAAATTCGGCATCTGTCTCCTTTTGATTTGATTTTGTATTTTAATTCTTTAATCTGTATTATACCTTTCATTAGGATGTCTTATTTTAGGGGGTATCTAACTTAGGGCACCTTACTATTGCTTTGTCTTTAGTTTCTTGTCTTGCCAAGGGTATTGGTATAGTCCCCCCTGGCCACCCTTCTGTCTTTTTATTTTTTCTTTTTTTTTAATAAATTCAAAGGGAAGTACTCTTTTTCCTTCTTGATGTTTTCTAACATAAATAAGTTTTAATGAGACTTCTTTCCTTCTTTTGGCTTAAAAAAATAATATAAAGAGAACTACATCTTCACGCAAAAGGTCTATGGTTTTCCTATTCTCTAGCCACTGACTAAAAGACATACTGACTTAATAGTTAGAGTGCATGCATGTGTATGTGCCCACCATCTTGGCTCGTTAGATCTAAGGTGTGAAATGCATTTTGAATAATTTTTGTGCACGCCCAATCCATGTTGCAGTGCGAACTGGATAATTGGAACAAAACAATTCACTCTTTTATAAAGTTTATGGACTTTTTGTGACAAAAAAAAAATTGATCAACTTTCAGTTTTCAAAAAATATTTGGTACTTAACTTTAATGTAAAGTATGAAACTAGGAGTATACCTTTGGTAACATTGTATTCTTTGTATAAATAGACTCAGATAGAATTTAACTACAGTAAATCTTTCAAGTTGATAAGAAATGAAGTTTCATAACTTTACAATATTTTCTTCATTTGACACTTTTTATTGTTAGGTGATTACCAATAATGTAATAATAATATGGCTCTCATAGCAAATTAATATAAGAAACACATTTTATCAGTACCAACAACATGTAACATTTTCCCGTTGTAACTCAAAAGCAGAATATAAAATAACAATTCTGACAGTGCGTAATCTTTACCAGTTAACGTGTTATGTTTCCCCCGTAAGAAATCAAAAGTAATGAAATTATACCAGCAACATGTAATATTTACCCGTTAAAACTCAAAAGTAAAATAAAAATTTATAAAAAATAAAATATTCATTTATAATTATATTTTACTCAAACATGCTACATTCCCTGATTTTACTTAAAAAAAAGAAGAAATATGATATAAAAGAGCTCAAGGGGAGACTAAACCAATACTCTTAGCAAAAGAGGAGAAAAGTCAAAACAATAATAGGAAGCTTCTAACAAAAACCCCTAAAACATTTCATCCTAGAGAGGATAATAAAAGCATAACTTACAAAAGTTCGCTAAAAGAAGTTTTTCTTGAACGGAAATTATAACCTACGATTCCAGGGCGAAATTCTAATATTACCGAAAATTCTAGGACTAACCTACAATAGTTAGATCAAAAAGAGACGCAGACAGAATTTGTCTTTGAACATGTATTATGTGATTTATATCCTACAGTTTTTTGTACCAATTTCTTGTTTTGCTGTTTATTTTTTTGGGCCCTGGACATTATCGGTTCAGACTTATCATACTATGCAATTGTTCCTTGGGTGTTAGCAACCATAGGATCAACAACATCATCTGACACATTACCCCACAGTTGTCCTAATATTCTCATGCCAGACGCAACCACTAGATTAGAAGTAGCATCAGACCTTGAGGCATTTAACGAATCTAGCTTGGTAATGGGAGGTTGTGTGGAAGTCGAGTCAATCGAATCACTCCAACATTGACTAGCAATACGCTTACCATTATCTGTGTTGGTGTTAGAGAAAACGACAAGAGTAGTAATATTACAACCATTAATAGTGTTAGAGGTGGGAGAGAATTGAGTGGTGTGTTTTTGAGCTGTTGCTTGTGTGCTATAGGTAGAAGCACACTTCTGAGTCAAGTTCAAAGATGTCTCCTGCGTCTGCCTAACCGCATGCCGCATTTGCTTACCATCATCCGAAGCAAAAGAGTCTTGGACATATGATTCTTCATTAGATTGGATGACCTCTTCTCTAATCTCATTAGATGAAGATTCCCCTAAACTATCTTTAGGATCCTCGTTGACATCATTAAGAGAGATGTTTTCTCGTCTAATATTTTATCAAGATTAAATAGAAGAAAGAAAAATAGAGATTTTAGTAGTGAGTGTTTTGATTAAAAAGATTATAGATAGTTTAAAAAATAGAAATGTGAAGAGAGTGGGAGACCGGATAGAGGAGAGAGATAAAGAGAAAAATGAGAAAGATAAAAGTGAGTTTAAATGTGAGATTAAAAAATTAAAAGATAATGTGAGAAAGTGGGACTCACAAAAAATAAGAAGTGAGACGGAATAATTAAGAGTGACATATTTATCTTCAAAAAAGTGAATTTTAGAAAGAAAAAAAAAGCTTGATATTTTTGGTAGTAGTTGTTTTGATTGAATGTATGACTGATTTGCAAAACATTAAATATTATATAAAAAATGCTAGCAAAATTCTCTTTTTGTATACTCTCTTCAAGACTCTTTCTATAATTAACTAAAATCATCACTTTAGAAATAGCTCCTACGAAATCCGTAGAAACCAAATAAATTTTAACTAATTATGAAGAGAGTGTTTAGAACAGAGTAATAAAGAAAGTATTAGTAGCACATTTCTCAATATTATATATTGTGACGGTAGGAATTGACATTTTTTTTGGAGGAAAAATTAGGCCAGGAATTGGCACATCTTGTCGAGTCTATCCACCAACACTCGCGATAATTTCATTGTAATCTTTGCTCATGTCAGTCTCTATCTATGCTCGCTGACTTCCCCTAATCTTATCTTTTTTCATATATAAAAATATTCAATTTCATGTTTAATTAGTGTAAACACAGAGAAACTTAGGACTAGCTTTTTACTTTCTTCTCTTAATGATAACAAATTCGTTTTTTTAAAAAATAATAAAAGCGCCAAAATCATTGCTTAAAAATATTTTGAAAAATAATTCTCTAGGTAGCTAGCATTTCAACTTCATTTTCCTAAAAAAACATTTTATCATCATTGTATCACATTTTCGTTACAAGAGAAGTGACTCGTACCTACCAACAGTTTGAGTGACGGAATACTCTTTTTTTTTGTTTTTGTTACAACGGAGCACTCCTCTGTGGGTACAAGTTTAAACTTCACTAACATATATTTAATCATTTTATCTAGCTTTAACACACTTTCACTTTTATTCCCCCATGTGTTGTAATTTTATTTATTTTAAGAGATATTTCAAAAGTGGGAAGTCTCTTGCTTGGCTTTGGACATACAAAATTTGAATTTACCGATATAATTTTTTTATAATTATATTTTTGGGCTTACTTGAACCTATCCAAAAATTCTATTTTCTACAAAATTTTAATATGTTTTTCACTTGCTTGTCATTAGTGGGGGATTGTTGGAATAATGACATTCAAATATATATAAGTTACATTTTTATAATTTATTGTATTTATAATAATATATATTTTATATAAATGTTACCGTCGGTTTGTTAATCTATTTTCATAACACCTGATTTAATAGATTTCATGACATGAATTTATTATGAGATTCCAAATAATTATTCATAGTTGATTTCTTTTAATACAAATATCGGTTTCTCAAAGTTAGTTTTGATGGTTAGTGAAAATGTGTTAATGAGAAATATATTATTATGTAACTGATGGTTTTAAAAGTCTTATAGGAATATTTCCTTTGGTCTTTGCCATTGCTTTATGTAATTACCTTATGTTAATTACAATTTAGTAGATGCCTTATGATTCAACGGTTTTTCTTTTTGCCAAAGCAACGAGTTTTGGAAGTGGAACAAGTTAAAGAGAAAAATATATAAAGAGAACTGTTGTGGGCTATTCTGAGAGAGGAAAAATTTCTGGGTTCATCTCCTGTTAACCAAAGTCATTCACTGACACTAAATTCTTGCCAGTTCGGATTCCTCATTCGTTACTTGCGATTGGGACGAGACCGGTTGTATCTCGGGGAATTTGCACTGTAGAGGCGAATAAATTCTTCAGGACAGCCACCAGGCGCCTCCGGTTGTTTGCTCTAACGTTTGTTTATTTCGCAGGCATACTGTTTTGTTGATTTTGTTGCGTAAATCACTACAATCTGAAGAATTTATTCCATGGCTGACGCAACCATCAACAACAATCTATTTCGTCTCCGCGCCTTAGGTATGTTATTCACTTTCACTATCATTATTCATTTTGCTTTAATCTATGCTTGTTTTGATTAAATGGTTAAATTGATTCTTAACCCCTTTCTAGACCGTGTGATATATTTTTTTAGAATCAAAATACTTGTATTATGTTGTATATTTCATGTTGATTTCACCTGCTTTATGTTTTCGGTGCTTAAAGTAAAGTCTAAAGCTAAAATGAAATATAAAATAAAATTATGCTCACGATTAAATTACATGGGAAGGGAAAAGATCAATTTTTTTACCAGACTTGTATGAATGAGTAAATGGTATTGTGACAGTAGTGTATTGAATATTTTTGCAATTTGGGATTAGTTGAACGCTATTGTAAAACTGTTTTGTTGTATAGAAATTATCTGATTGTTACAATTTAAATATTAGGAAGATTTTCAACCGTGTGATCGATCTAATTTTCACTTTAAATGCTTCTATCTTCTTGTCTAAGCATTGCCGAAAATTAGTATCTGCTCATTTCATATTATTATTATTATTATTTGTTTTTGTTGACCAATGTTAATTGAATCCGGGAATAAACAAATTTGAAGAAAAAAAGGCTTTGGAGAAAATATAACTTTCATTGCCATGTTTATATTATTCTGCTGACTAACCAATAGAGATCCTCTCTTTCTTTTTAAGATCAACGATTTAAGTGAATGAGGAGTATCTTCGGTGATTATATTTGTATCCATAATGCCACAATTTTTTTTTGCATTGTTGCATTGTTAAATTGGGATCTTCATTTTGAGTGAAATCATTTTGGGTTTGATCATAAATACTGTGCGGTGAATTTATGTCGAACACTTTTTTAATTATTATATTTTCTTGATGAGGTTCACCCGACGAGAAGGCTAATTTGATGGTGGATGAGTAGACGCTGTTCAAGGAGATCTAGAATACGACTAGGCTTGTGATTCACAAAGAATTGTCCAAGCATGTCCCTTCTGATGTGGCTCCGCAGCGGTAACTAAGTTGTGCGGTAACGAGTTATACAAATGAGACAACATTGCTTAATTCCGCTGTAAACAACAGGTTGGTCTCCAAATTTATATCATAATTTATACTCATTTTGAGTTGATTATGAAGATTCATGGTATTTTAATGTTGTGATTTAATTAGTACCTCCACATTATTTGGTTCAAATTTTCCTTACTGTTGTAGTGACTAAAAGAATTGGAAGGTATTGCTGCAACTTATATATGCAAGATTTTGATAGGAGAGATTGAGTTTTTTTGTGTGATGTACAGCTCAAAATTGATAACTAAAGTTAGTGTGAGTGTTTTGAGATTGCATCATCTTGAAAAGCATAATTGCATTTATCAGATTATTTATTGATATTGCATTGTCGATATTCTTATTGCTTATGTATTAATGGTTGTACAAATGATGTGATTATTTATATCAAATAATCTTTGTCTTCTAACTTTGATGATGTGAAAAACATGCTATAAATAAGTATGATTTGCGGTGCTAGATCATAAGGAAGTATAGTTATATAGTAGTTTAATGCTATCACCAAAATGTTATTTTGAGATACTTCTTTAGAAGTTTGGATGCTTTAGAGCTAAAACATTTGAATATTCTTTATGGTTCTAACACCTAGTCAAAAGAAAAATACAGACAAAGTTAATGCACCCTCTAAGTATGTGCACCAATTTTATTGGAAATATTTTGCGTTGTCAATTTATTGAGTTTAATGTAAGCATGTTGTGTGTATTATGCAATGTGAGATTGAGAAATTGGGATTGATCCTATCGGATGAATTATATGTGCAAAAATATGCTAATGATTTATAGCTAATAATATAAAACAAATTGTTTTACTTAGAGTTTCAACTTGCAAGTAATATTTTCATTAATAAATGATGTATTACTTTTGATTTTTGGGATGCTATGTTGTGTGAGGCATTGTGGGGGTTGTTCTTGGATTCATGCCTCCTATAAAAATTAGATGTTTTTGTTAAGACTTATACAACTAATATATAGATGTGATCATTGGGATTCTTGGTGTATTTGTTTCCATTTTTTTGTTGGATTAATAAAGATCATAAAAGTGTCTTCTTTTAGAGCGAGAAAAATTTGATTCCCTAAGAGATAGAGAATGACATCACTTATTGACATGTTCAAAATGATTATATCTAGCAATATTTTAGATTCAAAGATGTCGTGGATAATTATCATTTATGAGAATTTTGTTTTGGATATATGAGATATCCATATTTTGAGAACACTTACTAATATGTGAATGCATGAAACATTATTAACATACTTGTGAAACTCTATAAATATTTTATGGAAATGTTGTCGATTAGAAATCATCTAAGCAGACCTGTATGTATAAGTATGTTATGGTGATGTGGTTTAGAAATTATCTAAGCATTTATATAAATTGTCTATAGAGGCATCTATGTTACTATATATAGTGAATATCCATTGTATTCCAATGACACAGTGATGATAGACGAGTTTGATTCACATGAGAATAAATCTAAAAATAGTGCTTGCTTTGCTTGTCAAAGACATTTGCGGCAAAACCCTCAACTCTTATGATTTTGGTGAGCAGCCTCAATTAGTGCTTTTCAAATATAAATAAAATATAACTGATGACATTGATTTCAAACATTATGTTTCAATTAATAAAGTACATGCCAAAACTATGCCCCCATTCAATCTAATCACACATATGAGTCCAATAAGTCTACCTACATGAAAATGACAATAAGAATGCAACGTTTAATAAAATGGCATATGTCATTAGTCTCTGTTAGGGAAGCTAACATTACAAGGTACCTAATTTTTGACATATTTCTTTAGGAGTTAGTAAGGTTTTACTTCCCACTAATGACTACCAAACTTAACAAATCCAAGGAGAAAGTTGTTTACATTAAAGAAAATTGAAGGACTATAAAATTATTATTAATATTTAATATAAAATTAATCAAGCATATTACATATTAATGACGCATGACCGATGTATTATAGTCCCACGAGGAGTATGTACTCAACCTGTTTGACGTTTTGTCAGTTAGAGTTGTTTGTGAACATGGGTGTTTGGATTTCTCAAGCAAGAGTGGGATTTTGACTTTCACAAATGTTTGTTGAGTATAGCAAATGATGTTTTCTTATTATAAAGTTTTTCTTCTTATTTTAATGTTATTCGGTGTGTTTTGAGGTACTTTAGTATCCCAAAAAAAATTTAGATGTTTAAATGCGTGAAGTTCTTTTCTCAAAAACATGCATGGTGAAGAAAAAAAATTAATTTTGTGACGAAATATGAAAAGTGTCATGCTAAGCAGCGCATTTTGGGATACTTTTGGATTCGGAAAAAAATTTAACTGTTCAACTACGAGTCAGATCGGATATGCAGTGAACCAGTACTTATGTCATCAACTCAGTCGCAACCCGGTCAAACTCACCTGACTCGGTCAACTCGACTCAGGTCGGGCATACACACATTTGTCTTAAATTTTCCGCAAAAAACCAAAGTTGGGAATCAAACCCAGCACATGGCAATCATCAACCATCGCCCAACCACCTGCGCCAAGTGATGCTTTTGATAAATAAGTGCACATATCTTTGTTTTATACATTATCTCTTAATTTATTCGATTAAAAGCACAACACACCATTTCTTTTGTGTTTTGTTTTGTGGAAAGCATCGTAACAATGCTTGGTACATCTAGTACAAACAATTACATCATATGTGCAATTCATAATCTCAAAAATGATAATTCAATCAAAATTATATGTAATTTGATAGCATTGTGGGATTATTCAATTTGTGGTGAATTTTTGTTAGACTTTTATAGGTAGGATGTGTAATTTTAGGAAATTAAGTTTTACAGCTACGAAATTTATATTATATAAGTTTTGAAAAATCGCGAAATAGAGACCGGGTCCGAGTCATGCGGTCCCGATTTTGGTCATGCGGTTCAACTGTCGACCCCTCGGTCCGACCCTTGACCTAGTGACCCGGTACCTTCACCGAGTTGGCCACCGATCCGAGTTTTAAAACATTGATTCAATTTCCTCTGCCAATTTTCTTTTGCTACTTTAGATTCTTATATTATGCAGCATCATGTTACTATCCGAGGTATTTTTATTTAATTTCAACACACTTTACTTGAAATTGTATACTGAGAAAAAAATCGGCTATGGTGAAAGTAGGCGCCAAAAACTTGTTGCGTTAAAAATACACTTAGAGCAAGTGTACTCTCTCGCAAAATTAGTATAAAAGAATATCGTATCCACAGAGATTAATTAACAAGTACTAAACTACTTAAAATTATTTATTGTTTAGGCGAGTGAATAATTGAGTTGTAATTGAAACAAAGAAACAAAAGTAAATAAATAATAAATAATAAAATGCAAGATTTAATAAATGGAGAGAGGTCTAGGGTCGCGGTTTCACTTGCAAGCTTCGATTCCCCTATGTCTAATTCTACCTGAATTCCCTTATTTTATTTAATTACCAATCTCTTTATTAAAGCTATTAATCTGTTTGGTCATTCGCGATTAATATTCTTTTTCCTAAATTAACCCTAGTTTGGTCATTCTAGAATTTAAACTTAAGAAAAGAATAAAGAACAAAAAAGGTTGAATGATTAGAAGACTAAATTAAAGTTTGGTCATGCATTAATTCTAGCCTCAATTATCCTATAGGTCCACCAACTAATTGTAATAGGGGTCGCTAATTAACTAATTGGTTATGAACATGCAAAGGGTTGTCAATCCTAATTATGTGATAAAAGCAATAGGATAATATTAATTGAATAAAAACTAGGATTTCAAAGTATAAATTAAAGCATACAAAGGTCTCTAAACTTGCAAGATTCACCTAAGACCCTAGAAGAGGATTTAAGTATCCATAATTATCAAGAACAATAGAATAGAAATCAGAGTCATGAATTACAGAGATAAAAATAACCCGGAAATTAGAGAAATTCTTATTCTGAGTTTTCGGTCTCATTTTTCTGCTCCAAAGGTCTCTCACGCTGTCAAGAACAGGTACCCAAAACTCCCACGCGTAGTGTTTTCCTATATGTATGTGCGGTTGTGTTCTGGTTTAGTGTACGTACGGCTTGCTGTCCCCAATTGAAAAGATGACTCCTTTTTATATTATAAAATCCCACCTAGCGTTGCGTGCTCACGAAGTTGATTCCCTATTTTCTTTTTCTCTTCCCTCACGTGTGCTGCTTCCTTTTCTTTTTTTGGTCGAAATTGTCTGATTCTCATTAATAATGGGCAAGGCCCAAACCAGTACAATCAAAGGATAACACGGGGGTGTAAAGAACAACCCAACACTGAATCACAGAACAAGGCTCGCAGGCCCAATTAACATCACACACGGGTCTAAGAAAGAAAATAACCGGGCCCAACTCCTAGTAAATGAATTACCAACTACTTACACTAAAGAGGAAACAAATCACCCACCTCCCGCAAGAAACCCCAACAGGGAAACCCTAATTGAGAAACAGAATTGAAGAGAATTGATTACCCAGCAAACAACCTTATATAAAATTATTTTGAACCCCCTAAAATTTTAATTTTGTACTAATATCCTTAAATTTGCACTCAGTTTTTAATAATTAAGTAATTTATCAAACTTAGAGACTATTTGTAAAACTCTAGAAGTAATTTTATTGATACTACATATTTTTACACACTACTTCTTATTTTCACATACTTTAGGACTTAAATAGATAATGGCAAGTAAACTTAGAGACTAATTTGGTGATTTTTCTTAAATATATGTGGAGATAGATAACTTAGATTCCTTAATTTTCGATGCAAAAGTTGGAGATAGAGAACTTGGAGTTTTCGATGCAAAAGTTGCACTGGAGCGGAACTTGGAATTTTTTATCGATACTACATATTTTTACACACTACTTCTTATTTTCACATACTTTAGGACTTAAATAGATAATGACGGGTAAACTTAGAGACTAATTTGGTGATTTTTCTTAAATATATGTGGAGATAGATAACTTAGATTCCTTAATTTTAGTAAATTAAGTGATGACATTTGAAGAAAAAAAAATAACAATCCGAAGAAGCATAATGAATTTTTTTGCACCCACCAACCTAGGGTCCTGGGTCCACCATTGGTTTCATGGATTACACTTTACCTTATTGCATGAAGTCCACGTGTCATGATGCATGTGCTTCCAATAACAAGTGTCACTAGATTATTGAATATGTGACACCTTACCTTATTGCATGTCATACTAATGGTACCTTGCATGTAGTTTGAATAACAAGTGTTCCTAGGTTTAGTGCATGAAAGACACCTGTCTCTTTGCATGTAACTTCCTCCTAATATAAATAGGTGCACTTGGAATGTACTACTCAATCATTTTTAATCAAAACTTATCAATCAAAGTATGTGTTACATAAACAGAGTGTCTCTAATTTGTTTTATGTTCCGGTTCTGATCCATTTTGGCATTAGAGCTCAGGTTCAGTGAGCTGTGAGTGAAAAGAGTGACTAGAATTAATCTAAGAGTATAGGAGCTTTTGAGTGAGGAAGAGTCAAATCTCGAAACCTCCATTTTTAGTCAAATTTCACCCAAATACACACCGCCAACACCCACATTCCAAGCTCTTTTTTCACATGTTTCCACGTGCCTGCTCAAGGAAGAAGATGAGTCACGTCAGTGTGCCACCTCACCCATTAAGGTACTACCACATGTTAATCCACTTCCACGTCACTGATCCACATCATGTCACACATACCACCTCATTTCAACAACCAACCACATCCTTCCACAAGTCATCTCTTGCCGGACCAAAAAAAACTTTGAAAATCGCAAATCTGCCGCACACTTTCCTATATTTACCTTTTCGTCTATAAACCTTCGAAATTGTAAATTTAACCCTAAACCTTCAAATACCTACTGTAACACTTAAAATGCCTCCAAGACGCCAACCTCAACATGAAATAGTAATGGAGACTTTAAGGAGACAAATTCAAGAGTTGCAAGAAACTGTTGCTGCTCAAACAAGCTCTATTAGATGAATACCATCAAAGATCAGAGGATGATTCCTCAAGTAGTGACTCGTCATCAACAAGGCGACGAAACTTGACAGTTATTCAGGAGGGATGACATAAAGGTAGAAATTCCTGATTTTGAAGGAAAACTCCTGCCAGATGAGTTTGTGGATTGGCTTCAGACTGTTGGACGAGTATCTGAATACAATGAGGTAGCTGAAGAAAAGAAGGTCAAGAACATTGTTGTCAAGCTAAAGAACCATGCATCTATTTGGTGGGACAATCTTAAAAAGAAGCGTGAACGTGCCGGCAAAAGCAAGATCAAGACTTGAGAAAAAATGCGGTAAGAACTAACTTGTAAGTTTTTGCCTTCTCACTATTACCAAGATAACTTCATTCAACTGCAGAATTTTTGTTAGCAGAATTTTTCGGTCGTAGAATACACTAGAGATTTTGAGAAGTTAATGATGAAGTGTGATGTTCACGAAAGGGAGGAACAAACAATAATGATCTTGGTGGATTAAGCCTTGAAATTGCTCATCATGTTAAGCTCCAACAATATTGGTCATTGGAAGATGTTATCCGCCTTTCTATTCGAGTTGAGAAACACTTACCCAAAAAATCTCCCTACAAATGTTTTCCCTCAACTGGAACTTCTCCCTGCCCACGCAAAACGCCATCCGACCAACCCAGTTCCTCAAACAAACCATTCCCTAAACCATCCACTAAAGACAGACAGAAAGCCACCAATTGTTTTAAATGTCAAGGTTTATGTCATATAGCTTCCAATTGCTCAACCCGGAGAACTATCACCATTATCAAAGTAGAAGCTTATGAAGAATCTATAGAGGAAGAAACTCAACGCGAGTCAGAGCTTGAAGGAGATCCAATTTATGATGAAGTACTAGTTGTTGCAAATCATGGTGAGTCCTTGGTGATCAAACGAAGTCTACACACAATGGTTTAAGCCAAATAAGGGCCATGGTTAAGACACAACCGTTTCAATACTCGTTGCACGGCTGCAGGAAAGGTTTGTGATGTTATTATTGATAGTGGAAACTGTGAAAATGTGGTGTCAGACTACATGGTGGAGAACTTGGAGTTTTCGATGCAAAATCACCTGCATCCTTACAAATTAAAATGGCTCAACAAGGGTTGTGAAGTGAAGGTTACCAAGCGCTACCTTGTGACGTTTTCCATTGGTCAGAAATACCGAGTTCATATTTGGTGTGATGCCGTCCCGATGGACGCATGTCACCTTCTCCTTGGAAGGCCCTAGCAGTACGATCGTCGTGCTTTATATGACGGTTATGCCAACACCTACTCCTTTGTCAAAGATAGAGTAAAAGTCAACTTAACTCCATTACAACCGAATGAACTTGATAAAGGCAAGAAAGAATCCAAACCATTGGTGTCTTTGATCACAAGCGCCCAACCAAAAGAAGCTGTAGATGAAGCCTAGACATAGTGCTTAGTTCTATTGTTTGATTCCCATGAAGGCACACCTCTACTAGTAGAAATTGAACAGTTGGTTCCTAACTTTCTAGATGTTGTGGCAAAATATGTTTCACAAGGATTTCCACTGATGCGAGATATACAACGCACCATTGATTTCATTTCTGGAGCATTCATTGCCAATAGACCGTCAAGTTGAAGAATTGTTGAAGAAAGGTTTGATAAAGGAAAGCGTTAGCCATTGTGTTGTTCCTGCAATTTTGGTATCCAAGAAAGACGGAAGCTGGAGAATGTGTGTTGATAGTCGAGCTATCAACAAAATTACCATCAAGTATCGATTCCCAATACCCAGACTTGACGATTTGCTAGATAAGTTGCATGGTGCTACCATCTTTTCAAAAATTGATCTTCGTAGTTGCTACCATCAGATCAGATTAAGGACAAAAGAACAATGGAAGACATACTTCAAGACTAGAGATGGCCTTTATGAATGGACAGTGATGCCCTTCGGTTTATCCAATGCCCCAAGTACATTCACGTGATTGATGAATCAGGTACTCTGACCCTTCATTGGTAAATTTGTAGTTGTTTACATTGACGATATTTTGATCTACAGTAAAGACAAGGAAGGACACTTGGGTCATCTTAGGAAAGTGCTACAAACTCTCCATGAGCAAAAACTCTATGCCAATTTGAAGAAATGTTCCTTCTTAGCCATTGAAGTTACTTTTTTTGTTACATCATCACGACTGAAGGCATACGAGTTGATCTAGGCGAGGTCAAAGCTATCAACAGTTGGCCTATCCCGACATCAATCCATGATGTGAGGAGTTTCCATGGATTAGCCTCATTTTACAGAAGGTCATCAAGAACTTTAGCTCAGTTGCTGCCCCACTCACTGATTGCATCAAGGGAGATCAATTCCAATGGACTGAGTCGACATTGAAAAGTTTTGATGAGTTGAAGAAGCATTTGACTTAAGCACCAGTGTTAGGCCTTCCCAACTTTGACCAAGTGTTTGAGATTAGCTGTGACGCTTTCAACACTGAAATTAGTGCTGTTTTGAGTGAATAAGACCACCCAATAGCCTTTTTCAGTGAAAAGCTCAACAACTGTGAACTTAAATACTCCTTTTACTACAAAGAGTTTTATGCCATTGGTCGTGCCCTACAACACTGGAGTCATTATTTGTTGCACAAAGAGTTTATTGTTGCTTGAAAACAATGATAATGCAAGTGTACACTGTCAACAAGTAATATAGAATAAGTAAAGTTCGTTCCCACGAGGATTAGCACTTAAACAATGTTTAATTTAATCAACAAATTAGTGATGGTAAAAATAAAGTAAAAGACACAAATATTTGGTAACATGCACAATAATAAAAATGTATCAGGGTAATAAAGATCAGATGATTGGAACAAGTTGAGGTGCATTCACTTTCAGTAACTTCATTAAAATGCAATTAATGGTATGTTAAGTGCTGCAGCATTAGGTGCTGCAGCAATAGATATATTTTCTCAAATACTTTCGTCCCAAAAGTTTATCTCTAGACCTTAAAGGATTACGCCCTAGGCTGCTTAGGCACCCGTAGTATTCACCTTATGGCTTATGCCCTCCTATCTCTAGGTTTAAGCAAGAACCACTAAAATCTCTTTTAATGTAACAAACCATATTATCTTGTGAGGTAAATTTACAAACCATATCTGAATTCATAAATGCTACTTAGATTAGACGGCCAATCCTAATCTAAGATGGAAATATTATAACACACAAGATAAAATGCTCAACACTTAAACATACTTCATTAATCACACAATAAATTCATTACATTAAGTTCAACATCCCAACTATAAAGAATTAGCTCATGTTGAGCTTAAACAACAAGGAAAACAACTTAAACATAAAAGAAGAAGTCATACTACAATCTCAAGGAGAGAGTTTACACTACTAATTGTTGAACCAAGAGGGTAGCTCCAAAGATGATCAATGAAGCACACTCCAGCTCTTCAACGTAGATTCCTCCAAGAAATGAAGTTCCAGTGTTGCTGCAGCAACAACAATTCCAGCAATAGATCTTTGAGTGAGCTTGAGAATGCACGAAATGATGGCTATCTCTATACCAACCTTTTCGGCTTACCCTAAATGAGGGAGAAGGGTCCTATTTATAGATGAGGCTCGTGATCCTAGGTAACCCTAATTTGGGAGGCGCCTTTTGTCCTTTAATGAGCCCAAAAAGTCCTTTTTACCCAAACTCCTAGGTCATCAGCGAATATTCTTTAATTAGCACGTACACCCATGCCTGGTGATGACTGACAGCTATCCCTTCCTTGATTTTCGTGTTTCCTTCAACACTCTCTCTCATGTTGCGCAATTTTGCATTGCTGCCACATTAGGTGCTGCAGCAATTAGGCAAACACATCAAACCCACAATTGGGCCCCAAAGTGCCAAATATAACAAATTAAAGCATGCACCTTAGACTAACTCTAAACTACCATATTTACACCAATAATCACAATATTGCTTGAGAATTAGGAAAACACATCAAACCCACAATTGGGCACCAAAGTGCCAAATATAACAAATTAAAGCATGCACCTTAGACTAACTCTAAACTACCATATTTACACCAATAATCACAATATTGCTTGAGAATTAACAATGATTTAAGCTTGAAATAAGAGGTAATAACAATCATAAATGATTGTTATCATTTATCCTATACTCTGACCATGAGGCTCTAATGCACTTGAACTTTCAACAGAAGATCAATCCGATGCATGCCACTTGGAGTGAACTCTTGCAATCTTATCCGCTCTTGCTCAAGCACAAGGTGGGAGTTTAAAATGTTGTGGCTGATGCTCTTAGTAGACGACATAATCTCCTTTCAATCCTCCATATGAAAGTTATTGGTTTGGAGACTATCAAAGAGTTGTATCCAGATGATCCTGAGTTCCAGAAGTTTTGGAAGGCAACAACATTACAATCCTTTAAAAATTACTATAGGCATGAAGGGTATCTGTTCAGAGACAGGGAATTATGCATGTCATTGTGGATCAAATTTTGAAGATGGCTCACTTCATTATGTGTCAGAAGACCAATGATGTTGTTCAAGTTGCAGATCTATATTTCAAGGAGATTGTTCGTTTTCATGGAAACCATCACTTCTGATCGAGATGTTATTTTTCTTAAGCCACTTCTGGAGAATTCTATGGAGAAAGATGGGAACTAAGCTTCAATTCTATGGAAATCTTCTTCGAAGCTTTGTTGGGAAGAACTTGAAACAATGAGACCTCATTCTTGCCCAAGTTGAATCAGAGAGAGAGAGCGGGTGTCTGAGGAGCTGATGTGGTAAATACGGTTAAGCCGTTACGGTTGAGCTGGTGCTCGATATCAGCCATACGATGTGCCTTGGCCAAGTTCGGTAGTTGGATCAGCGAGGTGCGTGTGGTGCTGCACACAATACGCATAATGGGCCTCGTAGTGGAGCCCAATTTGGACTTAGCACCAGCCTAAACCAGGACTGTAACTAATAGCGTTTGGTGATGGGCCGAACCCACACAAATATTTTAACTTGGAGCTTCATGCCTAAACTTTTTGTCTCTCTTAGCTTTCAAAGTCCCATGTTATCAGAACCACATTTGATAGTGACGATGATGCATATGCGGTGGGGTAAGGATCCTCTAACTTAAAATGGGAAAAATCACCTAACTTTCTCTTTATCTCGCTCATATTTTATTTTCCCACCTTTTTTTTTCACACTCTCGCCTCTATAAGCCAAAAGTTACCTAAAGTTAAGAAATCTAAAGTTATAGAAGTCAATTCCATATGCAGTGTTTGTTTTTCTATTTGGCAAATAGTGATCTGAATCACCCCAAAATTTGTGACCATAGTCATTTTTGCTTTTTTCCTGGTCTTTTTGTTTTTGGGTTTCCATGTTTGGAAATTTTTTGAGTGATCTTAGCTAGACTCTGGCAAAACTTAAATGTATTGTACTTTCCCAATTTCACAGTTCATGTTCAAAATTTGAATTGCGGTTGAGAAGGGGTGCACCCGTTGGAGGCTGCTGGGAGGTGAAATAGTATTTCACAATTTCTACATCGTAGCTAGGAGCGTGGACATGAAGGGTTTTGGTGTGGATGAAGACATAAAGAGATCGTCTGACGGAAGACAAAAAAAGGCGAACAAATCAGAGTCCTCAGAGTAAGTGTAAAGCTAGACGTTACCATTTTAACCTTGGTGTATCCATGACCTGGTTAAAAAGGTCTGTGGAAACCTTCATATGCATTTTTGTACATTGTCTAGGGGTGGCATATGCCAACTCGTACAATGAAGCCTATGATATAGCCTACATCAATCTCGAGTCAAGCCGCCAGTTTTTTAAAATAAACAAGAGAAAGGCTTTTTAGTAGCCTATTTAATTAAAAAGATCTTGGCCAACCAAAAATCCTTTTAGCTTCCTAAATGGTCATAAGTGAATTTAGATATTCTTTTTATTATATTGTATTTTCTACATTGTGTTAAAGCATATTTGATGTATTTAATAGTTTTTGAAAAATAGAATTCAATTAGACTATTATTGTGCGAAAAGGTGATGTGCAAGTATACACAACCGCAACAAATAATACAGTGATAAAGTAGAGATCATACCCATAGGGATATATTGATGTTAATTTTAAAGTTTAATATAATAGCAACTGGTGATGGAAAACAAGTAACAATAACAAGTTGTCAACAAGTATTGTGAATAATTGAAAAGTAAATAAGCAAGTAAAGATGGTATGAAGATTAAAAGAAAAAAAAATAGTTGGAATGTCTTTCAGTAAGTAAATCCTTTAAAACAAAACAATGCAATATACCATGTTGTTGCATTGGATGTTGTAGCAATTGATGTGTGCCTTTCAGTCACTAATGTCAGAGTTTGATTACAAGGGCTTATGTCTAAGCTCTAAATAGATTCACCCCTGTATATTAAGTATCCACAGTATTCATCCTATAAACTATGTTTTCCTATGTCTAGGTTTAAACATGGGTTATTCAAGTGCCCTTAAACAACCACTTACTCATATTAATCCTTGAGTTTGAATTGTAAACCATGTCTAAATTTACAAATGTACTTATAATTAGTTGATATGTTCTAAAATAAGTTTGAAAGAAGTTTCATACAAGGATTAAAATGCAAACATCAAAACATTACATTAAGGTGCAAGATTTTTACTTTGAGTTTTGTGAAGAAAGCTTGAACGAAAATGGAGATGAGAACGTGTCAAAAACTCTCTCCATCTAAACTAGGAAGTATCAAGTGTAGAAGTGTGAAGTATCAAGTGTGTTGGAGAAGAAGATCTCTTCAAAAGATATATCAACTTGCTCAAAAAGGTGATTTGACAAGTCATCAACCAAAATGATCTCCCACTTGCAAGTCGACAAGTGTCCCTATAAAGCTTTTTGATTGATGACTTCAGCAGCTCAAAATGCCTCTAAAAGCTCCACTAAAGTGACATAAAGTGAGAGTACCAAATTTATACTTTTCAAGTTTCTCTATTTTGTTGACGTAGTCACACTGATGTTGTAGCATCTAATTGTTGGAGCAATAAACAATCACATTAGAAATAACAAGAGGGCACCCGAAGTGCAATTTATTACATATTAGTTCATAAACCTTATTAACACTTCTTACCACATATTTACATATTTAACTACATAATTACTTTTGTAAAAAAAAAAAGCCAACATAATTACTTAAGAACTCACATTAATTTAAGCCTAAAAGATATAAATAACTATTATAAATAAGAGTTATCATCTATCATACCATAGGGGATTCTCTAAAAGATTAGGTTTTACCTTTAAGAAGATGATTTAAATCATACACGAATCAGAATTAAACATTGTAAAAATCAGGTCGTCATAAAAATAGAACTTAAGTGCATGTTAGCCTGCTAGCCTACGTTAAGTCAAATGACTTTTTTAGAGACATATATATAATGAAATTAAGTAGGCCAATGTCATACCAAACTTCCAAAAGGCCAAACCTGGCTTTTGAAAATTGCCTATAATAGGCAGGCCCAGTCGTAAGGTTGTGCAGGCCTGTACAATAGCAGAGGGCCTCAGCTCAATTCACTTTACTTAGGGCCCAAAAAATAAATAATATAATTAGTATCTCTATGTATATCAACGAGTTCGCAATAATCTAAATACGTCAGCGAGCCTAATAGTTAGAGTCCCTTGTTGTCATAAGTGGAACCTGAGTTCGATCCTCAAGTGGAATTCTTTTTTATAAATTATTTTATTATATTCTTTTGACCAAATATTAGTACATATTCAAAACCTTTTTGTGCACAACATATTAGAAAACCTATACATCCATTAAAAAAACATTAATTATCCTTCTTAAAAAAACAATAATTTCGCTTAAAAAAACAATAACTATCACATCTTATATAGAAATTATGAATAGGTATTTCAAATTCTTAATTGAGTTTTTTCAAATAAAAATAATCTTTTCTAAAAGTTTAGTTTGTTTGTAAATGTACTATTTTTAAAATTTAAAATTTATGTTTTCCTATTTTTATGGTCATCAGTAGAGCTCTGGTGGCTCATGGCAACATTCCAGCTGGCAACTAACGATGGTTCATGGTTGAGCTCCAACGATGGTTCATGACATATTTCTAATTACTAACTGTGGTTGCCAGCAAGGCTTCGAAGCTCGGTATGGTTCACAATGGAGCTCTAGCGACTGATGGTGGTTCATGGAGGAAGCTTTGACAGAAAATGTTAGTTCGGGGCATTGACAGTCAATGCTGGTTCATGACAAATATTTCAAAAAAAAATAGTTATGATGTTTTTTGAAGAAAAAAAATTAAATGAAATGGATATAGGAATGGCAATTTGACCGATACCCATCGAGGACCCAAAAAAGTACTCATGACGAGCGAATAAAATGATTTATCATTACACACATGTATATTACAATTTAAATTATATACAGATATACAATTTTGAAATAAAATAAAATGATTTATCGATGAAACATAAATCTCACTACTAATATTTTGATATACATATAATTATTTATTACAAGTTACTATTGTACAATTTCAACTTTTAAGTATATCAAACTTTAATTTTTTTCCCATTAAACATATATCTAACTACTAATATTTTCTACGTTTTTATTTCTCTAAATACTGTCATTTTTAACGTGTAGATTTGAAAATGAAAATTGATATTTTTTAATTGAATTTTGATGTTATTTACTATTTTTTGCAAATAAAGTGTGAATAACGGGTGAGTGCCAACACTTGGGTGCCTAATGAGTATGAGAACGAGCACTAAAGTTGTTTTCCATGCGTGTGCGAGCTCGAGTACGGGCACTTGGGTGCCCAATAATTAATTTGAATGAATGAATATACTTTTTAAGTAAAAAGAATATATTGTTATTGTAAGTTTGTAACATGCTTGTTCAGCAATTATTTCTTCAGCAATTTATTGGAATTAGATAAAAGGGCCATATATTAGAAATATAAATTTAGATGAAAAAAATTAGCTAAGTGGTAATTAGTATGTTAGGGATTTGATAGTTATTAGTTAGTTAAACTTTCTTAGAGCTCTATATATAGAGCATATTGTAATCACTTTTACAATCTTTTTTCAATATGATTCATTATGAAGAATTTTTACCTCTTTTACCTCATGAGTATTCCTATGCTCTCTACCTCTCCTATGGATTCGATTTATGCATGTACGATCCTATGATTCTTAACACTATACCCAAATAATTGACTTAGTGGGAGGCAGATTATAAAAAAAAATTGTCAGATTATATGAACTGGGCTTTTTTGCCTCATGTGATCTATATGAAGTGGGTTTTTTTCTCATGTGAATTGGGCTAAGAATAAACCTAATGAAAAAAGTGGATATCGGCTTTGGGACCAAAATCACGTCTAAAGGGGTTAATATTTGCACCGCTTTTTGATAGTACACATCTTGACAAATCTTTAATTGTTGTTCAAAATGATTGTCCAGAAATTAACTCTTGGATAACATCTATCTATTTGTTGTCGAATTTCCTTCCAAAAAATTATTTCTGGACTATTTACCTTTTCCAAAGTTAGTCTTCCCACAAGGTCGTTCATAATATACAGGGAAATCAAAATCACATCACTTAGCTTTCGAAGTGAATCATATAATTTCGACCAAAAAAAGTGAACCATATATTGACATATACTTCTAATAATGAAAATATAACATAAAAATTACTTTCAAAAAGTAAAGTCCCAAAATCATAATCAATAATGTAACGAAAATTGGGCAAAAAATTAACTATGAACCAGAATGTAAGCATTTAAAAGTAGAGTAAACATTTTAAAATTTGTTTTTGCCCACTCACCTGCCATCAAAAATGTACACGCGGCAGTTGCCAATTAGACGATTGTTAGCCACACAAAGTTTGAAAGACGTGAGTATAGTTGCAAACAACAAACATACTACAGACCCATTTTTTATTTAGTTTAAGGTTGTTTCACACATCTCCGATCCTTAATATAAGAAAAAAAAATACTAAAACCACAAAAACCAAGAAACTCATAAAGTTCTTGTCTTTTTTAAGTAAACTCCCAAAAATACCCTTTACTCAAATTTAACTCCCCTCAAGTCAGCATTCATGCACTAGTCCCACTTACTCTTGGAAGCTTAATGTACTAGTTCCAAAACAACTTATTTAAAGAAATTGTTAAGGACAAAATTGGTATTCAAGCAATACTATACACTAAAACTTGAAATATTTTCTTATATTTGGGACCAAATTTTTCTTCAAAAATCCTCTTATAATAAGGACCGGAGGGAGTATTAAGAAAAATGATTAGTAGTCTAGATTTTATAAAAAGTATTGTCTAAATTACCATTTAACTCTTTATCTCTATACATAGATAAACGTGAATAATTTATTAAATATAAAAAGTTGTCTTGACTAAAAAGGGCAATATTGGAAAAAAACATGTTAAATGCTTTCTTGAAAATGTAAAACAACAATTAATTTATGATAAATTGATTTTGCTAAGACAACTTATAAATCTTTGCTCTATAAACCAAAGGACTCTCAATGTAATGGGTAGTATGTTGTTAGGACTAATGCAATAGGTGGGGAGAGTGTTGTAACAAAAACATACTGTCAATAACATAAGAATGGGTAGTATGACTTAAGTACTACATTGAGTCTTGTTATTTGCTCAATGTGGAGTCTCCTAACATATGTGGAAAAAAGTTTAAATATATTGACTAAAATATGTTTAATTCTATTCTATAACAAGATGTAAAAATGGGTCATCCCAATCATCAAAATATCACAACCAATCCAACTGTCTAATTATTGACAGTATGTTTTTTTTACAACACTCTTCAAAAAGGCAAGAAGAAACAAAATAAAAAAAAACTTAACGAAAATATAAAAAATACACATTCGTGATTTAACTTGCGAATGAGTGGTGCATCCTAGGATAAACAGAGTTGTTAATTTCGAGGCTTTTGATTTTTATACCCCCATCATTGGGCACCATACTCTCACAATTGTCTAAGATTTTCATTTTAACCTTTAAACACATATCTCCACACATATTTTATTTATTTTGGATTTGTGTTAAAAACATAAATCTGGAAAGTAAAAATTAATTTTGAGGAAGTATTTTAATAGCGTTTGTTTGAGTAAGCGTTATTAAAGAGTATATTTCAAATTTATGTTATGCAAACACAATGTCGGATTTGTTGCAGCAAGACTCTTTAATAGCGCTATTAAAGGACTTCCTCAATTAATTCTTACATTCCGGATTTATGCTTTTGACATAAATCCGGAATGTATTATTTTTTGATTTTGGATTTATGTAAAAAAAAATCGAAAAATGTAAGAATTAATTCCGGATTTATGGCAAAAAAAACATAAGTCTAGAAAATTTTGAAAATGTCATTTTGGAATTATGTCTTACGTATAGATAATTCCGAAAAAATATAAAATTTGGAATTACAAATTAAATTATGAATTGAATTTTGAATATTTTTGAAAGGGTAAAACTGGAATAAACAAAAATGGGTTTCCTATGCTAAAGCACATTATGAAACATCGAATGATTAAGCCCATGTTTTATCATGATGACCAAACAAAACAGTAACAATTATCCACTTTGTCTTTCTTTTTTAGTCAATTTTGTCCGCTCTTACTTTTTCGGTTGAAAACTTTATCATTATCACTTTTTGATTTAAAAAACATGGTAAATATTCAACTCATAACAGTAATTACGTGGGGAATGTGCCGTCTTAATATAAATTTGAATACAAGAATTACAAATCTCTTAACTAATGACTATTTTCATTATCTTTAGTTAAATATATATAAGTTGAGGGTTGTGTCTCTATTATTAGCGACCACCATTTCTGCATGCGACCCGTAAACTGCGTGTCCCAACCATTTGTTATTGGTGCCCTGTTAACATTCCAGAGAATTGGACTTCCATTCTTCATAAATACCTTACAAAGAAAACAAGCATAATAATGTTTACTAACGTTTTACAATATAAAAATGAATTCTAAATAGAAGTCAATTACCTGTACAAAGTATCTTTTTTGTATAGCAGATGTTGAACGTAATAGAAAATGGGAAAATTGTGAAAGACCCATTAATAGACCAACAAGTCAGTATGACCTTGTATTTGTTAGTGATCAGATACTCTTATCTGGTACAGTCATCCAATTCTCTAGGTCATTCTTGTGTGTTTGCATCAACAATTTCATCAGAACACTGACTTTTCCAATACCACCATGCAGATTAGTGTAGAAGTCAGTGTGTTGCCTAAGCTCTTCCAACAGATCATTTCTCACAGAAAGCCGAACATCTTGACCCCTTTCAAGTAATGCAGTAATACACTAAAATCCATAGTTTCTGTCACCGACTACATTAACAATGTTTTCAACATAATGATGAATGATATCTAGCATACCCTTTTGGTAAGTATAATAATCATCTGTATCAGTAATAGTAGGACTCGGTGTAAGAGTAAGATTTGGAGTAAGAATAGGAGCTAGTGTAAGAGTAGGAGTTGGCTTAATAGGTACTGCTGGTGGTGAGAGTGTGCAAACTCAACTCTGTTGGTGGTAGTGTTATCAAGGTGCATATACCGATTTATCCATGCATCAATAAATCTCTCTTTATATGGGTCTAGCCAACTGGTCTTCACATAATGTATGAAATTGGGAAAACGTTCTGACAAATTGTTAAAGTGTTGCAACTCCAGATCATACCCATCAGTAGATTTCACATAGACAACTCTAAGAAATGCACTCATCACATCCTCAACCCTATAATTCATCAGACCAATATCTCTGTCAATAAGTATGACGTATGGCACGTCATCCTGTCTCCTAAATAAACCCCTCAATTTATCAAGAACCCATGCAAAGTTATCCAACCTTTCGTCATTGACATAAGCAAATGCAACAGAGAAAGTCCTCTCAGTTGAGATTACACCAATGATCTCATCCAACAGATACCTATACCGGTTGGACTTATACGTGAAATCAATCAACAATACAATGGGGAAGGTGTTTAGAAGCTCAATGGATTCTAGATAAGCCCAAAATATGTCTTGGATAACATTAGTGCCCTCTGTAACTCGATGCCAGTAAACATATTGATCAAGTTCCAAATAACTTATCAATTGTTGGAGATCAGTCCTACCCTAACGCAGACTCGACCGTCGCCTTGAACGAAAATTGTATATTTGCTTGAGAGTTGTGTGGCTATCTTTAGGCTTCATGGCTTTGATTTCATTAAGGATGAGATTAGGCGCAATATGATTATCAGTCATTCAAGCCAATACTTCCTTCTCTTCCACTGTTAATCTACCATTGTACGGATTACCTACATCATAATTAATTAATGTGTGGTTATGTGTTCCACACATAACCCTCAATATCCATCCTCCAAGCTTCTTAATAAATTTACCTTGCAATCTAAACTTACAACTACATTTTCTAGTATTCTTTCCCTCTATAACATTGGCCCTATACTTTTCAACTTTTTCACACATCAACATGCAATATTCTTTACCTGCTCTTCGTCCGTTGTCGGATCTAGATATCACAATCACCATCCAAAGAGACTTGCCGACCATACGTACCCAAGCCAAGAACGCTTCACGATTAGCAAATGACTGGAATAAATAAATAAATGTTTGTTACTTACTTAGGAAAATAACTATCATTTACTTACTAAAAAATCATGACTTAGTCTGTACTTGTTCAGTTGTGAACGAACTAGTAAGTCATCTCCTCCTGAAGTCGCACAATTTTTTCCCATTTTATGGTCCTAAGTCTCTACATAAACTACAAATAGAAGGAAAAAAACCAATCACTACACATGCTGATATCCTACGCAGGTACAACAGTGGTTTTCCTGATAGGTACGGTTCTCCCATAATCAAACCCGTTTGGCACATTATTCCCGTGGCAATAATCTCACAGAAACACCCCCAGATCCCATTTTTTGATTGGTACGGTTATACTTAAATAAACCGGTTCGGTTATTGGAAACCAAACCGAGTGCGATTTTAGAATTTTTTTTTGACAAAATGCAGAAACTTTCAGCCACAAAAATGTAAAATGATTGGTAAGGATAATACCTTATAATCAATGGTTTCCAATGTTGAGAAGATGGGTAGAAGGTCAATGATGTAGATATTGAGGATAGGGTTTGGAATGGAGAGATGGGAGGTGTAGGGGGTTAGAAGGGAGTGTGTTGGAGTTGGAGGAGAAGAAGAGGGATGAAGGATAGGGCAAAATGTTTTAGAATGCTAAGGTTATTTTGGTAAATTCATAGGGTAAGGTGGTGTGTGGTGAGTAGGAAGGATTGTGGGAAAATCACGGGACTTTTTAAAATAATGGAATTTCGTGCAAAACCCAAATCAAGTGGTTCAATTGGAGACCCATTTAATATTTTTCCAGCATTATACTCTCCAGTCTCGAATAAAGTATCAAAAATATTAGTAATTTGGTGATTTAGAATGTTAACAAATTTTCACTAATTTCACTTTATTTACTAATATGTTACTTAGACTACCGTTTGAACTGTACCTTCTCGGTCTTGGAGTAGAGCGATCTGAGGTATCGTCGCTTGTCTGCTGATGAAGTCGGGATCAGAGCCCAGGTCGGATTGTTCACAAAGACAGTCTGACGCCCAAGTTAGGGGGTAGAAGGCAAAGCGAGTTATATAGTGATTGGGTAAAAAGTGTAATTGTTAGTGGGGATTGACCCGTATTTATAGAAGTAGTCGATGTTGGCCAGCCGTTGGATCAGGCGAGTTGATCCGGGCCGTTGAGATCAATAATCGCACATCCTACTTAGCGACTTGAGTGGAATGTGGATAGTGGGCTGGTCTCGGCCCAACAGGAGGAATGGGCCATTGACCCAGTCCGGAACATCTTTTAATTAATTAAAATTTGAGGCTGTCAAAAAAAAGAGTAAATGAAATTTTTATTTTTCAATAATTTTGTGATGCCATTAAAACAAGTTCCTGTGAAGGATAATTTGAAGGATTTAATTTATTTTTGGATTACTTAAAAAAGTCAGATTAACTAAGGGTAAATAGTCATTTTGGTTCCTGAATATTTTAGGCACTATTATTGTAGTCCCCGAATGTATCAAAATTGCAAACACGTCCCTACATGTTTCTTTTGTTAGTTATTTTGACGATCAAGTTGACGAACAAAAAACACTTTTGAGGACCAAAATGGCGTATTAAAGAGACATATGATAATGTGTTTGAAATTTTGATCATTTAGGGACTGTAATGATAGCACATCACACATTCAGGGACTAACATGGTTGTTTACCCATTAACTATTTTCTTAAAAGGTGTGAGAGTTTTTTTTTTTGCTTCTATCAATATCAGAGGGAGTACTTTACTTGTTTTGTCATCCCAAATCTTTTGATGTTTTACCAAATGACACATGGAATAAGAAAACATTAACTAAGAAAATATGTATACTAAGACACCATCATAGAATACTTTTTCCACTCTAAAATGTCCCATATTATCCTCATTTAATACATTTAATTCTTTACAGCCTAAAACAACAGTGTCCCTTATGGGTTATTGGGAGGAGGACCAATGGAAGTGGGCTTTTTCTTAAGCTAGACAACTTTCTTCGACAGAAGAAGCTTATCTGCACTTACTGGCAAAATATTCTCCATGAGGTGAAGCTGGTGGCAGATGCCCAGAATAAATGGGTATGGAGTATCAATAATACTAAAACTTTTTCAGTAAGTTCTTACTATACTCTTATAATGTCCTTGTTTCCCGGTACACATATGTTAAGTGAGACCCTTGTTAATTTGGATGCGATTTGGAAATCTGTTGTGCCATCAAAAGTGGCTTTTTTCTGTTGGCGTTTTTTTAGGTAGGTTGCCAACAAGGGATAATCTTGTAAAAATATTGGTGGTGGTTGACAATATGCTTTGCCTGTTGTGTAATATTCATGAGGAATCTATTAACTATATTTTCTATCATTGTGATTTCTCTAAAGCTATTTGGCAGCATCTTATTACTTGGTTGGGGCTAGACCAGGTTGAAGGATTGGAAGGGTCAACTCATTTAGGTTATTTGGTTGCTTTGTCAACGGGAGCAACAGTGACAAGTATGCTTATTTGATTTGAATGGCAACTATGTGGATCATTTGAAGGGAAAGGAATATTGTGGTCTTTAGTGGTGATTTGGTTTGTTTACTCGTAGTAAACAAAATAAAACATATTTCTTTGGTGGTGATTTGGCTGACACATTACCCCTAATAGAATCCTTCTGATCTATTAGACCGCTTCTATCACGGAAGCACTCACTTCTCAAGCCTAACAACAACACAAGCAACTTGAGAAGGTTTCCTACAGGTTTTCTGTTAAGTGTTTGGGTTTGGGGATTTCTAGAGCTTGGTTGATACTAATGGAGTATTCAATAGATACAACAACACAAGCATTTATACATACTCAAAGATCAAGTGAATCCCTTCTGTTTTGTAGCAGCTGAGTATGGATGAGAGAAAACTTTGACACTTGAGAAGGTTGGAAGATTTGAGCTCAATGTACTCTCACACAGATCAACGATGACCAGGAGCGTTTATTTATAGCTGAAATTATGTGTAATAACCTCTGGTCCATAGAAAAGAGTTGTTGGCAAAAGTATATAGTCGTTGAGAGTCTGTCTTTTTAATACAGCTGTGTTTCTGCAGAAGACAGCTGTTTCCAGTTGTCATGACTCTTCTCAACTGTGTCTCTTCTCAACTATGACAGATGTTGAAGACGATGCTTCTCAAGTTGATACTTGTAATGAAGATATTTGTGGTATGACCTTTCTCAACTTGGCTGTTCACATCATGACCCTTCTGATTGTTATGACTCTTCTTATGATGCTTCTCAACTTGACTGATGCTTCTCATCTCCTTTCTCATAGTTCTGTCATGATGCTTCTTTGGTTGATCCTTCTTGTTTACTCTTCTCATGTTGCCCCAGATATAGATAATGCTTCTCATGATGATCTTTCTCAAGTTTGCCCATACGGACTTGATCTTTGATCTTATCAAGAGAAGGTTTCTTCTTTAAGACCTTGTGAGCAACATTATTTCAAGTATTCTCAGTTATGATTCTTCTCATAAGCGTGAACCTTCTTGAGATTTGGTTGATTATACCTGTACTTATTGTTCACTCAAGAAGAAGCATTAATAGCATATGAAGTCAGATAACTTAAGCTTCTTACATTTGAAGTTTGTTAATCTTCAAAACTAATTAGGGATTTTGCCTCAACATCATTGGCATCTGGAAAAGTTCTATTACAACAAGTCAAGTTTAGATCAGTTGAGGGTATTCTGGATATTTGTGTTTTCATGTTTCAAAAGGCTTTTGGGGTTGATATCTTAACGGGAGAAACATCATTTTTTCTATGGAGTAAAATTGTCGTGGTGGGGCGTTGGAGTGCATGCTGTCAGCAACCATTCTTGTGTTGCTCGTGTTGGCTTTATTTTATATTAGTTTTTAATTTCCAGCTTCTTTCTATTGTTGGTTTCATGGTTTCTGTGTTTGATCCTAAACCAAATTGTATCTTTTAGAATTAAACCTTGAGTTGGTGTACCTCTCTCTAAATAAGAGCTCTTAGCCTTGTTCCTCAAGACTGATGGTGTAATTATTTCGACTAGTTCTTCTACCATATCATTCTTTTGTTCCCTTAATTAGCAACCTTTCATAGAAGGTGGCATTGGCGGACCTAGGACCCATGGTCGGGGTGCAAAAAAAATTCATTATAAAAAATGTTGGTTCATTATACTAAAGACCAATGTAATCACTAATATCCTCTCATAGATTAATTTTTGGTCTCGTAGATTAATTTGTTTGTGTTATATTATTTGTCACTCGAATATAAAATATCCTCTCATAAGTCATTAGTCAAATATTGTCATAAGTCAAATATTCTCAATAAAATCTAAGAATCACCAATGAAAGTTAAATATCGCCATAAGTCAGATTTAAGTGAGGAGTGTAAATGATTAGTTGCAAGTAGCGACTAAGAATAAATTTAGTAGGGATTCTAGTTCTAGTCCCTAGGTTGACATCTCTTGCTTATTAAAAAAATGAGTTAATAATTTTTGCACATCAATCATTTATATTATATTTCTTGGACAACTGGACTAGTTTTTATGCTAAAAAATATTGACACTAAAATTTATTTACTTTCTCAATTCTTTCAAATCAGTTTCTGGACTCTTCAAAACCAATATATTGTCTTTTTGTTTATTTAATTAGAAAATGCTTCCTTTTACTCTTCCCATCAAGTTCGCTACCAAATATCAATTTGCATCTTCCATCAACTAAGTTCGTACCTCCCATCTCTTCTGTATCCCTCTCTTCTCTTCATTTCATTTTATTATAATTATTACACAATTACACTATTGATATTGTAATATAGGTGTTGCCGATTAGTTTTTCGTTTATTACACTTCCATCAATATTGATGGCATATAGTGGACAAGCAGCATATCTTAGAAAGTTCCCTCACACTGCCTCCAACATTTTCTATGAATGCATACCAGATACAATATTGATTAATTCTCAAAGATTGATCATTCATAGTTCATACTCATCTAAAACTTGTTTTCATTTATTGAAACGCTTAATTGGTGTTAATTAATTTTTTGTTTCCATGAAAACCCCTCTGTGTTGGCCAACATTTGTCACTGTTGTTGCAACTTCCATCATAGCAAGTCAAGCAATCATTTAAGGTGCGTTTTCCAACGAATCACAAGCCTTAACTATGGTTTATTTCCCAAGGGTCAAGGTTGTTCATACCTCCACCAAATATGAAGGTCAAATTTACATTCCTTTCATCAATTACATGTTCATGTTTGCTTGTACTATGGTTACTGCTCTCTTCAAAACTTCCAAAAGACTTAGCAATATTGCATATGGTACGTAATTATGCTTCAACATCCTCTCTCTCTCTCTCTCTCTCTCTCACTTCAAGCCTTTACTCTTGTGAAAACAATGTAGACTCCACACAAAAAATTTCTTGCATTCGCCTTTATTTATTAGTATATATAAAAGTTACAATATTATGACAAGGCCAAATGTTATGTTTGATGCAGGAGTTTTTATAGTGTGTGATATGGCAACCACAATCTTCTTAGTTTCTACTGTGATGGTGATTGTATGGAAGAAACCCATATGGCAAGTAGCATTATTTGCCATTCCATTTGGTTTCATGGAGATAGTCTATATATCATCGCAAATTGTGAAGTTTAAAGAAGGTGAGTTTCTTCCCGAAATATCTGCAGCCACATTTAGTATTGTAATGGGAATATGGTTTTACACAAAAGGAAATGTATAAGAACAAAGCCCCCTCTATCTGCTTGGTAAATTTGCTGAATGATGTAAATACAAATCATATCCCTGGAATTGGAGTTCTATTTTCTGAGCCTAACCAAGAAATTCCTCCAATTTTCCCTCACATCGTTGCAAATATACCATGCATCCTTTCAGTAGTTGTGTTTGTTTCTATCAAGTCAATTCCAATCAATAGAGTTGCATTAGAAGAGAGATTTTTATTTCAACATGTGGAGCCAAGAAAATGTCAGATATTTCGTTAAATTGTAACCCATGGTTACAATGATCTAATTGGAGATTGGATGGAGTTTGAGTCCCAAATGGTGGAATATTTGAAAGAATTTATTTTACAAGAAAGTAGGTATATACTTGAGCTTGAGAAAACAACAATGTGTGAACAAGCACATGATGAAAAGGAAAATGCTATTGTTGAGCCACATGCCTCTTCAGGTTCAATTCAATCATTGGGTCTCATTGAAATAAAGGGAGTTGTAAATGATATAGATTTTATACAGATGGCATAGAAGAAAGGTGTGGTGTATCTGTTGGGAGAAATGGAGGTAGTGGTAGACTCAAATTCTACAATCTTCAAAAAGATCATGGTGATTACATATAACTTTTTAAGAAAGGATGTTCAACCAATGGATGTGTTGATGGGTATCCCTCCTAAGAGGCTTCTCAAAGTTGGGATGAAATGTGAGATATGATGCGCAAAAAATGAAGGTATATATTAAACTAGGAGTTCGTTAGTGATAAGTTAGAGTTATACTTTGCATTTTATTTGCTTGTCTCCGAACCTATTCCATACAAACACATAGAAAGATTTGCATATTGGAATAGGCTCAGAGACAAGCAAATAAAATGCAAATTATAACTCTAACTTATCACTAACGAACTCCTAGTTTAGTATATACCTTTATTTTTTGTGCATCATATCTCACATTTCATCCCAACTTTGAGAAGCCTCTTAGGAGGGATACCCATCAACACATCCATTGGTTGAAAATTCTTTCTTAAAAAGTTATATGTAATCACCATGATCTTTTTGAAGATTGTAGAATTTGAGTCTGCCACTACCTTTGTTTCTCTCAGTAGATACACCACACCTTTCTTCCATGCCATCTCTATAAAATCTATATCATTTACAACTCCCTTTGTTTCAACGATACTCAATGATTGAACGGAATCTGAAGAGGCATGTAGCTCAACAATAGCATTTTCCTGTTCATCATGTGCTTGTTCAGACATTGTTGTTTTCTCAAGCTCAAACATATACCTACTTTCTTGTAAAATAAATTCTTTCAGATATTCCACCATTTGGGACTCAAACTCCATCCAATCTCCAATTAGATCATTTTAACCATGGGTTACAATGCAATGAAATATCTGACATTTTCTTGGCTCCACGTGTTGAAATAAAAATCTCTCTTCCAATGCAACTCTATTGATTGGAATTGACTTGATAGAAACAAACACAACTACTGAATGGATATGCATGGTATATTTGCAACGATGTGAGGGAAAATTGGAGGAATTTCTTGGTTAGGCTCAGAAAATGGAACTCCAATTCCAGGGATATGATTTGTATTTACATCATTCAGCAAATTTACCAAGCAGTTAGAGGGGGCTTTGTTCTTATACATCTCATTTTCTGCATAAAACCATATTCCCATTACAATACTAAATGTGGCTGCAGATATTACGGGAAGAAACTCACCTTCTTTAAACTTCACAATTTGCGATGATATATAGACTATCTCCATGAAACCAAATGGAATGGAAAATAATGATACTTGTCATATGGGTTTCTTCCATACAATCACCATCACAGTAGAAACTAAGAAGGTTGTGATTGCCATATCACACGTGATCACAACTCCTGCATCAAACATGACATTTGGCCTTGTCATAATATTGTAACTTTTATATATACTTGTAAATAAGGCCGAATGCAAGAATTTTTTTGTGTGGAGTCTACAATATTTTTACAAGAGTAAAGGCTTGAAGTGAGACAGAGAGAGAGAGAGAATGTATAATTATGTACTATATGCATTGCTAAGTCTTTCGGAAGTTTTGAAGGAAGCAGTAACCATAATACAAGCAAACATAAACAAGTAATTGATGAAAGGAATGTAAACTTGACCTTCATATTTGGTGGAGGTATGCACAACCTTGACCCTTGGGAAACAACCCGTAGTTAAGGCTTGTGATACGATGGAAAATGCACCTGAAATGATTGCTTGACTTGCTATGATGGAAGCTACAACAACAGTGACAAATGTTGGCCAACACAGAGGGCCTTCGTGGAAACAAAAAATTAATTAACACCAATTAAGAGTTTGAATAAATGAAAACAAGTTCTAGATGAGTATGACCTATGAATGATCAATCTTTGAAAATTAATCAATATTGTACCTGGTATGCATTCATAGAAAATGTTGGAGGCAGTGTGAGGGAACTTTCTGAAAACAGTTGCTTGCCCACTATATGCCATCAATATTGATGGAAGTATAATATGGAAGTATAATAAACGCGAAACTAATCTGCAACACATATATTACAATATCAATAGTGTAATTGTGCAATAATTATAAAAATTGAAATGAAGAGATGGGGGACGAACTTAGTTGATGGAAGATGCAAATTGAAATTTGGTAGCCAAGTTCATCGGAAGAGTAAAAGGAAACATTTTCTTATTAAATAAACAAAAAACCAATATACTTGTTATGAAGAGTCCAGAAACTAATTTGAAAGAATTGAGAAAGTAAATAAATTTTAGTGTCAAAATTTTTTAGCATAAAAACTAATCTAATTGTCCAAGAAATATAATATAAATGATTGACTTGCAAAAATCTTTAACTCATACTTTTAATAAGCAAGAGATATCAATGTAGAGACTAGAACTAGAATCCCTACTTGCTCTTAATGTAATTACCGACTTATGACGATATTTGAGTTACATTGGATATTTGACTTATGTCGCTACTTGCTCTTAATGTAATCATCAACTTTTAATATTGTCATAAGTCAAATATCCTCACTCAAATCTGAGAATTGTTGTGAAGTTAATTGGTTTTACTATAAGAGAGAAAATACTGAAAATCTGAGGACCTTACCACGATGGGGAAGTAAAAATGAATTGTGGTAGTAACTCTAAAGTTAATTAGGCTCTGTTTGGCAAAAACTAGCGAATAACAGATAAGCTAGCGGATAGCGGATAAACTAGCTTATAGCGAATGTAGTAGCGGATCACGGATAAGCTAGCGGATTAAATTTTAAGTTTTTAGTAAAATTAGCAGTTGAAGTAGCTTATAAAAATAAAATTAGGTAAATATATATTTGTAATTAATATTTAAAAATGAGAGAAAATTCATTTAATAGAGGATAAAAGAGGAATTTAACTAAAGTAATGAGCGTAAAATTGAGAGGACAGACGAAACGCTATAATAGTTGATAGCAGATAGCGGATGAGCGGCAAATAGAGGATAGCGGGTGAGCGGATAGAGGATAGCAGAAGAACTAGCGGATAGCGGATAGTGGATAAACTAGCTGATAGCAAATGATGTGTTTAGTAAAACCATCGGTTAAAATAACTGATAAATGTAAATTGACATAAAATGATACTTAGTTAATGATTAAATTATTAAATGATGACAAAATATTTAATAAGGAAGGAGGAGTATTTTAAGAAAAATAAAAGGGGTAAAAAAAGTCAAAAAAAGTGATGCATTATCCGCTATCTGCTAGCGTTTGAAAAAACACTACTTGAAGTAGCGTATGAAAAAACGTTAAACGCTACCCGAAAAACGCTAAACGCTAGTTCTTACTCTTAAGATATGTTGTAAATAGTAGTTTTATATGTATTCCGTCCAGGCCCGTTAGGTTTTCTCTATTTAAACTCATTAGTGCTTGTACTCAACACACAATTACACAATTATACAATTAATAAGACGGAACTACAGCTGCTCTGTAGTCGCAGATGTAGGCAAAGATTGGCCGAACTGCGTGACCAATATCGTGTCTCCTATTCCTATTTTCTACCTGGTATCACGAGCTCTTGTTCTTGGGAGTCTCGCTTCCGCACAAAAACCCTAGCCGTCATCGTCCTTGTTCACGCGGCACTGTTCATCGTCACTATTCACGCGGCACTGTTCGTCGTCACTGTTCACGCAACACTATTCATCGGTACTGTTTACGCGGTACTGTTCATCGGTACTATTCACAGCTACTTTTTTTTTATTTCCTCTTGTTTTCAAAGATGACTTCAACTTCTGGATCTTCGGGTAAGAATCTTGTGTCTTATGTTTTCTCCAGTAATCCCTCTATAACAACAGAGAAGCTTAATGGTGATAATTATTTAAATTGGTCGGCTTCCGTCAAAATGTGGTTCCTTGGACAAAAACTCTCAGATCACCTCACTAAGAATTCTACTGATATTGAAAAAGATCTGCATCCAGATTGGGAACAAGCAGATTGTCAATTAGTTTCCCTTTTGATGCAAACCATTGAACCCTCCTTGCTTGTCCACTATCGCTCATACACCAGTTGTTATGATATTTGGCATAAGGCTAAGAATGTCTACTCTAATGATATCCAACGTCTCTATGGTGTTATTCACAGTTTATCCACTCTTCAGATGACAGAAGAGAACATCACAACTTATGCTAATAAAGCTCAATCAGCAGTAAATGAGTTCAAGCTTCTTGTGACCGACACTGACCCGAAGAAAATGCTTGAGAAACTAGATAATGTGTGTATGTCTATGTTCTTCATAGTCTCCATCAAAAGTATGAATCAGTCCGGAGCAACATTCTTTCTGCATCAGATATTCCCTCCACAGAAGATCTTATCAGACGCCTTATACGTCTTCCTAGTCTAGAAGGATCTGGGGGCAATGGATCCCAAACAGGCATAGAGTCCTCTGCTCTTGTTTCTAATTTTGCAGGTCGTGAGGGCCGCGGTCGTGGTCGTGGGGTGGTCGAGGAGGTCGTGTTGGAGGTCGTCCTTAGTGCACTTATTGTAAGAGACTTGGTCATACTGAAGACAAGTGTTATTCCCTTCATGGCTTTCCAGAGAAATCAGTAAATGTGACTCAGGTTAATGATTCTAAACAGAGAAACACTAAAAAAATGTTCTTTCTGATGAGGAGTATAAGGTATTCCTGCAGTACAAGGCTTCCCAGGCTTTATCATCAGCAACAGTTGCTCATTCTGGTAATTCTACAGTCTGTTTATCTCAATCATCACCTGTTGACTCCTGGATTATGGACACTGGAGCTTTCGATTGCGTGGCTGGTAATCCATCTCTTTTATCCAAAATATCCTAAACTAACACCCCACATTATATTACTGTTGCCGACGGATCAAAAGTTAAAGCTAGTGGCATTGGTGAAGCCACTCCTCTTCCATCCTTGCCCCTTGACAATGTTATTCTTGTTCCCAATTGCCCACTTAATTTAATTTCAGTTAGTCGTCTGACTCGAAGTCTAAAATGTTCTGTAACTTTTGATGATGATTATTTTGTTATACAGGACCGAAGTACGAAGCGGACGATTGGTACTGGATATGAGTCACATGGACTTTACTACCTCCAGCCCATCCAGCCTTCATCTACACTTGCCTCCACTTCTACTACAGAGTCTCCAAGTCTTCTTCATCGGCGGTTAGGTCATCCAAGTCTCAAGAAGTTCAATGTCATGGTTCCTCATTTGTCTCACCTGCAATCATTAGATTGTGAGTCTTGTCAGCTTGGGAAACACGTTCGTTCTTCCTTCCCTAGCAGTACTCAGTCACAAGCTCGTTCTCCTTTTGATGTTGTTCACTCAGATGTATGGGGACCAAGTCGAGTCACTTCAGTTGTAGGACATAGATATTTTGTCACTTTTATTGATGAGTTTTCTAGATGTACGTGGATCTACCTACTTAAGGATAGATCTGAACTTCTCAGTGTTTTTCAAAATTTCTTCAAGGAAATCAAAAATCAATTTGGTTGTTCTATTCGTACTTACGTAATGATAATAAGAAAGAGTATTTTTCTGCATCATTTAATTCTTTTATGGTTGAAAATGGTGTCATACATCAATCATATTGTCCCCATACCCCACAACAAAATGGGATTGCTGAATGTAAGAACCGTCATATAATTGAAACAGCACGCACTTTGCTTATTCATGCTAATGTTCCTTTGAAGTTTTGGGGGGATGCTCTTCACTGCAGGGCACTTGATTAATAGAATGCCATCCTCTGCTATCCAGAATAGGGTTGCTCATTCCATATTGTTCCCCGATGAACCCTTGTTCCGTATCTCTCCTCGAGTCTTCGGATCGACTTATTTTATTCATGATCTTACCCCGGGACTTGATAAATTGTCTGCTCGTGCAGTTAAGTGTGTCTTCCTTAGCTATTCAAGAGTTCAAAAAGGGTATCGATGCTACTATCCCTCCACACATTGCTTCTACATGTCTGCTGATGTCACATTCTTTGAAGATGTGCCCTTCTTTGCATCTCCCGTTGCGTCTGAGTCTGTCTCTTAAGTATTACCTATTCCTGATCTTGTCTCGGTAGTTCCACTCACACCCATCGTTGATCAGATAGATCCCCCTTCTCCTACGGAACTTCCTAGTCCTCCTTCCTTGCAAACTTATCAGCGTCATGCTCGTCTCCCTCCTGTCGACCGACCTCCTCCAGAAGATCCTAGTGACTCATCTCCTGCCCCGATTTCCTCTTCTACTCCGGATCCGCCTGCCGAGTCAGACGACCCTCCTGTTGCCCTGCGTAAAGGTACAAGTTCCACCCGTAACCCTCATCCTATTTATAATTTCCTAAGTTATCACCGCTTATCACCTTCACATTATACATTTGTGTCTGCTATTTCTTCCATCACCATTCCTAAGTCCACGCAGGAAGCCCTTTCTCATTCAGGATGGCGACAGGCTATGATTGATGAGATGACAGCCTTAGAATCTAACCAGACATGGACTCTTGTGCCACCTCCTCCTGGTAAACCTATTGTTGGGTGTCGTTGGGTATATACTGTCAAAGTTGGTCCAGACGGAGGTATTGATCGTCTGAAAGCCCGCCTCGTGGCTAAGGGCTATACTCAGGTTTTTGGTCTTGATTACAGTGATACTTTCTCACCGGTGGCTAAAATGGCTTCTGTTAGTCTATTCCTTTCTATGGCTGCAATGCGACATTGGCCATTGTATCAACTTGACATCAAAAAAGCATTTCTCCACGGCGATCTAGAAGAAGAAGTTTATCTAGAGCAACCACCTGGTTTCGTTGCTCAGGGGGAGTGTCGTGGGTATGTCTGTCGACTTCACAAAGACTTGTATGGTCTTAAACAATCCCCTCGGGCATGGTTTGGGATATTCAGCAGTGTCGTTCAAGACTATGGCATGATTCGGAGTGAAGCTGATCACTCTGTCTTTTATAAGTTTTCCTCTCACAAATGTATTTATCTGGTTGTCTATGTCGATGATATTGTTATTACAGGTGATAATCATGATGGAATTGCAGGGCTTAAACAACATCTAGTCCACCACTTTCAGGTCAAAGATCTTGGGAAGTTACGATACTTTCTTGGCATTGAGGTAGCTCATTCTAAGGCAGGCATTGTTATTTCTCAGAGAAAGTATGCTTTGGATATCTTAGAAGAAACCGGCATGCTAGATTGCAAGTCAATTGACTCTGCTATGGATCCTAATGTCAAGATCCTACCGGATCAGAGGGAGTCCTTTTCGGATCCAGGAAGGTATAGGAGGCTAGTTGGGAAGTTGAATTACTTGACCATAACGAGGCCAGATATTTCATACGCTGTTAGTGTGGTGAGTCAATTCCTAAATTCCCCTTGTGACAGTCATTGGGATGCCGTGGTTAGAATCCTGAGGTACATCAAAGGAGCTCTTGGAAAAAGTCTTGTTTACACGGATAGAGGTGATTCAAATGTTGTCGCTTACACAGATGCTGATTGGGCTGGTTGTCCCTTTGATAGAAGGTCCACATCTGGGTACTGTGTTCTTATTGGTGGAAATCTAATTTCATGGAAAAGTAAAAAACAAAAATGTTGTTGCCAGATCCAGCGCTGAGGCTGAATATCGAGCTATGGAACTTACCACTCAAGAGCTTATATGGCTGAAACATCTTCTCCAAGAGTTGCGCTTTTGTAAAATAGGCACTATGAGTCTCATCTGTGATAATCAAGAAGCCCTACATATTGCGTCCAATCCAGTCTTTCATGAGCGAACCAAACACATTGAAATTGATTGTCATTTTGTCCGTGAGAAGATTGTGTCCGGTGACATTGCTACTTCATTTGTTGGTTCTAATGTTCAATTGGCAGACATCTTCACAAAAACTCTTCGGGGACCAAGGATAACTTACATATGTGACAAACTGGATGCCTACAATCTATACACCCAACTTGAGGGGGAGTGTTAAGATATGTTGTAAATAGTAGTTTTATATGTATTCGGCCCAGGCCCGTTAGGTTTTCTCTATTTAAACTCATTAGTGCTTGTACTCAACACACAATTACACAATTATACAATTGATAAGACGGAACTACAGCTGCTCTGTAGTCGCAGACGTAGGCAAAGATTGGCCGAACTGCGTGACCAATATCGTGTCTCCTATTCCTATTTTCTACACTTACCAAACACATGTATACCCGCTAGCGGATGGGACACACCAAATAGAGCCTATAAGCTAGTGGAAATACGCTAAAAGCTAGTTGTGTCAAACACTTACAACTAACGGATTTACTATAAGCTAGAGGATCAGTATTGCCAAACGGAGCCTTATAATAAAAAAAAACTGCAAAGTTGTTTTTACTTACTCCCTTCGGTCCACAGTATAAGAGAAAAAACCAGACATCTCGCATACCAAGGAATAACATAGAAACATGTGTTTTTCAATTAACAAAGATGAAACATAATTTTGTTTCCAAAACTACCCTTATCTACACCATCTTTAATCGTTAATGACACCATTTAATTAAGTATAGGCCCTACACCTTCTTCTCTATTCTCCACGTAAATAACCAATGCAACTTTTCATTTACCAATTTTTTCACTTACTCACTTCGGCCATCAGGCCCATGTACTCCAATAACTTAACTTTTGACAAATTTGGATTTCCCACCATCAAAGTTGAATGAATTAACAGAGCGGGAGTTCAACTTTTAATTGTCCAGCCATGAGCATAATTTGTTTTAGTGGATTAACTTGATCTTTTGTTTCATGAGCATAATGTACTATTCTTCCCAACCATAATCTTCACGTTTCACTGTTTTTTTTTTATATAGTCTGTATTAGCACCACATCAATATATACAGGTTTCGTAGAATACATGAAATATCATAATGCTCAATGGTTTCGTAGATGAAGAGTTGCAGACTTTGTTATAGGAATTAGTTAAAGTACATGGGAAAGTAGAGAGATTAAATGTTTCTCGTAATTCTACTTTCTAAATAAATACGGATAAAATTGGAAATGGACATTTAACACACTCTAAAAACAATGCTTATTTCTTATATTGTGGACCACTAAAACAACAATTTTTTTGCTTATATTGTAGACCGAAGGGAGTATAATCGAGGACCTTACGATGACGGGGAAATTGATGGTATTAAATGTGAAGTTTCGTGTTTATGATTCATCTTAAATACCTCACCAGAAAAGGCTTATCCGTTTTAATTTATTTATTTTTATAGAAAAACGTTACAAAAAATATCATAAAAAGCATTCAATTTGATAACTTAATGTTTACCAAAGAAAGAAGGAACGCATTAAGTTTGTAACATAAATGTTACCCAACCACATTTAGACCCTTTATTATTTTCCTTTTCTTCATTTCTCCGTTTTCTTCATTTCCAAGTGCAATTATTTTTCGTCATATTAAATGTTACATTTAAAACATGATGGCTCATCTTAAATACTTACACCTTCCTGTTCATGAAAGCACTAAATACACGCGAAAAGTTTTTAAAAATAAATTTCTGTGATTCATACCAGTGTTTTATTTTTACTACAATAGAAACCATTTTTCCTAGTCAAGGGCCTTTTTAATAAACAATTTGACCGGTTGGCGAGCCAAATTAAAGAACATTTTTCCTATATTCAAAATAAATTGTGAGACACAAATTAACAATTAAGTTATGCTCATTTATTTTCATTGGTATATTAAAAAAAATTAGTCGTACTCTTCTTACTTGGGAATTTGTTTCACATCAATATATGATGTCATTTAAAATAGGTATTAAGGACAATCAGTATGTACAATCAGTGTGCATGGTACTACTAGTATACCAATCAGTATGTATTATACTTAGAACTGGTAAAGAGTAAGACTAGTATATATTTCTAGACCAGTACAATCAGTATGTATGGTACTATTATACTCCCTCCGTATCCAAATAATGGTCCCACTTACTAAAAATGTTGTTTCAAAATAATTGTCACTTTCTAATTTTAATGAAACTTTTACCAATATTACCCTCTAATTAATACTATGAGCATCACTCCCAAAATATTATTATCTACTTTGCATTTATGATGGTGGTGAATACACCTATCACCAATAAGGTTAATTATGTAAAATCCTTCTTCTCTTTCTTCCTTTTACACCTTTTTCTTAATATGTATGAAATCTCTAAAGCGACAATTAAAAGGATACGGAGGGAGTATAGTTTTAAGTATCAATAATTAAAGTGAGTCAGACTCATTTAGCTTCATATATTAGGTGGGTTTTAAAGTTGAAGTCTTAAATTTTTTTGGCCCAATCCGATGATTCCGATCAGACCTAAATATTCATTTTCCCTTCACAGACTGACTCGAAATATTTTATAAAAATTAAATTGTGATGGGCCATGCCAAGCCGCTGACTTGAAATAATTTATTAGAAAATTGAATTTTAAAACTCAAAATTCTTGACATACACATTATTATCTGAAAAATATCTTTCATTGTCCACTAATCAACCACAATTTACATTATAGGAAGAGAAAACAAAAAGTAAAAAAAACATAGAAAACCACGTATAATAACCACTAATAGGTTCATTAATTTTTAAAAATTTATGGAGGAGGACATACAAGTATGCAATCACAATAGTTTTAACAAAAACAAACATTTACCATTCAAAAAAACAAGCATTAATTAAGAAATATAATTCCAAAACATTTAATATACACTTTCGAGAATTTAATTAGAATATTACAACTACTATTTGTCAAAAATAATAATACTTTTTTAAGAGTATTACTACTACTACTACTTGTCAAAAAATAATATTATTTTTATATATAAACAAAAAGAATATTACTTCTACTATTTTAAGAACATTATTAAAACTCTAAAAGGAAAATAATATAAATAAAAGGGTTCTAACTGAAGCGTATACTATTAGTTACTAGTTCAAAACTAGAAATCAGTTATGTTCATCAACATTTTTTGGATAAGCAAAATATTATATTAAAGGGAGTGTAAGGGGCTATTTTCAGCCATATAGCCGTTACCCCAACAGTCTTAACAGTAAAAAATATTACAATTTGAAGTCTGTTAGTTAGTTACATTTTTGTAACTAACTCCCTAACAACCCTCAGAGGGGTTTTTGCTACTGTATATATAATCATTTGTACATACAGTTTTATTTATAGCAAAAAAATCAATAAAGTTTACAATTAGCTTTACTGAGTTTTACTTTTTGCTATCATTTCGTCTTTGCGCTTTGCTCTTCAAGTCTTTTCAGCACTCTTTCGTCTTCCTAGTTCAACAGTTCTTCAAAAGTGTTGAAGACCTCGCAGTTAAGAAAAGAAAGAAGGTTAGAGATCTATTTCTGAGACTGAAATAGAAGACTAAAAGAAAGAAAAGGGAGAGGGTGTGAATTTACCTTTTTACAGGCTGGATTGAAGGCTCACAAAAGGTTTGGTGAGTGATTGTTCATCAAGAACAATCACAGTGGTACATGCAGTAAGAAAAGAACAAGTTAGAATCTATTGCGTGAAAAATAAAGAAGAAGAAAGAAAGGAAAACACAAAAGGAGTTGTGTTATACCTTTCTTGTGAAACTTCATCTTTGTTGTTACCTGAAACATTAAAACAGAGTTAGGGTTTCTAGTTTAAAAATCAAAATACACAAACAAGCAAAGGAAACAGAAATTATACCTTTACTTGTGTCTTCGCTACAGTTTGCTTGAAGGATTTCAAGCTCAAACCCTTTGTGTTGAACGAACAGAGAGTTCGCGAAGTGAGAATTACTCAAAATCGTAGCAATACAACATAGAAACCAGAGGGGTTTCTCCCTAGCAACCTTTCTTATCTTTATTGAAGTGTGATTGAAGCATTTGGAAGCTTCAATCATTGAGATTTTGAAGAAGAAAATGAAACCCTAGCAGAGCTAGGGGAGAAGGCGAAAGAGAAGAGCAGAGAAGAAAGATTAAGAGAGAGAAAATCTTGCAAAAGTGAGAGAAATGAGGGTTTTGCATTTATATAGTGTTGCAAGTGAAACCGAGTCCGTGTGTCTGTTTAAAGGATCCGACGAGCTCCGCAAGATCCGAGTCTCAGTTGTTTTTTGTTTGTCAAACTGTGGTGTGAACAAATGTGTTGGGTCAACAACAATTTGGGCTCCAGTTGTTAAGTGCACGTCCCAAAGTTTATTTTGCACCTCTTGTAGTAAATAACAATAAAGAGAATAGGAAATTCAACATAATGGCAATAAATCTATCTTTCTCCCTTTTTACTTACAAAACAAAAGTGTGTGTAGGCAGGCCAGCTCAAATCCTTGTTTTATGCCTACAAATAAAAATTATTATTATTATTTTGTAATTAAGCCTAAAAAGAGGTTATATTGATTATTAATTAACAACTTAAAGAAATCTCTCTGAGGCATCAACTTAGCGCAATTGATGGTTAATTAATAATTAATGATTAGAATATCAGTTATGATTTGTTATATCAATTAGTATTTATTAATATTTGTTAGAATATCAGATATGATTTTACATATCAATTAGGATTAATTAGTGTTAATTGGGTATTAATTGTAATTGATTCTTATTTCTAATATAAATAGATGTGAGTGTGCTCTATTATAGACTCGCAAATTCAACATGGTATCAAAGCATGTTCTTATCTTATGACCTCCTCTCTGTGCTTCACTACCGCTGCCGGTGGCGGCACCACTGCTGAAAGCACTACCTTTTCAATTTTCATTTTATTTCCTTTTTACCGCTGCAATCACTTTTCCGGTTTCCATTACTCTGATTTTTCTCCTCTCTGAAAATCGCTCTCTCTCTCTCTCTCTCTCTCTCTCTCTCTCCACAAACACCAATAATCATTTGGTTTAAACCTTCTACCTCGGGATCTTGATTTTGATCTGCGATCCTTTCCTGATTTCTGATTCTCCTTCAAATCGTTGCTTTGATTTGTTGCTTCGATTCTCCTCTGGACCTAGATTGGGTTCATTTTCTCATAAACTTGATCAGGTTGATTTTCTCTCTTCTCTTTGTGATTTTCTCTTTCTCTCAGAATCTTGATTCATTTTTTTTCTTCTTGCTTCCTTCGAGTGGTTATAGCAATGTCGCTTCCTCCGACTGGTTAAGGCATTATCGTTTCCTTTCTCATTAATGATTTATACTATCGTGTCTTCTCTTCCTATCGTCGATCATTCCGGTGGTGACTTTTTCCCACATATTAATTATTAATGATGACTTCTCTTCCCGTCGACGCTCATTCCGATTGTGACTTATGTTGGTTATGACTCACAAATATCCATACTAGATTTAGTTTCAAGTTTTGTGGGAAAATGCTTTGTTATTGTAACAAGCTTAAAAGCTTAGTAAGCTTTATCTTGAGGGGGAGTGTTAGAATATCAGTTATGATTTATTATATCAATTAGTGTTCCGGACTGGGCCAAGAGGCCCAATCCACCTGATAAACGACCCAATGCACCACTGGATCCGGCCTAGAGGTGCAAAAAAAAACCACACCCGTGGGTACCCGCGGGTAAAACCTGCGACGGGCACGGGGCGAGTCACTTAACGGGTACCCGCGGGCAAAATAAGCGGGCAATAAAAATACCCGTCAATAAACGAGGCGGGGCCGGGTAATGAGGTACTCGTACCCGTAACATATATATCTAATTACCCATATATATATATATATATATATATATATATATATATATATATATATAGTTTAAAACTTGTGGTTTTATCTTTTATCATAATATTTTGGATAATTAGTGAGTTGTTATTTTCAAAATTTCCTATTGTTGTAATTCTAGTATTTTTTATCTCCATTTGTTAATGGTTATAAGTTAGTAAATAATTCATAAGATAAATGCCAAACTAAATACATAATTTTCTTATATTAATGAACTAAACAAACAATGTTCGAAAGATTAATTTTGTATTGTATTTCAAATTTTATTTTATAAAAATTATTTTTATAACTCTAACAAGTATCCGTGTGGTATCCGTGGGTACCTGTGAGGAGATAATACCCGTTTAATACCCGCTACGCGGGTACCTGCATGGGTACGAGGCGGGCACGAATTTCATTTATGTCTCGCGGGGCGGGTAGTTGGTACTCGTGCCCGCCCCGTTTACATCCCTAATCTGGCCCAACTAACGAATCCCCGCACGAATCCAAAATCAATGGTCCAGACCGCTTCGCCCCAATCCAAGAGCTCAGAACCGGGTAAGATCCACTAAACTCCCTAGCCTGCATCTATAAATACGACACTATCCCCCAAAGTCAGGTACGCTTCTCTCATTTGTACTTCTCACTAATTTCTGATTGCTGTCTTTGGCATCGGAGTGTCTGCAGGTACCCCACCCTTTCGAGTCCAACCTCGGAAGAATGCGACGTTGATGAAGACTGCCTTGGAAGATTCTGGCTCGCGAGGCACTCATCCGACCTCGTGCCAAGGAGAAGACTACACAAAGACACAGAATACCAACTACTGATCCAGGATCCCAGATCCCGAGGTAAGGTACACAACATTTGGCGACCACAGTGGGAGTTGATCGTTAATCTCTCACCAAATCAAAGTCTTTTCCCATGGCTTCGCGAGGACGACCTCCTACCCATAGTCAGCCTCGCCAACAAAGCGTCATTGAAATCGTGCCCAGGCAGAACCAGACCCCGAAAGGGCACGTTCAAGAACTTCCCGCCGAGGAGACAAACTCTGCACCACTCCTCTCACCTCAACCGGTTGCCGAGGCTGTCCCGGTTTTGGTCCAGGCAGTGAACCATATCCTTGATCTCTTGGACAAACGAAGTCGGGATATTGCGCAGTAGGAGCTGCACCTGACTCAGATGTCGGAGGAGGTCGCGGCCCTCCGAGCCAACACATCTGCAGCATCGGTCCGACCTCTCGACAAATCTCCCCTTTAGCACACCATTATCTCAAAGAGACACTGCTCCCCACCTCGGAGGAAAATTGCCCTCCGACATCACGTCCATAGGTATCCTCCTCACAGGGCCAGTCGACACCATAGCTCTCTCCTCGGAATCCACCTAGCTCAAGCCCCAGCCAGAGCTCTTCCTATGGTTCCTCGTCCTCCAAAAGTGTGTCCCCTCGTCAAAAACGGTCTCCTCGCAAGAAGGACCACTCCCCACGTCGAGGCCACTTAGGGCGACCGAGACAAACTCCTTTTATACGAGAAGTTGCCGAGTGCAAGGTGTCGAAGTCCCTGGAGAAGCCTTCGCAACTGAGCATGTACGATGGAAGATGGGGCCTGGACGAGCACATGGACACTTTCGACCTTATGATGCAATACAAAATGCAGCAGACCACATTAAGTGTAAGATCTTCCATTTGTCCTTGAGCAAAACAGCACTATCTAAGTTCAGAGACCTCAAGCCTGGCTCAATTCATTCTTGGGAACAACTAGTCTGAGTGTTCTCGGCATGCTTCACAGCTTCCAGGTTGAAGCCGAAGTAGGTGGACGTGCTCAAGGCAGTAAACAAGGAGAGAGCGAAACTTTGTGTGACTACATCAAAAGATTCAACAAAGAGGCAAACAATGTAAGACACCTTGAAGATAAAATCATACTCTTGTTCATGAGGCATAGGCCCAATGTAAATCTTCTTAAGAGTTTTGGTGGACCAGGGAAGCTCGGCAGATATTCTGTTTCAAGACCCGCTCTCGAAGATAAAAATTTCCGAGACCGAGCTAACTCCATACAGAGGCACAGATTTGAATGGTTTCAACGGGTCAAAGACGGTGCCGCTCGGGTACCTTGAATTGATGGTCACGTATGGAACTGACAAGCTTTCCAAAATGGTGAAGACCCAATTCTTGGTTCTGCCCTGCACAGTCCACCTAAAGATGAGGTTCTACTCAGCCAAAGACTAGATCATCACAATCGCTGCCGATCTAGAGTCCGCAAAGAAGTGTCACTATCTCTTAGTAAAAAAAGAGCACAAGTCAGATATAACCAAGAAGAAAAAAGGAACATGCTGGCAAAAAGGCGGTATCCAAGGTCAATTTGATCGAACTCGAGGATCATTATGACTCAGACAAAGGGAATGTTGGCTACTACAAGCCCGAGCTCGGAAGCACCCTGCACCAACGGACCTATCTGAAAGACCCACAATCACGACGTCACAGGGCTTCCTCATCCTCAAAGCAACTCACGAAGCAAGCCACATTCCCCAACAAGCCACCCCCGACAACTAGCATGAAGCACGACACTTCGAACCACTGGGCCCCTAGCACTCACTGGTAACCGACTCAGGTAGTCCGAGCTCAATCACCAAGGCAAATAACATGATACCTGATGAGATCTAACATGATCTCTAAGGTTTAGGATCTAGAAAAATGGCAAAACAAGTTGTTTCTCACAAAAACTCAAGAACACATGTTTTTGAAAATCAAAGAAAAGATGAACACTTACTTGAAAAGGGAAGAAAATGCAAATATGGAAGAGATAGAAATGGAAGTGGAGAAGGAAGTCCACCACATATTCCTTGGGAAGATGATAAGGACAACACTATCCTTAAGCTCTCCTAGCCTCAAGGTTGTGTGCTCAAGGTTCTCATCTTAAGAAACCTTGGAGAATCCATGATGAACCTTCGCCAACACTAGCAACTAGCCTCTCACCACTCTCTTAGGTCTTAGGGCACTCTCTTGCTCAAAGTGTAATAGTGAATTCTGTTCACAAAGTTCTCCCAATTACACTTGGAGTTCAAGTATTTATATTGTGCGTTTAATGGATCTTAGGCCCACACTCTAAAGTCCAAGAGAGACACAAAACAAGTCCCAATGCCACAAACTAAATCTACTAGGCCATAGCCACTTAACCAAGGCCAACATGGCTCAAATAAAAGTATCTTTACAACTATTAAATGAAAATACAAAGCATAGGAAATACTAGAGTTGGTTATCTAGAAATTCCCTACTATTTACATGGTCACCTTCAACGTGTTCTTGTCTTAATGATTAGGCTGAACACATTGAAGTATATTCCCTTGAATTCTTGTTGAGACTTCTTTTTTTTTAATTAGATTCGTTATCTTTGTGGCCTTCATCTAAGCTCCATGTGGGATCACATCAATACCGGGACCCATGATCTTTCACACCCAAACAAAAAGCACCTCCTACTACTACTCTTGCTTGCATTTTTAGTTCTATTACTATCATTTCCATTACTTTTTTGTCAAGAAGTTTCGATCAATTTGGACCTCCGAGTCCCCCTCTTTTACTAATGATTGTACTCCTGACTGGACCTTCTTCCCAATCAATAAACTGATTCTTTTCAGAAACTATGCTGCCTTGCAAAGAACGCTGATCGAGGTCAAGGCCAGGCCCTTGCACCCGATCTCGAATGAGCTTCTTCACTCCGCGTTCACTCCAAGCTCTACACTTCGTGAACCGGACAGAATGAAGTCTCACCTGATCCCACGGCCTCGGACTGACTTCCTTCTTTCGAAGGGTTGCTCCTACGATCCTTCAAATGTCCTCTCATGCACGAGGTTGGGCCTTGCGTGGCCCACTGACCGCTATCACGAGGTCGAGCCTATCGTGGCTCACCAACCTCTACCACGAGGTCAAGCCTTGTGTGGCTCACTAAGCATTCTTTCACAAGGATGAACCCGACGTGTTCCGTCCCAGCATAAGGTCTGGCTTGGATTGGCTCCCTCGCGTTCCCCTTCATAAATCAAGTCTCGAGATCTAGGGTCGGTCACCTGATCCCCATCCGGTCGACTCGTTCGTCTTTGAAGAACTACGTGAATCCTCAAACTCGGAGGCTCTGAACGAAAGTGTGACGACCCCGAGCCTTCATTACTCTCACTCAAGGTTAAACAGAAAATAACTCGAAAAGCAAAAGCAAAATCAAAAGAGCAAAAAGCATAAGAACGGGATAATTTATACATAAGCCTACAAACTATGACTCCGTGGGGTAGATGAGTTCTTGCTCCCCAGGCTCATCAGCAGACTCCACTGGCCTAACAATCCTCCCTACAGAAACCACATGCGAGGGCTGCACCAAGGAGGCGTCGAGCCCGAGGTACATCACCCCGACCTGGGCCAAGGCATTATTAAAGAAGTTCGCAGCAAGAGCCTCCCTTGCAGATTGATGACCGAAGAGACGAGCTTTATCTCTTTCTTCCTTGATCTTCCGCACCTCTTCCTCGCTAGAGGCCAGTTCCGGCTCTAATCTCCCAACCTTGCTCTCAAGCCCTTGGGCTTCCACCACTACAACAAAACTGGCAATCGGCGGCGGTTAATTAGCGGCGGTTTGGCGAAAACCGCCGCCGCTTATCATTTGGCGGCGGTTTGTTCGGCGGTTTAGATAATTGCCTCAGTTAGTAAATAAACGGCGGCGGTTATATGGTAATCTGCGGCGGTTTGTTGTTATAGAGTCAAGCGGCGGCGGTTCTTGGCGAATATTGCGGCGGTTGCAGAAATTTTTGTCTCAACAACAACTCTCCCTCCCTTTTTTTTGTCAAAAAAAATTTCCCACCCTTTTTTTGTGACCAGCGCTTCTTTTCTTTTAATTTTTGTTTTGATAAAAAAATTAAAATAAGAAAACAACTCTCTCTCTCACGATTCTTTCATTCACCACTCTCACGGTTCTTCTTCTTCTTCTCTCAGAATCTCAGTTTCGCTCCCTCGCTTTCTCTGGAAACTCAATCAGGTTCGTCTTCTTCTTCTCTCTCTCTCTCTCTCTCTCACGAATCTTTCATTCACCATCTCACGGTTCTTCTTCTTCTTCTTCTTCTTCTTCTCTCACAATCTCAGTTTCGCTCTCTCTTTCTCTGGAACTCTCAATTAGGTACGTCTCTCTCTCTCTCTCTCTCTCTCTCTCTCTCTCTCTCTCTATTCTCTCTCGAATTCTGTCTTTCTTTAGGGTTTTGAGTTTTAATCTCTCTAACTCAAAACCCTAATTTTCACTCAGAACCCTAATTTGAGCGTGAACCTTAACCCATTTAAGCTTCTTTCTTCCTTCCATGAAGAAGGGCCCATTGGAGCTGAAATTGTTATTTTTCAGAGACAATATTTTGTTCAAACCATGATTTGAGAGTTTTCAAATGTGAAAGTACAAGGCTATCTTGTCTGTTATGAGCTTCTATTTTCTACTTAAACCGTAATGTCTAGCTTGTAATTTGAATCTGAAATGAGCAAGATTACTATAGGCTTTTGTTAAGCCAAGATAATGCTTTTTTGATTGGGTTATGTCAACTTTGTGTGTGTCTGCACATTTCCTTGTTCAGAGATATTTGGGATAAGAAATAACTGTTTTAGCAATAAAAAAAAAGTTGAATAACCTATATTGGCTTTGACATAAAGTGTAGTTTGTATCCTTCTACTCAGCATACAAAATATTCCATTGTAATAATTGTAACATTAGCCAATAAGAGTGGAAATCTTATGTTTCTTTACCTGTTTATCTTGTGCTATTCCCATTGAAGATTAATTTTTGGTGTCTGCCATGTTTTACATGTTCTTTACATTATAATCCCCAGTTTGTTAGTTTAATATATCTACAATCAAATTATAGTTGTATTATGTTTCAAAAAAGAAATTTTACTAGTGCAGATTAACTCTTGGGCATATATTAACCTTTAACATTAAATGATGTAGTTGCTTGCTGCTTTGAAATTTTTGGATGCTTATTCTTTTTGGCAAAAGGCTAATTCTATTATTTGTCACTGTGTCTATTATTCCAGCTGCCAGAGTTCCCTCGCGGCGAAGGTAACTGCAACGGTTTTGGAACCGCCGCGAGGGGTATTTAGCAGCGGTTAAAACCGCCGCAAAATACTTTTTCAACCGCCGCCGCTTGCCTGTTTTGTTGTAGTGCACCTTGAACGCCTCTATCTCCCCCTCCAGCCTCAGCAACAATTCAGTAGGCTCGACCTTCTCAGCAAACTCAGCCATCTCATTCTTCAGCGCTTCAGCGTTGGCCTTGGCGTCAGCCAACTTATCCATCAGGGCTTGGAGTTCTTCCTTCTCCTTCCGTAATATTTCAGCATCCTCGTGAGCTTCTGAAAGAAATTTCCAATCTAGCATTTAACTTATCAGTCTTGTCCAGCAACTCACCGTCAAGCCACAAGTTCTCACCCTCATAATAGTCATCATCATGCTCCTCAAGAGAGACCTCGGCATTCCGCTGACTCAACATCTGTTGGCTGAATTCAGCAACCCATAGACAACCTTCAAAATCCGCATGTGAGGGCTCAGTGTCGGCCTCAGAAAAATGGCTCGTTTTCTGCTTCTTCACCCCGGAAGCCAGGCATGGAAGACTGCGCTTCTTTGCTCTCCCTTCAGAACTCTGAGGATGCTGCCTGACAATCACTTCGCCCAACAGGGGGCACGTCCTGCACAACCTCGACCTCAGGAATGACAACTAGTGGAGAGCAAAGGGTAAAAAATCCCTCGTTAATGAACATTAGTGACAGAACTAGCAACGGTCAAAATTCCTCGCTAATTTTTAGCGAGGGAAATTTGGATCTGTCGCTAAATATTAGCGAGAGATTTTTTCCTCGCTAATTAGCGAGGGATTTTACCTCACTAATTAGCGAGGAAGTTAGTGAGGGACAGTTCTCTTGCTAGTTCTGATCACGTGTCCTTTTTGATGACACGTGTCCAAATTTTAGAGAGGGATTTAGCAAGAGATTGTTCCGTCACTAAATAGAATTGATTTAAATTTTTCCTTGAAAACTTGTTGTTTTTTATTTATAATAAATATATTATTAAATACTAAATTTTAAAATAAATAAAACAAATTAAAATAGATATTTGGAGAATACTCAAATTAAATCCAAACTAACATAATGTATTTCAGCTCCAAAGCAGCAATAACATAATCCAAATATCCAAATCAACATAAACATATACCAAATCCTAAACAAGTCCAAACCAGCAGTAACATAATACAAAACATAATACTAACATAATACTCCAGACAACAATAACATAATCCATAACATAAAACTAAAGTGGGGCATCGGGATCATCAGACTCCGTCTCCTCAAACTCAAACACAGGCAAATCAGGCTTCAAGCTACCTGAGTTGCTCTATCTCAGCTGAAGGACGAGAAGGTCGACTACTAGAGGGGCTCCTAGTGTCCAAGTGATCACCTCAAAGCTCAAGTTTGGAGCCAAGGGCCCGGTACCATACAAGCGGTTCTTATACTTCCCGCCTACCAACTTCTCACAGTTGCGGTTCGCCAAAGCTATGATCTCGGGGTCAAGTGGACCAAGTGACTCAGGGTTCCAGCTCCCCTGAGTCGCCTCAGACATCGTCTCAGTATGTTTCTCCTGTTTTGCATAAACACAAAACATAACATAATAAGCGCTCCATTTTAAGAAAACATTATACAATACAAATCAAGTTGTATATTTACCTTAGTCGTCCTTGACCGTTCATCAAATTTACATAATAATCTCTATTTTAATTTACAAAATAATCTTTTATCTAACACATACAAATACATAACAATATGCAACATCGAATTCCTCAAAACTAATATTAAGTAATAAATCCAATAAATGATAAATACACATTTTCCCCAAAACCAACATTAATATCATTTGGCTTAATTATGATATAGGTAGTGTTCTTGAATTTTTACTTGGTTAACCAATTTATTACCGATAAACTATGAGAAAGACGTATCCATTAGATAGAACTTTGCAAGGAAAAAAAGCAAGAAAATAGACCCACATTTCATTGTTCTAGAGCGATGATAGACTGGCAAATGCAATGGATTGAATTGGAAACTAAATATAAAGCTTTTTTTATTTTTTAATTTTGGTCCCTATAAATATAAAACTTTTTGCTTTTCGTGCTAGCGAGTTTATTTCACACTTCATCTCAACAAATATTTTATTCTTTTTGTTCATCTCTGTCACATGACATTCATTCATTGGTTGTTGACGTGTCATGCAAGTGTCATATATGACAATTTAACGTGGGAATGCTGATGTAGCATGTTAATGCCACACGGCACTAAAATCCAATAAGATGTTGACATTTGTCACTGACATCGTCTATGTTTGCCACATCATCTTATTTTGATGGAGGGTTAACAATAAGGACTAAAATAATGAAAACGTTCGATTTAGCAGCGACGTAGTTCACTTTTTATTTTTAGAGAGACTAAACGTAAAAAAGGGCATATTTACAAGAACTTAACATATATTTAAACTTAAACTATAAAAAAGGAAAAAATTACCCATGTGACAGCCATATTAATTTTATTAAAATGTTTTTTATTTTTTATTAATCTAGATTAATAATTTTATATATATGAATTGCTTAATTTAAGTTGTTATTTTAAATTTTTTGACATTTTTTTAGACTTAGCATTTTATTTTTTTTACTTTTTCTATTTTTTAAATTTATTATTAGATGAAATAATTTAATTATTATTTTAAATATTTTGTATTTAGTTGTAGTTTCACTAACTTTTATCGATAACTTTAATTATTTGTACTATGTAAAATAACAATGTTGTCTGTGATAAAAAATAGATATCATTTAAAAATTAGTATATGCGTATGTATATTAAGGACGAAACGAGTAAGCCAATGGTCATCTCGAACTCGTTCGAACTCGAAACCGGTCTGCCATTTGATATAGCCCTATTTGTCTACTTTTTTATGTGGAACAAGGTTTTAAGCCCAAAATCATTAGGTTAGGGGGAGTTGGACCCTATAGACAAAGAAACACTAACGATATGCTAAAATACACATTTTTTTAACCAAATCATCAATACTCTTTTATTTTATCAAATTGGTTAAACTCTTATTGTATTTACCATTCATCAATACATTTTGGATGGGGTGTTGGTTGTTAACAAATTGGTTGATCTGGCTAAGCGAAGAAAAGATGATTGTTTGCTGTTTAAAGTCGATTTTGAAAAGGCGTATGATTCTATTTCTTGGGGTTTTCTTGAGTACATGATGGGTCGTATGGGTATTGGTTTGAAGTGGATCAATTGGATTAAGTCTTGTTGGCATAATTTTTCAATGTCTGTTCTTGTTAACGGGAGTCCAACTGGGGATTTTAAGATGTTCAGGAGTCTTTAGCAAGGGGACCCTTTATCTCCTTTCCTCTTCCTCATTGTTGCTGAAGGCTTAACCGGTATGGTCCATAAAGCTGTGCATGAAGGTCTTTTTGCTGAGTATCAGGTTCATAATAGCCTCAGTTATTCGTTGCTTCTGTTCGTTGACGACACTATTTTGGTCGGTAACGGCACCTGGGATAATTTATGGTGTATGAAGTCTATATTCAGAATTTTTTAATTGATCTCGAGGTTGAAGGTGAACTTTCATAAGAGTTGCCTTTATGGCATTAATTTAAAAGACGACTTTTTAGAGGCTACTGCAACTTTCTTGTCTTGTAGCACCGCTAATATCCCTTTTAAGTTTTTGGGTACTTCGGTGGGAGCCAATCCTAGAAGAAGATATACTTGGAATTCGATTATTGATAAGGTGAGAAAGAGGCTTTCTTCATGGAGTGGGCGTTTTCTTTCTATTGGGGGTAGAGTGACTCTCATTAACTCTGTTCTCAACAGCATTCCACTTTATATGTTCTCTTTTTTCAAGGCCCCTAAGATTGTCATTCAAGAGCTTGTCAAGATTCAGAGGGACTTTCTTTGGGGGGGCAACAGAGAGGGTCGGCCTGTTTACTGAGTATCTTGGGATAAGGTTTGTAGACCCAAGAAGGATGGTGGCTTGGGGGTGAAGAATCTGGAAGCCTTCAACTTGGCTCCTCTGAGTAAGTGGAAGTAGAGATGCATCAACGATACTAGTGCAAGCTGGTGGTGTGAGGCATATCTTCACAAGGGCTCATTTGCCTAGAGGTGGCACTAAGGATTCTTTATGGTGGAGAGACCTATTGCTTTTGGAAGATGGAAATCCATCGTGGCAGGGAGCCTTTGAATCTACGATTAGGCCTATGTTGGGGCAGGGACCGGAATCTGATTTCGTTTTGGAGTCATAGGTGGGCTAGCAATGAGACTTTCAAGGATTTATTTCCTAGTCTTTTTGATGCGGCAAAGTTTAAACATGGTAGTATTTTGGAGTATTTTGGAGAGAGTTGATCAAGACTTGCTTTTGGCCATTTTACACCTGCTTTATCCCTTCAATTTAGAGCAAGATCGGTGGCGGTGGAGGCTTCAAAACCTTCATTCTCTTTTTGTTAAATCTTTTTATGTGTTATTGTTGAATTTGTTGCAGCAAGATAGGTTGGGTAATGAAATTCCGAGTGCGCTTGATGATATGTGGCAGCAATCTATCCCTACTAAGGTGGGAGTATTTGGTTGGAGATTGTTGTTGGGAAAGCTCCCAACTCGTGATTCTCTTATTTCTAAGGGCATTATCAATGACCCTCATGGGGCGTGCTGCCCTTTTTGTTTTGAGCAGGATTAGCCGATTCCACATCTATTTTTTTGTGTGCAAGTGTTCCAGGTTAGTTTGGCTTGGTATTCAGAATTGGGTGGGCTTGGTGATTCCAGATACTCTAGTAGGTGTGGAGCATTTTCGAGCTTATGGTTTGCATCTGGCATCAAAGAAGGCGTGTAGATTGAAGTATATGATTTGGATGACGGTCATTTGGTGTATATGGTTACATCGGAACCATATTCTTTTCAAAGGTCAAGTTTTTAAGCCACAGGTGGTTTTTAACCATGTCATGTCATTATCTTGGACTTGGTTCATTAGCAAAGAAGGACGGACGCAATACAACTTTTAAGATTTCTGATTGGTGGGGGGATCCTTCTAAATGTATGAATTCATTTTAATTGGCTTTTTGCCCCCCTCTTCTTGGAGTACTCTTTTTCCTACTTGGGTTTTTTTCCCATGGGTTTTGGCCCAATGAGATTTTAATGAGGCTCCCTATATCTGTAACCGGCCTGTTTGCACCCCTTTTATATATAATTTTGCTTATAAAAAAAAGTTCATCAATACATTTATTTATCTTTATTACTCATTCAATTTGCTAGTTTTACTCTCCAATTAATTTACAAATTAATAAAATTTATTTCTGGTACATATTAATGAGACGAACAAATGGTGATTTTTTAGTTTTTCTTACAAAGGTAACTGTTTTGTTATTGGAGTAATATTTTTTCATTATTTATTATCAAATTAATTATTATTATTATTAATTACTATTATTATTATTTTACTTTGTGTCAAAAATATTATTATTATAGTAATATATATATATATATATATATATATATATATATATTGGTGTTTATTATTGTTTAAAGTATTTTACGACATCTATAATCAGAAATCGTGGAATAAGAAGTCTCGTGATACGTTTGTTTTCAAAATAACTAGGATAAAAGTCAAACAACTTTAAATTGTCAGTAAATATTAATTAAATGCTGCATTTATTAAGATATAATACCTGAAATATGTGAAAATTAAGAACTCCTCCAAAAAAAATAAATTAAGAAGTCTCATATTCACCAAAAAAATAAGATAAAATAAAAAGTAGTACTAAGTATATTTTTTTTAGACGTTGACTCGCGAGTTCTAACTGAGGTGTGACCGTGTGAAGGGGCGATTGCAAGTTAACCAAATTGGGGGCATTTTCCCCCACTTAAAAATTAATTTTGTTTTAAAAAATATGCAATAGTTTTATTTTGCCCCTATAAAAAATAAGGATTGCTTAATAAGATGATTTTTTAAATTAATCGTGGAAATTGACAAGAGATAAATAAAAGAGAAAGAATGTTGGTAGTAATTATACCTTTTTAGCTATATAATTTCAAGAAATTTAGGTATTTTAGAATTTTCTATAATGAAATTAAGTATTTTGTAAAAATTTACAATGTTTATAGACTATGTTTTGCTCCCATGAAAAAAATTTCTAAATCCGTCACTGATTGTATGAGAGTATTTGTAGTTTTTATTCGTCATTTTGTTTAAGTTGGAAAAAATGAGTTAATATTCTATTTAGTCCTTCAAAATTTCACAAAAGTTCAATTTAATCCCTGACTTTTTAAAAGTGTTTCAAATTAATCTCTTTTTGCAAAATAGAGGGACAAAATTGATATAAATTAAGGACTAAATTGATATATTGTAAATGTTAGAGACTAAATAGGGTATTAACTAAAAAAAATTCAATTAATAGTAAGGTAAAATCATGAATGGTATTACTCAACATCTTAAGGTTCCAAGCGCCGTCGCATATTGATCACGCCGTCGCCTCCCATTGAACCGTCGGCCAGGGCTTCACTCCATCATGCGGCTGCTCTGAATCAGAGTAGTCGTGCTATAGTCATCTCCCTTACTAAGCTTTGATGCAGTACAATCTCTGAACGAAAGAAATTTTGACGCAGAGCGGGTATACTGAACGAAGGTTAGTATGATAGGGGAGGTCGGTCCTACGATTCAAGAAGGTTCGCTCCAGCAGACAAGGATGGGTGGCATCGTATTCGAAGCAAGCAAGAGAGGAGGTTTGGGGGTCGTAGAGGACAAGGAAACGTAGATGTCGCAAAAGGTTAAAGGAAACATAGCGGAGGGGAGATTTCATCGCTATACTTTACTTCATTCCCCGAAACTTGGAGAGCTTGGGACATGCTCCAAATCTTTGACAAGCATGGAAGAGTCCAAGAGTTCGTTATCCCGGCGAGAAGGAATGCGCAAGGAAAGAGATTCGGTTTTGTCCGGTTCTATGAAGTCAAGGATCCGGAACACCTAGCTATCATCCTTGATAACATTTTTGTTGAAGGAGAGAAGATCCATGTTAATCTTCCCAGATTCAAAAGGGAGGAGAAGCTAGTCGGCCATAGGCAACCTTTGCATAACCAAAGCGAGAAGGTGAGGAAAGTTTGGGTGAAGAAGAGTGATGCCAACCCAAATGCGCAGGGCTCTACAAAGAATGAAGAGATTGGAGATTTGGTGTGCGATATTGAGATAGGACCCCTCTTGCCTAAGGCAATGGTGGGGGAGGTTATCATTCCCGGGAAATCCTACTATATACAGGATGAATTGGCCCAGCAGGGGGTGTTTGCAATAAAGGCAACTCCGATGGGCTTTAACTTAGTTCTCTTGGAAGGTGATTCTGAAGAAGGAAATTTTAAAGAATATATAGATGAGGCTAGGGAGTGGCTGTATCAGTGGTTCAAATGGATTCGTCCATGGAAACCAACAGATGTTGACCCCGAAAGGGTAACTTGGCTTAGGTGCTATGGTATTCCAGTTCACCCTTGGACCTCTACCTTCTTTTCCAAGCTTAGTGCCTATGTGGGAGAGTTTGTTTGTGCTGATGAGAAAACTGAAAGGAAAAGGACGCTTGATGTTGCTAGGCTAATGGTGCAGACTCAGTCGACAGAGTTGGTGAATAGAACTCTTAAGGTGCTTATTAATAAAATACCTTACTTCATCAAAGTAGTAGAAGATTGGAGTGGTCCGCTTCAATGGAGTGATAAGGGGCGAAAGGAGGATGAATTGAACGATGATGGGCTAAGCTCGGAGGAGGATTTTTCTGATCATGGCTTCTCAGAAAATGATGGTGACCACGGTATTGAAGAGGTGGATGAAGACGTATTAAACGCCTTACTTAACGAAGTGCGAAGCTCTAGGAAGACAAATCAGGATGCTCGGATCAACAATTCAATCTCGCCAAGGAATGAATGTAATGACTCTTCAGCTGAAAGTTATGTGGCGGAGAACCCAGTTATTGGTGGTAATGCCATAGAACTCCCTTCAATTCCAAATAAGCACGTTTCGCTCAACGTAATTATTGCAAGGCCTCGAAAAGAAAGAAAAATCATGATGATAGGCGAGAAGAGGAAACCGAAATCGGGTAAGTTAAAGAAGGCGAGTAGGGAGTTAGCGGAGGTATCTCTATGTTCTATCCCGGAGGATCAAGTGGTGCACCATTCTCAGGATATTAGTATCAATTCTTCATCTTTGTTCTCGGCTGGCACAGTTTTGTGTGGTGGGTCTATATCTAGCGGAGACATTGGTTTATGTAATAACAGGTTCTGGGCACTTCAAGGAAAGGCAGTGGCTAGAAAAGTTTGGGAAACGGCTAAGTGCCTAGGTGTGAAAGGTAACATGCAGGATGAAAGGTATAAAGATCTGATTGAAGAAGGTGAGTGCAGAGACGAAGCAGAGAGTAGCAAGAAGGCGAATAACATCAAGACCTCATGAATTTGCTATCTCTAAATATTAGAGGGTGAGGCGATCGTGGTAAACGTCGCCAATTGGTATCTCTTTTAAATTCTCGGTCTTTTGAATTTATATGCATTCAGGAAACAAAGATGGAGGTGATGGTTAAGAGCGAGATTGGCATGCTTTGGGGAAATCGTCCTTTTCAGTGGGTTCATCAACCTTCGTGTGGCTTGTCGGAAGGTATCTAGTGTACTTGGCTTGAAGGGACTTGTGTTGTCTAGTCTCATTTTTCTAGTTTTGGATTTCTTGGTGTCAGCGCAACAATTCGGGGTACGGTAGTGCACATGGTAAATATATATGCCCCTTGTTCCATTGTAGGGAAATGAAGGGTGTGGGTGGAATTGATAGCTGCCAAGCAACGATTAGGGGGAGTGGGGATACTCCTGATGCTGAGATGGATGATTTTAATTGTTTTATTGTGGACATGGATCTTGTTGATGTCCCAGTATCAGGGAAGAAATTTTCTTGGTTTTGCTCTGATGGCTTCTCTATGAGTAGATTGGACAGGTTTCTTCAATCCGAAGAGCTTATTTCGGAGTGGGGGATCACAGGTCAGTGGATTGGGAACAAAGACATATCCGATCACTCGCCAATCTGGCTTATCCGGTCATTATCAGATTCGGGTCCTAAGCCGTTTCGTATTCTTAATGTGTGGTTGGAACATGCTGATTTTTTGCCCTTCGTTGAACAGTGTTGGAATAGTTACAACATTTCAGGTCACAAAGCTTTTGTTATCAAAGAAAAATTGAAGCTTTTGAGAAGCAGTATCAGAGGGTGGAATAAAGAGGTATTTGGTAAAGTGGACTTGAATATTGAAGCATTGGTTCGTGATTTGAATTCTTTAGACGACATCCTATGCGAAGGGTGGGACGGTGGGGTGGTAATGAATAGAAAAGAAGTGTCAGCTGAGTTATGGCGGGAGATTCAAGTGAAAGAATCCATCTTAGCTCAAAAATCTAGAGCTAGGTGGATAAAGGAAGGCGACATGAATTCTAAATACTTCCATTCTTTAATGAGGCATAGAAGAAGAAGGTGTAATGTAACGATTCTCAGAGAAACAAGGGAGCTAGTGGAAGATGTAGATGAGGTGAAGCTCTTTGGCAAAAATCATTTTGAGAAGGCATTTTCGGAGGTTAGTTATAAGCGGCCGACATTGGGGGGACTTAATTTCAACAAACTATTACCTTCCGAAGCTCATTCGTTAATTCAACCTTTTGATGAGGAAGAAATAAGGATGGGAGTGTGGGATTGTGATGGTGGCAAGAACCCGGGGCCGGATGGATACAATCTTAATTTTATAAAGCTTTGTTGGAATGTGGTGAAAGAAGACGTGGTGGGATTCTGCAACGAATTCTACACTAACTCCTTTGTCCCTAAAGCGATTTCGGCGTCATTTATTGCTTTGGTGCCGAAGAACGACAATCCTCAAGGTTTGGGGGAGTTTCGGCCAATCTGCTTGATAGGGTGTCTTTACAAAATCTTGGCGAAGGTTTTAGCTTGTAGAATCAAAAAAGTGTTGCCTAGTATTATCGCACGCCAACAATCAGCCTTCATCGGGGGTCGGCAAATTCTAGACGGAGTGGTGGTAGTTAACGAGTTGGTGGACTATGTTAAGCGTAGCAAGGAAGAATGCTTATTGTTTAAAGTTGATTTTGAGAAAGCCTACGACTCCATATCGTGGGATTTTCTTCTCTATATGCTTCATAGAATGGGTTTTCCTTCGCGATGGATCTCTTGGATGAAATCTTGCATATGCACTAGTTCTATGTCGGTTTTAGTAAATGGAAGTCCAACTCAAGATTTCAAAGTCCACCGAGGATTGAGGCAAGGGGACCCGTTATCCCCTTTCCTTTTTCTTATTGTGGCCGAAGGTTTGACGGCTTTGATGCACAAAGCGGTGGAGATTGGCGTCTTCCAAGACGTCGTTTTGAATGATGAGTTTCGGTTCTCAATCTTGCAATTTGCGGATGACACAATGTTGTTGGGCAAGGCCACGTGGGACAACGTTTGGGGCATCAAATCTATCTTGAGGTCGTTCAAGTTGGTGTCGGGTTTGAAGGTAAATTTTCATAAGAGCAAACTCATTGGTATAAACATTCCGGATGGGTTTTTGGATAGAGCAAGTGCATTCCTCTTTTGTAGATCGGAATCCATTCCTTTCAAGTTCTTGGGGATTCCTATTGGTGCCAACCCCCGACGGGAATCTACTTGGAGTTCGGTTCTTGGGACTTTGAGAAAGAGATTATCCACTTGGAAGGGGCGTCTTCTCTCCATAGGTGGCCGGGTAACTTTAATTAATTCCGTATTGAATAGCATCCCGGTGTACATGTTTTCATTCTATAAAGCGCCGAAGGTAGTTATTAAGAAGATGATAAAAATTCAAAGAGATTTTTTATGGGGAATCAAAGAGGGGGAGCATGGAATGTATTGGGTGGCTTGGGACACAATTTGCAAACCAAAGAAGGAGGGAGGCTTAGGGATAAAAAATCTAGAATTATTCAATACGGCGTTGTTATCTAAATGGAAATGGAGATCTTTGACGGAGCCTAGTGTTTGTTGGAGTCGCTTGTTAATTCATAGGTATGGGGATTTTACCTCCAATTTTGTTTATGACGTGTTGGAAGGCCACATGCATCGCAATTTTGGTTCAATATGGTGGAGGGATTTGTTATCCTTGGATGCTAAGATGGTGGAGCCGAATAGATTCGCTTGGTGTATTAGACGAAAGTTGGGCGATGGTAATTTGGTTAACTTTTGGAAGGATCAATGGCTTGGCATTGAGCCCCTTTTCAAGGTGTCCCACTAGTTTATGAAGGATGTGGACAGCAACATACAACTGTGGCAGATTTGGGTAGTTGGATAGGTGACGCTTGGCGGTGGAATGAAGTTTGGCAGAATTTCAGCGACGATATTACAGCAGCTGAAGGGGAGATTTTGAGCAGTATTTTGATGTTCATGGCGCCAACAAAAGGGAAGAAGGACTTGTGGATTTGGTCGCACGATGCCTCAAAATCTTTCTCCGTCAAATCCTTCTACTTGGAGCTGATTTCTTCAGCCAACCAGCAGCAACCCCCCTCGGTTCAGCAGGTATTTTCTGCATCTTTGTGGAAAACAATTGTCCCATCGAAAGTTATTGTGTTCGGCTAGCGCTTGTTGTTGGATTCCCTGCTTGTGCGTGTAGCTACTTCGAAGGAATGTCATCAATTCCGATGAAGCAGCTCGCTGTCCCCTATGTCAACATCAAGGCGAGACAGTCACCCATTTATTTATGAGTTGCTCTTTCGCAAATTCGGTGTGGGAACGTGTTGGTTCTTGGCTTGGAGTTGCGCTTGACACGTCTATGAATTTTGAGGATTTCCTTTCTAGTTGTGCGACTATATGCAAAGGGAAAAAATCAAAACGCACGAGGCACATGTTTTGGTTAACAACTTGTTGGAGTATATCGCTTGCTAGGAACAGAGCTATTTTCAAAGATGAGGAGGCGAACGTAGACTCCACGATTACACTCATTAAGAGTTTGACTTGGAGTTGGTGTATTTATAGATTGAAATGTAACTCACATCTCTCCATTTCGTTGTGGTGGTCTAATCCACTACAAATCCTAAATAATTTGTAACATCATTATTGTTTGGGTTTGAGCACCCCTAGTGCTCCATCAATGAAACTTTTGCTTCTCAAAAAAAAACTAAAAAAAATTCTACAATTCTTTCATTTGGTCTAAGATATTAGGTGAGAATTAAGTTAACCATAAGTAGGAAGAAAGAAAGTGCGAGTGGTCCAAAAAATTTGCGGAACCTTGGTGCGAAAGCATAACTTCCAAGATTTGGTACGTGTCAAAACTGTATTCTACTCAAATTTATTAAGGAGTTGATAACAAAAAAAAAATCTAACGTCATGCATCCCACAGGGTCCAATCTTCATTTATGAGCTTTAAACCATTAAAAGTTAAAGATCCAATTTCAATAAATAAAAAAATAAAATAAAATAAATACTACCGTATACTACTAATACTACCATTATGTCATTATGACCAATCTTGGATTCATTTGAATAATATTAATTATATTACCTCAAGAATAAAAAAAGATAACGTTAATAGTTGGAATTAAAAATTAACCAAATTACCAAATTAAGACACCAAAATTTGTCTACTACTATTCCTAACATTAAATGCTCCCATTACTTGCTTGCCACCCCTTTTTTGAATTCTCTTCCCACTCCTCCACTACCCATTAATTAATACCCCTCCACATTAAATGTAACCATTAATCGATATTTAATTCATATTAATTTTAAAATTCAAAATCACGGTATAGGAAAACCACAAAACTCAATTTAATGTCATTTATTTTTATTCAATAACATCCTATCTTCTCATGTATTATTTTTCCTTTAATTTTTTTTACTATTATAAAAATATAATTATAACGTACCATCAATCTATCTTTATGGGCGTGTATATAAATCTCTCACAGTCACACACACGAAGGAACAAAAACAAACCTTCTTCTCATCTTTTTCTTTCTCTCTCTAAAAACTCTTCGTGAGAAAAAAACATTTTTCAATTTTCTTTCATCAATCAATGGCTGCTGAAGTTAGTTCTTTGATTCGTGTTCTGGGTCGTGGTGGTGGTTACAAAGAGGAACAACATCGGACGGTTGGGAATGAATCTCATGGTGAGAAATCGACGGCTCTGATTACAAGAGACCTTCTTGGTGGGTCCTCTAATGAATCCCAGGAATTGGACCTCGATTTGCAGGTTCCCACTGGTTGGGAGAAACGCCTCGACCTTCAGGTTCGTTTTTCTTTTTCTGGGTATTATTTTCCGTTTGTTTCCCGGGAAAATTAAACTTTTTTTTTCATTCCTCTTCAAAATAAAAGGAAAACAAACAAGGGGGATCGGAAATTCTTAGTTTCTGCCGTGTTATTGAGAAATTAACGTTTGGGAATCATCGTATCTTGTTTTTTTTTTAATGTTTTTGATTACTTTGTCCTGTTTTGAAGGTTTTTTCGCCATCGGTATATGTTACATAATTCTTTCACTTCAGTGTTGTGAGTTTTTTGATTTATAATTTTTTTAATTAATGGTAAATATTAGTATTAATATTTTATTAGAAATGTTTCGACTGAAATATTTTGTTAATTGTTAGGAATGTTATAATGTTAATTTTGTTAGAAATTTTAGTACCCGTGGGATCCTTATCACACCACTCATAATTTTCCTATCCCAACCACTAAGTCAACCTTGTAACTTTTTCTTTTATTTTACAATTTTTATATTTTTAATATATTTTTTTGACAAGGATAATTTTTTTTGTTGAGGAAGGAGATTCATGTATACTATGAAGTGGTCGGTGTCGGTTTAGAAGTTTTATGATTTTTTTTAATGGTTTTTTGATTGGTTTTTTTGGGGTGAGAGTTAGGGCCAAAAGGCCCTGGTTTTTTGATTGGTTGCAAAGAACCAGGAGGTTGAATGAATGGTTTTTTCCTTCAAAAAATTAAAATTAAATTATTTTGTTGGAGTAGTAATTGTTTTATTTTTTTGGGCATGTGTATTAAACTTTTGCCTTTTAATGTAACAGCAGGCCCTACAGTAACTTCATTTTTTCTTTCCTTTGTACCTGTGTATTTATTTGTGTATTTAATTCTCATAAAGTCGAATTTAAAGGCTTCAGATTTTGATATATATCAAAGTTATTGCTCTTCCATGACGCCATTTTTAAAGCTCCACCGCCCCCTTTCCTTTCATACCATAACAATTTTCATTCTGTGACATCACTTTAGTTAATTTATATTGTACCTTACTACTTCAATACAATTGTCGATTTTATTTGTTAATGTATATCTCCTTATTGTTTTTCAAAAATTCATAGATTAAAATATGCAGATTTTGACCTGTGTTCTACAAGGTTTTATAAAAGATTAAATTTATGTATACTGCTTGTGTAAAAAAATATTACACAGTGGATCAATTACAAATTACCATGTCATTAAAATTTTCAAGTCTTTTTTACTATAAAAAAGTCATTTGTACAATGATGGCAAATGAATTGTATAGCTTTAGTTTTTCATAACTTCATAACTTTAGGCTTTTTACGAGAGAAAAAATGAAAAATGGTGCAAAGTTAGACAATCCCTACCCTAATCAGTTTTTGCTGTTAAAAAAATTACCAAGAAAAATTACTAAGAAAAGCTTTACAGCAACAATACACCTGCAACCATGACGTAGGCTGCGACAAAGTTTTTAACGTCTTTGTACGTGTAATTGCGGTCGCATTATAATTACCCGTAGTAACGACAATTCACGACGCTCTGTACGTGTAATTGCGGTCGCGTTATAATTACCCGTAGCAACGACAATTCACGACGCGGTTTCAATTTTACAATTTTATTGAAATTATAAATGAGATTGTTTTAGTAATTTACCATTTTGCCCTTGATGATTTGTAATATTTTTTTTTATATTGAATTTTTTTTTATATGTGCAGTCAGGGAAAGTCTATATTCAAAAGTGCAACACAAGCCAACAACCTATTGCTGAACAGAAAAATCAAGTGAAACAAACAACACCAAAACTCCAAGACCTAAACTTCCCATCAACACAATCAACTACTACTCCGTTGAACTTTTTTGATGAAACAAATTTAGACTTGAAGCTAGTTTCATCAACTTTACCATCAAACATTTACCAAAGTGTGTGCACACTTGACAAAGTGAAATCAGCACTTGAAAGAGCTGAGAAAGAACCAATATTAAGGAAAAGAACAACATCATTCTTAAAGTCATCAATTTCTGCTTCGTCGCCTTCGTATTCATCGTCTTCATCTTCATTCAGAGAAACTCAAGAAGAAGAAAGTGAAGAGAAGATGATTTCTTCACCAATGGCTGCTGGCTGCCCTGGTTGCTTATCTTATGTTTTGATTATGAAGAATAATCCTAAATGTCCTAGGTGTAATTCTCTTGTTCCTATTCCTGCCATGAAGAAACCTAGGATTGACCTTAATATATCAATTTAAGTTATAATATTTCAGGATAATTGATTTGGAATTTGCTCCATTTTTAATATAATTTTTTTTTCAGGTTATGTAAATGCAATGATAGATAAATTTATGGATAGGATTATTTTTAAGAAATATTTGGCCAGGGTTTATGTGTATTGAAAAAGTCATTGCCGTTTTACTAGGAAAACTAATGGAAAATTTTCCGTTTCTGTTTTATTATTTTGATACCTCTTTGACCGGTTTTTCTTCTATTGATGTTTGCGTTAACCGGTTGGACCGATTTTGTATTGGATTGAACCGGTGAACCAAAATTGGTTGAAACGCCAAAGTTCAATTTTGATACCCATGTTTTGCAAATATGGAGTTTTGGTCCTTTAGATTCCAATTACACGAATTGGGTCTTTTGAGTATCTCGATTGTGCCATTTTTGTGCATCGGGTTTTAACTGTGTCCATTGCCTTTTGGGTTTGAACAAAAAACGTTACTCTGTCGCATGTGAATTTACTTGAATGGACAAAATTTTCTATTTGATATTTATTTTCTAGACTAAATTATAGTTTTGGTCTCCCTATTTTTAAAAATTTGAACATTTGGTCCCCCTATTTTAAAACTCAGACATTTAGTTCCCGAATTTTAAAAAACATAGCATATAGCACATTTAGTCCAAAGAGAGATTTTTCATTTTTTTTGCTGAGTTGAAATCCAGTCAAACAAAAAACACTGATGTGGCATTCACTAAATGACGTGGCACAAGCTACATCAGTTGCCACGTCATTTAATGGTCCACATATACATGCCATGTCAGATTAATATAATTTAAATACAATAAATAATTTAAATTCAAGAATCAAAGTGTGTGATACAATCAATCCAACCCTCCTTGTTCTTCGTTGATTCAAGAAAAATTACAAAACCCATACATAAAGTGTCTGATACAATCAAGTCCAACCCCTTCCTAACCCAAATTCAAGAATCCAATCCAATCCAAATCTCCAGAATCCTAATCCCTTTCTCCCTCCAAACCCAAACCCTTCACCGCCAACCACGAAAACTCCAACCCAAACCTCAACGCCTGATCCTCTCTATGGGATCGGTTCGAGAGTATATGTCCACCGAAAGGGGGAAAGAGAGTGGTGATCTACACAACGACATTGAGAGGTGTACGAAGGACGTTTGAAACATGCCACACGATGAGGGTGGCGTTTGAAGCTTTTGGTGTCCAGATCCGGTTCCTCCAAGAGTGTTCGTGAAAGGTTTCTCAAAAGAGCGGTTTGTGATGGTTGTGGGTATTGGAGTGCCCGATTTGTCATGATGCACAAATTAACAAAAAAACCACCTTGGGCAAAAAAAAAAAACTTATTTACCAAAATAATGCACATTGTGGGTTATTTACCAAAGTGGGCAAATTTTTTTTATAGTTCAGAAGTCCCCCCCCCCCAGGGTGACTTCTGAACTGTTTTTTACAAATTTTTTTAAAAATGCAGTTCAGAAGTCGCCCCCCCCAATAATTATATACTAAAATGATAAAATTTAATTTAAATAAAACTATAATATTTAGATAATTAATATTTGTAATCCAAATTTCCTAATTTAATTGAAGGGTCAGAAAGAAATATTACAACACAATAATTTATTTAAAAGACCAACCGAAAATTACAATAGTTATTTAAAAGAGTAATCCAAAATATTACAACACATTAATTGCAGTTAGGACAGTTGTTTCTGTTGTGACCCTCATTTATACAAATTCCGCATCTTCTGGTGCGTGTACCCCTTTCTCTTTGATCCATCTCTGTACGAATACGGGTAGACTGTGGACGACCCTTTTTATCTCTCCTTTGGATCATGCTGTAGTTCTAAAGTATTGAAATAAGGCCATGACGTCTCAGTTGGCAAGGGTGGGAACTTGACAATGTAAGTATTGAAAATATTCTCCATTGTGTACGGTGGATCCACGAATTGCATGTGGTCGTAATTGCATTTTGAGCATGCTGCGATGACATGTGAATAAGGGTAGTGAAGTGCCTGGAATTCCCCACACTCACACGTTTTTGCTCTGAAGTTCACCACGAATGTTCGCGCAAGTCTACCACTTTGTGGTCGTACAAGTTCTTCAACTCGGAACAATTGTTGGGCACGATCGTGAACTGAGATGTTATGCGTTTTTGACACATTTATGTTCCTGGCAATATTTTCCAACAATTTTTCAGAGTACAAAGTTCCGGATCTCAACATTGCCTGTGCCTGTGTTCCCCTTTTGACGAAAACCTCGTTCATCCTGAAATATGTTGCATCTATCAATGAACGAATAGGGAGATTCCGCACCCCCTTAAGGACATTGTTGATGCACTCTGCAAGGTTTGTTGTCATGTGCCCCCAACGGGAACCTCCATCGCACCACTGCAACAATTGTTCTGCGGTTATGTCTTCTACCCAAGCCACCCCCTCAGGACCTACTTCCCGACCAATTTTTTGTTTGTAGTGATCGGACGATTCTTCCGTCATTGAATATGCTGAAGAAAAAAAAGAAGATGTTGGTAAGTATGGAATGGAAATTTGAAACTAATTAATTAAAAAAATGTTAAAAATACTCATCCATATTGATGACATGTTTCCTGGCAGGAGTGTTTTTGAAGTGTCTCATGAAGTTTTGTGCTATGTGGCGAACACAGAAGACGTGTTTCCAATTGGTGTTTAGTTGCGTAACAGCACTTTTGATAGACTCATGTCTATCTGATATCAAATAACTACCCTCCTGTGGTGTCACATAGTGTCTTAAATGAGATAGGAAGAAAAACCAAGCCTCCTTTGTCTCACCCTCGACCACTGCATATGCAATTGGGAAGGTGTTGTTTCTTCCATCTTGTGCGATTGCCAAAAGAAGACACCCTTTGTACCTACCGTACAACCATGTTCCATCAACAGAGACAACTGGTTTGCAAAATTGAAAGCCTTTAATGCACGGGCCAAAACTCCAAAAGATGCGATGGAATACACCTTTGTCGGCAACTAGTTGTCCATTCTCATAGAATGGTTTGTACTGCCAGTCGTGAACTGTGTCTGGAATATAGTAAGAGAAAGCATGTAGGAACTCTAGTACGTGAACTGCTCCTTGATGTGTGCAATCAACACAACCATTGATATTGTCGGGTCCTTCCTTACAAGTGGAAGTATATGAGTACACATGAGGGAGGAGGTCAGCTGGCAGTGATCTTGGGAAATAGTAGATGTTGTACAGGTGTGTGGGTGAGTCAACTGTGTAATCCCCCAATATCCAGTTTTTGCTCCTACTCTCACTACACACCTCCACAAACAGGTTTCATGAACACAACAAACGGGCCATGTGTGTGGTTTAGACTCACAGACTTTGTATGCAACTGAATGGTTTAGGTGATATGTTTGGATGAATTGTTGGGCTATTTCTTTTGTGGGAAATTTCATTTTGAGTTTGAGTTCATTTGGGTCTTCATTGGATAAGAGTTGGTTCCTGTCCATGGAATGGCCAAACTCTACATCATAAGGTTCTGGGTTATCAGCTGTGATGTTTTGAAAGTGTGGGACAGGCTCGCGGAATGCAACACCTATGTTGGGGTTAGCTTCAATTGGTTCCTCATCGACGTCACGCTGAAGAATTTCATGTTCATCTTCGCTAAAGTCCCCAACGTCTTCATTATGGACACCAACAAACACACTAAACGGTGGGGTATTAGTTTAAGTATGTAGAGGGTGGCTTGTGTTAAGGTCAATGGGTGTGTTTGAGGATGATGGTGTAGAGTGATGGTGAGGTGTTGAAGGACTGTAATGCATGTCAGTTTGGGATAATGAACGATTGAATTGAAGGTAAACAGGTGGAATGAAGTCAGTGTATGGTATTTCTGTTTGTTGAGAAAAACGTAAGTTCTGTTGTGATGAAGATGGAATAGAGTGGCCGTGACTTACCTGGGTGTAGTTAGAAGGAGCCTCAACCAAATCTGCGTATATTTCTGGTGTACATATACCAAGGTGTCTATCTTCTTTGAAATGCTCTATCATAAGTTCAACATCATCATCGGAATTTATTTCGAATCCCCCATAAAAGGTATGGCCAGTGCTGAGAGTTGTGGGGTACCGATATGTAAGACTAGCAACCATTTTTTAATGGTCAGGAGAGATTTTTTTTTTCAATGGCTTGTTTAACTTGAGCTAGTTTGGAATTAGAGTTTACTTTGACAAGGGTGTTGTTATGACACCTAAAAAATATACCCTCAGTATTTGTTTTTTCAACATAACCATTGTAAAAGTCTGTGATGAAAACATTCGTTGGAGCCATTGACGAAGTTGGGAGTAGGAGGGTGTGTTTGAGTTTCAGTTGGTAGTAGGAGAAACTATGGCAGTTGGGTGTTTAGTGGTGAGAGATTTAAGGCCTATTTATTGAAATTTGAATAGTCTAGATTTCACCGATGGTTTTGAAGGCCAGGATTGCACACGTGACTTTTAAAGGCCAGGATTGCACCGACACTTTTAAAGGCCAGGATTGCACACATGACTTTTAAAGGCCAGGATTGCACAGACACTTTTAAAGGCTAGGATTGCACCGACACTTTTAAAGGCCAGGATTGCACCGACACTTTTGAATTGTTCAATGTGCATTGTTCACTGCTTAGTGCAGAGTGCAGTGTCTAGTGCTTAGGACAATAATGCTTAGAGTAGAATACATACAACAAAAGGCAGCAACACAACCACATAACTCAAACATTCAAGTCACCATAACTCTTCAACAACACTTCCTCTAAGAATGTCTTCCTTACTAAACGAAGAACCTCACATTTCCATGCTTCTCAACGATGACCCAATGGAAGTTCACCACGCTTTCCAGAACCAGATGCCTCTATATTACCATTGATAGAAAGAGCTGGGTTTCGTGACATTGCTTCAATTGGCGCAGTCAAAATAAATCCAGCTTTGGTGGCATCAATGGTCGAACGCTGGAGACTAGAAACACACACTTTTCATCTTCCAGTAGGGGAGTGCACAATAACTCTCGAAGACGTGGCATTGCAGTTGGGACTTCCCGTTGATGGAAATGCCGTTACTGGAAGTTGTGAACAAAATTGGGATCGAGTATGCGAACAACTTTTGGGTAAGCCTATCCCAGCAAATGGCATGGTAGGCAACCAAATTAAGTTCACTTGGCTACAACATGAATTTAATAATGTTCCAGAGGGCACTTCCAACCAAGTGCGAAGACAATATTGTAGGGCGTACCTATTGCAGTTGATCGGGGGATACATACTCCCAGGCAAATCATCAAACAGAGTCAACATAAAATACCTACCCCTATTGAAAAACTTCGATGAAATTTCAAGTTACAGCTGGGGGTCAGCATGTCTAACGAACTTATACAGAATGTTGTGTAAGACAGCTACATGCTCTTCACGCACAATGGGTGGATGTACTCTTTTGTTACAGTCTTGGGTCTAGTACCACATGCCGTTCCTAGCACCAGACTGCAACCGTCCTTATGAATGGCCACTAGCAAAGAGGTAAAAATTTGACACAACTTATGAATACTAACAATTATATTTCTTCTTTACGTTAACAATTTATTTATTTTTACCAGATGGGTTCGCACGCCACTTAGCCACACTAAGTGTCCAAAAAGCCTTGTTTTGTACAAATCAACAATAGACCGCATGACACATGAAGAGTTTGAGTGGTTGCCATATCGGGAATTCAATTTGCCAGAAATAACATATCGGCACCAAGGCATATGGACTACAAACACGGCTATGGTCTGTTTCCATATTGTAGAATGACACCATGCAGATAGAGTGACCTTGCAATTTGGCCTCGTCCAAGACATACCATCAGCACCAATAGATATTAGCCACATGCACAACATCACCATGCAGGGACAGACTAATGTCAATTGGGCTGTATATCACAGCCAGTTAATTGATTTATGGAATGATAGAGAAAATCGATGTGTTGTGGGTCGACCGTGCTTTGCTAAACCAACGCTGTCAGATAAATACATGCGCTGGTTTCTAAAAAAATCAAGGCCATACATTTCAGCCGACCAACATCTAAGGGATCCACGTGGTCTTGCAAATGTTGGTGATGTGGATGAAGAAGATGAACAAGACGTGCCAGCTCCCCCAACTACTCAAACCGAACGTCGAGAACGTAACCGTAATCGACCTCGACGTGCACCAACAACTCAACAGAGGACCCAAGAAGATGTGCCTCACCGCCACTCTATCTCCCACACACCAACATTCCAATATTACGAACAATACAACCAATCAGTAGAACATACTCCTTTTGAAGATACATATCGACATTCTACCACCGAAAGGGACCCCGATATGTTCTATGAGTGCTTTGGGGTCCAACCCGGCTCTGCGCAATCTCTGGCGTTGCTTCATCAAATTCAAGAGCAGGCCGGTGGTGCTAGTTCTTCATCAGTTCCCCAATATTTTCCACAGCCACCGCCGCCTGCCTCGACTGAGGAAGAACATCAACCACCACATCGGCATCAACGTCCACGTCGTGTCCCCCAACCTCGAAAGTGTGGAACTGGGTCTCATCTTTGTTAATTTTTTTCTATACTGTCTTTTTAGTTTAATTTATCAATTATTGTAATTTTATATTAACTAAGTTATTAATTTTAAGGGTTTAATCTTATGTGAAGTTTATTACATTTGGGACCTTAATTTACTCTTTTGTCTTTAATAGTGCTTTGTGCATAGTGCACTATTAAAGTGTGCATTGTGCAGAGTGCATAGTGTATAGTGCAGAGTGCACTATTACAGTGTGCATTGTGCAGAGTGCACTGTTAAAGTGTGGATTGTGCAGAGTGCATAGGTCTTAATTTCTTTAATGGCCTAGATTTTGCCGACATTATTTAACGGCCTAGATTTTGCCGACACTCTTTAACGGCCTAGATTTTACCGACACTAAACCCTAAAATCAATGGTTAAGATCATCCAAAATCAACGGCTTACATACGATCACCCGTAATATAAATACGTTCTCACATTACACTCAAATTCACACCAACAGTTTACCCTCAACCTATATTTCTAATTAATCTTCTCTTCTCTGGTTCTTCCCAAACACCGTCGCCCAACCCGCTGAAATGGAATGGTAGCTGTGCCCAACCCAGTACTCAAATGACAAATTCCTAACCGCACTTTATCACAGTGGAACTGTAACCACCGATGAACATGGTGTTGTCTTTCGTTGTCCTAATCATATCTTTTGTAGGATGAATAAGGACATCACATTCGCCCAACTCAAGGAGAAGGCTGAGAGGAAAATATGGCCAGAGGGAGGGTGGCGTAAAGACGTGGAGCGTATCCGTTACAGAAAGTACAATTGTGGAGATGACGGGACATTCCGTTATTCTGTCATGGAGATCCAAAGCGACGACGACGTTCGCGCAATGATGAAAGGTCATGCTAACATTCCAATGGTACGTAGTCTCTTGGAGCTGTACGTGGACACAATACGCACTCCGGAAGAAATCATTCATCTTCTGCGACCACCCCCACCACAACAAGTCATACCGGAAAGAGTCATCAACCACTACTGTACACTTAACTGTCAGGCCCATGTTATGTACAGGGAAGAAGATGGTGTATTTTTAGTGGTCCAAACACCATTTATTCCAGGTGTAAGAACAACATCACCTTCGCCGAACTGAATGAAAAACTAACGGAAAAGGCGCAGTTGGAGGGTGAGGAGCAAACAATCACTCGTATCGTTTATCGCTGCCCCTGGACCGGCGAAGGTAATCATATTCGGTGGTGCGTAATGACTATCAAGACTGACAAACACGTTCGATAGATGTTTCACCAGCATGAGATGTTTCAACCTCATACTCGGAGTTCTATCGAATTGTGCGTCGAAACAACTATTTCCACCGATCACATCATCCGTCGGGTTATCCCTCCAGCGGCCCAATGGCCACTACCAGAAAATGTTTCGTGGAAGTAGTTTCGATCATGTTTTCCTCTCGTTTCGTTTTTTATTTTCTATTCTTGTATTTCTGAAAATTTTGTTGTTTATTTCAGTCTTTTTTCTATATTATATTATGTTCCAATTTTTAATCTCTTAATTTTTTTCGTAAATATTAACGTAATTAAATTATAAATAGGTATAATCATTTTTATATATTTATTTTTAATTTATTTAGGTATTTATATATTAATATATAATTAAATAAAAATTTTGCAAAACACAGTTCAGAAGTCACCCTCGGGGATGGGGGGGGCGATTTCTGAACTGCATTTAATTTTTTTTTTTGCAAAACACAGTTCAGAAGTCACCCTGGGGGGGGGGGGGGGTGACTTCTTGACTGTATTTTAATTTTTTTTTGCAAAACACAGTTCAGAAGGCACCCTAGGGGGGGCGACTTCTGAACTGCATTTTAAAATTTTTTTGCAAAACACAGTTCAGAAGTCACCCTGGCTGGGGGGGGGGGGGGGGGGGGGGGGGGTGGGGGCGACTTCTGAACTATAAAATTTTTTTTCCCTACTTTGGTAAATAAACCACAATGTGCATTATTTTGGTAAATAAGTTTTTTTTCCCCATGATGGTTTTTTTGCCTCACGAAAGGGGGAAAGAGAGTGGTGATCTACACAACGACATTGAGAGGTGTACGAAGGACGTTTGAAACATGCCACACGATGAGGGTGGCGTTTGAAGCTTTGGGTGTCCAGATCCGGTTCCTCCAAGAGTGTTCGTGAAAGGTTTCTCAAAAGAGCGGTTTGTGATGGTTGTGGGTATTGGAGTGCCCGATTTGTAATGATGCACAAATTAAATGAACAGATTACAAGGATTAGGTCGAAAGAATTAATCAAAGAAGAAGAAGGGTTGGAAGGATCGAGATTTTTTCTGGGTTAGAAGTATCGATTAGAAGGATTGGAGTTTTTTCTGGGTTCTTTGATTTTACTTCTGATTTTTTATATTAATTATATTAATTTTGTTAATTATTTTAATTATTACATGGCATGTACACGTGGATCATTAATGAATGCCACGTCATTTAATGAATGCCACATCAGTGTTTTTTGTTTGACTGAATTCCAACTCAGCAAAAAAAAATGAAAAATCACTCTTTGGACTAAATGTTCAAAGTTTTTCAAAATTGGGGGACTAAATGTCTGAGTTTTAAAATAAGGGGATCAAATGTCCGAATTTTTGAAAATAGGGGGATCAAAACTATAATTTAGCCTATTTTCTATTGACGCAACCAATCTTATGGCTCAAGAAATGTTATATTTATTTTCTAAAGTTGAAGTTAAATCTTCCAATTAGCTATCGTTTAGACCCAATGAAAACTAATTACACTCTATGTCTTTCTTTTTTACAGACAGAATGACAAATACTACACGTAAATTTACACACACAACATGGAGATTTATGTTTTAAATTGGATAATCACGAACAATATTCAACTTAACAATGTCTTGTTATAAGTATTACATTTATAACAAAAAATAATCTTAAGATAAATGTTAATTTACTATACACAAACCACGAAACCAATTCATTCCTTGTTTTTGACAAAATTATATTTATTTTTCTTATTATACCCTTAAATATTTATTAATCGCTACACTTATTTCTCTTTGTATGATAAATAGTTAAGGGTATAATCGAGAAATATGTAAATATTGTAATTGGAACTATCAAAATGATAAATAAAAACGCACAAAATTCATCTATAAAATTCAACATGATAAGGTTAATTTAGTAAATTATTATCCTTTTCTATAAGCAAAATTATTATCCATTTCTTTCATTTACCGTGATAAAGTTAATTTGGTTAAATTATCAAAATTGGAGTAGTACTATAAAATTACCTATGAATAATATGAAATAATCTCGTATGATATTTATATGGAAGAAAAACACTTCCGGTTCTTTAATTAAGTTTATTTTAAACTTCAGTTTCGTCCTTTAAATTGTTTTTCCTTTAAGTTTATTTTAAATGTTGTTTTTGACAAAAAGTTTATTTTAAATGTTAGTCTCGTCTTTTCCGTCCATTCTATTTAAGTTGATGCCTAGTGGCTTTCATATGTGGGCTTAAGTTTTTTAAAATTTCATTTTAGTCTTTTAATTTTTTTAAGATAACAATTTAGTCCTTTAAATTTTTTAAATTTCAATTTAGTTTTTTAAGTGGAAGAACCAAAAAAAATTAGTTGGAAGAAAAACATAAGGACTTACTGAAAGTATTAAAAAAAACTTAAACGATTAAAGATGCATTTTTGCTTATTTATAATGGGAAGCTGATTCTCTGATGTCAGCTGTCTCCCTCTCTCACCTCTTCTATTTTTTTCTTTTTTTTTATTTCAAATGTGTTTCGGACTGGGCCAAAATCCAATCGCTTGGGCCTGGCCCAATCCACGCTGGCCGCTAATAACGCAACTGGACTCTACGACGGTAACTGCCTGCATCCAACGGGCAAGACTTATCCGCATGAATCCAACGGTGGGGATACGGCGTCGTGCTCTATAAGTACACGTTCAACCCTCCGTTTCCAGGTACGCACTCATTTCTCCAAAAATACCTCCTCTTCCCTTGCTGACTTAGGCATCAGACTGCTTGCAGGTACCCCACCCGAGGCGTAGGAGAAGATCACCTCGGCCAATCCGAGGTTCAAGTTCAACCATCCGAAGTCAACTTCCTTTCCTCTCGGAACGCTCAAGCTCCAAGACGCATCCCGTACTCCAGTACCGAACATTGGCGACCATAGTGGAAGCAATCACTCCCTCATGGTGATTTCGGATTTTCAACCACGGAAACAGAAAGACCCTGAAGTGCAAATGGAGAGAAATCGCCAGTTTGACTTCTGGCCCAAGGACGACCTCGACTTCAACCAGGAAACCTCTCTTCTTCTCCGACGAAGACTACCTGTTGGGTGAACCGAACAAGTACATCCCCCTCATCATCTCGGCCTCCATGCTCGACGTCGAGATGAAGCCAATCCTGGTAGATCAAGGAAGCTCTGCCAACATCATGTTACAAGACCTCCTTCCCAATATCGGCTTATCCCTTGCTGATTTGAACCCATACCTCGGGACTGACTTGTCCGGGCTTGGGGAGGAGCGAGCCCGGCCTTTGGGATACATTGACGTCATGGTGACTTACGGTCGCAAGAAGCTCGCTCGCACCATCAGAACGACTTTCTTGGTAATACCACTCATCATCCCATATCACTGCATCGTGGGAAGGCCGACCTTGGCCAAGCTCGGTGCCGTCACTTCCACGGTGCATTTCAAAATGAAGTTTCATACCCTAACGGGTAACGTTGTGACCGTCTTGGCCGACATCAACTCTACTGAGAGACGCCAGTATCTTGCTCTCAAAGGCACCCAACGCCAATTGCAGGAACTCCCCGAGCTGCCACCAACCGCTTCCCAGGTACACCTCACCGAAGTCGATGCCCGCTACGACCCGGACAGCTCTGAGGACGAGGACGACGACTAGTTGGCCAGAGAAAGCCTGATCGCGTGGTCTTCCTCCGAGATGCCCGGGATCCCTCTGGAAGTAGCGTGTCACCACCTAGTGGTCAACCCTGACGCCAAGTGCGTGGCACAGCGACGCCGAGCACATAGCGAGGAGAAGGCCGAGGCAGCAGCGAAGACGGTGGCCGACCTCCTATCAGCAGGCTTCATCAAAGAGGTGAAGTATACCATCTGGCTGTCCAACGTAGTATTGGTTAAAAAGAGCAATGGGAAATGGAGAATGTGTGTAGACTACACCGACCTTAACAAAGGTTGCCCTAAAGATGCTTTCCCCGTCCCAAGCATTGACAAGCTCGTGGACAACGCCTCCGGATTCTGACTTCTGTCTTTCCTAGATGCATACTCCGGCTACAACCATACTGCAATGAATCCCCCGGACCAGGAGAAAATGACTTTTCTGACAAGCCAGGGGAACTACTGCTAGAGAGTCATGCCCTTTGGACTCAAGAACGCCGGGGCCACCTACCAGCGTATGATGAATAAGGTTTTCCGCAACCAGATTGTCCGGGTCGTGGAAGTCTATCTCGACGACATGATTGTGAAAAGCAAGGCAGATGAAAGGAACCTGTCCGACTTGCAGGAAATCTTCAACGAGGCAATGAAAAACAACCTCAGATTCAACCCTGAGAAGTGTACTTTTGGTGTTAGAGCCGGAAAATTCATCGGTTTCTGCTTAACGAAAAGAGGCATCGAGGCTAACCTAGATAAGTGCAGGGCCGTGACCGACATGCATCCCCGACTCCAAGAAGGAACTGCAGAAGTTAACGGGCATGATTGCAGCGCTCTCCAGATTCGTGTCCAGGGCAGCCAATCGTTCGCTCCCCTTTTTCAAAGTCCTGAAGAAGGGAGTAGAGTTCAAATGGACACCCGAATGCGAGATTAACGCCCTCGCCGAGCTCAAGCAAATATTGTCCGAACCCCCGATACTGCTGAAACCGGTTGAAGGGGAAACCCTCTATCTCTACCTCGCCGTGGCCGAGGAAACAGTAAGTGCAGTCCTCATCCGAGAAACAGAGGAAGGACAGAGACCGATTTAATTCGTAAGCAAGGTGTTACAGGGGGCCGAGTCCCGATACCAAAAGATAGAGAAGGTGGCATTAGCCTTGGTCGTGGCGGCCAGAAGGTTGAGACGTTACTTCGTGGCCCATCAAGTGGTCGTCAGGACGGACCAGCCAATTCGCCAGATTCTGCATCGTTCCGACCTCGCGGGAAGGATCATCAAGTGGGTCGTGGAATTATCCGAGTTCGGCATCAAGTACGAAGCCCGGTCCATTCTCAAGGCTCAAGTCCTAGCTGACTTCGTAGCAAAAATGACGCCATCCCTCTCTGAGACCGAGCCTTTGCAGTGGAAGCTCCACGTCGATGGCTCATCAAATTCAAAGGGTAGTGGAGTCGGGCTCATCCTCGAGAACTCCGAAGGGCTAATGATCGAGGTTTCCCTCAGCTTCGCCTTCGCAACTTTGAACAACCAGGCAGAATACGAAGCCTGCATTGTCGGGTTGAAACTGGCCTCGGACTTCGGGGCAAGGACCATTGAGCTGAACACAGATTCACTGCTGGTAGTATCCCAAGTCAAGATGGATTTCGTCACGAACGACCCCATCCTGCAGTGGTACCTTGCACGGGTGCGGGAGTTACTCCTCCGTTTCGAGCGGGCAGAACTTAAGCATGTACCTCGGGCTGAGAACGCCCGAGACGACGTCCTAGCCAAGCTGGCCAGCACGAAGTCGACAGGCAATCTGAGATGCATCATTCAGGAAAACTTGGCGAAACCAAGTGTGGACCTATCCCTGACCGTCTTGTCCAAGGTCAACGCAGTAACAGAAAACACTGGCTGAATACAACCCATCAAAGATTACATTGAACTCGGCGTCGAGCCTATCGACCCCAAGGAAGCCACCGCAATCCGGCGACGGGAAACCTCTTACTCCATTATAGACGGGAAACTCTTCCAACGTGGTTTCTCGACCCCCCTCCTGAAGTGTGTTGAAGGGGAGGAAGCCGGGTACGTGCTGGAAGAGATCCACGAAGGAATCTGCGGACAACACTTGAGGGCCCGAGCCCTGGTGAAGAAGGCCCTCAGGGCAGGATACTACTGGCCTACTATGACAAAGGATGCGTCTGACCTCGTCAAACGGTGCGACACATGCCAACGCTACGCTGACGTCCATCACGCTCCACCAGCCGAGCTCTCTTCCTTGTCGGCAGCGTGGCCTTTTAGTCAGTGGGGAATAGATATCCTCGGACTCTTCTCACCTGGCCGAGGCGGGGTCAAGTACCTAATCGTTGCCGTTGACTACCTCACAAAATGGATCGAAGCAGAACCGCTAGCCCAAATAACCGTCAACAACTGTATCAAGTTTGTCAAAAAGAACATCCTGAATCGTTTCAGGTTCCCTCTGTGGTAATCACCGACAACGGAACCCAATTTGTGGGCAAGGGGTTTCGAAAGTTGATGCAGGTCTGAACATCAAGCAGCACTTCACCTCTGTCGAACACCCCCAAACCAATGGGCAGGTGGAGTCGGCAAACAGGGTATTCTCAAAGGATTAAAGAAAAGATTGAAAGGGGAAAAAGGGACGTGGCCAGACGAACTGCCATATGTCCTCTGGGCATATCGGACAACTCCGCATTCCACCACCAACGAGACCCCCTTCAGATTGACATATGGGACCGAGGCCGTTATCCCTGTCGAGGTCGGAGAAGCTACCTGGAGAACGCTGTACCCTCTAACCAATGAGGTAAACAGCAAAGCTGCAAGAGAGGAACTCGACCTCGTGCAAGAAGTCTGAGATAATGCATAGTTTGCCGAGGCCGTCGTCAAAGCTCGGATTGCATGGCGCTACAATCAGAAAGTCATTTCCCGAGACTTCAATGTTGGGGCCCTCGTCCTCAGACGGGCCAACGTCGGGAATAAGAATGCCCGCGAAGGGAAACTGGCGCCCAACTGGGAAGGACCCTATTGAGTTGCTGCAAAAACCAGGACAGGAGCTTACCATCTGGAAATTCTTTCCAAGGAGCCGATACCCCGAACTTGGAATGCTGCCAAGCTCAGGCTATACTATAGCTAGTCAAATGTAGCATTGGGACCGGTAGCGTTCCTGAATAAACACATTTTTAAATCAATCATTGTTTTCCTCATTTGTAGGACTCACATTGACACCGGCTCCCGACTATGAACAACGCCCCTCTCGCCCAAGTCCGACACCGAGCTGGCCACTCGGCGGACAACGGCATAAGGCGAGGCCGTCAAAGAACGATGCATACGTCCTCCTCGACTCCAAGCTTAAATGCTCAGTCATGGGGCGCGCAACGGTCCATAGCGACCCCGAATCTGCTCTCGACGAGCCAGCCTCCTTTTCTGCTTTGCTTAAATGCTGAGACGGAGACCGGAGGAAGAAATCCCAAGCGACTTCGACCCCGCTCTGCGAGCACCTGCCTTCTCCCGAACTCTGAGCTTCGATGTTCAGTTTGGGACCGAGGAAGAAGTCCACAGCGGCTTCGAACCCTCTTGACTCCGAGCTTAAATGCTCAGTCGAGACACAATTGACTCCAAGCTTAAATGCTCAGTCAAGATTTACTCGATTCCGAGCTTAAATGCTCTGTCGATCCCTTTTTGCAGGAAGGTATGCAGTAAACCAATCCCGCAACCTCGAGCGTCGGAAAGAAGGGGCTCACCTGTTGTCATTTCGGAAGCAGAATGAAAGATAAATCCAGATTCTTAAAGCCAAGCCCGACTTTGGTCACGTCGACCTCGGCTTTGGGGGCCACTGTTCCGGACTGCGCCAAAATCCAATCGTTTGGGCCTGGCCCAATCCATGCTTGCCGCTAAGAACGCAACCGGACTCTACCCAACAGGCAAGACTTATCCACCTGAATCCAACGGTGGGGATACGGCGCTGTGCTCTATAAGTACACGTTCAACCCTCCGTTTCCAGGTACGCACTCATTTCTCCGAAAATACCTCTTCTCCTCCCTTGCTGACTTAGGCATCGGAGTGCTTGCAGGTACCCCACCCGAGGCGCGGGAGAAGATCACCTCGGCCAATTCGAGGTTCAAGTTCAACCATTCGAAGTCAACTTCCTTTCCTCGCGGAACGCTCAAGATCAAGGACACATCCCGTACTCCGGTACCGAATAAAATGAATTAATGGACAAGATTTATTGTTAAATGGATCCAATGACCTTCTTAATTTTGACATGACTGACTGCAATGACTATAGTGACCCTCTTAATTTTGACAGCAGTGACTACGGTGAATACTAACTGTCGTGGATCAGGGTCCGTTTATAATGGACGGAGAGATCATCATCATTTATAGGATCTGATCAATTTATGAAACTTTTATTGAGAATATATTACTAGTATTTTAATGCTTTCTTTTTTTGACTGAAGAATTTTAATGCTTTTTAGGACGATATTTTAATGAATATCAATGTATTAGCAGTACTAGTATGTGATATATTGATTATCTTGTACACAATGACTAATAAACCCATTATGTTATATAATATAAATATATATACCATATATTTACATATAATTATTTTAGGCTAATATAAAAATTTAATTTTTGATTAAAAGATATACGTTCAATCAAACTGGAATTTAAACATAAAAATGTGGTACGATTGTTATAATAACTCTTCCTTATAATTAAGATGTTAATAATGGATTTGTATAAAATGTCGATTTCCACATGTTAAGTGTAAATTTTCTTAGAGAAAGTGGTGTGTAAGCGAGACAAAAAAAGAGTAAACAAAAAGTATATGGTGTGTCATAGTAGAAAAACAAAAGGCAAAATATCTCCCTAGGTCCCTTAATTTATTGTAACGCATAGTTCCTTTAACTTTTAAAAACGTAACACGGTTGTCCCTTTTGACGTTTTTTTTGTTAACTCCGTTAATAGACTTATGTGGCTTTTTGACTGCTGACTTGGCATGCCAAGTAGGATATTTTAATTATTTTTAATTAAAACTTAAAGAAAAATGTCACTTCTTCCTTTCCTCTTCATTCTTCTTCCAACAAACCCATTGAAATTGTAGCTACCATTGTTAATATGCAGATCTGAAAAGCTAATATAATCACAAAGATTCGTAAGTGTGAATGCCTATTTCACAGAACCGAAAACGAAAAGAAAATGAAACAAGAACCAAAAACGAATTAGAACAGAACCGAAAACGAATTGGAACAGACCCATTGAAATTGCAGCTACCATAGTTGATTTTGGCTATGGAGAGCGGATTTTAGCTGAAAAACGAATAAGAATAGAACCGGAAACGAGAGCAAAATGGAACAGAGCTAAAAACGAATCCAACCCAAAGAAGGAGATGAAGAAACTTCACAGGTCTGGGTATAAATTGGGAATTTCCATCGGTTGAGGATAACAAGCTTATGCTTGTTGAAATGTTGCATTCAAAGATTCTTCATGATGATGTTCCTATTGATGTTTCCACCTTTAATGTCTTGATTAAGGTTCTGTGCAAAGATCCCATTTACTTGATAGTTGGCAAAGATCCCGCAGTCTGGACTTTAAGGCCTAGATCTTTATTGGAGTGTCCCCATTCGAAAGTAAAATCTTACCATGAAGGTGTATCTTACATACCTCCAATCCTGCTGCGGCATACTCCTCTTTCGAAATGGAAATTGCCAGTTCATCCCCTTTTATGCACGGACGGAGAAGATGACTCATAGGAATATCACGTATTTTATCGCTTGAACTGGTAAGGACTCGAGCAAAAGATTTGTCTGAATTATTATTCACATATACCTTATTGATTAAAATCTTCAAAATTTGAGAGTGTTTGGGTGTCCTGCTTACAGTCATGTGAGAGAGGGAAAACTTGAGCCTAGATCAAAGAAAGGCATATTCATGGGGTATCCTGATGGTGTGAAAGGATATAGAGTATGGCTGAATGTGCATTATTAGCAGGGATGTGAGATTCCAAGAGTCAAAGCTTATAGAAGACACAATAAGCAGTGAAACACTTGGAACTAATGATCAGAATAAGGAATCTCAAATTGAGGTGGAGTTGAAGAAAATTCAAGAACAGAATGATGATATTGAACATCAAAATGAAGAACAAGTAATCAACTCTCAGTCAAGTTCTGATACAGAAGAGGAAGGGAATGCTCTTGGAAACGACTATATGCTGTCAAGAGACAGAACTAGAAGACAAATCAAGCCACCAGCTAGATTTAGTCATGAACCTGTCACAGCATATGCTCTCAATACTGCTATAGAATTTTTGAATGAAGAACCTGCAAGTTATCAAGAGGCAATGGCCTGCAATGTTCAACTTCAGTGGCTCAATGCTATGAAGGATGAAATAGCCTCTCTGCACAAAAACCAGACCTGGGAATTGGTCAAGAAACCTACTGGTGTGAAGCTTGTGGGTTGCAAATGGATATATAAAAGGAAGGAGGGCATCACAGAGAAGGATCCATCTAGATTTAAAGCTAGGTTAGTTGCCAAAGGTTCCACATAGAGAGAGGGTATTGATTACTTAGAGATTTTCTCACTAGTTGTTAAACATAGCTCTATCAAAGTATTACTGTCTCTGGTGGTTCACTATGATATGCACCTTGAATAAATGGATGTTAAAACAGCATTTTTACATGGAATATTGGAGGAGAAAATCTACATGACTCAACCTAAGGGGTTTGAAGAAAAGGGCAAGGAGGATCAAGTATGTTTGTTAAAGAAATCCTTGTATGGATTGAAGCAATCTCCTCTGCAATGGTATAAGAGATTTGACACTTACATGATAAACATTAACTACAACAGAAGCTATAATGATAATTGTGTTTACTTCAAGCAATTAGATGACAAGGAATACATCTATTTTCTTCTCTATGTGGATGATAAGCTCATAGCTAGCAGAAGCAGCTGTGAGATATTGAAGTTAAAAAAGCTGCTACATAAGGAATTCGACATGAAGGACCTAGGAAAGGCAAGCAAAATCCTAGGAATGGAAATTAGTAGAAGAAATGGTTCACAGGAACTTAGCATCACTCAAACCAGTTATGCTAAGAAAGTGATTGACAGGTTTAGCATGACAGATGCAAAACCAGTGAGTGTACCTATGGCTGCTCATTTCAAATTGTCTCAAGCTGATTGTCCTACAACAGAAAATGATAGAGGTCAAATGCTGAAAATTCCCTATGCTAGTGCAGTTGGAAGTCTACTGTATGCAATGGTAAGCACTAGACTTGATCTTGCTTACTCATTAAGCATGGTCAGCAAGTATTTGTCAAATCCAGGACAGCAACATTGGTCTGCTGTGAAATGTATTATGAGGTACTTAAAAGGAACTGTCAACTTGGGTTTACAGTACAGTTAAGGGAGTCAAGACTCAGTGGAGTTGTTGGTTATGTTGACTCAGACTTTGCTGGAGATCGTGACATAAGAAGATCACTGACTGGTTATGTTTTCACACTATTTGGGAACACAATTAGTTGGAAAGCATCACTTCAACATGTGGTAGCCTTATCTACCACTGAAGCTGAATATATTGGTGTAACTGAAGCAGTGAAAGAAGCACTTTGGTTAAAGGGGTTGGTGAATGAACTGGGTGTCAAGCAAAAGAGTGTGAATGTTCATTGTGATAATCAAAGTGCAATACACTTGTGCAAGAATTCTGCATACCATGAGAGAACCAAACACATTGACACAAGGCTTCATTGGATCAAAGATATCATATCAGAAGGTTCTGTGAAGATTAAGAAAGTTCACACATCTCATAATGTTGCTGACTTTATCACCAAGGTGGTCCCATTGACAAAATTCAAGCACTGCTTGAATTTGTTGAACTTTGGTGTTTGAAGTCCAGTGAGTTTTGAACTAAGTAATTCGAGGAGTTCTTGTTTTTTTGATGGGGTTTGTTGCCAAGATGGAGATTGTTGTATGATGTGGCAACCAAATCAGCACTCTCTTTTGCCACGTGGATGTCCTAATTGTCAAGTTCAAGCCAATCGGGTAGCTTGCTTTTTGGATGGTAGTTACGGCTGTTATTTCTCTCTATTTGGTGCCAACGGATTGTGAGAGACATATATAGCTTACCTACCTATTTTCTCCCCAAGATCGAGAGTGAGAAACATCACTGGGATTGTGCATTGAGCGTAAACACGGGAAATTGGGGATCAAGGGAAGTGAGGGGGTTCAGAATTTGGGAACTGAATTTATTGTAAATATATCATCTTGGATCGATTCAATACAACAAGAACTAAGTAGTTACTTAGTTCCCTAGACCTAGGTATCAATTTGATACCGAACTGGGTGATCAATCTCATGTGTGCTTGTTGTAATTTCTGTTCAATCATTTCAATTTTGCGTTTAGCCCCAAATTGCATTTTAGGGTTCCAAGTTTCAATTAAATATCAATTAGATCAATTCTTCGTTTAATTGGATACGAATTGGGTAATTCTTGTTGTAACTCATTTGCGTTTCTGGGTTCTTTCTCAACAGCACCACTAAAGCCTGGAAAACTCCCTACGCCCTCCACTTTCTTCGAAACTGTGTTTCATCGAAAGTTGAATGACAACATTTCACTGTTTTTAAGAGTCATAGGTTCCTTACATTTACTAGTGCCAAGCCTTGGATTTGTGACTTGGCTAAAGAAAGGTCGGGCTCGCTCTTTGCAATAGCCTTGTGGTGGATTTGGAGACTGCATAATCATGTTCTTCGATATGTAAGTTTCCTCACGATGAGTTGAAAGTGTAGTGAGCTAGGAATATACCAACCTTCCTCAACTCACCCTAAGATTGTGGGTGAGTGAATTTTACGTGCCTTTTTCTTTAAAACTCATCAAAAATAAAAAAAAGAAATCTAAATATTCGGTAAATAATATAAAGTATCTCTAGTTTTTTTATAAAAAAACTCATAAAAGGATTAGTGATTGTGAAATGGAAAACAAAACATAATAAAAGATAAATAACAAAAAAAAATTACATTATATATATATATATATATATATATATATATATATATATTATGAATGGTTTAAATTTGTATTTAGTCCTTTCAAATATTATTCTCAAAGGCATGGTGGAGCATGACATAAGTTGTATCCTTTTGGATCTACGTAACTGATAGGTAAATCCGCTTTCTAAAAAAACTAAACGGATCATGGTAGTTCCGTTTATCTTCAAAATTGGTGTACGGATTTAGGTAGTTCCATGTAGATCCGTTTATTTAAATTATAAAAGACGGATGTATCTATCTGCGAGATACATCCGATTTGTGTAATTGTGCTGGCGGATTTACCTATCAGGGAGGTAAATCCACTTTGGTAAAACTGCTAACGGATTTACCTATCAAGTAGGTAAATCCGCTTTGTTAAACACCAAAGCGGATTTACATACCTGGTAGGTAAATCCATTTTGGACTAAATTAAATGGGCACGATTGCACTGCCAATGTTGATCAACGGTCATATTTAGTTTGCCTTGATAACTGTGCCCCAACGACTATATTTTCAACGGTGTAGATTGCACGACAATATCAACGATGGATAATCATTGACGAATTCTATAAATACCCACTCCCACCCTCATTCTTTTCACACAAAATTTCACTCTCACTTACTTATTTCACACATCCACACCCATCCCAAAAGCAGATCTGCCTTACTCAACGCTCAGACGATAATAGGCTCTGTGCTATACATCATCGCGGCAAAATCACCATGAGAGAAGACATTGTCTTTTTCTGGAGTCCGAAACTCGTGTTATGCAGAATCCACCGCGGCATGGGGTTAGAACGTTTGAAGGATAAAGTGTGGGTAAAAGTTCAAGTGATTGGTGACGACTGTGACGTCACTAGTATCACTTATCGCAAACCCGATCTTGGAGATGATGGCCGCATTTCCTTCTCGTCCATGACAATCAAGACTAATGAAGACGTGGCGAACATGTTTCACATCCATGACACGCTTCAGGGGTATAAGCCGTTAGAGCTGTACGTGGAAACTCAACAGAGCATCAATGAGATTTTACGTCGTTTGCGTTCTAGAGGACCGGGATTTTAGGAAAATGTATCTGTCTATTGTTATTTTTTTTTTGACAAGATCTGTCTATTGTTATTGTAGTTGGTTATGTTTTACCTTTTATGGTAGTTTGTATTATCGCATCAAGGAAATCAAAATTTTATTTAAACTAGTCTAATATAATAACAGAATAAATACTGATAATAAAGTGCTATAAAATAGTTCAAACATACAACAGTACAACACAACAACCATACAAATCACTCACGTCTCTCTAAGTATGCGATACGCTACACGAGCCTCAAAACCAGTCAGGAGAGAACCATCATGAACCTGGTCCTGCTGGTGCTGCTTTGCATGAGCCTGGTGCTGCTCTGCATGAGCCTGGTATTCCTGCTCCTCATGAGGCTGATACTGATAGTATTGGTGGTACTGCTCCACCCACTCCATCTCATGCTCCTCCTCCTGCACCTCCTCCACTAGCTGCTCCACACGCTGCTGTCGTCCCTGGGTGCGCCTACGCCGGTAGGACGCATGTCCCGCAGTCTTGACGCGGGTGCGTGTACTAGGAGCTGTATCGTCTGATGAGGAAGAGGAGGCTTGCAAACTTGCTCGGGATAATGACTCCCCTTGCCTAACCAACCCAGGTGAATCTCGAGGTATCCGGCCACCGATCCCCCTATGTTGCATTGCAAAATAAAAAAACAAATTTAAAAACTAAAAAGAACGGATCTAGGTGGATCCGTTTGGAAAAACGGATCTAGGTAGATCCAACTTACTTGTGTTTTGGAGAAACAGATGTAGCTATATGCGTTTCGCAGGAACAGATGTACCTAGATGCGTTTGGAAGGAAATTGATGTAGGTAGATCCGTTTGGAAGAAAAAAAATCAATCACTCTCTCTGTAAAACGAATGTAAGTGAAAAATGATAAATGTTTTGTAATTTTGTAATTTTAGGAAGGGTAATTGTGTCTTTTCACTAGGTCCGTGGGGGTATAGTGTCAAAGGGTGGGGGTAGGAAAAAAATGTAATTACCTTCGTAAGTGCTCAAAGAACCCGAAGGTCTCCCCCTTAGACCAAGGCGTTATCCACTCACTCCAAATTTTTTGTAACCCGAAAAAGTCCCTTCAAATGTTAAAATTTTTACTTTTAATCGTAATAAATTTAGTTTTTAGTTTGCCATCCTAGTAATTATACCCTATTTTGCTTTACAACTGTGACCTTTCATTTGTATAAAAAAAATACCCTATTTTGCTTTTGGTCCGTGTTATTTTAGTCCCCACAAAATTTGTTCCCGTTGGAACTCATCTTTGTAATTTGCTTGTAATATATTTAGTTTGGTCCTTTATACCAATCATATTGAAGGGAATAAAATCAAATATTTAACCTATTACAGAGACAGGGCCAACATAACTAAATTTTTCAAAACTAAAACAAAATTACATGGACTAAAAGCAAAATGTTGTATATTTGTAAAGATGAAAAATAAAATTTTATTTTTTACAAGAATAGTACTGTAAAACAGTATAATTGCAGAAACTAAATACATATTTAAACTTTTATTTATTAATAGGACTACAAGAGGTACTCCAACCCGCTACAATATTTCAAATATAGTCCATGTATGATGTATAGAATGTTGAGTTTCTTAATGAAAACTTTCTATTTGTTGTTTTCATTTTTGGTACTCCCTTCATCTGTTAATAAGTGTCATATATTTTAATTTTTTTTACACAAATTAAGAAAACCAATAGTATATAAAAAAATGAAATATTGTAACAGTTTAGATAAAACAATGAATAACTATCTGATTCTCTCAAAGTACTCATTACTTTAGACTTTCAAGATTATTAATTAGTAATTATTTGGCTAAATTATAGTTTTGGTCCCTCTATTTTCAAAAATTCAGACATTTGGTCCCCCTATTTTAAAACTCAGACATTTAGTCCCCCAATTTTAAAAAATTCAGCACATTTAGTCCAAAGAGGGATTTTTCAGTTTTTTTGGCTGATTTGGCATTCTGTAAAATAAAAAATGCTGATGTGGCACTCATTAAATGACATGGCAGTTGCCACATCATTCAATAATCCACATGTACATGCCACATCATATTAATATAATTTAAATAATTAAAATGTTTTATATTATTAATACCGTAATTACTAGAGCAGTAATCATTAAATATAAAAAATAAATTATTTTAATTAAAAATCCATCAAACACCAGATTCAACCTTCTTCAACTCATCATCTCTCAACGTTGCTTAACATTAAAATCTTAAACATATCCATTTTCTTTCACTCTTATGGGTTTCTGTATTATATCTTTACAACAATCTGTGGCTTATTCATCGCAAACAACACAATATCCATTTTCTTCTTCTTCTTCCAACAACAGCAACAAACCCATTTTCTTCTTCTTCCAACAACAACAACAATCCATAATAAACCTAACCAGAAACTCATTTTCTTCTTCTTCTTCTTCCAACAACAACAATAATAAACCTAACCAGAAATCGAATTGAGGGGTTTTTTAGAAAGAAGAGGAAAAAAATGGTGTGATTTAGGGTTCGTGTAGCTAACCAGACCAGAAATCGAATTGGGGTTTTTGAGAGCACTTGGTTTTGCAGTGTTGGTTGCAGCGGGATTGAATGTTGGGTCCGAAAATCCAAGCGCATTTAGGGTTATTACAACCTATGAATTTAGAGGAGGTGGAGTTTTTGGGGATGAATTTGGGGATTTTGGTTGGGTCAATGTTTGGGAAAGAGTTGCACTTGTGAGGGTATGAAATGGATCTGATGATGTTTTTGTGAATAGGGGAGACATACGAATGGTTATGGTGTGTTTGATTTGGATGAAACTTTGATTGTTTCGAACAGGATGAAACGTTCGTTGATGGTTGGAGATGAGAAATTATTTTTTATTTTAATTTTAGTTCTGTTTTTATTTATTTATTTATTTATTCAATTAGTTGTTAGTAATAAATAATAAATCTGATGTGGTGACTTATGTGGCATCATTAAATGATGTGGCAAAAACATGGTCAGCTGCCACGTCATTTAATGAGTGCCACATCAGCCTTTTTTATTTTATAGAATGCCAAATCAGCAAAAAAACCTGAAAAATCCCTCTTAGGACTAAATGTGCTGAATTTTTTAAAATTGGGGGACTAAATGTCTGAGTTTTAAAATGGGGGGACCAAATGTCTGAATTTTTGAAAATAGGGGGACCAAAACTATAATTTAGCCTAATTATTTTTACAAATAACACTAATAGTTATTTATTGATACATCAACACTACTTTATATTCCATCTATTCAGGACGAGATCAGGCTGGCCTGAAGGATAATTGAACCAAATTATAAGGTGATTAGTCAAATATAACTAAAACTTAAAAGTCAAAGATAAATTCTTTTTAGTATTTTACCATGTATTCAAACTCAAAGCAAAAATGTTACAGTCTTACAAAAAGATTTCTATCTAAACTAACATAGTTTTTGATTTGAATATTTGATTTATAGAAGTTCTCATTACAAATGTAATTAAGTTAATAGTTGGGGGGATGAATGAAAAGGGGAAACGTTATGCGTAACTCTAGCTAGTCTCTAAATTTTGCTCGAGGCAATTCTTTAGACAATTTTTTATAAGCAAATTAAAATATTATATTAAAGTAGGTACAAGGCGGCACCCCAACCCTTACATGTACACAATGTCTCATTAAAACCTCCCTAGGCCAAAACCCATGGAGGAAAAAGAGTACCACAGGAAGAATTAGGCAAAAAAACGAGTTACAGGGTTCAGACATACAAGAGGATTTTCCCACCAATCAGAAATCCTAAGAGCGGAATTGCGACCTTCTATGCTTATGAACCAACTCCTTGTTATGGACTTAACATGGTTAACAACCACTTGTGGATAAATACTTGACCTCTGAAAAGAGTTTGGTTCCGATGAAACTAGATAAACCAAGGGCCACAGCCATCCTGAACTAGATACACAAGTGACAGCCAGCCCATGAGAACCCTTAATAATGTCATTAGAAAAAAGAGTATCACGAGTTGGAAGCTTCTCCAACAACAATCTCAACCAAAAACCCCCACCTTAGTGGAAATAGATAACTGTCGGCTGCCGCATATCAACAAGAGCACTCTGGATATCGCTGTCCACCCTATCCTGCTGCATCAAACTCAACAAAAGCACACAAACACGATTTAAAAAAAAAGAATTGAGGTTTTCAAGCCTTACCCCGCCAACGATCGATATTGCTCTGAATTGTTCTTAGAGACTAACATAACTCGATACTTTACAGGTTAAATGAGACAAAGTCTGGACGAAACTTAGAATTGACAGGAGTCTTGCTCGCCCTAAGAGAAACTACATTAGCAGGCAAAAAAACGGTCCTAAGATTAAAAAAAATTCCAATATAGTACAGTTTTTTAATTATATACCAAACTAGCACACTTTTTTTTCAGTTGAGAAGTCTCAATCCCCATAGAGACTTCTCAACATGTTTTTTTTTTAATTTTAATATTATTAATAATACAAATTATTTATTTATATATACTAAATAATTTTAAAACAATTTTATATAAAAATACCTAAATTAATTAATCCCTAAATTAAAATATAAGCACATAATTAAATAAAAAATTTATACAGATCATTATTATGAATTATAATTTAATTACGTAAATACTTACGAAAAAAATTAAGAGAATAAAAATTGGAACATAATATAATATAGATAAAAGACAGAAATAAACATCAAATTATTCGTTCAACACAATAATAGAAATACAATAATAGAAATACATCATGGAAAGTAATGGAACCAAACATTTATTGGTAGTGCTCATCAGACCGCTGGACGATTCAACCGACGGCTGATCTCATCGGCTGAAATAGTGGTTTGAACGCAGAACTCGATACCGCGTCTTTGAGTATAAGGTTAAAACCTCTCATGCAGCTCAAACATGTGTCGAACGTGTCGGTCAGTCGTGATAGTGTACGGGCACCACCGAATACGATTATCTACGTGGAGACGGGGGCAGCGATAAATGAGACGAGTGATCGTTTGCTCCTCACCCTCCAGTTGCGCCTGTGCCGTACATCCTTCATGCAATTTGGCGAATGTGGTGTTGTTAGGAAGCCTGGTATAAATGTTGTTTGGACCCATAAAAAAGACACCATCTTCTTCCCTGTGCATAACACTGGCCTGACAGTGAAGTGTACAGAAGTGGTTGATGACTCTTTGCGGTATGACTTGTTGTGGTGGGGGTGAGGGTGGTCGCAGAAGATGAAGGATTTCTTCCGGAGTGCGTGTTGTGTCCACATACAACTCCAAAAGACTACGTCCCATTGGAACGTTAGCATGGGCTTCCATCATTGCGCCCACGTCGTCGTCGCTTTGGATCTCCATGGAAGAATAATGGAAAGTACCGTCATCGGAACAATTGTACTTTCTGTAACGAATATGAGCCACGTCTTTACGCCACCCCCCTCTGGCCGTATCTTCCTCTCAGCCTTCTCCTTGAGTTGGGAGAATGTGATGTCCTTATTCATCCTACATAAGATATGATTACGACAACGAAAAACAACACCATGTTCATCGGTGGTTACAGTTCCACTGTTGTCATCCCTAATTTTGTCCGCCTAGTTTCAAAACCCTAGTTTTCAGCAAAAATAAATAATTTTGTGAGTGATGCATTATTTGAGAAAGGGTTTAGGGTATTTACCCAAGCATTCTAAGGTTTTCAAAATCATTTTTGAGAAATTAAGGAATTTTGGGGCATTTAAAAGGGGCATTGTTTGGTCAATTTCAATTTAATAAATTTTTGCTAGTTGAAAATCCAATTAATTAATTTTTGGGAATTTATTTAATGAAATTGTATTATTTTGAACAAAAAAATAAAAAAATAAAGAAAATCATTTTTCAAATTGTGCGCATATTTTATATGTGTAGTAAAAAAATCAAGTTCAAATTAATTCAAGAAAGCATTTCAAAAAAATAGTACAACGAATATTCCCAAAAATTATATGATAGGATTTTTGTTGGCAATTTTGGTCATCTCTCATTTTCAAAAATGGCATATTCTTCAAGATACCTTGTATATGGCTCAAAATGGTTAGATTTATGTACAATTATCTTGAAAGGAATAATCAAAATTGAGAGGATAATTGGAAGGTTCATGTATAGTACAATAGTACAATTGCCAACTTGCAAAACTTGGGCACCACTCTCATTGCTTGGCTGAATATCTACCCCTTCATTCCCCTCTCATTTTGCATTTTTTTGCCCCTCATCAAGGTGTGTTTCAATCCTCACCCTTGATTCAAAATTAAAATGCAATCCTAGAATGAGATGAGGTACACAATGACCTAAATGCCCCTAAACCTAATTGCACATTATATATACCCTCATATCCTCACCTCTCACAAGTTTTTGCACACAATTCACACTCAAAAACCTAGCCTCTCCTCTTCTCCCTTCTTGGCCGAATACCCCTCTTCATTCCCTCACCTCATTTCTTCACTTTTTCACTTCAAATCAACATTCTAGTCCTAAATCCTTCATCATCCTTGCATTCTCTTCAAAGATCCATCTTCAAATCTCAAGAATCAAGCTCAAGATTGAAGATTAGAGGGTTGATTCAAGTGGTTTAGTGTTCATTCACCTTATTTCTTTCGCTATTCTAGCTTGGAGTTGAGGTATACTCTCAATCTTAGCATCATGAAAATTTTAGCATCAAAAATGTAGATCATCAATCTATTTTTGCATATCAAGCATTTCTTTGCATTTTAGTGCTCTATTTTATGTTGAAATGTTGATATAATTGTTGTTGTTGAATGAGAGATGTGTTTCAAGCATTTTGACAAACACTTTGGGAGGTTTGGATGCTTGAAATGCATCTCTCTCTTGGAATAAATTGTGTGTTTGTGCTATTTTCATTTTGTGCTTGCATTTTCATGAATAAAATTGTGATTTGGGCTTATGTTTCATTTCGCATATTGTAGAAAAATTAGAGTTTGTGTGATTTTAGTGCATTCCTTTGCTTAATCATGTGAATCCTTGCCAAAAAGTTTGATCTATGTCATTTGCTTGCATGATTTTGTTGCTTTCAAAGAATAAAATGAGGTTTTAGCTCTATGTTGGTGTCGCATTTCATGAGATAATTAGGGATTGTGCTTGTTTTTGTTGCTTGCTTTGAAAATCATGTTTGTGTTGATGATTTGGTAAGAGGATTTGACATTATGGACTTGTGCATATCCCAAGTGTTAAAGATTACCTAAAGGGATTCAACACCTTAATTGCATATGCTTGCTAAATAAAATGTCAAATTGATTTTTCATGGCTTGCTAATGATCTTACTTGAGGCAAATTCCCTTTCCAACTTATTCCTTTCATGTGGTTGATTGTAGAAATATGCTAAATGTTGATGCCATCAAAATGATACCACATTGTTGCTTATGTCAAATGTTGATGTGAAATCCCTAGGATTTTGCAAGTGATTCATTAAATGTTTGAATTCACTTGTGCTTTGTAACTTCCTTGCCTACTCACATGTTGTGTCATAAATGCCTAGTTAGGTTCATTCACTTGCCTATTCATGCATCTTCAATAAGATGTTCAATTTAGGTTCATTCACTTGCCTATTCATGCATTTTGCAAAAATGTTTAATTTAGGTTCATCTTGCCTAGCATCTTCAATAAGATGTGCAATCTAGGTTCATTCTCTTGCCTATTCATGCATTTTTGCCAAAATGTTCAACTTGGGTTCATTCTTTGCCTATCTATGTATTGTGACATGATATGTGTAGTCTAGGTTCATCTTTGCCTATTCATGCATTGTGTATTCAACTGTTGTAATGAGATGTTTTCAACATGAAAGGGTAAGTTGCAAATTGTGTCTATGTTGTTGCTTGCTTGATAACATGATTTCAATGAATGTGCTATGCTTGCATCTATGAACTTTCTTGCATTCATTGTTTTCTTTTCTAAACAACTTGACATGAAAATGGTTACTAGTTTAGATCATTGCATGAATTGTAGTTTAGCAATTCGCATTTTGGTTATTGACTTGGAACTTGATTGAAAATGTTCTACTAGTTTTCCAAAACTCTTTTCCAAAAATCAAATTGCTTTCAAACTTCTTTTCTAAACTATGTCTTTAACAAATTAAGACCAATTTCTTTTCCAAGCTTAAACCCTAAGTTCTTCATAAACAAAATCATTAGTGGCCACTCGAAGCCTTTGCTTGTTTGATCACTAATAGGAGTTATTAGTGGTAGTCACTCGAAGCCTTTGCTTGTTTGATTATCATGAAAGCTCCCAAACCTTAAATACATGCGAACCCAATTCAATTCCAAAAACAACACGAGTCATTAGTGGTAATTGTCCTAAGCCTTTGCTAGATGATTATCACCGATGCTCGCCTCATTTGCAAAAAAGGATAAAATAAAAACGTTGTTACTTATAATCACTCGAAGCCATTGTTGCACCCCGAAAAAAATCCAGTTTGGACCTTTCATCGTACAACGTGAAAATTTGTGAAGCCGCCATCAACATTTTTTATTTAGGGACCAAAACATTGAAAAAGGGTCCTTTTTAAGGCGGGGTGGTCCTTTGAGAACTAGAGATGTAGGTTCGGGGGTCGGTTAGGTGTGGGGAAGGTATTAGCATCCCACACCTCCTTTCTACCGAAAGGGAACCTTTAACTTGATGTGCGGTTTGGACAGAGTTGATTTGAAACAATTCGTTCTACTTCTTTTTTATTTGAGAAAAGTGTTTTTGAAAACGGGGGAAAAGAAGAATCTTTTTATTATTTTTTAAAAGTGTGCTTGACGGGATATGACCCGCTCCTACGTATCTCCCGGTGCGATGGAGAATTCAAAGCTTACGTAGTTCTCTTTAGTCGAGGAACTTTGTGTTGGTGTTTTTTATTGTAGGGGTTTTCGGTCCTAGACTGTACAGTCCACTAGACCTAGAACAAAGGCAACCCCGCCTGTACAGACGACGTGCCCCCTACTTATTGAAAATGGTTTGAATTACTTGAAGAAAGGATTTGTTGTGAGGTTGATTACTTTTATTTGAGCAAGTATCTTAGGCTCGCCCGAACTGTACAGCTCGCTAACCCTAAGACGCTAACCAATACCGGATGTACATCCGACTCGATTCCTTACTCATTTTTTTTAAAAAGGGTTCAAGTTGTTAATTACTTGTTTTGATTCTCATAAGTATCCCAAGATGTTTGAACTGTACAGCTCCGATCTTAGGACGCTAGACAACACCGGCCGTACGTCCGACTTGCCTCCTTATGAGTTTTCAATGAGGTTTATTGTTGATCTTAGAAAAAATTTGATTTTTATAGAAAAACAATTTGAAGAAAAGTTTTAATTTGGAAAATAATTTGGAAAAAGAAATGACTTGAAGAAGAGAGGAAGAGAATTGGAGGGTGATATTGATCACAAAAGTTTGTTTGGATGGCGTGGCATCCAAAAGAAAAAGAAGTAGAGAATTCAAATCAATTTCCAAATCAAGAACCAAAGTGTAAACTTTAACAAGTTGCAAGCAAAACAATCAACAATGCAAGCGTAAGCATATACAATTAAGGGGGTGAATCCCTTTAGGTAATCTTTAACACTTGGGATATGTACAAGTGCATAAGTGTTAAATCCTCTTACCAAATCATCAACACAAACATGATTTTCAAAGCAAGCAACAAAAACAAGCACAAACCCTAATTATCTCATGAAATGGGACACCAACATAGAGCTAAAACCTCATTTTATTCTTTGAAAGCAACAAAATCATGCAAGCAAATGACATAGATCAAACTTTTTGGCAAGGATTCACATGATTAAGCAAAGGAATGCACTAAGATCACACAAATTCTAATTTTTCTACAATATGCGAAATGAAACATAATCCCAAATCACAATTTTATTCATGAAAATGCAAGCACAAAATGAAAATAGCACAAACACACAATTTATTCCAAAAGAGAGAGATGCATTTCAAGCATCCAAACCTCCCAAAGTGTTTGTCAAAATGCTTGAAACACATCTCTCATTCAACAACAACAATTATATCAACATTTCAACATAAAATAGAGCACTAAAATGCAAAGAAATGCTTGATATGCAAAAATAGATTGATGATCTACATTTTTTATGCTAAAATTTTGATGATGTTAAGATTGAGAGTATACCTCAACTCCAAGCTAGAATAGCAAAAGAAATAAGGTGAATGAACACTAAACCACTTGAATCAACCCTCTAATCTTCAATCTTGAGCTTGATTCTTGAGATTTGAAGATGGATCTTTGAAGAGAATGCAAGGATGATGAAGGATTTAGGACTAGAATGTTGATTTGAAGTGAAAAAGTGAAGAAATGAGGTGAGGGAATGAGGAGGTGTATTCGGCCAAAAAGGGAGAAGAGGAGAGGCTAGGTTTTTGAGTGTGAATTGTGAGCCAAAACCTTGTGAGAGGTGAGGATATGAGGGTATATATAATGTGCAATTAGGTTTAGGGGCATTTAGGTCATTGTGCATCTCATCTCACTCTAGGATTGCATTTAAAATTTGAATGGAGGGTGAGGATTGAAACACACATGATGAGGGACAAAAAAAATGCAAAATGAGAGGGAAATGAAGGGGGGTGAATTCGAAATAGCAAGGGAGAGTGGTGCCCAAGTTTTGCAAGTTGTCATCTTGTACTATTGTACTATTATATGACCATTCTATTATCCCTTCATTTTTGATTATTCTTCTTAGGATAATTGTACAAAAATACACCCAATTTAGGCCACATACTAGGAATCTTAGGAATATGCCATTTTATGAGATCACCATGACCAAAAATATCATAAAAACCTCATCTTGAAATTTTTGTAGAATATTCCTTTTTGATGCCTTTTTTGAATTTGAATTTTTATGCAATTGCGTGCATGTATGCGCAAAAAATATATGACCAAGGGTGTCTTGCTTCAAATAAATTTCTCTAAAATTGCACAATGATTTTTGATGAAAAAAATATCTTATTTTTAGAAAATGACCAAAATACCCTTTTGCCCTAAAAACTCAAAAAATGCATGCACAATGTTCTTCACACTCTTCAAAATACGCCACACTTCTTAATTTATTTATTTTTGTTGAGAATTAGGGTTTTGACCTAGGCGGACAAAATTAGGGTATGACAGCTGCCCCTCTTTATTTGGATTTTAACAAGGAATATGAATTGGCCGAAACATATTCCGAGGCAAAATAGAAATAAAGAATTCAGAAATTATACCAATTTTGTCTACTTAGAGAAACCAGAATTTTCCTTTTTCTTTTTTTCTCTTTTTTGTTCCTTTTTGAAATATGATACAAATGCAATGAAAAGATTTTTTTTTTTTTTTTTTTGGAATCAATTGGTGCCAACCCTCAATAAGCCAGCGAAAGCAGTAAAGAAAGCAAAAAAAAAAAAAAGGGTGCCGGCCCTCATTAAGCCGGCGAAGGAGGCCGCCAAAGCCTTTTAACGAATCGCGAACGATCCGAGTTTGCACTTGGGCCTGGGGAGCACGTGGGCTCAAAGGGGTGGTCTTTCGAGCGACCGGGGGAGGGTACTATATCAAGTCTAGATCTCGATATTTCCCTAGGACTGCGCCATGTTTTAGGCCAACACAGCTATCCTTTTCGACTGGACCTATTGAGGTCAGGGGGACTTACTCGCAGCTCGAATACGAAGTGAAGTCAATCTTCTGGGGGACACGTGGGTCCAAAGGGGATTTGAAAATCCAATTGGTTTTCTTCAGTTGGTCAATGCTGCCGCACCGATCCAGGGTACCTGCATACGTTAGTTGATGCAAGGAATGGTGCATGAATGCAAGTTTTTCTTACCTTAGTGGTGATCGAACGAACACGAGTTTCGTAGGATCGACCATCGACGACTTGAGCTGTTACTAGCAGATAGCAACTTATTTGGATGCAGAAAAATTTAGCAAAGACATGGATATTCATGAAATGCTCCTTATTCTTTTTTCGATGAATGCACAAGAGGTGGATATGCAAATGTAATGCAAATGTATGTTATGCAAAGGCAGGTTATGCGAATGCACGTGATGCAATGAATGTTTTTAATTTTCTTTTAGCATAGGGACTTTAGGATTATTGAGTGATCTATTCAAGCGTCCTATCGTGACGACTATGACTATTTATTAAGAATGCCTCTTTTTGTTTTGAAAACTGATTTAATGTTTGATGTGATGATGATAAATGCTATGGAATGTCTGTGTTCTTTTGCTTTTATTGTGATGAATGTGGATGATGCGAATGTAATGCTTTGAATAACATGAAATGCCTACATGCATGAGGAGGATGAATGATTGGAGTATTTAAACATTTTCGTAAACATTTTTATGATGATGAGACACGAGACTTTGAATGCAAGGAATTGAGATGGCTATGGACCATTCTTTGGAAAAACTAGATTTGATTCAAACTCTGGTGTTCTCAAGGTTTTTATTAACAAGCTCACTTATTTTCCTTTCCATTTCCATGATGACTGAACTTTAAACACCACATGATCAATTTGTATTCTCTCTCTGAAGCATTGACTAGTAAGTATGCATAAGAGTGCAGATGTGGACGAGTGAGTCAGTTAACTTGGGATTGGTTTAGGACAGTGAGTTGAGAGACTGCCCCGACAGGAATTTATGGATGTGAATGACTTTAGGGAGAACTCTGCTCATTTGAGCGGGAGTGAACAGTTATGGAAATGCCCCACTTTAGAATGACAATTTCAAATGGGTTCTTTGAGTGGGTTTGTGAAAGGGGATGAAGTTATGGTACTGGTTATGAACTGAGGGTGGTATATGAATGGGATGGACAATGAACAAACTTTCCCAAGACCAGGGTGGGTGGGTGGTGAAGAGAATGCCCCAACTTTTGGATCTGAGTGGTGTTCTCAGTGCAAATCTTTGGTTCTCTATGAATGTCTTGACTTTTGGCATGAAAGAAGCCTCACTTGGTGATCACTAAACCTTGTTTTAATATTTGGTGCAAATCTTTTCCTTTGGGCCTGAGACATGAGGACCATCTAGGGTAATAGCAATGCCAGAGCCGCGCATAAGTTTGCTTGCCATTTGAAGTGATTGTGCCCGCGTTTGTTTTTTGCCAATTCATTTATTTGAGGGATCCCCTCTTTTCTGTGATTTTCAGAAATTTCGCAATGATTGTAATGCTTTTTGACTCATGCACAGGTTTCACAATTCAGTATCATCAATCATAAAAACATTTATTTTAAAACAAAGAGACAGAATAAGTGAAGATAAAAGACACGAAAAGCAAACACATGGAAGAAAAAGTTGAATTCTTATTGTTATGGAAACTGGACGTGCAGAAGGTCACGCCAATTGAAAGTACATTGAAAAAAAATTTAAACTGGAAAAATACAAGAAAAAGGGGAAGCAGATCTTGTGTTTTTTCTTTTGAAGTAACGATGCCAATCGTCCATACTCATGACCTTGATCACCCCTTTATCCAAACTTTTGGGAGTGCTGATTGCCTTTTTCATTTCAAGTCCAAGTTTTCTGACCCTAATTTTTGCCTGGATCGCCCTTTGCGGGTTTTCAATCCACCGGGTCGCTCTGGTTTTGCCTAGGCCGCCCTTTGCGGGTTTTCAACCTAGCGAGCTGATTCTTACTTGGCTCATCTTTCTCTTTTTTCATTTATTTCTTTAGGCATACTCCTTTCTGACTGCATCTGAATTTACTGGAAACTGGGGTTTTCTTTTCTTGCATCCCATTTTGCGAGAATTAAAGGCCCCTCCGGAGAATAAGTTCTTCGTCTTCATGATACTGGGTTCATCTCCATGGGAATCCCTTTCGAGGTTCATGATCTTTTTGAGCATTGAGTCTTCTTTGAAATTGTTGAAGATGAGCTTTCTTCGGTTTGAGCTTTCTCTTATTCTTCTTCTGACATAAGACAAATGTACTTTGGTTTGATAAGGCTCAATGAAAGTATTACTTCCATCATATGGGGTTTGCCCCTGTTAGAGTGTAAAACGAAGCCTGATTTCCATGAAGGTCATCATCGTCCTTGATATCCTTTGTTGATTGTCTCTAACTGCCCCATTTTTAGGGTGGCGTAGGGAGGGATCATGATGCTTGACCTGGAGTCTTCATACTGTCATTTGTGACTACCTTAGCTTGGAAAGCTGCGCAATAGACCGAACTTTGGTAATTACAGACTTTGTTATAATGGCAAGTGTCTTATGTCAGAATGGTGATTTACACAAACTTGTTGATTCATTGCTCTTTATCATGGCGTCAATCCTCTCCTTTGCTCAAATTGATCATGTCACTTGATTCCTCATGAGGACGGACCACTTTGTTCTCTTATTCTTGCACAACAGCTTGATTGCAAATCTGATGGTGGAGTCTGAGGAAGGACTGAGGGTTTGTGGAGGGCGGGATGACGAGGTCGAGGTAGTGTTTGCAGTTTTATGAAAGGAGAGATGTATAGGAATGATGAAGTGTTTGAAGGTTTATGGAAGAAAGGGTGGTCATACACAACAAGGTGTAGGAAGGTTCATTGAGACAAGGATCTCTTACGCTTTATGGCCAAATGTATCAGCTCACAACTCATATTTCTTTCGTCTCTTTTTCCCTTGTTTTTTCATTTTTGGGATTTTCATTTTTTGAATCTGTTCTTTTTTGTTTCATTTTTTCTGATTTTTTCCTTTTTTGCTTTTGAGTTGAGTGAGCTGATAAAAGTGATACACTATTTTTGGATATTTGAAGTGATCCTTGTCTGGGGTGATTGGAGAGATAATGGCAATGAAACCCCTGCAGCGGTTGGAGGATGCTTGATTGGGTTCTGGTATTAACTGGGGTGACAGGAGGTTCAAAGGGAGGAGCAAATGAGATGGGTTGATTTCGTAGAAGGGCCATTGGTAGTGAGGAAGGTGGCGATGGCAGGCATTTGGTTATGAATTTTTTTTTTGTGATGGGGTACTTGTAATGGGAAATGGGAAAGTTGGTTGATCTGAGGAAGGGAAAGGGTTTGGTCGCGAAAGAGGTTCGCTTGTAACATTTGTTTGGTTTCCTCAGCATTGCTCCACTTTGCTTGAACTTGTGCTTTGACTTCATTGCCCAACCTAGTTGTGGCATCATAAATTTCTACAGCCTTAGCCAATTCTTCACTTATTAACTCCGAAGAAACATCCCAGTTGTCTTCAGCCTCTCTCTCAGTTTGGTTAATCGGGTAATCAGAGTCACAATATGAACCATTGGCGTCGTTGTTTTCAAAGATTATTTTCATTTATTATTATTTTTGATCCGCGTTGGGAGGAATTGAAAAGCAAATAACAGACACATGACAAAATGAAAGAAAGAAATTTTATTGAGGAATTCAAAATAACATTTTATTGATGATGATACTAAAAGGAAACATGTGTGCCCTTATTGAAATATCCTAAGGCCTTGGGCAGAGCCAAAGGATTGCATTACAGAAAATTGTTTTGAACTGAAAAACTACATGAAAATCAACAATCACTCATAAATGCTATGAAATGCATGACAAAGACACAAATGTTTTGATGATGCCGCTTTCACCACTTCAACCCTCTTCAACAACTGCTATCCTTGCTTAATAGTCCACAGACCCTGAGAACTTGATCCTTCCCCCCTTCTCAAAAGTTAACTGCTTGGAATCAATGAAGCCCTGAACCAAACTTTTCAAAAGATAGCAATTTTCAGCAGAATGCCCAATTGCCCCAGCATGGAGCTCGCAAGTGACTTCTGGATTGTACCCGCTTGGGAATGGAGGTTGAACTGATCTCATCTTGCGAGGAGTGATCCATCCATGACTGATTAGATAGCTGCATAGGTCGGCGTATGACACGGGGATGGGGCGGGATCAAACTTGGATGGAGAATGATGATAAGGGAAGGAAACTGACAGACTCAAACAAGAGAAACTGCACATGGCATGCACGCCCACTAGAAGAATGCTTCGTAGAGAGTTAACATTGGTTAAAAAATTTTTTTTGATGAACTGTTTCAGTCTTTTATCATGGAATGGATGAGATGCAATGCCTTTTTTGAAGAAGATGCAAATGAACTGTTGATTTGAAAAATTGAGTGCCTTGGAACATCTTGAGTTTGCAAATAAGTAAGGGTAAACTTTTTCAACAGATTATTTTGCAAAAGCGTCTCGTCTCTCATCACAACTTTTTTATTTGGTTTATGCAATGTATGAATGAACAAATCATGATAAGCAAATGCATGAAAAATGACCACTTGAAAAGTGTAATTATTCTAAAGGAGATTTTTTTGTTTGTTTTTGATGCAAGATGAAATACGAAACTCCAATGCATTTTTGGATGATGCAAGATGCAAGAATGATATCTTTTCAAAATGATTTTTATTATTTAGAGGCACGGCAAGATCTGAAATACCAATGCCCCTTTTTGCGAAAATGATGACGTGAGGCAACCAATTGTCGTTACTCTGAGTAACTTGCATGAAACATTGAGTGGATCCTGACTCAATACTTCACGTAATATACTGAAATGCTTCGACATTTGGTTGACTCCACTTATTCACTTTATTTGAAAACAAACTGCGCCTGATTGGGTCAAAGTGCCCCGATATCGTAGAGTATCATCTCAAATTTGTAGTGCACAAACAAATTTGAGATATTACCCTTCATCATTCAAAGATGCACTTCTACCCATGGAACGATTGCATAAGGAGTTTCTCTTATTTCATTTCATTTTTTTTGGAAAATGATTTAGAAAATGATTTTAAAAATGATTTGAAGATGCAAGTGATTTATTGAAAAAAAAAATTAGAAAAAGGTGCTTTATTTGGGGAAAAAGGTTTTTAGAAAAAGGTGCTTTATTTGGGGAAAAAGGTTTTTAGAAAAAGGTGCTTGACGGGTATGACCCGCTCCTACGTATCCCCATTGTGATGAGGAATCAAAGCTACGTAGTTCTTCTTCGTCTTTTTTCTGACATAATGCTTATGAGGTTAATGAAATGATGCATAAATGCTACATTGGCTCGACGCCCACATTATTTGCTGAAGGTTTTTGTACATGATTATGGATGACTGAAATGCTTATGCTATGCAGATGGTAATTGTTTTTTTCGTTTTCATTTTTTCTTATGCAATGAAATGAAATGCATGATACTCTCAATTATTTTTAAAATGCACAAGAGACGTGATTTTTATTAAATGAAACTATATGCAAAATGAGAGGTTCACATATTTATATGCAAGGGAAAATAACAATGCACGAGAGATGTTTCTAAAAAATGTTTTTTTTTATATGCGAGAAAGTGCATGATACTCGCAATTTTTAATGCATGAAAAATCATGATCTTCACTGGATGAAGATGTATGCAAAAGGAAATGAGTAAAAAAATTATTTATAATGCAAAGGCTTTCAAAAGCCGGAAATTCACACTTTTTTTTTTGATAATTTTTTTTCGGTTTATTTGCAAAAATATTTTATTTAGCATGGATGCAGGGGTATGAAGCTCCTTTGTGTCCTACCAAGGTTTCTTAGAGACAGGATCTATGGCTAATTCACGGGTACACACTTCAAGGTTAGCACTAAAAGAAGGACCCTAAATAAGGTTCCTAGAGCCAACGACCTCATCTGAGACCACCGATCACAGGGCCGTACGTCCAAGTGATGGTATCATCAAACAAAGCCAAACTCTAGGTGAAGTCTTTGCAACCACCCAACAAGACGTACGTCCAGTGAGCAGCCACTAATGACTTCGTTCTAGCCTAAGATATGCTCTAGCTCGGGTATAGGGCTGTCTCACCAAGAAATATAAGGGTAAAAAGAGTGAAACGTGTGTGTAGGAGCACAACGACAAACATACCCCCCCCCCCCCCCCCCCCCCCCCCCCCACCTGCAAAGAAAATCCAGAAACAGTCCATACAAAGAGTCGTCTACCCTAGGGTTTTGCAAGCATATATCATTTCAATACAAACAAGTAAACTAACCTAGGGTTCCAACAACAATCATATGCACTGCTTACCTCAAGAAAGGGAGCCAAGAAGAGGGGTCATAATAGAATCGGGGGAATGCATGAACTTACCTTGAAGAAAGGGAGCAAAGAAGAAGGGATCATAGTAGAATTAGGGGAATGATGGATGAGCTTACCTTGAAGAAAAGGGAGCAAAGAAGAAGGGGACATGGTGATTGGAGAAATGCATGATCATATTAAACATATAAACAAAAGAAGATGAAAGGAGAAGAAGGAACAAGAAGTGAACATAGAAGAAGAAGAGTCAAATGCACATGAATGCAACATAACAACACGAGAATGCAAGAGAGCATTCAAACATCAGAAAGAGAGAAGAAAAAAGAAGGAGAATAAAAGAGAGAAATAGAACAATCACATTCAAATCAAACAATTAAACCGCACATCAAGTTAATTAGGCCTGACCCTCGTTTTAAAAAAGAAAGTCCCCAGTGGAGTCGCCAGCTGTTGCACCCCGAAAGATCCGGATTGGACCTTTCATCGTACAACGTGAAAATTTGTGAAGCCGCCATCAACATTTTTTATTTAGGGACCAAAACATTGAAAAAGGGTCCTTTTTAAGGCGGGTGGTCCTTTGAGAACTAGAGATGTAGGTTCGGGGGTCGGTTAGGTGTGGGGAAGGTATTAGCATCCCACACCTCCTTTCTACCGAAAGGGAACCTTTAACTTGATGTGCGGTTTGGACAGAGTTGATTTGAAACAATTCGTTCTACTTCTTTTTTATTTGAGAAAAGTGTTTTTGAAAACGGGGGAAAAGAAGAATCTTTTTATTATTTTTTAAAAGTGTGCTTGACGGGATATGACCCGCTCCTACGTATCTCCCGGTGCGATGGAGAATTCAAAGCTTACGTAGTTCTCTTTAGTCAAGGAACTTTGTGTTGGTGTTTTTTATTGTAGGGGTTTTCGGTCCTAGACTGTACAGTCCACTAGACCTAGAACAAAGGCAACCCCGCCTGTACAGACGACGTGCCCCCTACTTATTGAAAATGGTTTGAATTACTTGAAGAAAAGGATTTGTTGTGAGGTTGATTACTTTTATTTGAGCAAGTATCTTAGGCTCGCCCGAACTGTACAGCTCGCTAACCCTAAGACGCTAACCAATACCGGATGTACATCCGACTCGATTCCTTACTCATTTTTTTTTAAAAAAGGGTTCAAGTTGTTAATTACTTGTTTTGATTCTCATAAGTATCCCAAGATGTTTGAACTGTACAGCTCCGATCTTAGGACGCTAGACAACACCGGCCGTACGTCCGACTTGCCTCCTTATGAGTTTTCAAAGAGGTTTATTGTTGATCTTAGAAAAAATTTGATTGCTATAGAAAAACAATTTGAAGAAAAGTTTTAATTTGGAAAATAATTTGGAAAAAGAAATGACTTGAAGAAGAGAGGAAGAGAATTGGAGGGTGATATTGATCACAAAAGTTTGTTGGGATGGCGTGGCATCCAAAAGAAAAAGAAGTAGAGAATTCAAATCAATTTCCAAATCAAGAACCAAAGTGTAAACTTTAACAAGTTGCAAGCAAAACAATCAACAATGCAAGCGTAAGCATATACAATTAAGGGGTTGAATCCCTTTAGGTAATCTTTAACACTTGGGATATGTACAAGTGCATAAGTGTTAAATCCTCTTACCAAATCATCAACACAAACATGATTTTCAAAGCAAGCAACAAAAACAAGCACAAATCCTAATTATCTCATGAAATGCGACACCAACATAGAGCTAAAACCTCATTTTATTCTTTGAAAGCAACAAAATCATGCAAGCAAATGACATAGATCAAACTTTTTGGCAAGGATTCACATGATTAAGCAAAGGAATGCACTAAGATCACACAAATTCTAATTTTTCTACAATATGCGAAATGAAACATAATCCCAAATCACAATTTTATTCATGAAAATGCAAGCACAAAATGAAAATCACAAACACACAATTTATTCCAAAAGAGAGAGATGCATTTCAAGCATCCAAACCTCCCAAAGTGTTTGTCAAAATGCTTGAAACACATCTCTCATTCAACAACAACAATTATATCAACATTTCAACATAAAATAGAGCACTAAAATGCAAAGAAATGCTTGATATGCAAAAATAGATTGATGATCTACATTTTTTATGCTAAAATTTTGATGATGTTAAGATTGAGAGTATACCTCAACTCCAAGCTAGAATAGCAAAAGAAATAAGGTGAATGAACACTAAACCACTTGAATCAACCCTCTAATCTTCAATCTTGAGCTTGATTCTTGAGATTTGAAGATGGATCTTTGAAGAGAATGCAAGGATGATGAAGGATTTAGGACTAGAATGTTGATTTGAAGTGAAAAAGTGAAGAAATGAGGTGAGGGAATGAGGAGGTGTATTCGGCCAAAAAGGGAGAAGAGGAGAGGCTAGGTTTTTGAGTGTGAATTGTGAGCCAAAACCTTGTGAGAGGTGAGGATATGAGGGTATATATAATGTGCAATTAGGTTTAGGGGCATTTAGGTCATTGTGCATCTCATCTCACTCTAGGATTGCATTTAAAATTTGAATGGAGGGTGAGGATTGAAACACACATGATGAGGGACAAAAAAAATGCAAAATGAGAGGGAAATGAAGGGGGGTGAATTCGAAATAGCAAGGGAGAGTGGTGCCCAAGTTTTGCAAGTTGTCATCTTGTACTATTGTACTATTATATGACCATTCTATTATCCCTTCATTTTTGATTATTCTTCTTAGGATAATTGTACAAAAATACACCCAATTTAGGCCACATACTAGGAATATTAGGAATATGTCATTTTATGAGATCACCATGACCAAAAATATCATAAAAACCTCATCTTGAAATTTTTGTAGAATATTCCTTTTTGATGCCTTTTTTGAATTTGAATTTTTATGCAATTGCGTGCATGTATGCGCAAAAAATATATGACCAAGGGTGTCTTGCTTCAAATAAATTTCTCTAAAATTGCACAATGATTTTTGATGAAAAAAATATCTTATTTTTAGAAAATGACCAAAATACCCTTTTGCCCTAAAAACTCAAAAAATGCATGCACAATGTTCTTCACACTCTTCAAAATACGCCACACTTCTTAATTTATTTATTTTTGTTGAGAATTAGGGTTTTGACCTAGGCGGACAAAATTAGGGTATGACAGCTGCCCCTCTTTATTTGGATTTTAACAAGGAATATGAATTGGCCGAAACATATTCCGAGGCAAAATAGAAATAAAGAATTCAGAAATTATACCAATTTTGTCTACTTAGAGAAACCAGAATTTTCCTTTTTCTTTTTTTCTCTTTTTTGTTCCTTTTTGAAATATGATACAAATGCAATGAAAAGATTTTTTTTTTTTTTTTGGAATCAATTGGTGCCAACCCTCAATAAGCCAGCGAAAGCAGTAAAGAAAGCAAAAAAAAAAAAAGGGTGCCGGCCCTCATTAAGCCGGCGAAGGAGGCCGCCAAAGCCTTTTAACGAATCGCGAACGATCCGAGTTTGCACTTGGGCCTGGGGAGCACGTGGGCTCAAAGGGGTGGTCTTTCGAGCGACCGGGGGAGGGTACTATATCAAGTCTAGATCTCGATATTTCCCTAGGACTGCGCCATGTTTTAGGCCAACACAGCTATCCTTTTCGACTGGACCTATTGAGGTCAGGGGGACTTACTCGCAGCTCGAATACGAAGTGAAGTCAATCTTCTGGGGGACACGTGGGTCCAAAGGGGATTTGAAAATCCAATTGGTTTTCTTCAGTTGGTCAATGCTGCCGCACCGATCCAGGGTACCTGCATACGTTAGTTGATGCAAGGAATGGTGCATGAATGCAAGTTTTTCTTACCTTAGTGGTGATCGAACGAACACGAGTTTCGTAGGATCGACCATCGACGACTTGAGCTGTTACTAGCAGGTAGCAACTTATTTGGATGCAGAAAAATTTAGCAAAGACATGGATATTCATGAAATGCTCCTTATTCTTTTTTCGATGAATGCACAAGAGGTGGATATGCAAATGTAATGCAAATGTATGTTATGCAAAGGCAGGTTATGCGAATGCACGTGATGCAATGAATGTTTTTAATTTTCTTTTAGCATAGGGACTTTAGGATTATTGAGTGATCTATTCAAGCGTCCTATCGTGACGACTATGACTATTTATTAAGAATGCCTCTTTTTGTTTTGAAAACTGATTTAATGTTTGATGTGATGATGATAAATGCTATGGAATGTCTGTGTTCTTTTGCTTTTATTGTGATGGATGTGGATGATGCGAATGTAATGCTTTGAATAACATGAAATGCCTACATGCATGAGGAGGATGAATGATTGGAGTATTTAAACATTTTCGTAAACATTTTTATGATGATGAGACACGAGACTTTGAATGCAAGGAATTGAGATGGCTATGGACCATTCTTTGGAAAAACTAGATTTGATTCAAACTCTGGTGTTCTCAAGGTTTTTATTAACAAGCTCACTTATTTTCCTTTCCATTTCCACGATGACTGAACTTTAAACACCACATGATCAATTTGTATTCTCTCTCTGAAGCATTGACTAGTAAGTATGCATAAGAGTGCAGATGTGGACGAGTGAGTCAGTTAACTTGGGATTGGTTTAGGACAGTGAGTTGAGAGACTGCCCCGACAGGAAGAAAAGAAGAAAAGATGTAGAACAAAGCGTTTCAAATCAACAGTCAAAAACCACACACTAAATTAAAGGTTCCCTTTCGGTAGAAAGGATGTGTGGGGTGCTAATACCTTCCCCACACATAACCGACCTTCGAACCTACATCTCTCGTTTTCAAAAGACCAATCGCCTAAAAGGATTTTTCCAATGTTTTTTTCCTAAATTAAAATATTGGTGGCGGCTTCATTGTTTTTCCCGTTGTACGAAGAAGGATCCAAACCGGATTTTTCGGGGTGCATACAACTGTGATGAAGTGCGGTTAGGAATTTGTCATTTGAGTACTGGGTTGGGCACAACTGTCATTCCATTTCAGTGGTTTGGGAAGAACTAGAGAAAAGAAGATTAATCAGAAATATAGGTTGTGGGTAAACTGTTGGTGTGAATTTAGGTGTAATGTGAGAATGTATTTATAATATGGGTGATTGTATGTAAGCCGTTGATTTTGGATGATCTTAACCGTTGATTTTAGGGTTTAGTGTCGGCAAAATCTAGGTCGTTAAATAGTGTCGGCAAAATCTAGGCCGTTAAATAGTATTGCCAAAATCTAGGTCGTCAGGAGTGCAGTCTGCACAATGCACGCTTTAACAGTGCACTCTGCACCATGCACACTGTAACAGTGCACTCTGCACAATGCATACTTTAACATAAATTAAATATAGAAAGAAATCAACACATTTATTTTCATTGATAAAAAAACTCTTGACATAGAATGAAGACAAGATTACAACATTCGAACAACTTAGTATGAATATAATACTTAATTATCCCATTGTTCTACATTTCGGTTATGCCCCTCATTTCTACAAAGACCACATCTCTTAGTGCGATTAGTCCTTTCTGTTTGATCCATCTCAATACGGATACGAGTAGAATTTGGGCAACCCTTTTTTTCTCTCCGCATATTTGGATCATGTTGCAATTCAATTCCATTGAATTCTGGCCAGGACAACTCAATTGGTAATGCTGGAAACTCCACAAAGTATGTTTTGAAAACATAATTCAGTGTGTATTGTGGAGGCACAAAGAACATGTGGTCATAATGAATTTTTGAAGATGCTGCAATGACATGTGAACAAGGATAGTGCAACGCCTGAAATTCGCCACAATCACAAATGCGTGCTCTGAAGTCCACCTTAAATGTTTGTGCAGGTCTGCCGCTTTGAGGTCGGACAAGTTCTTCAACTCTGAACACACTTTGTGCTCGATTGTGAATTGAAACGCTATGTGTGTTAGACACTACTCTGTTTCTTTCAATATGTTCCAATAAATTTTCTGAGTAAACTTGACCAGAATGCAACATTGCCTCTGCCTCCCTCCCCCTTTGGACAAAAGTCTCAGTTAACCTATAATAGGTTGACTCTACCAAGGAGCGTATGGGGAGATTGCGCAGGCCCTTTAAGACCTTGTTGATGCACTCCGCAAGGTTTGTTGTCATGTGGCCCCAACGGCTCCCTCCATCATACCATTGTAGCCACTGTTCTTTTTCTATATCATCTAACCACGCCACAGCCTCCTCACCTGCTTCCCTCCGGACTTTTCTTTTGTATAGTTCGGCGGTATATTCATTCATGGAGTATCCTGAAGCAAGAAAATATAACTTTGTTAAGACTTACTGTATTAAAAAATGAAGGTCACATTAAGACTTATTGTATTAAAAAATGCTCACCCATGTTGATGACGTGTTTCTTGGCAGTCCCATTTTTGAAATGTCTCATGAAGTTTTGAGCTATGTGTCGAATACAGAACACATGCTTCCAATTGCTGTTTAGACGTCTAACTACATTTCTGATAGACTCGTGTCTATCTGATATCAAACAGAGACCATCTTGGGGTGTGACCCACTCTCTTAAACGAGATAGGAAGAAATACCATGCATCACTTGTCTCACCCTCGACAACGGCATATGCTATTGGGAAGCAGTTGCCCCTTCCATCTTGAGAAATTGCCATTAGTAGGTTTCCTTTGTACCTACCGTACAACCATGTTCCATCAACAGACACAACAGGCTTGCAATAATGAAATCCCTTGATGCACGGCCTTAAACTCCAAAAGATGCGGTGGAAGATACCCTTACCAGCAACTTGTTGTCCAGCCTCAATAAAAGGTAACCATTGAAGGTCGACCTTAGTATCTGGAATGTTGTAAGTTAAAGCTAGGAGCCACTTTGTTACCTGGTTGTATGACCCCTCCCAATTACCGTAAATCCTCTCGATGGCCTTTTGTTTTGCAAGCCACGTCTTCCTATAAGTACTTGTGTACGTGAACTTTTCCCTTATGTGTGCAATCAACACTGAGACTGAGATTGTCGGATCAGATCTAACGAGTTGCATGATACTGTCACACATTAAATTTGCAGTTAGTTGTCGGTGATCTTGTGAAAGAGTCCCTGATGTGCATGTGTGTGGCCCTTGTAATTGTGTAATCTCCCAAACTTGAGATCTTTTGCCGAGCCTTACTGTACACTTCCATGGACAAATTACTTGCACACAACTAACCATCCATCTTTCTGTATTTGAATAATCGACTTTGAAGTCTAGACACTGGTTTAGGTGGTATGTTTGGATAAAATGTTGTGCCATTTCTTTAGTTTGGAATCTCATTTTCTTCTGGAGGTGGTTAGGGTCCTCAATGGTACAGTCTCGGTTCCTATCCATGGAATGGCCAAACTCATCGTCTTGTTGTTGGATGTTGTCATCTGTGATGTTGCGAAAGTGTGGTGGAGGGTCATGGAAAGAGACGGTCGTTTGTGGCTTGTTACTAACTTATTTGTAAATAATGCAGAATGGCTTATTACTAACTTAATTTTTTTTTTCAGTTTAAGTGGTTGCCGTATAAAGAACTTCAACTCAATCTGCCAGAAATAGCATTCCAACACAGTAGGATATGGAGTGCAAAAACAGCATTGGTCTGTTTTCAAATTGTGGAATGGCATCAAACAGATAGAGTTAAAATGCAGTTTGGCCTAATGCAAGATATACCTCCTCCACTTGAGAACTTGGACAAATTGCACGACCTCGACATGCGAGGAAATGCGGAAGAAAACTGGCTAGTAAGGCTTGGTCAATTTATTCAGTGCTGGGATGATAAAGAACAAGCAATTAGTAGAATACACGCCTATGCCTATGCCTATGCCTCACCGCCACTCCACCTACAACCCACCAACATATCAACATTATGAGTCGGCCAACCAGTCAGTAGAATACAAGCCTCAACCATATAGGTATTCTACGGCTTCTTACGACCAGGATTTTTTAGGTCCTTTGCTTAGTCCCAATTATAATACGCCGGAACCATATAGATATTATCAATCTATTTTGGAATCTGGACCAACATGGAACCCCGACCAGGCAGGACCTAGTTCATCAACAGGGTACCAATACGAACAACCAGTTGCCCCTGCACCTGACCACACTGAACAAGACCTACCAGCACCACGTCCACGTCGTAACCGTCGACCGCCACGTTGTGGGACTGGGCACCATCTAGGAGAATAAAAATTTGTCTTTCAAGTTATTTGTACAACTCTTGTAATCTTTGGTAATATAAATTTCATAAATGAGTTTAGTTGATAAATTAATATTAATGTTTCAATTATATTTAGTTTTACATATTTATTTATTTAATAAATAAATATGTTGGAATTTATTAATATAAATACAAATTTAGTATATATAAAATACAAATTTAATATAAATAAATATATTAATTTATTAATTAAACTAAATTTTAAAATTATTTAGTATATATAAATAAATAATTTGTATTATTAATAATATTAAAATTTAAAAAAAAAAACATGTTGAGAAGTCTCAACCCGGAGTTGAGACTTCTCAACTGAAAAAAAAGTGTGCTAGTTTGGTATATAATTTAAAAACTGTATTATATTAGAATTTTTTTTTTTAATCCTAGGACCGTTTTTTAACCACGTTAGCATTTCCTTGTGAAAGTTAATAAGCCGGGTCTGCATGATTTTAATTGGATCATAATAAAGTGCCTTAATTAGGCTTTTCAAAGTCAAAACTGTTAGTTTTAACTCGTCCTTATCATTTTGATGGTCAAGGTTTTAGTTTCAGATCATTCACACCCATCTATGATCTACCTACCTTATTTATTTTATTTTCTTAAAACCTTATATTTTTCTAATTTACTCTTTAATGGAAAATAACTCACCCCCATTTTAAGCATGAACTAACATTGATGGTTCAACTACTATTCTGTCGAATAATAATTTTAGGTCCATCACCATAGCCATTGAGTAACACAAAACATAATGGAAATACTATTAAGAAAATTTAGGTTAGGAAAAATAAATGCACCTTGGTTGCCCTCTCAAATAGTCTCCCATACAATAAATAGGTCCTCCCCAATTTGTTATAGAACCAACAAATTGTGCTGCTGGTGATAACCATTTTCAAGCACCAAACTTAATGAAAAAGGAAAACTAATTATTATAAATACTATTATAAAAACCCACTAACTATATAAGATTGTGACTTCCATCCATATACGTTTAATATCATGTGTTTGTGCATGTTTTAAAAAATTCAGCCATTTTTTTGCTCTACCATAAGAAGCTGTGATATTTGATATTTCACATGGTTGAAGATAATTTAAAAGGAAAATGATGGACAAAATGTTGTTGTGTCCTTTAAATGTTCGAAAAGAGCATTCACCTATATATACTTTGAGACATAGGAGATCGACTCGGTGCTCTCAAATTCGATTCCTGTAGTGGACAAACTCGGTGTTGGTCAGTGTAAAATTTGATTTTAAGCACAATTAGAGATTACTCTTTCGTCGAAAGTGTTGGGATACTCCTTGGGTAGCCAGCAGTATCTGAACTAAAAAAAACCTATATTTTGCAAAATAATGTGTTTTTTCGTCTATAATCTTACACACATAAAGTGGAGATCTCGAGTTCGAACTCTAATATTTTTGCCAGTTGTGTTAGAGTTTACATATTGTCAAAATAATGTGTTTAATGAGTATGACTGCTGCAAAGAACTAATTAAGGTCATTTACTAGACAAATTCATTAATAAACCTAACAAACATTAAATGACCAATTTAATTTTTATCATACATTTTAAAGTTGCTCACCTAACTTCTTTGTATGACTTTGATGTTTATTCTCCGAAGCCCGTGGAGCCGCAGATATATAGAACAACTCTTTAGTTTTACTTGCCCCCATTAATTATTGATCAACTAAACGTAGTACTGCTTTTTAATGTCTTGCTTGAACATATATCAACCCTATCATCTCTTCCTCTTTTAACTGCATAGTCCTTTCTTTTTTTTGTTTATTAAAAAAAGAAAGAAGAAAAATTTCTCTATTTCTCTAAATATCTGCTCAAGGTTTGGAATATGACTGCAATATCGAAAGGTGGAAAATTGATTCAAAACAAAGGATTTATTTTTTATAAAATTCTTACATTGGTGTTCTAAAATATATACAAATTTTATTTAGTATCGCCATTTTTAATGATATCTACTTAAAATACCTCTTCAATTAATTCGTTTTTAATCACTCTATTATTCCTATGGAATAAATTCTTATGAAGAGTAATTTGAGAGATGTAATTTATTTTTTAATTACTTTAAAAAAATTTAAATGAGATTAACTAATCTTCTTAAAGAGTGTGACCAGAGGAAGGTTTTTTTTTGTAGCCCACCATCTTCACTTATACCCCCACATAAAAGTGAAACCCCAAAATACCCCCCCAAAAAAAATTCGCTCGGATTTATCTCCATGGAGATAAATCCAATTTGTATTTTTACAAATCGGATTTATAATTAAAATTATATTTTTTTTAGAAAAATAAATTAGATATGAGTATCGATCGTCTTTTGGTTCTGTTTAGTGTGTAGTTCGTTAACACGTGATAATGTTATACGTCGAGCGAGCGAATAATTTAGGCTAAAAAATCGGTTTTCAGGCAACCTACTCCGATTGTAATGATACCACAGCCATTAAATCTGAAAAAAATTAGGGATCAGGACTCCCCAGAAGGGACTTATTTCGGGATAGGGGGCCCAAAATCCCAAATTCCATCGTTTACTATTTTTTATTAATCTTTACAATTTTTCATAATCTCCAAAAAATCTAAATTTTTTTGCATAACCTTATTTTGGTTTTATTAGATTTTTAGTGGTGTTTTTATAATTTTTTGATTAGTTTTGACTCTTTGACGGATTTTTAGTAGCGTTTTTATAACCATTTTTAAAAATTTAAATAAAAACAATTATTTTTAATAACAAATTCGGATTTACCTTAGGTGGGGGTAAATCCGATTTTCTTTTTTTAGGTAAATCGGATTTACCTATTGGGTAGTTAAATCCGCTTTTAAAAAATAACAAATCGGATTTACCTTATGTGGAGGTAAATCCGAGCGAATTTTAGTTGGACAGGGGTATTTTTGGATTTTAGAAATTATGTGGGGGTATATGGGATGTGGTGGGGGTAAACCCCCGAGGAAGTATGACAAATGTTTCGGGTATTCATCCGATTGGTAAACCAAATTAGTTAGTTTGTCCTTCCATACTGTCCTAAATATTGATCAGAAAGTTTTAATGATATATTTTGTGTCTCATAATATTGAAGTAATTAATAAGTTCATCCCATCCAAGAAATTTGGTTATTTTGATAGTGAGCTTTGCAACGATGATTAGTTGTCCTTCTGGTAAAATACTTCTAGCAATACTCTTGTAAGGATTTAGTCTGATCATCATCACTTCCTAACTATAAACACCATTGTAGAAGATTGATGGCTAAGGCTTGTTTTACACATGTTATGTTGGAGAAATTTTCATAAAATTGGATTCATTCTTTATGATTAAAATTAAATGCGACTATGAATGAATATTTAGCAGTGTTGTTGATAGGTTTGTCCCTGTGATGTATGTGTTTGGTCACAGGTTCGAATCCATGGTATAGTATGGTAGTTTTTATTTTACCGAATTTTGTAACAGACAAAAATAAAACGGTAAACTTTAAAATTATTCCTGTGGGGAGATTCAAACTTGGGACACTAGAGCCAGCAGGCATGTCGCTAACCAATAGATTGTTTCATGCTTCTAACGAATACCCTCTGAATATACCTCTCCAGAATGGATGAATTATCTTTTGTAAAGTGTTATTTTATTTCACTAAAAGACATGAATTTTTCTATATATATAGACATTCGGGAATCATAAAATACATGATTTCTCACATATCTCCAATACAAAATCTCATCATTTTCTTATTGTAAATCATCTCTTTTCTTCTCCAGCACGAGAGTTGGTATAGAGACTTTATTTTGTAAACTATCTTTGAAAGATACGCTTGATGTGGTTGTGCAAGACACATCAAGGTTTCTAAAGTATCTTATAGGGTAAGGGGATTTACGTGACACCTGTTGCATCCAATTTGGTTCGAACTGGTGGGAGCGATTTGAATCTAAAGGTTAGTGTGTTTACACACACTTTAGAATCAAGTGCAATCATCATCATATTCATTATTGTTCGAGTGTTGCAGCATTTTCCCCAATATATTGTTTCCACAGTCTTTATGTTCGATTTATGTTATAACAATGGTTGCATCACTCAAAGAAATGGCTTTTGATTTTGTGAAATTGGTGAAGTTTGTTGGTGGCAATTTCATCCGTCGGCAAAAGAATATGCAATTTCTCCTAACGACATTTAAAGTTTCATATGTGTTGAATACTCTGAGGCCAATGGACAAGGACAATGAGACAATTGCAGAAACTAGAGAACGACAAAGGGGGGAAATGATGACTACATATGCATGGGACATATTCACAATAGCATGTCAGATTCTTTATTCGATATATCTTTGGGATAAATTTGAAGCAAGGTACATGCAAGAAGATGCAGCAAGTAAGAAATTTCTTGTTACTCATTTATAATTATAAGATGGTTGATAGTAGGACAATTATGGAACAAATGCATTAAATAGAAAAAATTCTTAATAATTATAAACAACATAAAATGCATATGAATGAAACCATCATGGTCTCATCAATCATTGATAAACTCTCCGCTTCATGGAAAGACTTTAAGGGTGTGTTTGGATTAGGAGAGAAAGATGGAGGAGAGAGTGAGGGAAGAGAGAGTAAGGGAAGAAAGAGTGAGGGAAGAGAGAAAGAGCCCCTTTCTCTCCACTTTCTCTCCACTTGTCGAGAGATTACAAAAACCACTAAACTAATCTTTCCTCCCCCTCTCTTTTCTATTTCTGAAGACATAAAGCTCAGAAGCATCCAAAGGTTACTTGCTGCAGTGCAGATCCTGCAGAAGGTGCTGAAAAGTACCCCACTTTATGATAAAGGTCACAACGGCTAATTTAATCTTGGAAGAATATTTTCAACGTATCTATTGGGTCAATATCTGTATAAATACTTGATTGTCGATCACATTCAAGGCATGAGAGTGAATTACAAGCCTACTTCAATATTTCCGACTATATGGCCTCTCAAGTAGCTGTTCAAGCTTCTCAACAAGCTTCTGAAGTTCCTTCATCTTGCTCTCAACCATACTCAGTGGACATACAAGAAGAAATGAGAACATTCCTGAGTATGTGATAGCTTTGAAAATTATTTACAATTAGAAATCATATTACTATCCAAGCTAGTGCATTTCCCAAACAGAACCCAAACACTAGCTTATCATTGTACCTTCCTGACAAGGTATATGTTTGTTGGATTGTTAATGAAGAAGCCTAAGTAGGTTCTTAGGGGTATTACAGTTGCTAGTGTTGTTGAAGAAAACTAGTGATACAGTAGATAGAGCTGTAGAAGAAAAGTATCAATTGCTTTAATCCTAGGATGTGTTGTAAAGTGTAAACTATTGGAAGATAGTGGAAATACTCACTGGATGTGAGGAGTGGATGTAACCCTTGTTGATTCGGGTGAACCACTATGCTTCATGTGTGTTCTTTACTACTATCCTATAGTCTATCTCCTATGGCTTCTTGTTCTGAAAGAAAAACCTCTTCTACTCTATTGTAAGAATCATATTACATATCAAGAAAAATCATCTTGATCCTTTCTCTCAAAACACTGCATCACTCTTCAGCTTTTTAACCAAGCATTACCAGAACATAACATCATCACTAGTGTAAGAAGATTCATTTTCACCCTCCTACCACTTTATCTTTTCTACACTATCTAGTCTCTAACAAGATACCTTCACTTGAGCTAATAAACTCTCTATATCTTTTTAGAACACTGACCTACCTTCTCCAACCTATATCCATATCCATTCAGATGAATGTTTTACTCATAAGATAGTAACAATCTTCTGATGCTCATAACAATCTAGTCTTAAGGAGGTTAGTCTAGCTATCATCCTTAAGTATTTAGGTTGGTCAATGCAAAACAATATTTTAAAGGGTCACAATTCAAACCTCTCCCTTCTTGTGACTCCAATTGACTTCAAGATGAAGAAGGGAGAAGAAGAGTCTTCCAATTATGCTCTTCAAAAGTGTGTCACTACACATAAGAGTGAGTCCTATTTATAAGGTGTAAAATGGCAACTGAAAGATCAATCATAAAAAGACACTAACAAACCAATTACCCAAGAGATTAAAGGGAATTTGGAAGCCTAATAGTGGACATGAAATGAAGAAGCAAAAACTATAGATTATTTTGTAGATCACAATAATATTTTAATGTCACCACATGTAGATAATAGCAAACTTGGAATATGCTTGATCTGGATAAAAAAGTACTTTGTATTTGCATCGTTAATTTGTGGGACATACATAAAATGATTATTCATCAGAGTAGTTAAAAATAATATATGCATCCCACTTTGTTCAGATGCATTTTGGATTGTCATGAACTATATTACTATTAATTATCACATAATATTATCATATCAAGCGATGTAGCAATTAGTAGTTTGCATGTATGCTTTCATAGCGCTAGCTTTGCATGTGGTTCTTTATAACTTGTTTAACAAAAAAATTTAGTTGGCTAATTGTTCGCTCTCCAGATCAAGACGGGACTTTGTTTTTCTAAAAGATTTTCTATGAAGATATTTCTTTATATCTTGAATCCTTCTTGGATTTCGCATGTAGAGATCAATCTCAAGTTCAACCTCAAAACCCATCATATATAATTTGAGTTCATTCACATATAACTCTTTCTTTGAGCAATCTATAATTTTTGAAAGCTCTTAGGAGTTCCAATAATAGCAAACTATAGCAATTACGTTTCTTGATCTTTTCATAAAACTATATGGACAAGTGATGTCATTTTTGGATCCCTCCTTTAGAATATGAATTAAGTCGATTATACCACATGCATTCAAATTATATTATCTCATGGAGGAACTGATTCAATAGAGTAATCATCTCAAGAGTCTAAAAGTGTGTCTCGCATTATTAAATCCTTTGGGGATCTTCATTTAATTATGACTATCAAATGGGTCATACAAATAAGTTGTAACGACAATCATCATGTGCAAATTGAGCTTTTCATGTGCTATAAGTCTAATTTAGTACCGAAAAGTAGTTGCATCCACTACAAGTGAATATGTCTCATCAAAATCAATTTTAGGTTTCTGCAAAAATCCTTGAGCAACAAACTAAATTTTGTATCTCACAATTTCATCATTCTCACTCTGTTTTCACAACAGCAAAAAATTGTATCAACTGGTTTCACACCTTCAGGTGTTTGGACTACAGGTCCAAAAACTTTTTTCTTGTAAAGCAAGTTTAATTCAACTCCAAATTCATCTTTCAATTTTGGCCAATTCTCACTTTGTCTACAATATTTATAGACTCTGCTTCATAATTTGCACTAACATTTATCACATTTAGCGCTATATTATACGTAAAAACATTATCAACGTTGGCTTCCTTGTGGTTCGATCATATTTCATTCTTGACATAATTCACTGAAATCTCTTTAATTTTACAATTTTTTAGGTACCTAATCAATTCATCTAAACTGAAATGTTCATTATTTCTGAATACTCTGCTACAGTTTCTGTATCCTCGCTCAAATCAGTTTTCTTTTTGGCTTTCTTCCTTGTTCGAGGATTTTTTAACTTTAGAACTGAGTGGTTTATCATGCTTCAGGCGCGATTAAGACTCATTTGCAATAGAAGCTGATATATATATGATTTGGTCAAATCTTTTGGATCAGTGAATGCATTTGGTAATTTATTTGCTAAGCTTTGCATTTTGAACTTCTAGGTCACATTATTTAGTTCGAGGATCAAGTTGAGACAACGATAGTTCATTCCAGCCGATCTCTTTTTGAAGCTGCTTATTCTCTCCCACTAATGTTAGGAAATTTAATTCATTAAATAATAATTATACTAGCTATAAACAAGTCTCCAATTGTTGGCTCAAGATACTTTATTATACATGGAGATTTATGTCCAATATATATTCCCAAAATTCTTTGAGGACCCGTCTTAGTGCGCTGTGGTGAAGAAATTTGAACTTACACCGCACATCCAAAATTTCTAAGATGGAAAACATTAAGTTTGTGACCAAAAACCAATTGTAAAGGGGGAGAGTTGTGATGACTTGTTGGCATGATGCGAATAAAGCATGCAAAATTGCATGTTCTTGTGTAGACATTGGAAGTTCTTATCTCATATGCATTGGTCAAATAATTAACTTTAGACGTCTAAAGAATGATTTTTCAAGACCATTTTATGAATGAATATGTACTACATGATGTCACATTTCAATTCTAATAGGCACACAATACTCGTCAATTGCTTTCTAGATAATTTAGAAAAATGAGCTCTAAGTGAAATTGGAGTAGCAAACAATCTCACTAACTTCCAATTGTGAGTTGACAACAAATGTATGTGTCTATCTAGTTGAAGCATGAGTTAAAATCATAAATTATCTAAATGGTCCACAAAATCGGTGTATTCGCCCACAAATATCACCATATGTATTCGTTCTAAAAATTTGAGAGTTCACTTCCAATTTTCGTAGTGTTGGTCCAATTATAAACTTCCCTTGGGGAACAAGAGGTACATGAAAACTTATTAGATAAAAGAATCTTCTAGTTCTTCAATTGATGACTACTAACTTTCAATTATTTTTTGCATCATTATAGATCGGGATGGTTCAACCAGTCATGCCAAGCAACAAACTTATTGTGATTTGTAAAATTTTGGTTTAAAACATGTTATTCAATTACACTGATTGAAGTGTGGTACGAACTAGAGGAAAAAGTGGACAGTATTTCCACTACACTTATTTTATCCAAAGTATGTCTCGTTATATAAAGATATTCAATATCTTGTTCATTTTTTGTTTTAATATGATATCCATTTAAACAGAAATTTTTGAAACTTAAAATATTTCTATGAGACATGAGATATTATAATATGGTATTAATGTGTAAAAAATTTGTTCACTAACAATACACTAGCTCTTTCGGAGCCCTCAATTACAATTAAAAACTTTTGGTTGCAAGTTGATAACAAGCACACATCATATCATAAGACTTCCAAGCATAACTAGATAATGTACACAATTTAATATAAAATGCACATATATAATCGTAGTTATACTCCAAAAACTTATAATGTCTTATAATTAGCATGCATTAAGAACGTATGACAGATAAAAACTCATTATATTGTAAAATGTTGAAGTCCTTTCCTTCAAAAGTATCAATATGAAATGTCATTGTTACTTTAGAAAAAATCTTGCTAAATGTATACTAAATGGTAAACCAATGTTGACTACTAAAACTTTAGGTTTGAAACAACACATTATTTTTTATAAGTGCAAAGCAAACTTTCGGATAGGACCACTCTGCGCGCAACTGCAGAGACTAATCCCTCAAGAGATTTAACACTCTCTCAAGAGATTTACCACTGCTGCATGTCAAATGCTAGATTCGAACCCAAGACTTTGGTTAAGCTGGAAGAAACCCATACTATCTCATCCAAGTGCTCTTGGGTAACTTCTGATATACTATTGCATAATTTTAGCCACGTTCATATTTATTTTAAAAAAAGTAATGTATTAAACTTTGATCATTCAAATAGTAAAATATAAAACTACTATGCGTAAAACAAAGATTACCATCTATATACAAATATTTAGAACACACAATTTTCTTCAATAAACCAAACTATATAAATCATACCTACTAATTTAACAAAAAACTTACCATTCATACATAAAGAATTTGAGACACAATTTTCTTCAATAAACAAAACTATAAAACTATACATACTATTTTAACCTTAGAATGTAGTTTTTTAACAAGTACAATCAATGTAATATGTGCTATAATATTATTATTATTATTGTAACATCAAATTACAAGAAGACAATAAAAGGTTAGGATGGAAAAAAAAGAACATAAGAGTGTTTAGTTTTGTTTATATAAATTCCAAACATAACTAGGAAAAGAAGTTAAATTTTGTATAATGCATGAGTCACTACATCATTACTGGAAGTCTAGAATCAAGAAAGGTCTAACCACTAACACTAATGACATTTATTTTTTACCCTTCATACGTAACTTTTTCAGGTCTGGGAATAAAGTTCAATTCATTAGATGACATTTCTCAGTTTCAATCAATCACTTCTCTTGTGCTCAACCACAATAGATTCCACAACTTCAAAATATTTTGGATATATTATATTAAGATCAAATAAATCTTTTAGATTGCAGTTATCGTGTAAAGGTCAAGTTCTTCAGGAACTGGACCACAAATCTTATAAACTTCCATCCTAGTCTAAATTTATATTTTTCAAAAACTATTACACAAATCTTCATAAATGATAACCAAAGAAAATGCAATTTAGCAATACTACAAGGATACTACTGGATTATCAAATTATTAGTTCTTCGGAAACTATACCACAGGACTTCTTCAATAATGATCAAGAGAAACCATACTATGAGCAATCCTCCAGGATGATTGGATATTAAATTTTTAAGTTCTTTAGGAACTATATCATATATCTTCATAAACAGTGATACATAGAAACAATTATTTGTGCAATCCTTTAGGGATGCCTCGATAAATGATTTATTGTTCTTTAGGAACTATATAACAAATTTTCATCAACAATGATAAAATTAGAATAAGAATAAATGCAAGACATCATATAAGAGAATAGAGATGAAGAAGGGAGAAGAACATAATGGGAGAGTCTTTGCATTACGCTCTTCACAAGTGTGTCACTACACATAAGAGTGAGTCTTATTTATAGTATGTAAATTGGCAAGTTAAAAATCAATCATAAAAAGCTACCGACAAACCAATTACTAAAGGGAGTAATGAGAATGTGGAAGCTTAATAGTGGACATCCATAATATCATATTATTCATAACAATTTTGACATTCATCTCATTAATTTGGAGTCAAACACAATTTGATTTTTTCATGTGTGTATCCATACATGTTTTGTTCTTTAGAACTCGAACTTGTGCTAATATGCATTTAGTTGTGATAGTGCACACACTGTGAAAATTTCATTCTAAAGTACAATTTTTTTATTTAGTTGCTCATGAAATAAAAAATATTGTACTTCAATTCTGCAGTAATTATGTATTTTCTTTGTGCATATTCCCGCTCGTTGTTATATTTTAATGGCTTAAATATGTATTCTGCCCCTGCAAATATCATTATAATCCAGTTATACCCCTATAAAAATAAAAACTTTAAAATTACCCTTGCAAATATAAATCGTTTACGGTTATGCCCCTCGGTCAGCTTCCCATCCAAAAAAATAATTTAAATAAGGTTTAAATATATGTTCTGCCCCTGTAAATATCACCATAATCCAGTTATGCCACTGCAAATATCAGCATAATAGAAAAATTAAAGATTTTGACAGGGGTATATATAACTGGATTATAATGATATTTGCAGGGGCATAACTGGATTATGGTGATATTTGCAGGGGGAAAACATATATTTAAACCTTATTTAAATTATTTTTTTGGATGAGAAACTGACCGAGGGGCATAACCGTAAGCGATTTATATTTGCAAGGCCAATTTTAAAGTTTTTATTTTTACAGAGGCATAACTGGATTATGGTGATATTTGCAGGGGCAAAACATATATTTAAGCCTATTTCAATTAAGTTGAAATATCATATGATAGTAATGCCTAACTTCTAAGTTTTGTAACCCACTTTCCGAATTATTTCCCACCCTTACCTAAGCCATATTACAACCCTCAAGACCTCTTATAGTGTATCTTTATGTTACTTTACATTTACTCCTTTAGAAATTCTTCAATCCTATGGTAGAATTATGTATGTATTGTGATTTGAGTCGACTGTCTTATAAACATTTGAGAAAAGAAATTTGTGGTAGAGAATGTGTGGGGAAAGTTGATTTGATGAATGTTTGCCATGTTATGCTAAATTTCCTAACTTGGTGTGTTTATTTTATTAGAATATTGAACTTGTGAGTGCAATGTATGTATTGTGATATGGAATGTATGAATAATGGTGATTTGCTGAAATTGGTTTGTTGTACTGGTGTTTGATTCTAACCTATTACCCCCAAAGTAAATTGAATTGTTGCTTGAGGACAAGTAAAAGATTTAGCTTGGGGTTGTGATTACTCTGCAATATGTGTACAGTTTGATCCATTTTAATTATTTAGTTTGGGGTTGTGATTGCTCTTCATTTGGTTGTTAATTTTAGGTCATTTTGATTTGGAGAAAGCCCTAAGACGTGTTTTGGAGCTCGTGACGGCTAGGATTCCCTTCCTGGACCTTCGTTGTTGATTCAACTTTTGTAACAAGTCTTTGGAGCATCAATATATATCTTCATCTTTCCCCCTATAAGCTGTTTATCTTTTTTGATTTCTTTGTTGATATGTCTAGCTAGATTTCCCGTTGTTAGAAATGAGCAAAGATGGATGAAGCCTTTATGTATTTGATTTGAATCCCTTTAAATTGAATGACTTATGCATTTAAGTTTCAATCTCCACTCTTAGTGCTTTCTAGGAATTGATCACTCTTAGTACGATTTACAATTTGTGATTGTGAATGTAAGTTTATTCCTTAAATATTAAAATCTTTATATCTATAGTCTAGGAATAGTCATTGATATTCTAACTCACATGACAGTTTTTTTTTATTACTGCTTAATTCTAATTAAAGTCATGTCAGGAATAAGTGATTTAGTTAGGGATAACGGTCCAATTTCCTAAGGAGTCGGGATTAGGATAATTAAGATAACACTCGATCATAAACCATAGGAGGAATTTATAATACATTCAATTCATTATGCATAACAGTGAAATTAGGAATTCATAATCCAAAAACTGTATTTGATAACGGTCCTTTTTCAAACACAATTTTTTTGTTTTTAAAATTCATTGAATAACCGATGTATCTCTGACCTATAATTATAGGTCAGATACATCGGTTATTCAATGAACCTAAAACTGCAAAGTTTTCTTATAATAGAGACTGGAGTGAGTAAACTTTTAGTCTTATTAATTAAGAATGATTAATTTTAATGCCATTTCTTAGTTTGTGATGTAAGAATTTTATTTTTTGGGTCAAGATGTGATGTAAGAATTTGTTTCTTATTTTTAAATCAGAGATACAAGTATATAGGCTTAAATACAGTTTTGGTCCCCCAAGTTTTACCAACTCCTGATTTTGATCCCCCAAGTTTTAATATCACGAATTTGATCCCCCAAGTTTCCCAATTTGTAAAATCAGGGTCCCCCACTAATCTGGTCAAAATTGATGCTGACTTGTCTGCCACTTAAACTACGTGGCAGCCACGCTAGCATGCCAAAGTGGCTTTTTTATATTAAAAATTTTTATTTTTATTTTAACATTTTGTTTAGATATATATTTATATTATATTTAAGAAATTAGAAATTAAAAAAACACACTTAAACTATCAGATTAAACGAATCAAGGGAGCAGAGAGCTTTTCGTCATCTTCTTCGTTGGTGCACCACCGTACCAGATCTCTATGTTCCAATTCACATGGCTAGTCGCTTTGAGAAAAATGGTTGCTGTTGAAATTGATATAGGAGCATGTTTCAAGTATGTGAAATGATTTTCACCCTGGTTGGTTGTGTTATGGATTTGCTTTTCGATCTGTTTCAGTGGGCTTGAAGTTTGTTTGATTTGTGAACTTGGCTGCATACTGTTTGAATTAAAGTCCCTGTGGTGGTCAAATATTTAAGGATTTGAAATAAATCATCTTTTTTATCTTAATTGAGTTCAAGGTATACAGAGTATGTTCCCAGAATTGAGTTCAGGCAACAATACTAATAGATTTTTGAAATAGTTTGGTTGGTGTTTTATGGTATATGAGAAAATTAATAATATTCTAAAATCTGAAAAACAAACTCAATATTTTCACGTTTTTTACTAAGGAGAATAAAGAAGTAAAAGGAAAGGGTCTTGCTTCAAATGGCGCCTTTAGATGTTTCAAATATTCTGCTCTCTCACTGAAGAACCAACGAAGAAGAAGATGAAAAGCTCTCTGCTGTCTCTATCTGCTCCCTTGATACGTTTAATCTGATAGTTTAAGTGTTTTTTTTTAATTTCCAATTTCTTAAATAATATAAATATATATATATATATATATATATATATATATATATATATATATATATATATATATATATATATATAAACAAAATGTTAAAATAAAAATAACAATTTTTAATATAAAAAAGCCACTTTGGCATGCCAGCGTGGCTGCCACGTAGTTTAAGTAGCGGACAAGTCAGCATCAATTTTGACCAGATTAGTGGGGAACCCTGATTTTACAAATTGGAAAACTTGGGGGATCAAATTCGTGAAACTAAAACTTGGGGGATCAAAATCGTGAGTTGGTAAAACTTGGGGGATCAAAACTGTATTTAAGCCAAGTATATATTTTTCTCAACATGATATTTTATATTATAAATTATGATTTTGAAGAGTATACAAAATCCAAAAAGAATTAAATTGTAGATGTTGACTTCAAGGTGCTGCATACAACACACATCTCATTGCAATAAATGCTAGTTAGAACAATCGCATTTCAATGAGTACCTAACTATTTATGGTGGTTTGGACCCACTTCATTACTTTTGGATTTCTCCTTTGCTTGATCAAACTTCATACAATCAGAACTCCACATCAAATTGACCTACTCATTGTGACCTGCAGAGTACAAGTCATGGATTTAGTGGTAGATTATAAGGGTACTCTAAGTCTAACAAGAGAAACTGACATACACCACAAACATTTTAAGTCACGGGGTATTATTTCTCTCAAGACATCCGTAGGTAAAAGTATTAAGCAGGGTCGGCCCAATAGTAAGTAAGGCTTAAATCGAACTCTGAATGAAGCCCTTTATATTTCAATGAAAATATTTTTTAAAATTTTTTTATTTTTATTTAAACAGTATTGGAAACAAACAGTAAGGGATTTGTATTATTATTTTATTTGAATGAGGCCAATTGTTCTACTTTATAATGGAGGTCCCTTATTGGAGAATTGAGGAATCATATATACTAAGAGGAAAACAAAGAGTAATGGATTTTTTTGGGGTCAAAAAACAATACACAAAGGATCATACCTTGATCTTCGTACTTGTTAATGGACCAATGCAAAGCCCTTCAGTCGCTGCGCTAATAGTATCATTTATACAATTAGGGATTTATAATTATATTCAATGTTGCTGTAGATGCATAATAGAATTGAAGCCCCATTTCTTTGATAATTTTTTTTTATATTTTTTGAAGCTCCAAGCCCTTGCTTGGGCTGGTTTGTTAGGTCGGCCCTCGTATTAAGCAATAGGTAAACGATACAGTAACAGTCAAATACTATGAGTAAAGATACATGACTAAGTGGTAGGTAAAATAATAACCCTTGAACATAATGCACGAAATAAGTGATTGTGCAGTTAGAGGCGGATATTCATGGGAGCAAAAGGATGCCATGGTACCCGCCAATTTTTTAAAAAAATTACTAATATATTTATATGCACAATACGCTTATATATAATTAAATGAACACCTCTTATTGGAAATATCTAGAGGCGCAATGGTTGTGCCCGTTAGAAAAGTCAAAGTTCCAGGTTTGACTCCTCCGGTTGGCAATACCTTTTTTGTAGTCATTTTGCATATTTTTCTCAAAATAAAAACTTTTACCTGCTCCTGACAGGAGTTGAACTGCGAACAATTATGCTAATATACTTAAAATTTACCACCAAACCAGATGAAAAAGTTTGTAATAAATGACAAACAATATTTTATATATTTGTTCCAAACTTGACACCTCCTAATTTTTTCTCCAAGATCCGCCACTTCGTGCAGTTCAATCCATATAATTAGTAGTCTCACCCATTCACAACTACTCCATGCACAAGATCTCCCTAAAAGAGGGTTGAATACCAAGTAGAATTTTTGGCATATTTAGTTGAAAAGAAGCGCTCCTTATTTTAATTATATATGGTATTTCTTAACAACTAATTGACTTTTATAAATACAAATACATTAATAAATATTTTGTTGATAAGTTAAAAACATTAATAAATATTGAAACGTACGTAGACTTTTTGGTTCACCGTACGTAGCCCTTAATATTACTAGGGAGGGAGGGACTTAGTCTAAAATGATATGAAAATCGTATAAAATGTCATTTCCTATCACAAAGAAAGATCATAAATGACCCATATATAGGGCCTGTTTGGATGAACTTATTTTTGAGCTTATGCAAAACAACTTATGGAGATAAATAAGTTTTTATGGTGACCCATAAGTTCTTACTAACAAAAGGTATATCTCCGTAACTTGTTTTTCCATAAACTACATTGAAAAACTTATGAATAATATATAAAAGCTTATTTATTTGCATAAGTTATTTTTCATAAGCTCAAAATAAGCTCTATCCAAACAGGCCAATAGGTACAAAAGATCTCACAAAAAAAAAAGGTATAAAAGCTTTCCCATCGAAGGGAATTTCATGGAAATCTTCAATGATATAGATTTTATTACGTGGAATTTAATCAAGCAGCTGGCTAGTCTCCAAGTTGAGTATTATAAGTAATTGGGCTTAAGTCACAATCATATCATAATGAAAAACAACAATGTTTCAACAAAGATACAGGTATACGCGTGTTATAAAATGTTAATAATACGCGTTAAATTAATGAATTGAAAGTTCTTCATGCAGCTATAAATGATTCATCCTTTGGGAGTTTTTTTTTTTTGAGAAGCTATTCATCCTTTGGGAGTGATTGGGGACCATCATGAATTTATGATTAGAGAGGTATCTTCTTGCTTACGTTGTCCCTTGAATTTTATTTTTTTTTGCTTTTTGCTAAATATATGCCACAAAGTTAGCTTGATGAAACAGCACGTGTGCCGTGTGCCTTATACAAGTCAAACATTATGGGTATTGTCCGTTGGGTATATATGCTGCTCGTGCGGATCAGCCTTCAGTTGACTTGCAGGTATACAGTTGCAGTGTGCACATTCATTGTTCTTCTGTATCAACTATGAAACTTAAGAAGCTTATTAATAGCAATATTTAGATGAGTTTATAACGTGCTTCAACCAAGTTATGTGTGCTTAGAAGCTTAGATTATGGTTTGTTATAGGTCTTGAAGTGAAGCAGGGCCAAAAAAAAAAAACAGTTTCTGGTTTAGTGTAGGTCGTGATGCGACCGTTTCTCGTGTAAGTACGTACCACTGTGATGTGACTGTCATGAGTCAAGAGTTTGTGTTTCGCCACGTATGGCCTGCAAATAATATGTCACAACACAGGAAGCAAGTGTGTAAGCATCTTCTGGTCACGAGCAAATGCACCTATTTACAACGTGAGCGTATCCATCTAAATAAGAGCACATAGATCATAGAGATGTTCTTGCTTATGTGAAATCGGCGAAGCAAATTATGAGCAGACGAATAGAAAATCTTGATGGCATTCATCAGTTTAAGATCTATGCCCATCAAGAACACATGAGGCTTTGTGAGGAACAACTCTCTAAAGGTATGCAATGCCCATGTAAAGTTATCTAGACTTTAAGTCGTCAAGTAAGCATATGCCATTGAGAATGTTAATAGAGAACATGAAGAAATAAGTTACAAGTCAAGCAATCGATATTGAGACACACAACAACACAAGCAACACTAATAGTTCTAGCATTAGTGGAGCTGAGTCAGCTAGGCAACTGTTAGTTGCTGACTCAGCTGCCAGCTAGGATCCAATGTGATTAGTTAGTCAAACAGAATTGGTTAGTCTCTTAACAGAATTGAGCCTAGCTTAACAGTGTATATAAGCGTGATTTGTAACTGATCAAACTGAATAAAATATAATCATTTCACAATTCATTAAATGTCAACTCTGTGGAAGTGATTTTTGACAATCTCCAGTATGTAGTCTCTATCGGTTGGTTTTGTATATGTTGTCCATTTTCAAAACATTAGCAAACATGTTCAATATTTTGATAGAATCATGATGTGCCCAAAGGATGTCACTGACAACATCCATCTTCACGTGTTTTCTACTCAAACAGAAAGTAGTTTTCAAATTCTACTAGTCTCATTGGTTCCTGTAACTCGGTTTTAGCACCTCTCAACTATAGCTGGTTGCTTATAAATTTGTGAGATAGTAAACCAGTTTACTTTAAAACGCTCCTTCAATGTGCGCATTAAAGGTGTTTCTTGGTTCAATATTAAATATTGTGTGTTCATGAACCATAATTGCTCTTAATTCCTTGGTTAAACGCTGAAGGAATAGAATGCTGGGTAAGGCAGTGTGTAGCGAATGATTGTGGAGTCCACAAATCACCATTACTTTCCAACCTCCATTATTCAAATGTGTAGCTCATCTTTAAAGGACCCTTGCACCTCTTCGAAGAAGATACCCTTTCACAGTCGATCTCTTGTCCATCGTATTTCTCACCTTTCTCACAGCCAAACATTATTTTATTTTTCCTTCCTCTTTTCTCCATTGGTGTATCATATCTAATCACTACTCTATTAGCTATCCTAACATCTCTAGCCGAGTGTAGTAGATCTAGTAAATATCTAAAATGTTGAAAAATAAATATTATGATAACAAATACTAATTTCAAAATTAATAGCTATTTAATTAAATAAATAAATCAAAAATACAAAAACATTTTATGATAAAAATACTATTTTAGAATTTAAAATTACATTTGCAATGGTTAAAGCGTCTGAAGTATCTATTCACAATAGAACGGTATGAACACTGATATCCATATCGATTTAATTTAAATAATAATAAAATAAACAATTAAATAACTAAACGCTTTTTTTCAAAAAACAATTCCAGAAAAACCATAATAATGTAATTCCTGCATGTAAAAGTATATTCAGGAAATTCCAGACTTTAACTTTTTTTATTTCAAACACTACGGTTTTTGGAATTTACGAAATGTATTTTTAAATACCGAAAATGACATTATTTTTTGGGTTTTCGGGGAGAAGGTAACATAGTTTTTCTGAAAAAAACATAACACTGGAATCACAGGAAAAAAGATTCTCTAGATCGAAGAATGGAATTAAAAAGTTTTACCCAAAAAAAGAACAAAAAATTTACATCCCGAATATAGCATTGAAAGCCAGTGGGGAGTACCAAGTTCAAGTTTAGCGTTGAAACTATAATGCCTATTTTGGGTTAGATGTTAATTACAAAAATAGTTTGGAACCTAGATCAGTTTCCTTTTACTCTCTCCACCCCTTAATTCAAGAAAAAACCAAAATACTCTTCTTCATCTTTCTTCTCCACCTTCCTGATCCACACTCCAAACTTCATATCTTCACCATCCACCTCTAACCTCCACACTTCTCGTCACCCATCATCCTCCACTTTCCCATCAACACATACAAGCATATTGTAAGGTTTGTCTTCTCCCCACCATCCATTACTTTGGAACGACAACACTGTGTTTTAGTTCATTACTTTTAGTGTTCTCCCCACCAAAGTATTGAACGTGTAAAAATTTAACTTTTTTGACTTTTTTTGCTTAATACGAGTGGTACTTTGATACTGAATAGTCTCAATATAAGGTACTAGACATGCTTTTTGTGGATTGCAAAATACACGTCGGATACCAAATTACCGAGAATGTTCGGTATCAAGGTATCGTGTGTCTTAACCACAAAACACACACCCTTGTACATTTGGTACCTTTGTACCAGACAGTCGTGGTACTTTGATACCCACGTTTAGTAGATTGTTCACAAGTTTGTTTTAACTATGTTTTATGTTTAACAGGCTTAGGGTTTAGGATGGAAGAGAATACTCTAAGTGGGACAACAAATGAAGTACCAAATGACTCCTCAGTTTAATCTCTCGATGTTACTAGCTCGGTCGCAACTCAGAAGGTACACATTATTCTGTAATTTTTTTTTGGAGTTATTAGTAACTAATTGACAACATTTTTCAGGTATTTTCTAATCATAACGAGCTATTGACCTAGGTGCGTAATGTCAGAAAGTCTCTCAAGAGTGTGGTTGTCATCTTTAGATTCGACTACAGACAGACTATAAAAAGGTTTATGTTTAGGCATGTGAAAAAAGCGTTTCATACAAGGTTTTTGAGTTTAATTCTACGAGCACTAGAAAATGTCACTGCCTATTTAGATTTGAAAGGAAGGTCGGTTAAGGCTCTAGGAGGATGGGTGTTGTAGGTTATGTGTGGGACACACAACCACACATTAATTAGAGACATTGAAGGCCATCCTTATGGTGGTAGACTAACATATAAAGAGAATGGTTGATACGACGAAGAACCTGATCAAGCCTAAAAATGTTCTAGATTCAATCCAAAGTAAGAATCCTGATAGCCAACTACAATGAAACAAATCTACAATACATGTTTGAGGTTCGGTCTAGCCTACAATACGGTAGGACGGGGGTACAACATCTAACGAATCTTTTGCAGCGTGATTGCTACGTGCACTAGCATAGACCTGTAGAAGACTCTAATGTCATCAACAACATTTTATGGTCACATCCAAGCTATCGAGCTTTCAAATACACTGAACACAGTGTTGTTGCATTTGCTTATTTCGATGGTGTTCTGGACTGGGCCGAAGCAACGATCCTGATCGGTTCGTACAGTAATCCTACGGTCACCCGTGATCCTCTGACACTATATAAGGAGTTATTGCGTCAATTGTCATGTACACACTATTCATTAGTATTGTTACTCTGCTCGTCCTACCCTGACTTGGGCGTTGAAGTGTCATTGCAGGTACCACCCCCTTCCTTGGCGTTGGGGTGCGACCAGCAGAGCAAGCAGATAGACCAGATACCCTGATCGTTCTTCAGTACACGACCTAAGGTACAGTTCATTTGGCGACCACACCCTGGTCGTTCAGAGTCCCTACCATCTCCCGAGCACGCTCACAAACTGGGACGACCCACACGAAACCATGCCTCCAAGGCTTGGACGATTCACAATAGGGCTTGAAAAGTTTTGGGGCGTCCTGACGACCTTTTAATGATAATTGTTCCCATCGCTTTGGCTCGCTTTTTATTTCAACCGTTCGGCTGACATCGAACAAGGTAAAGAAGAGGGCACAGGTAATGTCCCGATCGATCACGGCCATCAACGTCTCGAACGACTTCAAAAACGCCCACGCGTTAAAATGTAATTGTGAAGGGGCGACTCCCAGATACCTTAAAACACGTCGTTGGAAAAAGGTAAATGGAGGGCGTATTCTTATGTCCCTAAGGGTGTTAGTAAACATGATGAACTTTAAGGTAGAAGGGATGCTGGCCGCATGTTCTCCCACTGGGACGCTCTCTACTTTCCACACTTGATCGTCACGACTGATCAGCTGCTCGAACCATGGCAGCGTCTCGTCCCCAGGAGGAAACAAAGAAGATTGGCCGAGAATGGCAGACGAAATCCATGAGCGATCTTCATTAATTCCCCCCCCCCCCCCCCCCCCCCCCCCCCCCCCCCCCCCACCTCATTGGGGGGAACGGGCGGAGGTTGCGGGATCGCATTCCCATCACCTTCCCGTGATAAAGAGGTTCTGGGATAGTGGGCAACCTCATAATCTTTTGATGAAGTAGAACGGCCAGAAGAAGTCGATGTTGATAAATCAGTCGAAGAAGAAGGGTGCTTAGAGGAAGGAAGCTCGCTCATCTTGGCGTTTTCAGAACGAGCAGCGCATTCAGCCAGGCGAGCAGAAGGAGCATCAAAAATTCTAGGAGTCTTCTTCGTTCGCGCCAGAACGCACTACCCTGCAAGGAGAGGGAAGGTCAGGACTACCTAGTCGATGATTCATTGAAGGGGGCGACCAGGTCGACCCCGGGCCTGACACCCCTACCTTGCTCCCAAAAATAAAAGAAAAAGAAATCAAAGAGATCTAAGGACGTTCCATACCTAGAGTAGGAGAAAAGTTAGGTCTCAAAGTGGTATACTCCTTGATGAACAGGATCAAGCGAGCAGAAGTCACAAATCGTCGGAGAGATAGGTCGTGCACTGGAGAACACCTCGCCAGGGCAAAATTCAGTCGTTCATCAAAGAAAGGTATGGGATCGCCTTGGAAACGAATCTGATCGCTTTCAGAGCAGAATATGATCGCCTTCAGAGCAAAATGTGATCGCCTTCAGAGCAGAATACGGTCGCTTTCAGAGCATATAGAGAAGAAGAAGTTTGGTATCTGGGAAAAGGGGAACCATATATATAGAGAATTCCCTGCTAGCTAGCGAAGCGACGCGACTCTTCGCTACCCAGTGGTTGCACGTGTCTCGAAGAACGAACCATCATCATGGCAGCGCCTCCATTGGGAATCCCAAAGTGTCATTAATGACACATTGTAAAATGTGAAACGTCACATCACATAATAACCACCTACCACGTCATCATGAGCAGAGCACGACCGCTCTCGTAACAAATTAAACAAAAGATCTCGCATGATCGATCACGTGCCCCTGAGAACGAGCAGGAAGGGCGTTCAATGAAGAGTAACATCAAGCCTTCACCTGTCCCAAGAACGACTTCGGCTTGGGGGGAAACTGTTCTGGACTGAGCTGAAGCCCAATCCAGGATGAGAGGTCAGATCAACATATTTACCATGATCAGGAGAGTAGAGACCAAGATCAACGGTCCTGATCGGTCCGTACAATAATCCTACGGTCACCCATGATCCTCTGACACTATATAAGGAGTTATTGCGTCAGTTGTCAGGTACACACTATACACTAGTATCGTTACTCTGCTCGTCCTACCCTGACTTGGGCGTTGGAGTGTGATGTGAAAAATCCGCAAGTGTACGGTTTTCGTCAAGTAATAAAAAGATCGAATCCACAGGGACTGTGATTTTTGAGTACCAACTAATTATAATCTAATTAAAATTATGAAGGAAAAAGGTTTAATTAGTTTGAAGGAGAAATAGTAACAACGAAATAGTGTAAAATCAAATAAAATCTAAAGTTGCGATAAAATAGGAATTGTTGTTATAAAATAGGAAGGGATCCTAGGATTGGGATTTCCACAAGGATTATTTATGATTGCAAATTGATTTTCCTTTTATTAACTTTGATCCTCTTTGAAGGTGAATTATCCTAAGGAAGCTAATGTTCTCTCTCAAGTAACAAAAACCGTGCTCAATTGAAACAATTCCTACTTTCGTGGTAATCGAATTCAAACTAAACACATTAAGTTCTATGATAATTCATCGGTTCCTCAAAAGACTAAACCTACTTTCGTGATTTAGGTCTCAAGTTCAATCCTTATAGTTCTAACAATTAGGTTCACCTCTCAGTTCTTCCCTAATTATCTATGAAGTGCAAACAAGTGGCCAACAAATTCACACGAATGAAACACAATAATAATAGAATCAAAGCATGATCAAATTTAATAAAAGGGAAAAATAGTTCAATTCGTTCTCATAAACATACCAAGGGTTTTACCCAATCCTAGAAATAGAAAACTACTCAATCATATCAAAATTATAATCCATGGAAAAGGTTAAGAAACATTCAAACCAGAATTTTTGAGAAGAAAAGAAGATGAAAATTCTTGATCCTTGCCTCTAAACCTTCTCTCTAATATGAAGTTCAGAGGCAAGTATTTCTAATTCCTATTTATAGGTAAGCACAAAAAGGGCCCAAAATATCCCAAAAACTATGTTAAAAACGCTAAAATCCGAAACTGCAGCAGCAGAGTGCGGGGTGAAACACACCCAAACACACCCAGGTGGTGTTTCGCAACAGCACTTGAAATCTTCACAGTAGGGTGTGGCGCGAAACACACCCTGGCGGTGGACTGATCTGTTTGTCTCTTTTTCATCTAATTTCTTCCAAAATGACTCCTAGCTCCATATCAACTCCTCCAAGCCACTTTCCAACACTAAAAAGCTCATTTCCTACAAAACACAACATAACAAATGCAATTATCCAAATCAACATATAAGATTAAATAAAACTAAAGAACTCATTACTAATTAAACTAAAAATGCATGAATATAACAAGGAAAATATGATGCAAATATGGACACATCAGAGTGTCATTGCAGGTACCACCCCCTTCCTTGGCGTTGGGGCGCGATCAGCAGACAGACCTGATACCCTGATCGTTCTTCAGCACACGACCTAAGGTACAGTTCAGATGGGTAGAAAATTGACAACTTTTTATGGGTTTTATGAGATTGAATGTTATGCCACAAGTTATATTGTCTGACAGGGACCTAGAACAATGTTGTGTACAATCCCAACTGCCTACACATTCCTCTACTAGCATCTCGTAGTCCCTCTGAATCTCTAGATAAGACACCTTCACCCTCGTCCCAGACTTGTCGACGTGCCAAGCAGGTGTAACAAAAAGGCCCTAGCTGCATTATCCAATCTCAGGCAGTTTCCTACTAAGGTACTAGACACTTAATAGATCCAGGAAAAAAGCCAAAAACAAGATAGAGGAGGAGGAAGATGGAAACTCACTGGGAAAGAATGGGAGCTGGTGGTGCGAGGGGAGAGAGAGAGAGAGAGAGAGAGAGAGAGAGAGAGAGAGAGAGAGAGAGAGAGAGAGAGAGAGAGAGAGAGAGAGAGAGAGAGAGAGAGAGAGTGTGTGTGTGTGGGATAAGAGTATTTTGGGGTTTTTGAAAAATTTGGAACGTGAGAAAGTAATAGGGGGGAGTGTAAAAAGAATTGGCTTAATTTGTTAGTTGGCCTTCATCTCCTCATTGCATTGCGCTTCTAAAGCCCAATACATAAGTACTGGATGAAATTAAGCTCGATACTTCAATTTTGACAAAATAGGCTTAATACTATTCAATTCATTGAATTGCTTGGTCCAAAAAAAAAGGATTAAAAGAAAGTTCTTATTTTTTAACTGTCAAGGAAAGTTCTTAAATAATTTTTTTATAGTATAGTTGTAATTTACATTCTGATTCCAACCCATTTTTTAATTTGTTTTTATAAGTTCATGCCAGCCTAATTGACAACTAACGTTTATGATTTATTGCTAGTGATCAGTGTCTCCCAAGTAAAACATTTGTCAAAAAAGTGTAATTCATTTTTCAGGAGAAATTTAAATTGTCCCTCAAAATAAATGATATAGTTGCCCTTGTAGCTTATTTTGGTCTTGTAGGCTTAAGAATGGTTTAATTCCAATGGAGGCATTTCCATCAATGACAGGAAAAGTCAGTATTGTTAGGCTGGATATTTTCTGTAGTTATTAAGTTCGAATGCAGGATCTCTACTTTACCTGTGTGAGTTACAGGTGGTCTCTGTCAGCACACAAAAAAAGGTGACTGCATATGTGAATTCAATTGGTAAGAAAATTCATCTAAAAACATATCTCCTGTGAGGCAAATCCTTGTGTCGATGTTTTAGCCAAACCACCCAAAGAATGAAAGTATGGTACATGTGGGCAGCGGTAAGGATGGCAAAACGAACCAGCCCACCCCGGTCCGCCGTGAGCCTGCAAAAAAAAGTGTGGCACACGACACACCAAAAGATAGTGGGTTGAGAAGTTGAGCCCGCCCCTCGGTGGGTTAGTAGGCCGGCGGGTTAGCCCGCCATTAAAATTAATAAATAAAAAATGTATTTAAAGCATACTTTTTGGGCTTAAAACAGGCGGGTTTTCCAGCTGAAGCTCGCCAAAAAAAAAAACTAGACTTGGCGGGCTAGCCCACCTCGACTCGTCTATGGCCTGCTGAATTGGCAGGCTAGGCGGGGCGGGCAACCATGGGTTGGTGGGGTGAAATCACCAACCCAACTCGCCATTTTTTGGCGGGCTAGCAGGCCGACCTTGTGGGCCAATCCCGTTATGCCATCCATAGGCAGCGGCTCTTGATTGTGTAGTCCACACCTAACCTTGCTCTCCAATCCCCAGCATCAGTCAAAAGTGTATCTCTCGGCCTGAAAGGACAACTCCTCTTCTTTGAAGACTTCACTCTATAATAACCGGTGGTGTCTACTCCTTTGCATTTCTCACTCTTTTCGCATCCAAAAATAATTTTATTTTTCCTCACCCTTTTACCGATGGATGTATCTGATCTAAGAATGATAACAACCGCGTCGTTGCCTTTCGCAACCTCTCTAGCCTACGTACGACATCGTCATGGGTAGGAAACATCTACAAAATAAGTAATTTTTAGTTTGTACGACAAATAATAACTTATAGATACTCGTTAAATTTTTTTAATAAAATGTACCTCTATTATTGTAAATATGTCTGATAGATCTATAGTGAAGGAAATTGAAAGATCAACTGTATCGTTATTTGTTTTAATTAAAACAAATAAAATTTTTGGTCAAAAATATAATTCCAAATTTATAAAACATACATAAATCCCGAAGCAAAAAAACATACTTCTAGAATTATGTTTTTAAGATAAATCTGGAGGGACAAGAAAAATACTTCCGGAATTATGTTTTTAAAATAAATCCGGAGTGACAAAAAAACATATATTTCCGGAATTATGTATTACACCATAAATCCAGAAAACCATTTTTCAGTTCTGAATTTATGTGTAATACATATTTCCGGGAATACGTAAAAAAAGGTTTCCGAAATTACCTTGTGAGACGCAAATCCGGGAAAATGAAAAATTCACCCCAATTGAGTATGTTTTGGTAAAAATGAGAGGGGTAAAATGAAATTAAAATGAAATGGGGAGCTTGTGGCCCAAGTGGGGAACTCTTCCGAATTTGAAAAAGTGGGTTTTGATTAAATGAGCCCACAATCAATTGTGTGGTGCCACTGGATCTTTTGGGCCCATGGCCAACTGTGATTGTTTAATTGGGCCTTGCCCATTTAATGAAATCAAACAAATCTTGACAAAAGAAGGCTCATACTTCTTTCAACCCCCAGCTACTCATTGGACACCCCTAACTCTTAAATATTCTGAAAATACCCTCCATGAAAAACCCCCTCACGCTGTATTTTAATCGGTTCAGAGCACGGTCGTCCGAATCGGTTCGGAGGTGTGAGGACCGAACCCCACAAAACCCCCTCACGCTGTTGATTTAATAATGAAACGTAACCATGTAGGGAGAGCTTGAAGTTGAACCATGTAGGGAGAGCTTGAAGTTCAACAGAATATTCAATAAGAGTAATGGAAGGCGGTAAACGGTATAATGTTATTAAATCAACACATGCCACTTATTATATAACCTTATTTGCTATTATATGATTTCAATAAGAGTAATCATACCCGTTTATTTGCCCCGTTGATGCTAGCACAGTATTAAAAACGGTATAATGTTATTAAATCAACACATGCCACTCTCACTCACAATGCTGACAAGTTTCAATCTTCTCTGCTCGTTAGTTCATTAGTATAAACTTCCCTGACAAGTTGAAAAGCGTGAAAAGACATAAAATATTACTACAAAAATATCACATACTATCATCAATGTGCATCAATGTGAAGCAAATTGAAGATTTAAGGTAATTCAACAGATTCGGCCGGCCGTGCTCCGAACCTAATAAAAATAATTTTAGGGGTGTCTCCGAACCAGTTCTGTTGACCATGTTCCGAACCATCATTATCTCTAAAAAAAAATTAAAAACACACGTTTTATTAAGGGTATTTTGTCTTTTTACACATTTAGGAGGTGTCTAGTGAGTAGTTCGGAGGTTGAAAAAAATATGGGCCCAAAAGAAAGTTATAAGCATCGTAAATCCTAATTGAGCTTCGACCAAAAAAAATATCCTAATTGAGCCATGGGAACTGGTCCTCATTTTATGTTATCCTGTGACAGTTTGAAGACTTTTATATCAATTTAATTAATTAATTAATTAATTAATTTAATATATATAATCAAAACAAAAAAAAATATGTTTCTATTACATAAGTTTTACTATAATACAAATTTCTAATATAATGCATCTTTCTTACAGATTGTTTTGGATTTTAATTGGGAAATTTACTGATTTTTTATGTTTTCTCTGTTTTTATTGAGTTAAATACTTCGATTTGTGATATTTTAGGCCTAGATTTAAAAAAAATCATATTTTTTTAATTGTTAATATGTTATCCTTGCCGGCCTAAACCAGTAAAGAAAGGGCATTACACCTCAAAAATTTGGACAAAGAAAAAGTCTCAAACTTTTTATTTTAACCTAATATTGGGTTCAAATCTTGTGGGTGACAAAAACTCTGTTGGAAGAGGAGAACCACACGGGCCGACAATGCCGGATACTCGTGGCCAGTTAGGTTGCTTGGCGTATTAGTCATAGGCAAAACCGTTGGAAACTGCGCAACAAAAACATGGTAAAAAAAATGACGGAATTCCTTTTCTCTACAAAATATTAGTGTTAAGACTGTGAAACACAATCCTCTTGATCTCATAGTTGGGGGTTCGAACCCATTGTGGGTGATTTTGTTGTATTTTTTTGAACATTTTGTCGGTGGTAAATGACTTTTTCTAGGAAACTATAAACTCTAATGCAAAAGGGTTACTTATTCCAAAAATAAATAATACAAACGAGTTACTTAGGGTGACTCATATGGGCTAGTTTTGTTTTCTATAAACCTAGAACCTTGATTAAGTTGGAAGATAACCCTACCATCTTATTTAAGTGCTATTGGGTGACACATTAGCTAGTTTGTTTTGTCTTAGATATTCTCTCTCAATAAAAAAGTTCTTAGATTAATTTAAAATAACCGAATGACTTATGTTATTGTCGGTTTTTATCAAAGTTTTACTATCCATTTAAGCTTTTCATAAAGTGATATTTTAGGTAATGCTTTGGAGTTTTCTTTAAGCCTCTTATTCAAGTGGATAATCGGCCCAAATTGTTATAATGTTTCCATTTTATTTTTTTATTGTTTTTTAGCTTAAAATATGTTTTTAGTCTCAACAAAATATATGGTCATTTGATTTAAGTCTCTGCATTTTTTTTTATTAAAAAAAGGTCTCCATAAATTCATCCTTTTTCAAATAGGTCTTTTTGTTAGTGCTCAAATACACAAGAAATCCTATGTGCCAAACAAAGTTCTAATGTGTTAATTTTTTTTCATTTCTATTTATTTTAAAACTGATTTGGCATGCCACCTACTAAATTACATGTTACATTTAAGTTGAAAGCCCTAAATTCCCAATCTATCGTCATCTTCTCCATCTTCTCATTCTCCCCCCTCTTCTCTTCATCTTCACCGACTAACAGAGAACCCTCTCTTCATCTTCACATTTCCCCTATATCTTCAAACACCTAGTGCATGTTGGTGAAGATGAAGAGGAGAGGGGGAAGAAGGTGAAGATGGAGAAGAAGAAGAAGGAAAAGAAGAAGACAGATTGGAAATATATTTAAGAGTTTTTAACTTATATTTAATATGCAACTTAGTAGGTTTCATGCCAAATTGGCTTTAAAAAAAATAATGAATCAGAACTCTATTTGCCACATAGAACTTTTTGTAACGGAGCACTAACAGAAGGACCTATTTGATAAAGGTTGAATTTACAGGGAGTTTTCTTAAAAGAAAAAAATTGCATGAACTAAAATAAAATGACCATATATCTGCGAGGACTAAAAATATATTTAAACCGTTTTTTCATAGTTAATGTGCGGGAAACAAGTGCGGATATGGATATGTATAGGGTGCGCATGGTTGCTACTCATGTGGGTATGGGTTTGGAGATGAGTAATTTTTCCAAATGCGGGTATGAAAACGAGAAGTATAGCCGATTTAGACGGTACACATTGCCACCACATCTCTAGACACCAAATTCCTAGCAAACTCCAGATCTTTTCACTGCAATAGCTCGACCAATCGCCATTATGGCACCTTCATTTATCATTTTTTTTGAAAAATACATCATATATATTCAAACAATTTCACAAGTAAGCACTAGTTGTATACCCGTGCATAGCATCGTGTTATTTGTATGAATTCACTTAGATAGAATTTAATTAGCTCAAATTTAAGAAAATAAATTATTATATTTCTGATTAATTTTATAATTAACTTCAACATTAAAAACAACATAAACAAACATAAGGAAAATAATTATTATTATTTTGACAACAATTCTTTTTTTTTAAAAAATAAAAGAAATATAATTGTTCATTAAAAAGATAAATATTATTTATGAAGATAAAATATAAAAAATAATTATAGCTAAAATAGATATTATTTATGCAGTCCTCACAATTGACTTGGCAGGAACTAGCCGTAGGTATGTTAAAATGCAATGTGGATGCCGCACTTTTTGAGCAAGAAAACAAGTATGGCTTAGGCATGTGTATGAGAGATGAGAATGATAGTTTAATGAAAAGGAAGACTATGCGGTTTGTAGGTACACCAGAGCCTCATGAAGCTGAAGCAATGGAACTGCAGCTAGCACTAAATTGATTGAAGGATTGGAGTCAATGGCTGTAGAGATGGATTGCATCTCCGTGGTCAATGCAGTAACAAAGCAAATTCCAATAACACAAATTTTGGTGTTATCATTTCTCGTTGTATTAATTTTATTTCCGAATTTTTAAGCTATATAGGATTAGCTTTGTTAGGAGGCAAGCAAATATTGTTGCTTATACTCTGTATTACACACATTATTGCTAGTGAAATGACATAAGTTTGTTAATTTTGGTCAACAAATATTTTCCCTTTGAAACTCAATAGCCAAAAAATCTTTTTTTGTGGCAAGAAAAATAATTTTTTATAAAAGTTAAATACATATAATAAGTCAAAAATATAAAAATATAACATCCATAATAACAAGTGGCTTATCTAGGATCTTGGGTCAGAGTGTGCAAATTTTCTTAAACACGCCATCACTATAAATATAATAAAAATAAAAACCTTTAATATATTTAAGTAAATAAATAAATTACACAACTCATAATTGGTCGCTTAAAGGAGGAAGAGAAAAAAGAAAAACATGCTCGAGAGTGAGAAAACACTAGAGAGAAAATTAGAAATGTGTAAAAGTGCGAGTAATTGTGTGAGTATGATGCATTAAATTGGTGCAAAACTAGGAGTTTGAGTGCAAAAAAATATTCCCAGAGTGTGCAAAATGTATTTTAGTAGGATATTTGTATTAGTATTATATTTTAATGAGAGTATCGGTACTAATATTATTTTTTAGAATGTGCGGTTGACCACCCTAGAGATAAGGTAGATCCGCCCCTTATAACAACAACATATAATGTTTCTCCTCTTGAACTCAAACAAAATATATATTTATAGAAACAACATAAGAGAAAATGTTTTCTTGTTGGGACTCAAAGCAGAATAATGATTTATAAAATTAGTCCGTAATGGTAATCTTATTAAATTGTTAGTCTTTAATTCATTTTTTGACAAAATAATCTCCAACCTTTCAATACATGTTTTCCCCTCGAAGAATGTTATACTATATCGACAAACTTGGTGAAAACCATTATATTATTCTCCTCCGAGACTCAAAGTGAAAATAACCAATTCTTTGGCTCATTTTTGTCCCTATTTTAATTTGTAAAATAAGAAATGGAAGTTTGTGATTTTTGCTAGTGATTAGATTCATTAGTTTTATGGTAGATATATAGTAGATATATAGTAGAAGCCTACAAAGGCTTGTTTAACAATAACAAGGGGTATTCCTCCAGCCGAATGCATTGGCCTAGTCAATTTTTTTTTCAGCGAAGCCTTATATAGGGGTGTATTGGATTAGGATTCTGAACGATTTTAAAAGACTTTTTTTTGGTAAAAAAGTCTGTTGGTATTCAATCAAGATTTCCTATCACTTAAAAATAATCCAATGGTATTCAATAAGGATTTTCAAGATTTTTTTAAGAGTCTAATGAAATCCATTAATATTCATTTAAGACATTTTACGACTTAAAATAAATTTATTGGTATTCAAAAATATGGATTTTAAAGGATTATTTTATTAGATAGATTTTTTGGGACTATATAGTACAATCTAACAATCCCACATCCATGAAACAATCCCACAAGAACTTTATAGTCTTTTTTTTTTCGCGACGCCTTATTCAAGAATAGACCTTGATTGATTTTTATTAAAATTTCTAAAATAAAAACATTGACCCTTCTTAATTTACTAAATTTAATATTTTTGATTATTAAAATTTTGATCAAAGTGAATTAACAATTTTGATATTAGTTTTAATTTTAGTTTTCTAATATAGATTGTTTTTTGGTCAAAAAAAATATAGATTGTTTTCGTGCATATATATCTAACATTTAATTTATATATAAAGATACTCGTATTATACATAAATTACTTGTTAATTAATAATATTCTTCTGTAAATCCAAGTTCAAAGTGACATATTCGATCTTTGTTCTAAATCAAACTGTGATTAATAAACTAACTACAATAATGTAACTTCTATTCATAGAAAGATCCCTTAATGTAGGGAGATCTAATTAAGCCAATAATAATTACCAGAGACATGTGACCCTTTCTACATGCTAACATGCAAGCTATCTATATTAGTTTTATCTAACTAATTATTTATCTATATGCTACTAATAATATAATGTTACAATCGATGAGATACGGTCAAACTAGAAAACATTTAAGTGTACAGTAGTAGTACAAAAATACATTGGTCCTCTCGAATACTAATATTCTACAAATTGCTTCAAAATTGTCAAAACGTAATGAGTAAGAAATCTATCTATCTATCTCAATCAGTGTTTTAAAAACCGGCTCGGCCCGGTCGGTCGGACCGGGCTAACCGGGAACCGGGTGGGTAATCGAGTCGGTTAACCCTACGGATCGAAAATGCACCAATCCGGTGGAAACCGGCCAAACCCGGCGACCAGGTGGGTTTGTGTAATCCGAACCGGGTTGTGGATGTGTGATGAAAACAGAAACAGAATTTTTATAAAAAATCGCAGAAAAGGCTTCAGAGAGGTTTGAACCTCTTCCCTTTTGAGTCAATCTATAGGGAAGTTAACCATTGCACCACCTGTTGATGTTGTCTATGTTGCGCACGTGAAACATATAACATATAACATATATTACATGGGCTTGCCACAATTCAACCATTAATTACTAATTTGTTTTTTTTTTTACATTACTAATTAGTTTTTCTTTTCTTTTTTTGATAAGTTACTAATTAGTTTTTCACCATACACATTTCATGGATGATTGTATTTCCACCTGTTGTTGCGATTGTTTTGGATTTTTTTGGCATTATGTATAATTGTTTAATTTTAGTAAATTAAATTTTACAGGTATGAAATTTATAGGTCTTGAAAATTTGGAAATTTTTTATATAAGTCTTGAAAATTCACGAAATACAGACCGGGTCCGAGTCATGCGATCCCGGTTTTGATCATGCGGTTCAACTGTCGACCCCTCGGTCCGACCCTTGACCAAGTGACCCGGTACCGTCACCGAGTCGACCACCGGTCCGAGTTTTAAAACATTGATCTCAATATATCTATCTCAATATAATACAATCATGTGTTAGGAAAAAGTCCAAAATAGACATCTTAGTATTTTGTCATTGGTCTAAAAATAGAGACAATTTAGTAAAACTGTCACAAAAAGTTGTAGCTTTTTTACTTTTTCCTTTTTCTCTTTCTCTTCCTCTTTCACTCTTTCTTTTTCTCCCTCAACTCTCTCTTTCTCATTTTCTTTTCTCACGTCAACCTCACCCTCTCTTTTTTTCTCCTTTCTTTTCTTTTTAACCAATTTCCTCTTTTATTTTATATTACTTCTTTCTCTCTTTTTTCTTCTCTTTCTCTTTCTTCACATTCAATTCTCAATTTTTATGAATCATTTTTTTCTCTTACTTTCAAATATAAGAAAAAAGTTTTTTCTCAAATTAATTATCATAATACGTGGCAACAGAAGCGGCAATGCGAGACTGACTATGAAATCGATAACAAGAACGACAACGGGGAATAGGAGTGGGAACGAGAGCCCCAACAGAGCACCAACGTGGGTGCATATATTAAAAAAATCTTATTTTCTTTTTTCTTCATTTTCACTCCATCTTCAAATTATTATTTACAATAATATCTCTATTAAAACTATTAAAATCAATCAATTTAACAACTATGAAATGTAAATAAACAACTTTAGCCACTACCAAATATTACAAAATAACTTACTTATAACTAAACGAATATGATTTAATTAATATTAAATCATAGAGAAAAATATGAGTTAACATGTGGCAATGGGACTGACAACGAGAGACTGACAATAGGAGCTGCAACGGGATGCATATTTCAAATTGTTAGTCTTTAATTCATTTGTCCACTTTTTTTTTTATATTAATTTGAATTTGGAGTCTTTTAATACAAAAATCCAAGTTGAAGGATTCGAACCCTGCATCAACCTGTTGGCAAACACAACTTAACCAATATGCCAGCCTTTGGAGTAGTACTTATCTTACAAACATGATATACATAGCTTACATAAAATGCATTACGTGTATTTCTTTATAAAAAAAAAACATGTATTTTATATGTTGAGACTTGGGTATGTTAAGACTTTTTGTTATTTCGTTTAATTAAGTACTTATGAATGTGGTTGTGGTCCTTATGGATTTGATTTGAATATTTAAATTTGAAAACTTTTGTTAACTTTGTGGTGAGATTTTTATTTTTTGCAGATTTTTAACTTATAAATTTATACGTATAGTCGTATAATTTTTATTTTTAGTACTTTTTAATAGCGCCTGGCTCATGCAGTCCAACCAAAGACCGACCGGTCCGACTAAAGAACCAATGACCCAGTACCTTGATCGGCTCGATGACCGGTCCGATTCTGATAACATTGAGTAGAAGTAGAAGGAAATGCAAGAGTTGAGTTGGCATATACAATTCCATGCTACTGTTGAGGCACGCGTCTTACAGTTGGTATACGTTGAAATTATCAAAAACTGCTTCAGATTTAGATTCTTTCTGTTAACATTATAATTGCTTTCTATTAATAATTTAGAAATTTAATTAAAAACAAAAAACAAGAATGAGTTTATTAATTTAGTACACCATTATTCTTCAGTTAGCTAGTATGATCCTAGTCCTAGCCTACTAGTATTAGTGAGAACATAAGCTGTAAAGGGATGGATTTCTGTACACTGTTATGCGTTGTCTTCACTGCAGGAATTTTCTTAATTTAAATTATTGGAAATTAATCATTGCTCAATATATTCTCTTTAAATATAAATGAATTTCACCATACATAAATTTTTTTATTAATATAATTGACATTCTCTGAGGTCTCATTCAATTAATTGAATTGAGAAATTTCAATAGAGGCCTTTTCATATATACAAGACTACATGACTAACAAAAATACGTAATTGAATAGTAACTGGTTTATTAACTTAATAGTTAATATAGTACAATTACGTATTTTTGAGGTAAGCGCTTGACCAGTAGTATAATTACTGGTTAATATAGTATAATTAAATGGTTTTCCTAGTTAACAGGCTGGTGATCTTTTAACGTCGCTTACCTCAACTTTAGAAAACCTTTTAATAGCGCTTTTTGAGGTAAGTGACGTTAAAAGATCACCAGTTTATACTGCCCCCTGTTTCCACCACTATAAATAGTCACCGTGTCATGTATAATAGGGCTCCATCTAGGAAACGCTATTAAATAGCTGCTATTATAAGTAGAATCTGGCGTAGTGCTGCTAGTTGATTTTGAGAAGTAACTTGCACCAATATGAGGAAGCCCAACGCGATGTGCTCGTGAATAAAATGGCAGTTGATATCTTTTGACCTGTCATTGCAAGTAGGGTTATTGGGTAGAGCAATAGTGGATTTACGGTCACAACACAACATTGTGAAGTCGTGCCCGATATCAAATGTACAGTAATTGACAAGGGTAACCCAACAAAAATACAGAATCCCATTCTAATTTTCCTTCTATCCATAGGGGAAATGCTTCCAAGAATTCAATAACAAGCTGTTGAGTGTAGCCCTTGACTACAGGGTGTGCTTTATGTTTATCCAAGGTGCCATCAACCTCCCTTAGCTCTGTAAATCCATCGATCAACAACATGTAGATTTCTTGCCAGTGGGCAAAGATAGAAAGAAAACTAGGATGCTATTGAGAACAGGGTTAATAAGAAATATGACTCGCAAACTGATATACTTATGGTTATTAGAACTCTGTTGAATCTAAATTAAATTCGAATCTTTTGAAAATTTGGAAATTTCTATATGTTATTTTATTAATTCGATATTCATGCAAAATCTATTTAGTCCAATATTCTTGTTGAGTAACCGGGAGTACACTAATTAATAAGAAGAACTTGTTAGAAAAGGAAGTGTTGGCGAACGTACCAAAACAAAACAAAATGGAGGGGAGAGTAGCGCTTCTTATACGAAGCACTTTTAAAAGTGCTGCCTAGTTTGAGAGAATGGGTAGCACTCATTAGCGCTTGTGATTCTCCGCCTAGGTTGAGCGAATGGATAGCTCTTCTGTCATAAGCATTGTTGAGTCTTAACATTCAGTAGTGCTACATATACGCTACTCTTTTAACAGCAAGTTAATAAGCGGCGCTTGTAAGCACTGCTAAAGACTACAAAGAAGCGCTGCTAAAGTCTTTTTCTATTGTAGTGATACTACGTCTGAATGTTAATTTTCTCCCATTGTTGATGTGCCTTTTGTGGTCATTCTATGACATAGATTAGGTCTTTATATTATACTTTAGAAATGGATCACCCTATATCAGTCATCAAAGTTCATTTGCAACGGGTATTTTTTCAGACAAAATAAAATAAGTTTTTTGTACAAAATATGAGATATTCTCGTTAATATACTTTTTAATAGTCATTAATATTCAAAGATATTATTAAATTCTAAAGCATATTTATATAATTAAATATATAGGATAGATGTAAAGTTATCCATTTTGAGGTGTAAACACGCGTATAGATCTGATCTTTCATGGGTTTGTGTACACCCAACTATTCTTATATCATCATTTGTTCTTGCCCCTAAACATAGCCACTCAACGACTGAGGTCGATATGGTTTCTTTTGTCGTGAGAATAAACTCATTTCTCTGTTAGGCAAAAAAAAAAAACGAATAGCGAATAGTAGATAAACGAGCTTATAGCGGATGGTGGATAGCTGATAGCGGATAAACTAGCGGGTTGAATTTAAAGTGTTTGGTAAAATTAGCGTTGAACTATCTTATAAATATACAATGACATAATAGACATTTGTAATTAATGGTTGAAAAGAAGATAGAATATTCATTTAAGGGAGGTTAAATAAGAAATTTAGTTAAAATAACAAGGGTAAAAAGAAGAGAAAAAGTGAAACACTATAAGCTGTAAGCTCAAACGCTACTTGAAGTAGCGTCTCAAAAAAACACTATAAGTGAAAAATGCTATAATGATTGGGCCAGCCCTGATGAAGGATTTAGAGTATGGGGGTAATTTCCCCCACCAAGAAAAACATATTCATATGCAGTTACTTAATACTCTTTTATTTGTCCCCATTAATATCCAATTACCCAATCACCCAAGTTCAACTCATTTTAATTCACAATCTCAAGTAAAAAAACAGGCGTTGCCTCTAGCAACTATAACGATTGAAAGACGTTCCTCTGCAAGGAGTTTTGTGAATAATTTACATAGACAAAGAGAAATATTTTTGATAGTATTGACAATGAAAGTGTCATCCAACATTTTTTTGAATATAAAAATGCATTGATAACAAGTGCAATTAGTAGAATCTTGAATATCTTTTTTAGAGTTTTTTCATCACGTATGTGGTCGTATATTTTCTGAAAACTTTGAATATTTTTCTTTTGTATCATATAGACAAATTATTTCTGGCCCACACTGATAGAATTTTAAGGATATTCCGGTTTGTGTAGAATGCTTATAGAGGGTTGTGACGTTATAATTTACTTATTACCTTGACCCAATCCAAACAGCCCAAGTTCTACTCGGCCTCTAGCTCGACCCACCTGCATTTGGGCGAAGTCCCACTACTCCGTGAGAGAGGAGATTCTCTTCCGTCATTGGAGAGAATCATTCTAACTCCGAGATCAAGCGTCAAACTCCTGTGTTAGTGCTTCATAAGGAACAAAACTGCTTAGAAGACTAAACAGTAACTGCCCTTGTTGCGGTTACCCAAAGGCTTACTTAAAGGCAAAGTGGCTGACAAATTATTCACATATTCACAACATCCAAAAAGCTCTAAACCTACATTCGTAATCCTATCTTCGGGAACACTTTTTGAAATTTTTGTTGTATAAATTTTAACTTTAATTTTTATTCATATTAAATACATATGTATTTGTACTCTAAAAAAAGTCCCCTAGAATTGCCTTCCAACCATATGCTTAGAACTACGTACCATAACCAAAGAAAATGATTTTGTTTTCTTATATTTATTAAAAACAACAAAATAGATAGGATGTTGACTAATGAAGAAAAACCAGAGATAGATGTAAACATTGATGAGGAGCTAGAGAAGATATATATCGTTATACATTAATTAATGTGACAGAGAAAATCAAATAAATGTAACCACGTGAAGAGTATCAGAAACCAAATTCCTTTGGCTAGCTTCTTTTTCTTATAAGCTACTTTATCGGATCCTCAATCATTTTCCATATAGTTTCACAGCAAAGCAGAAATAATTAACTCTGGTTTTTATGGAACGTGCATGTTCTATCGAAGAAGAAGAGTAGAAAATGTTGAATAAGACCTCCGTTTTGAGAACGTGATGGCTTAGCTAATGCCAGATATATGGTTATCTACTTGATGTTGACTTGTCATTTGCACACTGCGCAATTCAAGGGCATGCAATGCAACTTTCAAACTCTATATCTCTTATGGATATAGCTTATTTAGTATTTTCTTTATAAAATTTATTTCATTTTGATTACATTGTGATTTTATTCTATAATTAACCTGACAAAAGTTAGTTCTTGTAGATATAATTAAAATAATATCATACAATAAATAAATGTATTTGCATTTGTATTTGTATTTATTTCTTCTTTAGTTATATGTTAGTTGCTGAGTACCAGTGCTAATTATCTCTCAATTAGTAAGGAATACTGAGCTTAACTCATCATATTTCTTGTCAATATGGAGGAAGGATATTTGTAGGGTGGGTTCTGGATAGATTCTAAGATGGAGTTGTTAGAATGGTCGTAGGGATTCGGGAGACAAATTGTCGCTTTTGGCATGATGTATGGGTCGGGGAAATATCCCTTAGTGTAGCCTTCTCAAGGTTGTATGACATCCAACACAAAAGCATTGAAGTACTTTGGAGGCTAGGGGTTTCGACAATAGCAGAGCTTGGGAGAATTCTTTAGGGGTGCCAAATCATACTATATACTATATATTCATTTAGTGTTACTGTCTAGATTTGTTATTGGTTTTGCGGTAAAGAGCTTATGAAGAAGCATGAGGACTCAAGTTCTTAGCCCATTCTTGTTTAAATGATAGTACTATGGATCGAACCTACGACCTGTTGGCTGCATAACATGGGCTTTACCACTGCGCCCGACATCATATTGTTGTATAAGTGCCCAAAAAATTATATATAGAAAGAATTTTTCTATATTATATTATGCGTTAAAAATTTTAAAATAATTTGAGAGGTATTGTGGCTTCCTCAAACTCCAAAGAAGCTCGCCTCTGGGTTTCGGGGTGGGTGGGGCCGATTGGAGTCTTACTTGGAGGCGATATTTCTTTTCCAGTTGTTGCTCCTGTTGCTGCACGCGTTGCCAAATGTTTATGTTTTTCATTTTAAATCATTTAATATTAATTCAATTATTTTAATTAAATTATTTACTTATTTTTAAAAGAAATTTATTTTGGAATTTTTGCTAATTATTAAATTTTTTTGATAATTGTTAGTGGTTAAATTGATTGGTTTTAATAGATTATAGTAAATAGTAAATTCTAGATTATTTACTATTGCTTTATTCGTTTTTAAAAATATTAAATTATTAAAAATATATTTTGAAATGTATACAGTAAATTAAAATCAATACAATATATTAAAAACTCCATACAAAATATTAAAAACATTAAAATAATATATTGAAAGGTGACATATTATTAAAAAAATGGAACTTTAAATCCATCGGCTGTTCCCCTTCTCTCTCTGGCACCTTTTCCCATCTTTCATGGTTTTCCATCAGCTTTTAGTGTCTCATTGATCTCATCATTAAAAGCTGAAAAAGCTGCTAATTGTTTGACATTTAGTGGCAATTTTACCAAATTACCCCAATTTTTGTCCAAATGGCAAAAATAAAGACAATAAAGACAAATGAACTTATACATAATTTAAATAGTTTGAACATTAAATAAACACAAATTTAAAGTAGATAATAAGGTGTCTCAAATAAAAAATAGATTAATATTAAGATCTAAAAATGTAAAGTATAATTTAAAAACTATCTATGCATTTATCTCGTGTTTTTTTATATATCAGTGTTGTTATCCCGTGTTTTTTTTGATATATCAATGTAATTATCCCGTATTTTTATATATATCATTGTAGTTATACCGTATTTTTTATATACTAGTGTAGTTATCTCGTGTTCTTTATATATCAGTGCAATTATCTCATAGTTTAATTGATTATTTTAGTTGATTAGTAGATTATAGTAGATAGTGGGAAAAGAAAATGTGTCGGTTTTGTTTGAATTTTAAAATTTGAAAAAATCAGTAGGAGAAAGTAGAAAAAAGTGGGAGTCAGAAGAAATGGAATGGGGAGAAGAAATTTGAAAAAAGTGGGATAGTAGTTAGATGAGTTGTCAAGTAAATCGGGAGACGTGTTTAGGTAATTTAAGTATGGTTTGTTATTTATACGGATGAACAAAAATAAAATTTAGAACAAAAGGGTTATAGGATATAACTAGATAGTCGTTTTATTTTTTTGAGCAATAAAACATATTCCATTAATACTAAAAGTATGCGAGGTACTCCAACCCATAAAAAGATACATCCAACAAAAGCGGGACCCTAAAGATACATATAAGTTGTCATACTAAACCTCATATTTTAGTAATTCTAGATCCTATATAAATAATCGAGGAGAGAAACACAACGTTTGTATTCCCTCCGTCCCATAATATAAGGCCCCATTGGCATTTTTTACGCGTATTAAGAAAAGTTGGTAGAATAATTAATATGTACAATTTGTGTGTGACTATTACTAAATTACTCTTTGTGTGTAGAAGCATTTAATGTTAATTTTTCACATATCAAGACAATTTAGAAGTATTAATGAGAGAGATATTTGGAAAAAGAGTAATAAATATATATAGATATTTGTAAAGGGACTTATATTTTGGGACAAATAAAAGTATCAAATGAGGCCTTATATTTTGGGACGGAGTGAGTATTACATATAGAACCGTTCTTAACAATCCCGGCCAAAAACCATTTCCAAGAAGGTACCTTTACCTGCTTCACAAAACTAGAGATGGCAGGTAACAAACTAAAAAAGGTACATCCATTCCTAATACTACCTACGTCCCATTTTATATGTAGTTTAAGGTTGTTGCACACATGCTGTCAAAAATAAAAGGTTGTTGTACACATATTAAGAAAAATGATTAGGTGTCTAGATTTTATAAAAAGTGTTGTCTAAATTACCATCTAACCTTTTATCTCTCTACATAGATAAACGTGAATTATTTATTAAATGTAAAAAGTTGTCATGATTAATAAGGGCAACAGTGGAAAAACATGTTAAATGTTTTTTTTTGAAAATGTAAAACAACAATTAATTTTGGACAAATTGATTCTGCTAAAACAACTTATAAAATGGGACAGAGGTAGTATCTTGCTCCCTTACCATTTGTCCCAAGAGGTAATCCAAGGCATAAGTAAATAAGAGTTTAGACTTGATAGAAAACACTGTCTCGCCGCTCCTACCAACATACACGAATCATCCTTCAGAGAATGTACTTCTCAATCTACCAAAGTACGAAATCAGAGTGGCGGACCCAGGACCTTAATTAGGCTAAGGGGTGCAGAAAAATCATTCTAAAATTTGTTGGTTTATAGGAATGTTTAAATTTTTTTTTTTTCAAATATCCTCACTTAATTTACTAAAATTAAATAATCAATTTAACTAACTCCAAATTTATTTAAGAGTAAATCACCAAATTAGTATCTAAGTTTACACGCTCTTTCCTATTAAGTTCTAAAATATACGAAAATAAGAAGTGGTCGATAAAAGTATGTGATATTGGTAAAACTACTTCCTAAAGTTTTATAAATAGTCTCTTATGGAGATTAATAACACTACAAGAAATTTGACATATACCAACGGATGCCTATAGTGATGGTAGATAAAACCGTAGGTATAGGTATCGTACACCTACAACCAATTAAACAAAAAGCATGGGTATAGGATCGGAGGAAAGATCGTGGAAAAACAACCGTGGGTATAGGTAATTTCCTATACCGATGAAATAAACGACCGTGGGTATAGGAAATTTTTTCCCGCTGAGCCCAAAATTTCCCTCTCTTTTTTTTTTTACCAAAATTATTCCCTCTCTTTAACAAATAGTTCCCTCTCTCTTTTTTTTACCAAAATAATTCCCTCTGTTTAACAATTAACAAAATAGTAACAATTAGGTCTCACACAGTCACACCACACGGCTTCTCTCACAGAAATGAGAAAACGCAGAGAACGCCTCTCTTCTCCAGAAACGAAAACGCAGAGAGCCACCATAGCTCTGATCCACCGCGCCCACAACGTAGCTACGATCCACCGCGCCGCCGCCCGGACCTCCTTGCTCACGACTCCGCTGCGTGTGAGTCTTCTATCTCGAATTTTTTCCTTACTCCTTCATCTTTAATTTCTGTTAGGTTTTCCTCAAATCTCAAATCTTTAATTTCAGTTAGGTTTTCCTCAAATTTCAGTTTGGTTTTCCTCAAGATCTATTATCGATTTTCCCCTTTCTTGCTGATGTTTGAGAATCTGTTTGTATATCTGCTTAAATGTGAACATTAGGTCTTTAGAAAAGCTGGAGTTTTAAATATGTTCCCCTTAAATAGGGACGGAGCCACGTTCTCCTTTGCAGACCCTGTGTGATATAAGCTAGTGCGGTGCCCCTTATTCTCCAAAAGGTATATGTTCCCCTTATTCACATTCCATGATTATACGAGATTGGTGGCAGTAGTGTGGTGCCTTATCTGTTATCAGGGCTTTTTAAGCTTTGAATTCCATTCTATCTTCAATTCTTGATTTCATAAATTAGCTCTATACTTTTTTTTTTGTTTTGACCAAAGCTCTATACTTTTTTTTTTGACCAAAGCTCTGTAAGATAAAATTATTCCAATAAATCACATACTCAAACTATACAACGCACCAAAGAGTTAGAGTTGTTGTTAAAGGGGTTCTAATTTGGGTATTGTCTCCTTCAATCTCTTGTTAGAATGAATATCTGAGTTATTCACCTTCTTGTCTTATATATATGAATAATTATTATTATTTGGGTTGCTTATTTATATTGGTTAGTGTTTATGTCCATGGCTGGGAGTAAGTAGTGTCCAAAAGGAATGTAATATGGAAGAGAAATTGACTGTTATTTATGTGTTTAATTTGGTGTGTTTGTGTAAAAAAAAATATGTTCTGTTTAACAATTAATAATAGGACAAAGGTTATCATTTACTTTTTCATTAGTATTGTCTTCATTTGTTTGTGACTTTGCTATACTTGGGCATATTTGGTTCAACTGATGGGATAGGGGTATAATGAGATCTCAGTAATTGTCAAAGGTTTAAGTTATAGTATTTTGCTATATTTGTTTCTCATTTAACATCATTTATAGCTATGTCTTAGAAGTGTGAAACTCTCCCTCTGTTAGTGATGACCGAATCTATATAAGGCAAAGGAAGAAATAAGGTAAATAGTTTAGAGAAGAATTATAAGGCAAATAACTAGTGTTTTTCAGTAGTAACATATCTATTGGTGCTACAAGAGTGAGTGAAACCAAAACAGTTTCTTTGAAATGGTGGAGATATTACTTCACTAAAATCCATTTGTTTAGTTATTTGTTAATTTAGTTATGACAAATATTGTATTTGTTTCAATTAACTTTGTCAAATGGAGAATAGAGAGTGGATGCGTGATCCATCAAAATGCAGTGAGGAGTATATTCGAGGGGTTAATGAATTTCTTGAATTTGCTTTTCAAAATTCAGCAATCAATGGAAAAATATACTGCCCTTGTACTATATGTGTCAATTGTAAATTACGTTCTCGCACAAGTGTTTATGAACACTTAACTGACTCACGACGTGGGTTTCTTAAATGTTATAGGAAATGGGTATTTCATGGTGAGAGACCTACAACTTCAAGTAACACAGTTGAACAACATTCAGAAATACTACATGACATGGATGAGTTAACTCATGATATTTTTCCGATGCATCCTATAGAAGAGCCAAGTATTGGTGAAGATGAAAGGAATCCAGAAGTAGGAGAAAATGGTAAATTTTATCGATTGGTAAAAGAGAATGAGCAAATGCTCTACCCAAACTGTGAGAAATATAGCAAGCTATCCTTTATAGTACATTTGTATCATTTAAAGTGTCTTCATGGGTGGAGTGACAAATCATTCTCTATGTTACTAGATTTATTGGGTTTAGCGATTGCTTTTCCCCCAAATTTCTCTGGTTTTCACTCAGTCACTATCATTGGAATTGTTTAGTTTGATATGGTATCAGAGGATTTTTCTCTCTGCGATAAATACAAGCTTTAATATATTAACCTTGTAGTGCACATGATTGGGTGGCTATTAGCTTAAACTGTGTAAATCTGTTAGAGTCTAAACTCTGTGTAAATGCTGGCTGATTGTTGGTTAAATGCTGGCTGATTTTTCAGGTTGGTTTGAACTTGGTTGCTATCATTTCACTTTTTTTTGAACTTGGATGCTAACACCTTTTTTTGTTATATATAAGATGTGCTTTTTTATATAGTATTTATAATGTTTCAGGAAGAATTAACGAAGCACAGTAATGAGGCTGGAACATTGCAATCAACCCAACAATCACACTGTCATATGCGTTGGAAGAATGACATATATTCCCATGTACAAGGATCTGAAAAGAAAAAAGAACGCGTGCGTTGTCTAGGGAAGATTCCTAAAGCTAAGAAAGCGAAGGTTGTTTTGTCTGAAAATCAACAGTTACACAATAGACTTAGGCAGATGGAAAGCGTTATGACAAATGTATTGACATTGATTCAAAATCGATTTGCTGGAGAAGAAGTGAATGACATTATTGAGGCGGCAAGACAGGTATTATATTGTACTCCTTAAGTTTTAATGAATGAAGTATGGATAAACTTACTATGTTGGGTATATAAGTTGTATTTTTTTTTTTATATTTTCAATAGGTTACAGATGCTTCTAGTGTCCCTGGCCAAATGAATTCTCCAAGTTCAGACACAAATGAAGATATCGGTGCTAATGAAGATTAGAAGCTAATTTTGGTTGTTGGACTAGACTTACAAATTAATAGTATGCAATCTTATAGTTTTGTAACTTTGGAGATTATTGTAATACCTTTTTTCATTTGTTTGAATGTCAAGATGATACTCTTAGATTGTAAGACTTGATTTTAATTTTCAATATAATCGAAGTTTTATTTTATGGTTTCATAAACAGATATATTGTGTATATTGGCGTTAAATTGTTACTAAATCCTTTACCAATAAATTATCAAAAAAAAAATCATTTACCAATGAAATGAACCTGGTGGTGAATTAGAAGTGTCACTAAAGCCTGTAGCGATGGCGATTTAGCCGTGGGTATAGCAAATTAAAATCTGTTATTAACATCTATACCAATGGAAACCTTGCCGTGGCTATAGGAATAAGGTTTTGTCCAACAGTTAGAAAAACCGTCACTATAGGCTATAGCGACGCCACTCTACTGTGGGTATAGCCTGATCAAGACCACGGTGAAGACCGGCCGTTGGAATAGGTTTTAAGGGCTATACCCACGGTTTTTATACCTTTACCAACGGAATTTTGCCGTCGCTATATGTCAGTTTTCTTGTAGTGTAAAACACATTTATTTAAAATCGGGTGCTGCAAATTTAACAATATTAGTGCAAATTTAACATCTCAGGTGGTTCCAAATTTTATTTACATAGGGTACTAATGCAATTATTTTTTCCCAGGGAATTGAACTAAACTCTTGAGTTCTACATAGGTCCGCCTATGCGAAACCGTCCTAAAAGACTATGTAGTCCCTTTATAATGAAATAGTGAAAAGCCTTTGAAAGACACTTTGACATGGAGAGACTAATCTAAGTATCGTGCTAAAAGGAGATTGAAGACTCAATACCTACCTTCTATAGAAGTTTACCTTCAAACTAAAATTAATTCCAACCGTCATAAATCAGACTTTGCAATCAACATATTATCCATTTAAGGTAAACTGGAGAGGATACTACAAAACTAAACATCCCACTGATACATCTCTAAATCTACCCTAAGAGATTGCCTCAAACATGAGGCCTCCTATGTCCTTAGCCATCAAGAGAAATAGAATTTTTTTTGTCATGTTGGGGATCTAACACATTTCCCTCCCATGTCTAGGGTTAAGGCAAAAAATGTTAAAGTGTTCTTTAACACTCCATATCCATATTGTTCTTTGAAATTAGTGTATAAACCTTTTTCACAATTCATAAATGCTACTTAGATTAGCTGGTCATTTCTAAAATAAGATGAAAGAATTATTACGCAAAGAACAAAATGCTTAAACATCAATTATACTTCATTAAATGTACTAAGACTTCATTACATAGATCAAAGCATTCCAACTAAGAGTATTTAACTCATAACGAGCAAACAACATAAGAAAATAAACTTAAACATAAATGTGAAAGTCATAAAATACAAGAGAGAAATATACTAAGAAGAGGAAACCGAAGGTAGACACCAAGAATAGTGGCTTGGAGGAACAAAGCAGCTTCCAAAACTATGAAGTTCTTCAAGTATGCCAGCTCCTGCGATGCTGCAGCATTACTCTCAGCAATGGTAGATCTACCTTGGTGATTCAAGGTAGCTTTGGTATAAAAATGGAGGAAAAACTATTTCTTTAGCTTTCTCCTTCTAACCTCGCATGATAGTGTTGCCTTATATAGTGCTAGGGTACATGATCCAAAAAAAACCTAAAAGAGAGGCACCCCTTGTCTTATACATATGTGCCTAAAAGTACAATGTGCCCAACCAAAAGGGAGGAATATTCTGAATTCTGAGCACTAGTCCCCATAATAATGTGATCGTCCTTATCTGCCAGCTGTCAGGCGCTAAGAGCAGCGCCTCAAGATTTCTCTCTCATCTGCTATAGGAATGCATTGTTGTGGCACCTAATGCTTCAGTAATAAAACACACACATATATAAAAGCACAAATGAGGCACCAAAGTACCAAATGATTTCAAACCAGAATTAACCATTCACAATTAGAAATAATGCAATTAGTCTTATTTAAACACATTCTTATTAGAGATCAAACAATGATTAATGCTAAAAGAGCATTAATAACTCTTATAAATAAGAGTTATCACAAAACTAACCCATATTGTTGATTATTGGATTTGCATGAAGAACACGTTATCGATTGAACTCAGTTTGCTGGAATCAATCATAAATCTTTCTGGCGCAGATTATGATTAGAAATTAGAAACTAAAATAACTAGTGAGCTGTGCAGGACATATACATTCTGTGGTTGGTCCAAATTAAACATTTATTTAAATATTGAAGCATATAATAATAATATGGGTTAACATATATGTGATAATTAAGTTTTAATGAATCATGCAAGAGGATAACCCATTCCTCACACTAAATCAACTCAAAGTGGGATCTGATACTACCCCCCAACAACAAGAAGCATAATTGGCTCTTTTTATTTATATAATTGTTAACCAATAGAATGGAAAAAGTTTTTAAAATGCCAAAGAAGTTGACCAGCCATCAAATTTTCAAAAGTTTAGTAAAGTGAGAAGAAAAAAGAAACTAGCTAAACTTTCGTACACACACATCTTACATGATCTTATATATCACGTTATATAATATGCAAGTGTTTTGACACACGTAATTAAAGTACATGTACCACGAATATTGATCACCTTGTCCAAATTTCACGCATGTCCTACCAACAACAATGCGGAATAAATGGAGTTATTAATTTTCCTAGTTTAGTTTAACTTAAGTACTAATTAATAAACTCTTTTATCAATGTCGTGTATAATAGTACCATAGTGATAGGTAGTCGTACAAATGAATGAGTCATACCAATAATGCATGTTTCTTTTAATGTGAATTCTAAGGAACTAAATTCATAAGCAAAATATGTCTTGAGCCGAGCCAAATAATTCAATAAATGGTGTATTAGAAAATACTATCAAGGCTTCAAAAAGAAAAGAAAATACTATCAAGGTGTCACTTTGACAAGAGATATATCTTAAAAAAAGTCTATAAAAATAGAATTAAGTTTAGTTCGATCCAGAACATACATAACCTTTCTCCTAATACTACAACACACATCATGTATTTTGTTTTGAATGAAAAACAGATATATTAATTTCGGGTACAAGTACTCAACTCATATGGATCAAAATTGCACCAAATACAGCAACTAAAAATAATCATCAAAGAAAGAGTATTACTATGTCTTAGAAATACCATGGATAGGATCAACATAAAATGAGGAGAAATACATTGTTTTCTTACAAATGATTTTTCTTTAAGGCGAGTTTGAGTCAGAAGGTTTTAATGAGACTATTACCAGCTAGAAAGATCAACAAACCATTTGCAAAACAAGCATGAAGGAGTGTTACCAGCTAGAAACAATTTCCAATATAAGGCTTTGATGCAATAAATTGATCAATCCGAACAATTTTTTCTCGAGTCCCAAATAACTCAAAGAACTACCTGCCAAATCAGTGGTGGATCTATGCATAGAGGAATGGGGGCATTTGCCTCCAAAGATAAAATAATTTATTCAAGTGTCTGCTTAGTAAAAATATTTTTTCCCCTATAAGAAAATAGGGGTTGCCCCAAAAGAAGAAATTGGCCGCGGGACACAATACTCGTTGAAAGACAAATTCTGTCTCTGTCTCTTTTTTGATTTGGTTTTGTAATTTAGTCCTTAACCATATTATTATTTTTGGTTAGGTTGTTTTGTTTGTTTTAGGGGGTATTTAGCTTAGGGTTCCTTATTACTGTTTTGACTTGACTTTAGTTTATTTCTTGCCAAGGGTCTTGGGCTAGTCCCCCCTTAGCCTCTCTTCTATCTTCTTCTTTTTTTCTCTTTGGGGGGGGGGGGGGGGGGGGGGGGGTTTATTAACGGGAGAATAGGGGTACTCCAATCCCGTGCAATTTTTTTCAACCAAAAGTTAATTATTTTTGACAAAAACTTGTATTTCCCCATATAAGTTAATTACTTTTTTAGGACACGTTAGTCCCTAAAATAGGGGTACTCCAATCCCGTACATATGTCGCGTTATATGTCACCATGTCAGTTAACTGACATTTAATACCTTAGTGTGGTTTCTGAAAATCAGAAACCATTTGACCCTAAATCCAAATGCATAATGAGAGACAGGAAGTAGCAAGGTGAAATTCTTTTTTTTCGTTTATTTGCATTTTATTTTTCGATTTATGCATGTTCATTGTTGTTAAAATAAGTAAACAAGTCAAAATCACCTCTTAAAATATGTTTTCCTTTTAATCAACATTTAAAATCAGTAAGCAATTGAAGAAAACGAAAAATACAATGGACGAAAACGGAACAAAAAGGAAGAGCATAGAAGAAAACTGCACCTGTGCGAAAGTCAGAGAGAACCACTGAGTTCACTGCGTTCATTGTCGTTCCTTCGACGTTCGTGACATCATACTTTGTCATTTCGTCTCCTTTTCTCCTCTCTGCATTTTCTCTGTTCTCCATGCTATAATGGTTTTCTGGTTTGAGACCCGAAACCTTTTTTTGGTAATCAGGGGCTAATTTGTCTCAAAACATGCAGAGTAATATGTCCATTTTCTTAAAACTTGAGAATTTGTCAATTCATGGACCAATTTGGGGTAAAATAAGGTATTATGCGTCATGTACCGTGACACATATGAAGTGTTAACCATTGAAATGGTGAAGGGACTAACATGTCCCGTTTTGAAAATGTAAGGGACCAATATGTCCAGAAAAAATTGTCAATGACGAATTTGTCCGACGAGGAAATTGTTAGGAACCAATTTGGTCCTTTAGTCATTACTTTTTGAATCTTTGTACAAATTAATTACATGACTAGGTTAAAAAAATATTAATCCAAAAAAAGTCTTTTAGAAAAAAGGAACAAAGACCTATTTGCTCTAAAAAAAATGCAAAGCACCAATTTGACCATTAAAAAGTATACTTTTTTCAAATTATGTAAGTTTCTATTTTTTTTATCAGTGAAGTATGTACTTTTTCTTAATGAAAAAATTTATTTTGTAAATATTTATAATATTTTTTCTAAAAAAAATGTTTGATTATTCCTTGCCCCCACCATAAAAAATTCTAGGATCCGCCACTGTGTAAAATCAACGACGTTAAACCTCTTTTGCATCGTGGTGGGTGAATTAAGTTGTAATTATTTTACATAAACTAAGTTGATAATTAATCTTTAACAATAAAATGAATCATGCACAACAGCACAAAGAAAAAAGATAAGCATGCTTTCCTTTTCATCATATATCTTTTTCAACGTCTCATCTAGTATATAGTGTAAAAAGTAGTGGCTTTCTTCTGTTTAATTAACGCCGTACGTATCGTTTAAGTGGCCCAAAGTTTTGCTTGATTATCTCCCTAATCAAATAATTTAATTGATCCGTGACAAAACCCAACGATTAGTATATAAATTGAGGGACCATCATAAAACACAAACCAACGAAATGGACAAAACTTTCACTACAAATTGTCCGTGACATCTTGTTTATTGACCCGAAAATCCTACCACACTCACATGCCTTACCATTGAATGGCGAGAGCACATACACCAAAATTGTTAATTTGTTTAACTTATGAATCTTGCTTTTTTCTTTCCTTCCGTACCTCCCAAAAGTTAATCCTCGAGATTCAAAGTTAGATTTCAAGATTGTGGAATGTTCGCTTAACCCAATAAGAATGAGTATTTAATTTTGATGTGTAAGTATTAAATTGTTGATGAGTCAAGTAGTCTAACATTTTAAGTGGTTTATAGTGATTAAAAGCTTAAAAATTGTTCTAAACTCCAACGGTGACAGATGTCCCTCCTCGTAAGTAAAAACTTATGGTCCTCTAGATCTGCTTTGACAATAATCCATGAAAAAATGACTAGTTAAAGTTTAGGCATTCTGGTAACACCTAAAATCTGCCGAGGCTTTGGCCAAGGAAACAACCCAGTCGAGGGATAGGACCCTCCGAGGAAATACAGGTCGATGTCCATTAACAGTGAGCACGAGGTAAGGCAATGTGCCGACAAGGTTAAAACTCACCACATCCCCTTTACTTCTTTTCATTGTCTCCAGCAAGAGCAACCACTTATCGTATAGTGGTAGCCTTAATGGAGTATGGTAGAAGGGGGTGAGAGATATGTGCTCAGTGGCGGACCCAGGACCCAGAGTCAAGGGGTTTAAAATTTTTAAAAACATGGATCGCTAAAAATATAATTAAAAACAACTTGAATATATTTAAATAAATCATACAACTCATAATTGGCCTATTGATGTGTTTGTGTGAGGTATTTGGGTGCAAAACTAGGGGTCGTATTGCAAATTTATAATCTCAAAGGGTTCAAAGTATTTTTATATAAGGGATAAATGGATACCAATATTTTTATACAAGAGATAAATGGATATACTTTTTTACAGGGGGTTCAAGTGAACCCCCTCAACAAGCCACAGGCTCGCCCCTGTATGTGCTGGAATATGGCTCCCCACAGATTAGAAGCCATCAACGATAGGGAAGCCAAATTGTGCTAACCACTAGCTAGAAGCATCATTGGAAGAAGCTTACCAAGGAAGGCAAGAAACAACTAGGGACAAGGTATTTGGCAAGAAGGCCTAGTGGAACGCACTTAAAGAAAATTTGGGCTAGGACGCCAATACTATGGTAGTACTTGCTAAGCAGCAGCAACTCTGCCATGGGAAAACTCGGTCGCATGGTAACTCAGCTAAGGAGCTAGATGGCGAGGAGGAAACAAATGCATAATTGAGGGAAAATGCAGCTGAAGCAAAGAAGTTGCGTGTAGAGCAAGTATTCAATCCTCGTGGACACTTTGGAGTGTTGAATCGGTCAACAGCATCTTGGATAGGCGCTGCGGAAATAGGAGCGAAGTCACTTGGACCACACTCTCCGTGCAGGTGACCGTTGTAGAGTTTAGTTCCTAGGGCGCATTGCGCAATATTGTATGTTGATCTTAGTCGATCCAACGGTGGTTATCTATAGGTTAGGATCATGACCAATAGAGACCCTTATATATATATATATATATATATATATATATATAGAGAGAGAGAGAGAGAGAGAGAGAGAGAGAGAGAGACTTGTACATTTGTATACACACATCACATCAATCAAATTTTACATTTTATCAGTCTTTTATTTTCTTTACAGTTTTAGTTTTAGCCATAGATAGTCCAATATCATGTTCCTCTCACCTAACCTAACAACTCTTTGGAGAAGTTAGGGCCCCATAGCAAAGAAACAAAGTTCATTCCTTAGCAAAATTGCTTGAAGAACAAGGAATCAAAAGATCAAGTTATTGGCCGATCCACGACAAATCGAAAGTTTGGCAACACATTCATATTCATTTTTTATGATTTTGGCTGAATTGACATGGATAAAGTCATTGTTGTGGACTGTGCAGGGATGATGTTCTTGTTGGAGTTTGGAGTATTTTCAAATGTTTGACTACCGTAAGTTACTTGAAGTGCTAATTTGACTACACTAATCATCATCATTTTAATGAAGGTGTTGGGATGAAATAACTATTAAATTTTTGATGAATACAAACAATTGTGCAAGACGCTAAAGTTAACTACAAATGTGTTATCTATTGAGTTTCCTTGAGAATCTTCATAGCAAAACAGAGCACTCTATTAGAAAGCAAGAAAAAATTGTATTAACTTACTTAGCATGAGAAGGTTCCCATGAAAAACTTTTTTAGAAATAAAAGGAACCTCATCTAGACTAACCAGCATTTAGTATACACATTAATTACCCTAAAAAGTCAAAACATCTCTCATTAATATAACTTAGGGTGTAGACAATTGTTTGATCCAAAGAAGATTCATGGGATTGAAGAGAAGGTTGGGTTTTAGTAACAGGTGGAAAAGCTTCAAAACTATGTGATTTGAGGGCACATCATTAATTGTCACTGCGCCAGATCTTGAGAAAAAGGGCGCCCTATTGGGCAGCGTTCTTGATGTAAGCACTGCTTTTGGTTAAAATACGCAGGGAATGGGCAGCGCTCCTGTTGGAAGCGCTGCTTTTGGTTAAAGCACGCAGAGCAATGGGCAACACTCCTGCAGTAAGCGCTGCTTTTGGCTAAAACGCGCAGAGCAATGGGCAGCGCTCCTGCAGTAAGCGCTGTTTTTGGCTAAAACGCGCAGGGGCAATGGGCAGCGCCTTTAAGGAAGCACTGTCTATGGGAGAACGCATTGGGGCAATGAGCAGCGCGTTACCTATCCACGTTAACGTCTCATTTTTTCCTGTCTTCTCTCGCCCTCAGCTCTCTCACTCACGTACTCTCTCTCTCTCTCTCTCTCTCATTAACGTCTCTCTTCCTCACTTCGTTGCTCTCAACCATTTTGTTTCTCTCTCTCTCTCAACCATTTCGTTTTGGTTTTGGTTTCCACATTAACCCATTTCGTTTTGGTTAGTGTTCAACCATCTTCAAGCCATTCATCTTTGAAAGTAACTCATAAACCCATTTCTTGGTTTGCATTTAAAGTGTTTGTGTTTTTGACTCAAAGAAGCCCAATTTCTATTATATTACTTGGTTTATGATATTGTGATATTGTGTATATGTGGTTGTTTTGTTGTGTGTTGTCTTTCTTGGTTTGCATTTAAAGTGTGTGTTTTTGACTCAAAGAAGACCAATTTCAATTATCTTACTTGGTTTGTGATATTGTGTATATGTGGTTGTTTTGTTGTGTGTTGTGTGTTCTAGAAATTTGGATGCATGTGAATGTTGTAAATAATTGACTTAGTTATTTGATATGAAAATTAGTTATTCAAAATACCACTTGGTGTTCATAACTTTAATAATCATGTGAATGTTGTAAATGAATGATTGAAATTAGTTATTTGATATGGATGCATGTTGAGTTTCAAGTTTATGTTGTGGTTGAACATGCTAAATTGTATATATGCGGTGAATGAAACTAGCAAAGTAAAATCGAATATGCCTAAATCGAATATGCGAATTGTTTGTTAGGTTTTACGAGTTTGTTTTGCCGGAGCTTCGCGTTCATTGTTACTTCCACTTGTTCAGGTACTTTTGTTGTTTTCTTGTATTCATTATATGAAGAATGGCAATATGGAAGACATCAAAGTCTTTGATTTCTTTAGTTGAAAATAGTTGAATGTCTTAGGTTCAAAAAAATCGTACGTTGTTTGTTTTTCACCTATAATATGTTTAAGTTCTCTTATCAGGATCTTATTATAAATATTGGGAAATTATGGATAGAAAGTGGATGTCTGCCAATCGTCTGTCCAAGGAATATGTCGTTGAAGTGCATTACTTTGTGAACTTTGTTGTTGAACGTTTAGGGACTTCTAGTAATATCAAATGTCTTTGTTTAAGTTGTTATTATGTAAAATCAGTTAATGTAGAGGAGTTGGCAGGACATTTAAAGGGTTACGGAATTCATCAAAGTTACACTTGTTGGAAAATGCATGGTGAGGAAAGAGGTGAATCTTCAAATATGGGTAATAGTACGGAAAGATGTGCGCCGATTGACACCGAAATACCTACATTTGATGGGGACGAATTTGAAGAGATGACAAAGGCTGTTGAAGACTATCTTAATGACTGTCCTCAAATGTTTGAGAAGTTGATAACGGATGCGGAGACACCTTTGTATTCGGGTTGTACTGAATTCACGAAACTATTGGTTGTGATAAAGTTGTATAACTTGAAAACTTGCCACGGATGGGTGGATAAGAGCTTTACGGAATTACTCACACTATTGAAAGAAATGTTGCCGAAGGATAATGTACTCGCACTATGAAGGAAATTATTACTCACGACCAAACGACCATTCCCACACAGGTATCTACTTAGAATTCTTTTTGATTTTAATATAATAATAGTTAATTCCATTTATCCATTTCAATTATATATAATTTTATTTATTTCTATAATTTTAGTATTTTCCCAATTATCGGTGCAAGAGATACTCTGATGAGCAGATGACTGAGCTTAGGGGAGAGTGATGCCGTTATGCTCGTTTTTATTATTATTTTGGATAGATTGTAATATTGTTAGTTGTTAGAGTTTGATTTGGATACATATAAGTTGTTAGCTAGCTAGTTTTGGTTCATATTGTAAGTTGCTAGCTAATTTTGGATACATATGAATTGGATAATGTAACTTGTTAGCTAGTTTGTTTTGGTTCATCTTGTTGGGTATATATATGTTGACATATTGGTGCATTTGGATATATATAATTTATTGTTAACTAGTTTATATATATGTTGTTAAGTATACATAATGGATTGGATTGGATTGTAATGGCTATATATGACCAGGAAAATTGCAAATGTAAAAACGAAAACAAGCAAAAACCGAAGAAAAAAAAAATTTTAAAAAGTTATACAATAGGCAGCGCTTACAGTCAAAAGCGCTACTCATTCCCTTAGCGCTTTTACGAATGGGCGGCGCTTCTATGAGAAAGTGCTACCTATTCCTACAAAGCACTAAGGGAATGAGTAGCGCTTTTGACAGAAAGCACTACCCATTGTGTTATTTTGAGAATGAGCAGCGCTTGCGCTGAAAAGCGATGCCCATGCCCAAAATGCGCTAACATGATGAGTAACGCTTTCCCCTGGAGCGCTACCCATGGCAATCAATGAGCAGTGCTTCTTAAACGCTACCCATTGTGGGAGTGGAATCAGCAGCGCCAAGTTTAGCAGCGCTCAAAAGCACTGCTCGTGGCTAAAAAAAGCGTTATCCATCCCCAAATCTATTGTAGTGTGTGATCGGCAGTTCCTACGTTACTAAGTCCTTCTGTTAGTGTTATTTCTGTTTACAGCTGCTGATGAATCTAACAAAGTTTCTACATGTCCCTTTTAACCCTTCCTATTTATTTTAAGGCTCATTCGGTGGCATCCCCGTTGGATTACACATCACACACATTAATTGCGACCCACTTCACGCCAAACATTCATCTCGCTCACTTCTCATCATCTCCCTCATTTATGAAAAGCTTCCACACATAAAGAAGAGAGAATGATGACACCATAGATGCTCAGATTTGTCCACTTACTATTGTAGAAAAGGGATCTAAAGTCTGATTCCGATAAGTTAGACTTCTAAATTTGGGTGCGAGCCAAACTTCTATTAGAGCGACTTAGTATGTCGGGGATTTAAAGTCGGCTAAATGTTTGACTTAAAAGTATGTTTTTAAGTCGGACAATAAGCGTCAGTGATTTCTCTTATGTGGTAACTTTAATTACCCGTATTTGCTCAACTGTCTCCTACGACTGCTCTCACTTATCTCACCGTAGCTACGGTACCGAGCCGGTAGTGGATCGCAAAGTGGCCATTTTTGAGCTGGTGGGATCGGCCATCCCCTCCTCTCTCTTGTCTCTCTCTACTGTATTTTTATGCTTTGAAGCGGCTATTTTAGAGGGGTAATTCGCACTTTTGCAAGAAATTTCTAAAGGTGCTAACTTTACTAAGTTTTGATGGTTGTAGGGATTATTTAATGGGTTTCTAGTACCCAATGTCTCGTCTTTGGATCTGTTGTTCAGATCAGATTTTAAAATAAAGAAAAATGAAAATATATGACGTGACAAAGCCTTAGAGAATAAATATTTGGCAACTCAGCATTATACAAACGAAGTAAGTAACTGAAGGAATAAAAAAAATGATAATATTTGTAGTGATTTTTTTTTTTTAAAATGTAGGGATTAAAACCGAACGACAACATATTTACAGGAACCAAAAACATATTATCTATCATGTTGTTATTTCAATCTTTTTAAATATATCAAAGTACATATATATTAAAAAAAATATAGATTTAGCCCTTCAAAACCCTCTCAAATTTTCCTCCCAAACACACACTAAGATAAAGGCTACCAGGGTAGTACAACCACTACACTAGCACCATGAGATAACATTACTTGTGCTTAACAATCCAATGAAATTAAAATACCCAACTCCCGCGAGAGCCCCATAAATTAATATGGAGACTTCAAAACATGTTTGACAAGTATGAACAAATTATAAGTCATGCGAAATGTTGATGGGTCATTACGTACTACTATTAAAACATGTACATCAGCAATAACATACAAACTAGTTTCCATAGACTCTTATTCTTACGTCAAGGTGTACGTTTGGCTGTTGAAATTACACAACAAAACAAAATTGATACATTCACCATTCTTTGTAAGTTTTCCTTCATTAACAAGAGAAGAAAAAATCTCTTAAAGCTATAATAGCAAATATATATGAATTAGGAATGCTATAAAAATACCTAGCTAGTAATCATGGGAATAGCATTTCCTAAAACACCTGAAGTGCAATTGATGTTTAATTTAAAACCACGTGATTACGTATTCGAGAACATGGAACTAGAATGATGAATCTTTGAAACAAAATTTGTTGCAATAAATAGTTACCATTTCGTGAAGTAATATAAAATGTGGGTTCACTCTATTTTTGTTTTATTAGTGTGTATATATATGGTTTGGAGAGATAGGGGGCTCACACTTCCATCACAAGTGGCATATGCATTCTTCAGGTCTTTAATCATATTAAATGGCCTACATTGGAGTGTAGGTGAGGGTATTGAAATCACATCCTTGACTTATGCATGTAATGCCAATTTAAGACATAATCGAATCAATCGGTAGGTTTTGAATAAAATCTATGGTTTTGGTAGTTGCATGCTCTTTAACTTCCAAATCCCTCACTGTTGTTCTTTTTTTTTTTTAAAGACATGTGATTTTTTTAAACTGTTTGGCCTTTATATACACTCTGTGTGAATCAGATTCGTGCACGTATATAAAACAAACACTACTAGAATTTTCGTCATTTCCTGCGGATTTTCATTAAAAATTCGCAGGATTTCCTGCGAAATTTCCAGCGGATTAAGGTTCCCAGCTATTTCGTTCGTGGATAATTGTTTCCTGCGGATCTTTAAATCGGCAGGAAATTTCCGCAGGAAATTCAAAATTTTCGCACAAAATTCCGTTTCGCAAGAAATTCATAATTTCGGCACGAAATTCCGCAGGAAATCACAGATTTTTTTCCTTCAAACAATCAGCAAATTTTATTGACTGCCATTATTACTATTATTAATATAATACTTTCCAAATAATCCATACAAAAGAATTTTTTTATTTAATTTCAAAGAATATTACATTACAAAGAAATGCAAACTGGATTTAATTCATCCAGCCACAAGATCTAAAGCCAAATCTGATCTACTAACCACAAAAATAAACACAACTATCAATATTACAGTTTCAGATTTGGTGATGCTTTTAGAAACTCTACCCTACCCCTACTGTTCCATTGAAAATTTTCAATAAGCTCCAAATATACTTGCTAAACCCAAATATCTTGCCTACTATGCATACTTTCTAGGATATAAAATTGGTTTTTGTCACCCTTAAGAGGCTCCGTCTCAACTTTTTATGCTTTTTTCCACCCTGCACATCATAAATTAGTTGACATGCATTAGTTGCCAATATAATCATATAAGGATTAATGGAAGAAAAAAATGTAACTTCATTAAGAACCCCAATTACCTAAATGTAAGGAAAAAGGCACATAGATTTAGTGTCTATGTGATGCAAAAACCTTGTAATTTGAACCATTCTAAACACAATTTTTACTGGTTATAAATATAAAAGTCACAAGGACACCAATACAAACTAGAATTAGAATCTAGGTAGTTAATTCATAAATAAACAAGATGCTATGTTGCAACAAACATGAATTAGTGATATAATATAGCCTTGAACTAGAAACAACATATGCAGTTTTGCAGAGACAAATACTACAACATTACAAAAATCACTAGGTTATATTCCCATGGTCAAAGAAATGTATCAGATTTCAACAGCATATGCACACAACAAGCTAATAACCAAAAAGTTAACATACTCACCAATGGAAGCTAAAACAAGGAAAAACAAAAAACAAATTACGCAATCAATATGAGAAGTAGCTGATGCCACACAACATTACAAAAATTCTTACCCTGAGGAGGGTGTATCCAGCTCTTTCTTTGACAAGGTAAGTGCATGTGATCAGATAGGAAGTAAATAAGCCATACGGAAGAAGGCCTTCTTATAATGGTTTCCACGTACCAGATATATCAGTTGATCCAATTAGAGTGGTCTGACGCAGACCAACAATCCTTGTCTGAAATAAATACACATGGCATTTGCAAAAGTAAGACATTGAAATGTCAATCAAGAAATACCAACTTAAACCATACCAATAATCCATAAGGCACCTCAGTACCATCACTAAGAATACTCTTCTGAGCATTAACATCTTCTGAGCAAAGTTCTTGTGCGAAATTGAAGGGTACAAACCTCGCAGATGCGAAATCGTGCGAAATTTGAGAGAGAGAGATGCAAAATCGTGCAAAAACTGAGAGAGAGAGAGAGAGAGAGAGATTCGATGCGAGGGACATGCAAATCCAAATGCGAAAACTGAGAGATGCGAAATCGACATCGTTGGTCGATGATAATGAGAGAGGGATTTTGATTTCATACTCAGAGACGGATTTAGGGATTTCTGGCTAGGGTTCAAAGGTTCTGTGAGATACACAATCTTGTTGGAGAAAGAAAAAATGGAGTGTGAGAGAACGATGGCACAGACACGGATTTAGGGATTTCTGCTTAGGATTGTGTGAAAGAAATCACGCCTCTGTTTTACGTTTCAAGCTTTTAAGATTTGTTTTTTTGAAAAAAAATGATTTTTTAAATAACTAAAATTTTAAATTTTAAAGAATAATAAAATAACCTTTCCTGCGAAATACGGTATGCATGAAAGTTCACAGGAAACACAAAACTTTCTTGCGAAATTACCTGCGAACGAATAATTCGCAGCAAAGTTTCAAAATATCAAGAGGTTGGCAGAAAAATTCTCACGAAATACCTGCCGAAATTTTCCGCAGGTAATGCCGAGATTTCTAGTAGTGAAAGAAATATGAGAATTTCTCTGATAAAATGTACTAGATATATCCGAGATCCTATATGTGTTGATGTTATATTCATAGAAGTGGCTTCGAACCAAGACATATTCAAATTATTGTCTTTTCTATGAATGACATATTGGTCTACTATAATGCATATTGGTCTACTATAATGCATATATCTAACGTTGCTTTGGCATGATGTTTGGATGGGTGACTTGACTCTTCGTCATAGGTTTCTTAGGCTTTTCTGGTGGCGTCGGATCCTAACGTTGTTATTAGGTCCTGTGGTAGATGTCCAATGGGATGTGGGTTTGGGCCATAAAATCGAGGCGATCAACAGTTGTTCGCTTGGGATGAGAACCTTCTTGGGGAGTTCTATTTGTCTCTTGCTTCCGTCTCTCTTTCTTCGGCGCCTGACGCCTGATTATGGTCCCCAGATAGTTCTGGTCTTTTGTCAGTTTCCACGGCCTATCACCTTCTCTCTTAGTCGACGTCCCCTATCTCGAGGCTATCTGACCACATGATTGGGACTCTGAACAAGGTTTGGAAGAGTCTTGCTCCTTCCAAGGTAGTTGCCTTTCCTTGGCAGCTACTCTTTGATAGGGTTTCAACTCGTTCAAACTTGTTTAATAGAAGAGTCATTGCAGATATTGGAGCTACGATGTTATTATATTTCGGAACATATACGAGTCCTCCCTTCATCTCTTTTGTTCGGCAGTTTTGCTTCTACGATCAAGTACACCATTGTTAGCTGGTTGGGTTTTGATTTTGTCATGCAGCAAGACATTCCTTCTTTATTTCTCCAGTTTATCCATGTGGGTGGAAATGCGAGATGCCGGCGTGATTTGATTCTCATATGGCATACTGTTCTCTGGGTTATTTGAAATTTAAGGAGCAACTGTATTTTCTCTAGAGGTGCACCTGACTTTTGGCGATGCATTGATCAAATACTATCCCTTTCTTGGTGATGGTTCCAGGGTCGAGGTTCTTCTCCCTCATGTTTATTCTATGAATGGTTTGTAGCTCCTATTGATTGTATTTCTAGGAGGTAGTTTCTTTTGGCTGTTTGTTTCCTCCATTTTGGAGATGGTTTTTTCATATGTATATGGGTTAGTATCCCTTGTGCTCGTCTATTTATATATCTCTCTTTATATTTGCCTTTAAAAAACACTATAGGCAAGGTGATTTTTACCACTACCTCTCCTTGGTTGGTGATGTGGTGTCTTTGTGTTAGCTAACTTGGTTGTATTATGTTTGGTTGTTCAGAGTTTGAGTGTCTTTTTTTATTCGAAGAAGAAGCCTCATTAAAATTTCATGATGTAAAAAACATCAACAAATAAAAAGAGTACCTCCCCCTAATTTTATTGAAAAAAAGTTAAAAAAGAAATAGGATACAAGAGAGGGCCCGCAAGGGACTACACCAAAACCCTTAGTAAAAATAGAAATTAACATCAAAGCATTAATAGGGAGCCCTTAACTTGTTAGGGATCGAGAAAGCCCCCTAAGACAATCAAAGTACTAAATTACAGCCAGATCAAAAAGAGACATAGACGAAATTGCCCTGAAACTGGTTTTATAACCTACAATTAATTTTCTGGACAAATTTCTATTTTTGTTGAAATATATATCTTCTATTGAGTCTTGGACATAACTAGATCAAAATTATCATCGTGAGCAATTGTTCCTTGGATGTCGGTAGCCATAGGATTTGCAACATCATCTAACACATCACCCCAAAACTTTTCTAATATTCTCGTGACAAATCCTACTACTAGATTAGACATAGCATCAGACTTTGAAGCATTTAGCGAATATAGCCTCGTAGTGGGAGGTTGGGTTGAGGAAGAATCACTTGAACAACAACTAGCAATATTCATATAATTGATTACATTGTCATTAGAGTGAACAACATTGTGTGCTGCATGTGTGCTAAAGATAGAAGCATTGACAACTTCTTAATAGAGTTCAAAGAGTCTGACATAGGATACTAAGCCAAAAGCTTAGTAACAAATACTAAATGGGTATATGAGTCATTTCCACAATAATTTAAAAAATTCGGTAACTACAAATATGAAGCTCACTAACCAGAGACTTCATATTTGTGGTTAGTGGAATCCAAAACACTAGTTGGATGCCATTAATTACCACAAATATGAAATTTGTGGTTAGTGGCCACTAACCACAGACTTCATATTTGTGGTTAATGGCACCACCATGGCCGCCGCCACCAACCGCCGTCGGCCGCCGGAGCACCATTGTCAGCCGCCGCGGTGGTTGTCGGAGCTCCACCGCCGACCGCCGAAGCTCCGCCGCCGGCCACCACCTGCAACCGCCACATATATATTTATATTATATATAATATATTTATATATATATATATATATAAAAAATTAATAAATAAAAATGTTTTTTTATTAATGGATGGTTGTGATGTGTAAAATTACATTGGTACCCTCTTTAATTGACAACATTTGGATCAGCTTTATGTAAAAAAAGTATAGATCTAATGGATGATACTATTTTAGTATAAAAAACTAAGGAAATCCTTAGTATCCTAAGCCAAAGCAGAGTTCAAAGATGGCTTATGCATTTAGTTAACCATAGGTAACACTTGTTTATCCTCATCTAAGACGAAAGGGTCTTGGGAAAATTGGACAAAATCTGATTCTTCATTAGAATACATGACCGCTTCTCTAATCTCATTAGATGAAGATTCTCCTTATTGTTGCCTATTCAAACCTAGCTGTTGGTGCACTTTCACGGGCAAAGTTTGTTGGGCTTTAGACGACTCACTAAATCTTAATAAAGGATTATGATCCAACCCATTCCAAGGAACATTATTAACGCCTTCAAGAGTTTCCTTATTTGCGTAGGTTTTAACTTTTATAACCTGAGCTTTCTGCTTATAATTCCCATTATTAATAACTTGCTTTGACTCTAGAATCTTTTGCTCTTTAATATTTTTCGGACTATAGTTTTGAGTATCTCAAATACGTAGATGTGATTCCTTTTGTATTGTAAAAAAAAAAAACATTAGCACACATTTCAACTATACGATTATCATCCATAGAGCTAAAACAATTAAAATATATAGGAATCATGTTGGTTGGTACGAATTATGTTACTAGTTTGAATATGAACGCAAGTACACGAGCTTCTTATTTTCCAAGAAATCAACGAATATTAATTAATTAAAAAATAAAATAAAGACTGGTTTGTCAAAATCAACCGCGTGGTTGGAACAAATATTCATAACAACTATTTTATACGGAAAGAGCGTTTGTGTTAAATCAGCAGTCAATACAATCGTATTTTATTTACCCTTTTTAAAAATATTTACAATCATAAATTAACGTCTTATCCATTTAGCATGATGATAAGCACTGCATATATATAATAATAACTTGTGTTTAACAAAATATTGATGATGTTTATCAAGAAAAAACAAAAGTTTATGATAATATTCTGTCGACAAGAAATATTAATGATAATAGCAAAGAGTTTTCCAACTGATTGGTTGTAATGTACACTCCATTACGAAAAATTCATTTTAGAGAATGAAATTTTCTGATATTACTTTACACTTTGATTTTTAGGCATGAAAATGAAAGGAAAGAAAGGATAAATTGTGGAAGGAGAATCATATTTAACCGCTTGAAGTGCATTTCATATTTTACTTTTTACACTTTTTCCTAACTTTATTTATAAAGTGTTTACACCAAAAATAGTTGATTAGATCCACTCGGCTAGAGGAGCAGCTGAGGTGCTATCCAGCTGATGCAAAATTAATCGAGGCAAGACTCGACTGAGGTAAAATTGGTTGGATGTGGCTGCTAAGTCTATATGAGTTGGAGTCTGTATTTGAATTTTAATGGGCTCGTATGATTATTTATTAAAAGTCAAGGTTGTTTTTTGTATTATCTTGAAAAGACCAAGTCAAAGTATGGTAACCACCTTCCTACCTTTATGAGAAGTCGGTATGAGAAGTTGGCTGAGGCAAAGGAGCTTGCTTTGGGAGCAAGTATACAATGCATTTGGACACTTTGAGGGTGGAGCAGTTGGAGACAAATGTGGAGAAGCGTCGTGGAAGTAGGAACGAAAATATTTTAGGGCGCATGACGATAATCTTAACCAATCTAACCGTGGTTAGCTGTAGGTCAGTGTTAGCGGTCAATGGAGACCCGTGTGTATATATATATATATATATATATATATATATATATATATAGTTGGTTTGTACATTGATAAAATACACTTATTCAATCAAGTCAAGTCTTTACATATTTTACTTTTCCTTAATCGCTTTTCTCTTTTATTTTTATGCATTTGTAGTTTAGTAGTTCAACCTTCGATATTAGACGCTTTCTAAAGTAGTCTAGTAATTTGCAACTGAGAAATAGAGTCAATTTCTCAGCATAATCGCTTGATCAACAAATGGATCACTGTTAGTGCGAGTTAGCCGAAGTAATTATTAATCGACTAACACCTAGTCGGCCGAGGAAACATCTCATCAGCTGATTAAACGACTTAATCAACTAAGCTCCGAATATTCGCACGACAACAAATAAAGTAAGACTGTTATGTTTGTATACTATTTATTTATTTATTTATAAGTCATCCAATTGAATTAAATGGACTAATTAACCTATAATTTCAAGGTGTTCGATTTAAATCATTGCAAAATTGGACTTTATCTTTAACTTCTTTAAGTGTACTAAAGCTACTAACATGAACATTTGTGCATGGTTTAACACTTCAAAATTTACTGATTTTATACTATAATAATTGATTAAAAAATTGAAAGTTCGTTGTTTGTGAATAGAAATAAACTGTAGTGATTACTTGAATTTTGTGTTTTTGACTTAAAGAGGTGAAAACTGAAAAGTGAAGTGAAGACTTGGAACACGCCGTTTTCGAATCCAAAGACTCCCCCACATGCTATCGTTGATCTCTTTTTGACAGAGCAGTAGCACACGCCAGAATGACTAAACTACCCTTCATGCTAACCCAAAACGACGAACATGCCCCTTCCTATCGTGGATTCGATTTTTAAAATTAAAAAACACTACCGATAATCACGGCAATTACATTGCTGACCTGCTAAACGCCCAAACGAGTATTCGAGCAATGATCATGATTTTGCTTGTCACATTTTATTATCAAGGTTTTTTTAATTGAAGTATATAATTCAAATGAACTAATTCAGCTAAAAAAACTCAAATAAACTATTATTCATTAAAAAGAGATAATATATGTTTAAAAAAGGTATACCAAAAAAATATATGTTTAAAAATAATCAATGTAAGATTGACAAATATACAAAAAAAAAGAGTCTTTTTTATTTACTTTTTTAAAAAGATGTGGAACACGAAGACTTCTCATGAGCAAGTATTTTAAGAGTCTAAAATTTGTTTCAGCTTAACTAGTTTCATTATTTGTATACCAACTCGTGAAAATTAAATGGATAATAATGTCTAGAATTTGTTTAACACAACAAAATTGATATAGTATAACAGATAAGTTAATGAAAAGTAACCAAAAAAAGATAAGTTCATCAAAGCAAAATAAATTTTCATTCACAATCACTTTTTTTTGACTCAATTCACAATGACACTTAAAATATACCCTTACTTGATTTTCACACAAACTAATTTAACTTTGTAAACTCCATTGTTATCTCCAATCCACCTAACTAATCAATCACACTTTGCCGTATTGTCAAAAAAAATTCACATTTTGCCGTACCAACTCGCATAGTACATTTTGTCCGGAAGGTGTTCAATCTCCTTCAACATTTATAAAATTTACAAAATTGGACCTATTTTCTCTTTCATTCATAAAAAAAACATAAATTATAAACATACATCACTCATGACAGCTACCAAATGATTCTACCAGATTCAGGCAACGTAATTACAGTTAAAGAGACAGATACAAAAGTTAGATCTCATTTGTTTTTTCAAAATTATCTTTAAGGAACATCATCATCTTCATTGAGAGATGATGATAATTGCAATTTGCAACCCTTTTATATTTAAAGAAATTAGGATAATTCTTTAACATTTTTCTTATTTTAGGAGTACTCTAAATAACATGTTAATATCACAATCTAGTTACATTTAATTTTTAATTAAACAACAAAAATTAAAAAATAATCAAAAAATTATTCAAAACTGTTGGTCTCCAAAACGGCAAATGCAAAGTGAACTAAAATCCAAAACTAAAACGGTGAGAACTGTTAAGGGAAATTTAACCGTTGCAGATTTTCCGTTCTATACTTTTTTATTTTCTGTTTGTTTCCCGAGAAAGCAACCGAGAAAACGAAAGAAACTGAAAATTGAAGTCAAAAAAAAAAAAAGATGATTCTCATTCCTTGGTTGCAAACAGCAGAGTAATAATATCTTCTCGCATTTACAGTGACAGCACCGAGCAACAACAACCAGAAGAAAAGAGAAATCAACAAACAAAAAAATAAAAACCCTGACATTTCTGTTCTGCAGTTTTTGCAAGATCCTGATTTATATTTACAGAGAAATTAAAAAAAAAAAAAAAGACCTCGCTAATTTACCATGTGCAACTTCGCTTTCAGCGATTTCCCTAACATTCTCAGAAATTTTTTCGGTTCCTAATTTTTTTTCTGAATTTGATTTTCAGTTTCAATTTCTCCTCAAGAAAACTCTTCGGAAGACGAATTGAGGAGTTCATTTATGTAGCGCGTGTCAACGCCAAGTTTTAACGCTTCAAGCACGCGCTCAAAAACGAAGACATGACACGGTAAACGAAGCACACCTTGCTGTTCATAACCGTATTCCTGCGCCGATTGATTCAGAAGCTTCACGAAAACCGGATGATTCAACAACTCAGCACAAACAACAAATCGCTCCATCTCATCGCCGACGTAGATCGGAACATGTCCTTCGGGAACATCCGTCGACGATCTCCGGATCTTCGCCGCCGCAGCTTTCCTGAACGATTCCGCTGTCCGGCATATATAACGACGGCGAGTAGCATCCGGTCGTAGTAGCGTGTACTGAGATGAGTCCGCTACTCGTGATAACCGGCGAATCAACTGCTTCATAACGACGGTTACAGAGAGAGAAAGGAAGAGTGAGAGAATTTTAGAGAGAGAAAATAAGGAAAGGTGAGAAGTGAGAGATGAAGGTAGAAAAGAAGTGGAGTGTGTGAGGGGTATATATATATATGAGAAAAGATGAGAGAGAGAGAAAAAGGAATTGAAATGAGTAAATAGGGATTCTATTAAGAGAGTGTACACAATGGAAAGGTGATGATGCGAGAAGTCAGGGAGGTACAGGTAAGCGTACTTGGCAGGTACAATTAGTGAGAGAAGAAAAAAAACAGAGAAAATATTAAAATACTTAATAAAATAAATAAATAAAATAAATACGATATTAAATGGGTGGTGGGTGGGGTAAGATTTATTTATGGTATTTGGCTTTGAATTTATTGTTTGGTTTCTCTCTTTGGCGTTTTATAAATGTCTAGATGTTTACCATAGGAAGGAAAGATGAACCGTGGGATAGGGATGTGTAGTCACGCGGCACTAGGGTGAAGGTTTTTCTTTTTTTTTTTGCTCTTTCATTTTTTTATTCATTTTTTTGTTCTTTCTTTTTTATTACTTATTTATTTTTAGGATTTTTTTTATTTTATTATTTAATTTAATGAGATTTGGCTTTCTTTGATTCACAAGTTGGTATTTTAAATTTTTTCATACTATTTAGGTCTTTTAAGTTACATAATGTGTACACCGTTAGTTATTTTTCACTTTTCGTTACAAAAAACCTAAATTGAAACTAATAGAGCTGACGTTGTCCTGACGGAGCCTACATATTATTTGTCTCATAACAATTTGGTCTTTTTAACTTAAATGAAAAAGAAGATGAATCATTTTTAAAAAAAAAAATTAAGTTGAAAGTACCAAATTGTTACATAACTGTAGTCTTAAAAAAAATTCTGTCATTTTTAAGTGTTTATTATAAATATTCATTTATGTCATTGTAAAAATATATAGAACACTTTAAATTTAACTCCCTAGCTTATTTACCATCCCCTACACTTTTATTGATTGGTGCAAAGGCACGGTTATTGATATTTTAAAGTAAGGGTATTGTTGGAAAGTAATAATAAATGTTGTATTGAGATTCTAAAGTAACAGATAATTTAAGACAAAGAAAAATGACAAACAAGACACTTAATATGAGACGGAGGGAGTATTTTTTAGCAAACTTCTTTAGCTTTTTTATTTTTTATTTATTTTTTGTTCTTTCCTCTTTACTTTTTAAGATTCTTTTTACTTTATTATTTAATATAATGAGATATTTAATGAGATTTGGATTTTCTTTGAAAAAGTTAAATTTTTACTACTTTATAATAAATTATAATAAATAACCTCGTAGCGGTAGTAGCAATTGTTACTAGTTTACGCTAGTATAAGAAACAACTAATATTGTGTGATTTAACACCGGTTTTATGAAACAACCAGTGTTAAAACAAACATAGTGGCATTTATGTAAATAAATAAAATATCTCGTTTTAGCGCATTATAAGAATCAAATACAATGTCAGATGTTAGTAAATGCTCGGTGTGGTTATGTTATAGATTTAAAACATTTGAAACACTTACCTTACCTCGCCGGTTGTTTTTTAATACTCGGCGTGGATTCTTTCAACGAATTTAAAACATACCTGAAATTTAAAACAAGTGGCTCGAGGCCTCAAGGGGAACTGACATGGCACATAGATGCATGAAGCATACAAAAGAATGCATCTATGTGCCATGTTGAGGCCCCATTGTGATGCATTCTTGTTTGAAGTTAATTTTTTAATTTAGAGTTTATCAATGTTTATGTTGGATCCATTTTATATGTTTTAACTTTGAACAATGTCTCTTTTTGCACCAGTTGTTGCACGTATAGTTGTGAAGTTCTTTAACCTCTTGCAAGTCTGGTGTAAGTTCTTGTGCAATTTCTGAGGGCGATACAATCTTCTATCCATGCTACGGTTAATAAACCCACTAGGCTTCGTACAACCCAATCAACCAATCTGATTAGTTTGGTTTTTTTACACCACGTAATTGATCATTACTTGTGTTTCTTACACCCGATTCATCAAACCGTTCTCTATTACTATTCACAACTCCCCGATTCATCAAACCGTTCTCTCTCTCTCTCGTAATTGATCATTACTTGTGTTTCTTACACCCGATTCATCAAACCGTTCTCTATTACTATTCACAACTCCCCGATTCATCAAACCGTCTCTCTCTCTCTCTCTCTCTCTCTCTCTCTCTCTCTCTCTCTCTCTCTCTCTCTCTCTCTCTCTCTCTCTCTCTCTCTCTCTCTCTCTCTCTCTCTCTCTCTCTCTCTCTCTCTCTCTCTCTCTCTCTCTCTCTCTCTCTCTCTCTCTCTCTCTCTCTCTCTCTCTCTCTCTCTCTCTCTCTCTCTCTCTCTCTCTACGCTTCCTATCCTTTGTCTTTCTCTAGTCACTCTTTATTGCCTTGTGCAACATTGGGAACCTAGGGTTCCAAGGGAACTCGTATGTCTCTTATTGTCTTTTATTTTATTCTATTTTACTAGTTTTGTTTTCTTATTTAATTTTGAATAATGGTAATGACAATTGCTATTTTTATGCCACTATTTTTTACATCTCTAGCCCCTTTCTAGCTAGGTTTATCGGTTTGTTTATTACGGATGCCATATGTTATTTCAAAAACATTCAAACATTCAAAATTATCAACACACGAGCATTTTAATTATTCGAAGAACTACATATCCTTTGATATCTAACGTGCACTTTAAGATTCAAAGGAGCATAAATCACTCTTGTCAAGTACAAAAACAAATAATTTTTATTAGGTCTTTTTTTAACTCTGTTTCTTTTTATAATAAATAAAAGGGTACAATAAATATATTTTAAAAGTTAACTATTTTTCACAATTAACTAAAATAATATAACATTTTTTTGAAAGGACCGTGGAATGCTAGAGCATTCTCTATGCATAATCGAATCTCGATAAAAAAATTTAACTATAATATCAAGGACTAACTAAGTGACTCTAACATAAATGAGTTTACATCATGTTACTCATTAATATCCTCTTGTTCTTTTTTTTATTAACAAGAAAGGGAAGAAAACAACAACAACAACAACAACAACAACAACAACAACAACAACAACAAAGAAACACATCTAAGGTCTTAATTTAACAATCCCTATAGCATCAGCTTGAAGAGAAATAGATATAGTCGGAGGGAAAAGCCGCCGATGATGAACATCGATCGAACCCCATAGATGAACCATATTTTGCAAGCCAGTCTGCACACGAGTTTCCCTCACGAAGAGAGTGAGTGAAGGATAATTGCCAATCACAAGCCAAGAAAGAGCGAATATAATCAACAATAAGAGCATAAGGATGGACGGAAGGAACACCCTCATTGATAAATCTCAACACTGTCTTGGAATCAAATTCACAAAGAAAGTTCTGATAATCATTTTGAGAAGCAATAATAAGACCCTGGGCGATGATGACTTGCAGTTCCGCATTAATGTTAGTGGTGAAGCCACATTCTCTTGAGAATCTAGTAATCCAATTTCCATTATGATATTGTTCTAGTATACGGTTATTGAAGTCTTAACATCCGTGAGAAAAAGTTGGAAAACATCAACAAAAGGGACATAAATTTTATCGCAAATTGTACATTTGGGATCAATAGATAATAGCAAATACGGAAGCTACTTTTCATGGTCTTATATGTAGGATAATGGACACCCACCAAATTGCACACGTTTGTGCGGTATGACTTCGTGCTAGGTAAGGATTTTGGCTTCTTTCGCATTTTAGGGTTTTGCTTGCCTTTTTTTCTATGAATCACTGTTGAGTGTGATTACGACTAAAGTCTCTTTTGTTAAAGGCTTGCTTAAATATTATCTGCCTTTTATTCTAGCATGGAAAATTTTATGTTTTAGAAAACATTAGTTTATAAATTAGTTGTCATGCTTGCAACGCCTTGAAAAAAAAATTAAAAACATGAAAACAACATAATAATTGGAAATAGCTCTTCTTCATCACGAGTGCATTTGATATGGCCAACAAATTTGTCACTATTTGCAACACTAGTGCTGAAAAAACATTCAAAATTGATTATTTTAAACATTTGAAGTTGATTGTTTGTGAATTCGTATTTACCCAATTTTAAATGTACATTCAATATCATTTTGTTCAAATAACCTGAACTATTCCTCAGGTCGTTTTTGATGTACGCCAAGGTATCAGGTCGTCTTGTAGAATTGTTGGTCGCGTTCAAAGCCCAACCCGGGTTGTGCCTGCAATGACACTCCAACGGCCAAGTCAGTAGGGTAGAATGTATGCAGAGTAATGGTGGGAGTGAATAGTGTACCTGTCAGATGAGGTAAGACCTCCTTATATAGTGTCAGGAATTCGCGGGTAGCCGTAGGATTGTTGTACGGATCGATCTGGATCGTTGGTTTAAATTCTCCCCACGATGTTCTTCGTTAGTGGCCAATTTTGCTCTTGCCGCATGGGTCGGGCCTCGGCCCAGTCCAGAGCACAACCGATTCAAAGTGTGATTCATATCTGACTTCACTGTCCCAAAATAGACATTTCAAAACGGTTGTTTAAACAACCGATGTGGAATGTCCTAAAAAATATCACACTTAACATCAGTTGTTTTAAGAACCAATTTGAAATGTCTATCTTTTATAAAGAATTGTTTTAATTTCAATCCCTACCAATTTACTAATTCATAAATTCCTTTTATACAAAATTATTTCCAGAATTCATTGAAATTAATATTTACAATAGAATTCATTTCAAATTCATTTTTCTACAAATTAATATCTTACAATAGAATTCATTTAAAATTCATTAATTAAAATAGTTCAAATCCTATTGAAATTAATATCTTACAATAGAATTCATTGCACTTAAAAGTTTTACAAGTTTTTTAAACAAAATTCTACAAATGTTACTAATTATTAAAAACCACAAGAATTAAATTAGTAAATCTATTTTTTCTACTAATTAATATAGCTTCACTTAGGAGGAGTAGTATAGTTTGATCACCAGAAGATTAGTTAATTATTCTCTTGTGGTGCAACCTAAAATGAACAAAGATCACTAGAAGAGAAGAGAATATTTTATATACCATATGTTGTAATTTAAATCAACTTAGTATTTTAAACTACTTACTGTAAGATACAGAGTGGCGGACCTATGTACCACTCAAGGGGTTCATCAGGTGAACTCCTGAAAAAATAAGTGTACCAGTATCCCTATGTAAAAGAACTTTTGAACCCCCTGAAATTTTAAATTTGTACTAATATCTTTAAATTTGCACCAACCTTAATATATTTGTCTTATTAATCTTCGTAAAGGACTATTTATAAAACTTTATGAAGTAATTTTACCAATGTAACATACTTTTAGGGACTACTTATTTTCATATACCTTAGGACTTAAATAGAAAAGAGCGTGTAAACTTAGAGGCTAATTTGACGATGTACTCTTAAACAAATTTAGAGTTAGATAACTTGATTATTTAATTTTAATATATTAAATGAGGATATTTGATCCATATAGATTACCGTTCAAATTAATCTTAAATGGACATATAAATCCATATAAGTTATCAATACCCCTTTTTAGCACATTGGCCATACAAATATCTAGTATCACATAAAAAGATTTATTAAATTTATATATATATATATATATATATATATATATATATATATATATATATATTGTATCAGTCTTCAGCTTCCATGAATGAGGAAGAGAAGCAATTGCAGTTTAACCAAGAGAAAAGGAATAATTGGAAAAACTTGGATTGAATTGATTGAAGAGTTTACATTTATACAAGAGGAGTGATTCTAACTGAATCACAGAAAAGAAGTAAATAACAGATACAACAGAATCTGTTATTTAACATAACAGAAATTAAACAGATATAACTAGAGTAACATTTAACCATCTAGTTGACTAAGAGACTATCCTTTAACCAGGGTTAGTCGTAATACTCCCCCTCAAGTTAGGATCATAGATGTTTAAGGAGCCTAACTTGGACAAGAATAGAGAAAATTTGCAGTGAGGCAAGGCCTTAGTGAAGATGTCTGCAAGTTGTTGATGAGTAGATCACGCTAGCACTAATCTCTTTGGTGAGGGAATTCAAGATCCATGAGGCGACAATACTGTCGTTGCGCTTCCACTGTCGAAGTTTGTTCGCATCAGAGGCGCTGGGTTGCGGAATCGTGCCATCGACGAAGCCTAGCTTGTTCCGACCATCAAGAGCGAGTTGCATGGAGCGGCGCCAGGTGAGGTAGTTGCTTCCATCAAGAGGTTTGGAAACGAGCACGAGGCCAGGATTGTCTGTGTGATGGATGTAAAACGGATCGGTGGTATTGATTTGATTGGTGGTCATCGCGGAAATTGCGAGAGGTGAACGACGATCAAATTGCAGAGATCGGAGATAGAAGCGAAAAATCTTCTGATACCATATCAGTCTTCAGCTTCCATGAATGAGGAAGAGAAGTACTTGCAGTTTAACCAAGAGAAAAGGAATAATTGGAAAAACTTGGATTGAATTGATTGAAGAGTTTACATTTATACAAGAGGAGTGATTCTAACTGAATCACAGAAAAGAAGTAATTAACAGATACAACAGAATCTGTTATTTAACAGAACAGAAATTAAACAGATATAACTAGAGTAACATTTAACCATCTAGTTGACTAAGAGACTATCCTTTAACCAAGGTTAGTCGTAATAATTTGTGTGTGGAAACACAAGAAGTTTAAATAGAAAATAAATTTTACTACTTACGTGCACCATATGGCCAAGTGACATAACTCAAACCACTTTACACACTTTACACAGGAGGCAATGATGGTGAGTTCTGTGAAAGAGACAGAGCAATGGTGCTCTTCTTGCTCCAATATTATCTTTGATGAAAAATGTGTTTAATAAATGAATTTATTTTACTAATTTAACTTTGTATAAGACATCTTCAAAAGGAACTTGTTCGGTACCTGGACTTCGGATGCGGCTGAGTCCGGGATACAAGTAGATGTGCTTCTGGAGATCTTGAAGATAGACTTCGGATGGATGAAGATTAGCCTCGGGTAGTTCGAGGTTGCTTGCTCGTGCACGTCGGGTGGTGGTACTTGCAAACATTCTGATGCCTAAGTCAGCAAGGGAAGAGAAGAGACGTGCAAGGAATGAGAACGTACCTGGAAATGAAGGGGTGCACCTCTATTTATAGACGAAAGCGCCGCACCCGAAGCGTTAGATATGGGTGTTTGTGCCTTGATCTTTGTATGCGGAATTGGGCCAGGCCCAACCCGTATGGGGTTTAACCCAGTCCGGAACACAATAACAAATATTACCTTATACGTTGGATACACACAGCCAGCTGAGTTCTGTTTTGTGTTGAACCGGTTTAAATATATGGGAGAATTATTTTTCAATCAATGTCATAGTTTTCTATGTGCCACTTTATTTGTATGATATGTAGGAGATAGATTTTGCAGCTCTTTTTGGTAACTGCATTGTATGATAAATATTTTTCAATCAATGCTTTAATATGTGCTTCAACCTCCTTATTACTCCTTAGCTTTTAATCTCTTTAAATGTTTATATTCTTTAATTCACTTCTCTTTTTTTTTTTCAATTCTTTTAGGATTTAATATATTTTTGGTCTTTATAAGATTTGGGTTTTTTGTTTTAGTGCCTCAAAATTTGACACCAACTTTTAGTCCCTATAAAATTTGAGTTTTTTGCTTTTAGTCTCTCAAGACTTTTAATAGCGCTCGAAGACTTTTTTCTTTTAGTCAAAAAATGCTATTAAAAATCATGAAGCGTTATCAAAAGTCACGAGGGACTAAAACCAAAAAACTTAAATTTTATAAAGACCAAAAGTTGGTGATATTTTTTTAGGGACTAAAAACAAAAAATCTAATAGCGACCAAAAACATATTCAATCCTTTATTTTATACTTTCTTGTCACTAAGATAGTTAACTATGGAGAAATCTGTGTTTGCTAAGCCAAGAAATACAAGTGAACACTTGGCTTAAATCAATTCTTGGATTTTGCTTTTTAGTAAGGGGACATAAGATATTAGAGAAACCATGCATTGTTCGTGTTCTTATTGCGGGTTTGTAGATTGACAAACTAGAAAGATAACCCAGTTACTACACTTACAATCGAAACCATTCCCCAAAAACTGTCAGGTGGAATCATCACAATGATAAACTTCTACATTCTACTAGAAATGAGATTCATGTATAATTACTTTTTTGTTACAATTTCACTATTATAAGTGTCTTTATTTTTTACGAATGATTATTTTATTTTTGAGTTCATGGCAGAAAATTTTATACCAAAAATATTATCTCCCGGTATAATTAGAAAACATTATACCAAAAACATTTATTTTATGAATCATCTTTTTGAGTCCTTATTAGAAAACATTTTTTGTTTTCAAAATAGTTATTTCTTATATTTTGCCTTTATATATGTACTAGGGGGTGTTGGTGTATTCGTGTGTTAGTGGGTGGTTATTATTATTAGAATTAGAAATAGAAATAGAAATGTGTTGGATGTTAGTGGGTAGTTATCATTACAATAAGGGCATTTTTGTCAGAAAAATCTGACACCAAAATAACAGTTTTTTTTAGAATCCCCTTTATTGATAGTTATAGATATTTTACTTGAGTTCCAAAAGGGAAAGATTACTATTGTTGATATAATTTCAATACTTTTAATTCTACTTTTAATTCTTGAGGAGACACACATGATATGTTGTTGTAGAAATTAGTTTGTATATTTTATCTTTATAAAGTATTTTTTATTATCAAAGAATATTAATAGCTTTTAGTTTTAAGTTTACCAAACAATGGTTGGTCTGAGTGGTCCGGGTATGTCAAAAATTTTGTTGGGAGAGGAGAACTACACGGACGGACAAAGCCTAGTTTATAGTGGCCAACTAGATTTCCTAGTGTATATTAGTCACCGGGCAAAACCGGTAGAAACTGCACACCAAAAATATGGTACCAAAAAAATAGCTTTTAAGTTTGAATGAAAAAACATTTTGTTCTATCAATATAACTTCAAACATTGCGCGTTACTAATATAAATTGATTTTTTTAAGTAGTCTTGACGGAGAATATCATATGTTGTCACTATGATTTTTTTATAAATGATTATTTTGTGTTTAAGTCCAATATTACCTATTATCATGCATGCATAATTATTTTTTATTTTTGTTTATATCTTTATTTTTATAAATGATTATTTTGATTTACATCTCGACATGAAATAATTACATGTTTTTGATATATTTAATGTTATATTTCTCATTTGTAAATGTCTTTACAAATGTTTGTCGGGATAATTCATTATCTTTGGTATAATTATTTCAATAATTTACATATTTCTATATTCATAATTCTGAATCTCGATGGGAAAACACATAAAACCAATATCATAAAACATGAAAATTACTTTTACTATTCAAATTTAATTCAGATTCGTTCTTATACTAAGCAATGCAACGCAAACCCGGTGTATGTGTATGTACAAGCATCTGACTAGTGTGACTAGTAGTTACTAAAAATAGTACTGAACTGTACCTCGCGGTCGAGCTGTAGTAGATGACTGAGGTATCAGGTCGATCAGTTGAGTGCTGGTCGTCCGGGTTGATCAGGTGCTGGTCGTGCCCCCAGTCCTGGCTTGGTGAATTTCCCGGTGAATTTTTCGGTGTTCGAGATCCTACCCGGTTGTTGGTAAGAAAGAAGGGGGGTGTGCCTGGCATCTCCTATTAGATTTTGTTGAGTATCTTAATCACTTAAGGGCCTAGATATATGGGTGGTAAGGTTTGCTTCAAGGTCATTCTTCCCATTCACTTCTCAAACCCTTCAAATTTCCCAAACACCCAAGCTCTTTGGGTCACCTCCGTCCAGGAACGACCCAAGACTGCCTGGCGCACGCGACCAGCTCCCGTGCTTCTTGGAGAGACCACTCCTCTTGTCCTTGGTCGCCCCCCTTCTCACGGTCACCGCCCCGTTGGGTGACTCCTTCTCCTGGTGCGAGTTGGTGTTTCGCGACAAGCACCCCTTGGGCGACCCCTTTTCGATACTCATCGGGTGGTTTCGGCGACCGCTTTCTACTTCACATCGGGTGACCTCCTTTATCCGTCTTCTGGGCGACCGCTTCTTCCACTCCATTGGGCGACCCGCGCCCACTACCTCAAGGGCGACCAGCGTTCAACCTTTAAAAGGGGCGACCAGCACCCAATATGGCGCTATCAAGGCTTCTCGGGCAGTCACTTCGTCGGCCACGCGGGGTCTCAAGAGCGACCCGCCTTTGGGAAAAAAAAGGGGCGACCTGATTAGGAGCGTTGGGGAGCGACCCATGGTGTCTGGAGCGACCGAGAGTCTTCGGTGATCACCCCCTTGGGTTCTTCGTCTACTTCTGTTGGCAACTGAGGTTCTTCCGTGGGCGATCTGGCGGCACACGCGACCCCTTCCATGGTATTCTTTTTTCTTTACCTTGTGTGGACCAGTCTGTTTTGATGTGATGATTTGAGTAGGACACAAAAGACTTAGAATATTTTTGATGCTTTTGTTTCTCAAGGTTGTTTGACCCATACCTCGAGGTATGTGGCCTTGATTTTCCCTAACCGGTAACTTGTCGATCAGTTTCTGACCTGACGTGATGCTTTATGATTTTCTTTTTCTTTTCTTGAATAGGGGTGATTTGGTCTATTGCGTTTTTCGAGGCTATCATCCATGCTTGAAGTGGAAGGTCATGTTACCTTGCGTTTTCTATATAAGAGGCTCATTCATTCTCATTTGGGTATTGTCATATAGCTTCTTTGCTCTGAGATCGACCTATTTTTCATCTTGGTATTCTGGCGAGGTGCTCTCCCAAGGATGATATTGGTCTTCGGCGTGACTTGACCGCTGCTCGCGTGGTGCTACTCATCAAAGGGATCGCCCCTCCTTATTTCTCTCCGACCAAATGTAAGTTTTCCAACCCATTCTTTGATTCATATTTTACTTTAGTCTTTGTTTTCTGATTGATAGGAGCGAGGAGGGGGTGTCAGGCCCGGGGTTGACCTTGTCGCCCCCTTCTACGTATCACCATCTAGGATGGTCCTGACTTCTTTGCCCCTTCTTTGCAGGGCGCCTTGGATCTGGCGCGTACGAAGCAGACTACTCGTCGGGTTGGAGCACCTTTCGTGAGTCTAGCTAAGCATGCCGCCCGTCCTGGAGCATCTCCCGTGGGTCCAGCTAAGCACGCCGCCCGTCATGCGGGTCCTGAGGTCATGAGCCACTCTTCTTCATTTTCGTCTTCTTCTGATCGCTCTTCTGCGAGTTGGTGTTCTCCATGCTCTTCGCCTCCGAGGGGTTTGGGCCCTTCTACATTGGTTGGGGTGTCGTCCCAAGGAGGGGAGGATTCTTATTCCTTCGAAGACACTGATAACACTTTTGATCAAAGTGGTACGGCTACTGCCCCTTCGTATGAGGAGGATTGGGATGGTTAAGTTGAATCAGATCGTTCTTGGGTGTCCTCCAAAGTACTCAATACTCGGTCTGCTGTGCCACGCAGGGATGAGATGGAGAAATGGTTTGCTAAACTGGTGGGGCGAAAGGGCCAACAGTGGTGTGTCAAAGGTCTTAAAGAGGGTGAGCATGCTGCTATCAATCCTGCTACGTTAAGATTTATCATGTTTACCAACGTTTTAAGGGATATTTGGATTAGGCCTCCCTTCACCCCCTTCCAGAGATCGATTCTTAGGTATTTATCGGTTGCCTCTTCTCAACTTCATCTTAATGCATGAGCATTTCTTAAAGTTTTCGAGGTGTCGATGGCTGTCCTGGATCGCAAGATGTCTCTTAGTCTTTTCTTCAAACTTTTCGAGTTGAGTAGGACTCATGAGATGGGTAGTGATCCCAAGCGATGGGAACAGGTCAGTCTGAAGAAGCGATAGGATGCTCCTAAACTCTTCAAACCATTTTGTGATTCATCGAAGCCTTGGAGGAAGGGATATATGTGGGTCGTCCCCGTTTGTGATGTTGCTTGTAGGTATATCGCTTCCTTGGACGACGAGGGTGTGAATGGTACGAAGTTCCCCATTGGGTGGACGTATGCTCATTACGATCACTTGCCGTCAACCTATCGGACGTCTATGGAACTTGACGAGTATGATGAGGAGAGTCCTCGTCTTTTGAAGAATCTGGTCTCCTGGCTCCCAGATCGTCAGATCGAGTGCAAGTATGTCGCCCCGATGAAGACTCTCGATGATTTTGAGGGCATTCTCGGGGTGGTTTGGTTATCGGGATCTTGGGTGGCTCGAGGTCGGTTTCGGTTCTTTGAGCTCGCCCTCTTTTATATTTTCTGTTGTGCTTTTTGTTATCTTGTTTTCGATCGCTTCTCTAGTTGTTTTTGATCGCTTTTTTCCTCTTTTTGCAGGTGAGATGTCTAAGGCTGGTTTCAAAGCTTTGTTTCAGCAGTCGAAGAAGGGTAGGAAACCCGTTGTTTCTTCCTCTACTCCTCTTCTTACTAACCAGGATGGGCAGGTCACTCAGGCCGACGTTGACCTAGGTCGAAAAGGGGGATCGAACGTTCAAGCTAAGAGGAAAAAAGATGGGGAAAAAGGCAGGGAAAAACATGTTGATATAGTTAATGTGGAGGATGTCGAGACCCGTCCAAGAAAACAATCAAAGAGGTCACCCTAGCCTCTCGATCTGGATGACCTCAATGATGCTGATGTGGAGCGCTTCAAGTAGAGCCCTATTCTTTTCATAGCTGAGTTGGCCAAGGCGACTGATCGCAAGCTTGCTCGTTTCAAGGAGGAAGAGGAGGGTCGGCGCACAAGTATTAAACTCGTCCATCAAAACTTGTGGTTGGAAATAGACTTAGAGGATAAAACTGACAAATATTATGCATGCCTTGGTGTCATTTCAGAGATGAGGGAAGAGTTGGAATCCACCAAGAGAAGGATGGAAGAAGCTAAAGCCGCTTTGGAGCCGACCTCTAAGAGGCTAGGTGAGGTCGAACAGTCTGGGGCCGTCCTTGAGAAGGAACGGGATGATGCTGTGGCAGCTGAAAGCTGAGACTACTAAGCTTTCTAGTCAGGTTGAGACCTTGGGTAAAAGACTTGTCGAGGTTGAGGGGGAACGGGATGAAGCGGTCGATGCTCATGAGGACCTGAAGGATCAGATTGTGGGCTATTGCGAGGAGCGCTTTGAGGAGGCTCTTAAACAGGTTAAGTGCATGCAGCCTGAGATTGAGTTTGATCGTGAAGTCATCCAATATTCGCACTTTGTGGAGGGCGGTCGCGTCATCAAGCCGGAGCAGATGGATGAGGAGGGGAGAGTTGTTAGTGAGGAGATGGTCGTTTGGCCTCGTTCAGCATGATTCATCTTTTACTTGCGCTTTGTTGAACCTTGTCTCATTATTTTGTGTTTGTTTTTGTAACTCTTAGTGGGGTGGCCTCTAGGTCGTCCCTTGCTTTGTATTTCGTACTCTTGGTTGTCGCTTTATGTTGTAACTCGTATTGTTATGAAACCCGGCGTATCGTTCTTATCGCTTTATGACTTTGATCTTTTTATTCATCTTGCTCCACGACGTGGTCGCCCCTAAGGGTTCGTAAAGCGCTCGAAAAGCGGTCGCCCCTTGAGGGCTCATAAAGCAGTCGAAAAGCGCTCATAAAGTGGTCGCCCCCTTGGGTGGTCAAAAAGCGGTCGAAAAGCGCTCGAAATGGGATCGATCGGTCAGATCTTTGACCCTTCCCTTTAGGCAGCTTACCAAGTTTCTACTCAGATTTAGCTCTCCTTTGGGGGTGCGACCAACTTTTGGCCGCTTCGTTTCTACTTAATTCGTTTAAGTGTTATCCACACTTCGCAGTTTATCAAACTCGGTTTGATTTTAACTCGCGTAGCGGGATCGATTTCTTGGCACTCGGGCGCTTTCAGTTCATTCGAGAATTATTGCAATTATTAAGAGACAAACAAACGTGTAAGAAATGCCTCGTCTTTAATCGACGGACAGGCGGGCCTCAATAAAAAACCCTGTGGGAAAAAGAGTGTCCCGCCCGTTTGATTTTTTCATTCATTTATTGAAAACATGATGATCTTTCAGTGTTTACAAGATGATATACTAGATGAAGTATCTTCTCAGGTTCATGGCATTCCAAGTACTTGGGATCACCCCGCCACTCAAGGTCTGCAATGAGTAAGCGCCCTTTCCTGTCTTCGAGACGATGCGATAAGGGCCTTCCCATTTGGGAGCGAGCTTGCCTTGTCCTGCGTTCTTTCTTCCTATATCTGCCTTTCTAAGTACCAACTGCCCGATCTCGAAGCTTCTTGGGAGCACATTGGCGTTGTGCCTTGCTGTCATCCCTTGTTTGATCAGTGCCTCTCTCAAGGTGGCTTTGCTCCGCAGTTCCTCTATCAGATCTAACTCTTCTCTCAGGGCTTGATCATTTTCACTGGGTGGCTTGGGGTTTGCCGTCTGCCAGCTTAGTTCGCCTATCTCAACAGGGATCAAAGCGTCTGATCCATACACCATTTTGAAGGGTGACTCCCCTGTGGTTGAGTGGGGGGTCGTCCTATATGCCCAAAGCACATAGGGGAGTTCTTCAGCCCATCTTCCCTTTGCTTCATCGAGTCGTCTTCTGAGATCGCGTAAGATCACCCTGTTTGCTGCCTCAGCCTGTCCATTCGTTTGCGGGTGCTCTACTGAGGAAAAACGTTGTTTTACCCCGAGTTCGACCAAAGACTCTTGGAACTTTTTGTCAGTGAACTGAGTGTCGTTATCGGACACCACTACCTCTGGGATTCGAAAGCATACGAGGATGTTTTTCTTAAAGAACTTGAGGCAGTTTTTTGAAGTTATGGTCGCTAAAGGCTCGGCCTCTATCCATTTAGAAAAGTAGTCTACTGCTACTACCAGGTATTTCAATTGTCCAGGGGCGAACGAGAATGGTCCAAGCAGGTCGATCCCCCACCAGGCAAAGGGCCATGGAGCAGTCATGCTGTTGAGTTCGACTGGGGGAGCGAGGTGGATATCTCCGTGCCTCTGGCACTTGTCACACTTTTTTACTAAAGTCTTTGCATCTTCCTCCATGGTAGGCCAATAGTATCCTGCCCTCAATGCCTGTTTTGCCAAGGCTCTTCCTCCTATATGATTCCCGCAAATCCTTTTGTGGATTTCTCTAAGTACGTAATCAGCTTCTTCAGGGGGTAGACATTTTAATAGTGGTATGGAGAACCCTCTTCGATAGAGTTGATCAATGATGATGGAGTAGGAGCATGCCCGCCTTCGAACTAAGGCTGCTTCTTTGGGGTCGTCTGGCTCTTCCCCTTCTTTGATGTGCTTGAATATGGGGTCGACCCAGCTCTTTTCTGAAGTGATCATGCAGACATCAGGGTCTAGAGCGACCTGCTCGAGTCATATGCTGGGTGTTGAGAGTGTTTTCTGTATCACACTTCGGTGGTTCCCTGGGTTTTTGGTACTTGCTAGTTTTGATAATACATCTGCTCTGACATTCTCTGTTCTTCGGACGTGTCTTACCTCCGCATGCTCAAACCTCTCTAGTAGCTCTCTTACCTTGGTCAAATACCTTTGAAGGATTTCGTCCTTTGCTCTGTAGACGTCCTTGATCCGGGATACTGCTAAAAGGGAGTCTGAGTGTAGCTCGACCCGTTTTACATTGAACTCAAGGGCGAGCAGAAGTCCAGCAATGCATGCCTCGTACTCTGCCTGATTGTTGGATGTGGGGAATGAGAATGCAAGTGATACTTCTATCGTTGTTCCTTCATTATTTTCTAAGATCAGTTCTGCGCCACTTCCTTCTATCGTTGGATGAACCGTCCACATGCAGGGTCCATTGAGCTTGCACCGGGTGCTCTGGAACGGGGGTCATCTCAGCTATGAAATCGGCCAAGACTTGAGCTTTGGTGGTCGACCTTGCCTCGTACCTGATCCCAAACTCAGATAGTTCAACTGCCCACTTAATCATCCTGCCTACCAGGTCTGGTCGATGCAGGGTTTGTCTTATGGGTTGATCTCTTCTTAAGACGACCTAATGAGCGACAAAGTAAGGTCGTAGTCTCGATGCGGCCACCACTAGGGCCAATGCAAGCTTTTCTATTTTTTGGTATCTGATCTCAGGTCCTTAGAGCACTTTGTTGACAAAGTAAATGGGGTTTTGTTTGGGCCCTTTCTCTCTTTTCAATGCCGCTGCCAAAGCTTCGTCGGTGATGGACAGGTATAGGTATAGTGTTTCTCCTGGCTTTGGGGTGGTCAGTATTGGAGGCTGAAGTAGGGCGACCTTAAGCTGGTCCAGTGCTTGGTCACACTCGGGTGACCATGCGAAATCAGCTTCCTTCTTTAGCAACTTGAATAGTGGTAATGACTTGTTTGCTGCTTTGGCTATGAAGCGTGAGAGGGCGGCCACCATGCCGTTCAGTTTTTGGATCTCCTTCTTGGTTGTGGGTTGTTTCATATCTGTCACAGCCCTGCACTTGTCTGGGTTGGCCTCGATCCCTCTTTCGGTGAGATAGAAGCCTAAAAACTTGCCCGCCCTTACGCCGAAGGTGCATTTTCAGGATTAAACCTGAGTGAGTTTCTTCTTGCTTCTTTGAAAATCTCCCTCAGGTCGTCCACATGTCCCTTGTCTTCTTTGCTTTTGACTATCATGTCATCCAGGTAGATTTCTACTATTCTGCCTATTTGGGCATGGAAAACTTTGTTCATCATTCTTTGGTAGGTCGCCCCTGCATTCTTCAAACCAAAGGGCATGACCCGATAACAATAGTTACCCTTTTCCGTCATGAAAGTGGTCTTTTCTTGATTAGGGGGTGCATGGCGATCTGGTTATACCCCGAGTAGGCGTCTAAGAACGACAACAGCTTGAAACCGCTTGCGCTGTCAACCAGTCTGTCCACGCTGGGGACTGGGAATGCATCCTTCGGGCAGGCCCTGTTGAGATCCGTGTAGTCGACACACATTCGCCATTTGCCATTAGCTTTTTTCACTAAGACCACATTGGACAACCAGATTGTATACTTTATTTCTTTGATAAAACCAGCCTCAATTAGATCGTCAACTGCCTTGATTGCGGTCAGTGCCTTTTCTTCTTTCTGCGCCCGCCTTTTCTGAACGACCCATCTGGCCTCAGGATCGACAACTAAGTGGTGGCAAGCCACCTCAGGTGGGATTCCCGGCATGTCTGCTGCACTCCAAGCGAATAGGTCGGCATGTTCTTTTAGGCACAGTTCGAGCTGTTCTCGTACTTCCGGGGGGAGTTTGTTCCCAATCTTCACACATTTCTCTAGGTCGCCCCCAGCTGTACTTGTACGAATTCTCCATCAAGTTCTGGCCGTTTTATTCTTTTCTTCAGTTCTCTGGTCAGGAGGTCATCCCCTTCTTCTTCTTCACTATCAGAGTCGTAGCGGGCATCGAGGTCAGCTCGTTAACTTGCTCTCCTCCGTTCATCATATCCTCTATTTCCTTTCTGACCTTCTTGCTTTTGTCTTTCAAACTTAAGAGGAAAGCTCACTTTGCCGATAATAGATCAGCCTGAACGGTGGCGATCTCCCCATTGTTAATGTAGAACTTCATTTTCAAATGGACTGTGGATGGTGCGGCCTCCAATCGAGCCAGGGTTGGTCGACCTATGATGCATTCATAAACAGACTTGCATGGTAGCACTATGAAATCTGTCCTGACCGTTCGGCACAAAGGGTTTTCTGCAGTGTCGTCCCCAAAGGTGACCATCAACTCGATCCGCCCTATTGGGGTGGTGGATGCTCCGTTGAATCCTATCAAGACTGTGCCTCTGTATGGCCTCAAATCTTCTTTTGATATCTTTAGCACGTCTAAGAGGTCTTCAAAGATGATATCTGCAGAGCTTCCCTGATCTACGAGTATTCGCCTGACCTCCATGTTAGCCATCACGGCAACCACTACTAGTGGTACTTCATAATTAGGTGTTCCGTCAATGAGGTCCTCGTCCCCAAAGGATATGGGCTACCTCTTTGACGGGGGCCTTGGGGATGAGGTAGATGCGATGTTCATGATCTCATCCCACCTTCTTTTCATTGACTTGTTGGTTGCTGCATCGGTGGGAATACCTCCCGTGATCACCATGGCGACCGGTCTTCCCTTTGATTTTCTAGTATCTGGGATGTCTTCGTCCTCGTCTTCATCTTCTTCTATTACTTTGGCACTTCGTCGTCCTGTGCTTTCCCTTTCCTTGGAGATCGACCTGCTTGCTTGTCTTCTCGCCCCTTGGTCTGGTTCTTCTTCACATACTGAGTCAGCTTCCCTCTCCTGATTAATGCCTCAACGTCGTCTTTGAGGGCCATGCAATTGTTCGTGTCATGCCTGTTGCTTTTGTGGTATCGGCAGTATTTCTTGGACGGGCGCTGCCCTTCCTTGAGAACGAGTGGTTCTAGTCTTTTGATGTCTCTAAACTCGGTGTTCGCACATTCTGCAAGTATGTTTGCATAGGAGGTGTTCAACTTGGTACGTTCTGCGAATTTTCTTGTCTTGGGGTCCCTGGGTGGCCCGCCATAATCCTCCTTTGGCCTCTTGTCGCGCTCCCCTCTTGGTCCTTCATTCATTCCTGCTTCGGCGGCTTCAATGGCCATTGTTCTCTCTTCATAATTCATGAACCTCTGAGATCTCTGAAGGAATGTTTCTAAATCCCTTGGCAAATGCAGGCCGACCTCAACTTCAAATCGGCTTCCCCTGAGGAGCCCTGTTCTCAAGAACCACAACCGCTGGTTATCATCTAGGTTTCTCACTTGGTCGGCCTCACAGTTGAACCGCTCCACATAGCTGCGTAATGACTCATTGGGGCCTTGCCTGATTGCAATCAAGACATCTTGGGATTTAGGTTTAACCCTCGATGTTGTGAAGTGGGGGGTGAACACCCTAGCCATCTGTTCCCAAGAGGAAATGGTGTTAGGTCTCAGCTCGGTGAACCATTCCAAGGCCGATCCCTCCAAAGTTGAGGGGAAGATCTTGCATTTCACTAGTCCGGGTGCCCCTCTATATTTCATCATCAAGTGGAAGTGTTTCAGGTGGGCGTCTGGATCATTGACCCCATTGTACATCTTAAGGTCCGAGGGAGGTTTTTCTAGGGAGTGAGGGATACGATATTCATCTATGTCTCTGGTGTAGGCCCCCAACTCATGTAAACTCTTCCTTTGCGATGTGGTCGGTCCTCGAGGTGTCGCCCCCGATGACCACGTCGCTCTTCATCAGAATACTCCCTCGAGTGGTGTGGGTACCGCTCGTTGGATCGACTATGCGATCGAGTGGGTGAACTGGATGAATCATAAGAGGACTCCTGATGTGAAGACTCCTCTGGCCAGTAGGTGTAGTAGGAGGTGGAAGGGGTTGTCCTATGTGGTGTGATTCTTCCTCCTCGTCCCCTTCGACGGGGTGGAGATCGATGGACTAGCTGTCTTCGAGGGGGTGAGCGATATCCTCTGGCTGGGTTTCCCCGGGCAATGGGTGACCCATTGTTGCGGCGATGTAGCTCAGGGGCTGTGTTTGCCCGTCGGGAGGCTACTTGATCTTCTACTTGGGTAAGGCGATCATTCTGACGCGCCAAGGTTTGTTCACGGTCACGGAGTAAATCTCGAAGCTCCTGAACCAAGTCTGCAGGAAGAGCCACTGTGACCTGTTGGACCGCCCCAGGTTGGGGATCAGTGCCAGCGTCTGCTACATTGACTGATGTCCCTTCCGGGACGGGTGGTGGTTGAACTGGGATTTCGGCCACACTTTGAGGGTGCGTCGCCTTTGGTCTGCCACGAGGAGGCACGAGGAGTATTGGTGGGATAGCGCGTGGGCTCCCATTGTGGTCGCCACTGAACTATACCTCGCGGTCGAGCTGTAGTAGATGACTAAGGTATCAGGTCGATCAGTTGGGTGCTGGTCGTCCGGGTTGATCAGGTGATGGTCGTCCGCAGCACACCGGGTTGTACCTGCAATGACACTCCAACGCCCAAGTCAGTCGGGTAGAGTTTCTGCAGAGTAACAGTAGGAGTGAATAATGTACCTGACATGTGGGGTCAAACCCCTATTTATAGGGTCAGTGAATCAGGGGAGCCGTTGGATCAGCGTGGGATGATCCTGACTGTCGAGATCTGATTTGCTTCTTTGCTTGTTATTGGGTTGTTTTTGGCCAGCTCTTTGATTGGATTGGGCCTTCGGCCCACTCCAAAACAAGTACCCTTCAATTTATCATATTTAATTGACATTTATGTTTTAATAAAATTCACACATATATTATATGTATTTTCTTGTTACAAAAACTAAAAAAAAGATAATTCAAGTATGTGTAAAATAGTAGTATCGGTTTGCAAGCTGTTTTGGCACGTTGCGGAACTTTAACAGTTGGGATACGCGGCACCGCGAATCGCCGTGTTGGGCACCAATCATTGGTCTGAAATTCTGATCAACCATATTTTATTTTTATGATTATTTATTTACATTATTATTAATACAGTATAATTTTTATTTCCATCACCCTATTCCTATTCCACACTAATCCTATTATTCTAATTATTATTATATTCCAAACGGAATACCACAAAGTATATATACCTCACAATGGTGAATAGAGGAAGATTCGCGGTGCTCTGAGCTCTAGTGAAACACGATAGCAATGAATAGCAGCAAGATATATATAGACACTTGAGTCGAGTTTGTATCTAGAACAAAATAGATGAAGAAAAAGATTGTGTATTAATTGGCACAATACCAACTATTTTATTTGTATTCAATATTATCATTATTAATTAATACTAATAATATCGTCAACACTAGTTTAGGTCTTGAACCCAGTTCACACATTGATATAGGAGTGAGGCTTCCTAGTTCCCAACTTCTAATCATTACAAACACACTTCCCAAATAGGGAAACCATTTTATGTTTGTTTTCCTTCAATTATTTCTTTGTTTAATTTCTCATCCAAGTAATAAAAAAGTTTGTTTCTATATTTGTTTAGATTTTGCAAATCTCAAACTGAAAAATAGCATCTGGCAATGCAAAATAATAACACCTCCCAAAGCACTTGCGAAGTTAGCAACCTCCTTCTAGTAGAATTGATTTTCGGAACTATTTCGTTGGAAATAATCTAACACAAAATCACATACAGGGACTAAATCTTAAGGATAATGAAATTAGTGACCTAGCGAACATAATATGGCACCAACGGTTGATACTTGAATCCTTTAGTTCTGAATTTGATTCCTAATCGATGTATATGGAAAAACATTTGTTATGAGATGTCAATTTCTTAAATGGATTTCTCGTATATCGAACGATTAGTCTCCACAGTCACCATGGAGGATACATTAATTTGTTAACCAAAATAAAATAAAATAAAATAAAGGGTGACTACTAAAAGAAAATTAAATTAATCACAAATTCCATTGTTACTAAATTGAATAATATATAGGAGACGGGTTTCATGTTCTCTATTAAATTTCCATTGCTCATTTAATTTTTTGTAACACCTGGTTTTCTTGTAAAAGAAGGGAAGTTGTTATAAGACAATCACCAAACAACACCTTAATATAGTTTTATTAATGACATCAACTAAAATTTCTACTTCAAGACTCTCTTTTAGAAGTAGAAATTTTAGTTGATGTCATTAATAAAACCATATTAAGGTGTTGTTTGGTGATTGTCTTATAAAAAAATGTGTTGTTTGGTGATTGGCTTATAAAAAAGTATTGTTCGGTGATTGTTGTTCTCATGATTGGTTGTTCTGGACTGAGCCACGAGGCCCATTCAGCAATTGAACATGGATTGGCCCAATCACTTTGGTTCATATCCACAATCTACAAGCCCAATTATGACTCTCATATTTGGAGGGCTCAGATCGACTCATTCAATCCAACGGCTCACAATGGGCACGCTTTCCTATAAATACTGGCTCACATTGCCATAATTAGGTACACTCTCATTTCTAGCTAAATCACTCACCTACTCTCAATACTGACTTGAGCGTCGGAGTGGCTTCGCAGGTACCCCTCCCGGACGCACGTTGACATACAGCCGCACAGCAAGAGACTACCAACTGCAGTCCACCCGTCACTGCAAGGCACAACTTATGCACGACAGTCATGCCCAATTTCTGGTCCGCACAAACAAAGATAGAACAACTTACCTTGGTACCAAGCGAACTCTGAAAAATTAAAGAATAAATATGAGAAATAGAACGAAGGTTCAAAATTCCATGAGACACCAAAACGATAAAGATAAGACACCAATATCATCAAAACACGGCAGGCGAGCACACGGGCGCATGAGCAAAGGCTCAAAACCGGCACCCTGCCGGCTTACGGGCTTGAACCCTGGCACCTAGAGGTGCCCTCCGAACCCCGACACCATGAGGTGTGTACCGTTTGGGAGTGGAGACCGGCACCCTGCCGACTTACGATGGTAAATGCCGACACCCTACCGGCTTAGGGGAAGAAGCCCGGCATCTAAGAGACGCCCTCACAAAAAACGTGAACACCGGCATTATGCCGGCTTAGGGGTGTGAATCCCAGCACTATGAAGTGCACTCAACGCATAGCATCTACAAGTCTTTTTGAATCAAGTCTTGACCAAATAATTTGTATTCAGCCAAATTATATGGCTATTGCCAACATGACTCTCCTTAGGCCACCTACAAAGTTCATCATCTCATCCAAATTCAACTTATGATTTGACCTATAAAGAGCTAGCAACTCAAAGCATTCTGACAACATCATGTGCCAAATCATGTGCATTTGCAATGGTAATTTCATATACGTATATTATGGCCAAATCAATTTGCCAATATGTGGAGTGTTTATCCTGAATAAGTGGAGAAGAAAGCCAAATCATGTTTTTGAAGCATGATCCTGAATGGGGAGTTAAAAAGCCAAATCATGTTTTTGAAGACCGGCATCCTGCCGGGTTATAATAATTAAACCCCAGTACCCTGAATTGCCTACCATATGGACGTGAAGCAACGCCAGCACCCTGCCGGTTTGTGAGGCAACCCCGGCACAAATTTTGCGCGCGCGCGACGAAGAAAGCGAATGCCGGCATCCTGTCGGTTTCGGAGACCAACGCCGGCACCCTGCCGGTTTGCAGTGACAGGTTACCCTGGAGGGCTGTCTAGTCTGCAGGCCATAACTTCGTCCATGTTAATCCGATGGAGACGTGTGAGCATGCGTTGGAAATCTTACAAGCGGAGCTACAATTCTTATGTTAAGCTAAAAATTCAATTCTGATGTCTCCAACCCCAGCACCATGATTTGTATCCCGGCACCTTGTAGCCCGGCACCCTGGAGGGCTGTCTAGTCTGCAGGCAATAACTTCATCCATGTTTATCCGATGGAGGCGTGTGAGCATGCGTTGGAAAGTTAAGAAGAAGAGATACAATTCTTATGTTAATCTCAAAATCCAATTCTGACGTCTCCAACCCCAGAACCATGATTTGTATCTCTGCACCTTGTAACCCGGCACCCTGGAGGGCTGTCTAGTCTGCAGGCCATAACTTCGTCCATGTTTATCCGATGGAGGCATGTGAGCATGCGTTGGAAATCTTGGAAGAAGAGATATAATTATTCTGTTAAGCTCAAGATCCAATTCTAACTTCTACAACCCCGGCACCTTGCCGGCTTCCGCAACATCCTAGACGAATCCCGGCACCTTGCCGGCTTCCGCGGCATCCGGGAGGGCTGTCTAGTCTTCAGACCATAACTTCGTCCATGTTTATCCGATGGAGGCGTGTGAGCTTGCGTTGGAAACCTAACAAGTGGAGCTACAATTCTTATTTTAAGCTCAAAATCCAATTCTGACGTCTCCAACCCCGACACCATGATTTGTATCCCGGCACCTTGTAACACGGCACCCTGGAGGGCTGTCTAGTCTGCAGGCCATAGCTTCGTTGATGTTTATCCAACGGAGGCGTGTGAGCATGCGTTGGAAAGCTAAGAAGCAGAGCTACAATTCTAATGTTACGCTCAAAATCCAATTCGGACGTCTTCTCCACCCAGAACCATGATTTCGTGATGTGGCACCTTGAGGCGCCAAGCAAACAGACACAATGCAAAGCACACAGATGCGAGAACCGGCACCACACCTCATCCAGCACCATGACGTGCCAAGTGCCTCTCCAACGGCACCTTACCTCATCCGGTGGTGGGATCCTCATATTTCATCACGCGGCACAAGGGTTTCATGGGTAAGATTTTGGGCATTCTTTGAAAGGATTTGAGAATGTGGGAGACAATAAATCAAGACATGACACCATGGGGTGGCCAAAGCCTAGACACGACACCATGGAGGGATTTAAAAGGATTCAAATTCCCTCGCTAATCCTATTAGCGAGGAGGGATTTAGCAAGGGAACTGGTCTCTCGTTAATTACCTCGCAAAAGACCATTAGCGAGGGATTTTGGTCATTTTGCGAGGGAAATTTCCCTCGCTAATGACTGATTTTTTTGTAGTGGAGGGCCAAGCTCCCGATAAGTTGGACGAACCGACAAAAATGCTTCAAGTCAAGACCATCTTTCAAAATAATCTCGGCTTGGGGGGCAACTGTTCTGGACTGGGCCACGAGGCCCATTCAGCAATTGAACATGGATTGGCCCAATCACTTTGGTTCATATCCACAATCTACAAGCCCAATTATGACTCTCATATTTGGAGGGCTCAGATCGACTCATTCAATCCAACGGCTCACAATGGGCACGCTTTCCTATAAATACTGGCTCACATTGCCATAATTAGGTACACTTTCATTCCTAGCTAAATCACTCACCTACTCTCAATACTGACTTGAGCTCGGAGTGGCTTCGCAAGTACCACTCCCGAACGCACGTTGACATACGGCCGCACAGCAAGAGACTACCAACTGCAGTCCACTCGTCACTGCAAGTTACAGAACATTGGTATTCAGACTTGAGTACCATTAACACTCTTTCATGAAATAAATAAAATATATTTTTTCTTAAAAATAGGAAATCTTGTCAATGATATATACATTCATCTTTTTTTGTTAAATATTTTTCAATTGAGCATTTCTACTTTCATAGTTGGGAAGATGCTTCAGAGATTTTTATATAGTTGATGACCATGTGCCATTCAATGCTTGTGAACGCGTTGGAAAAGAAATTCATATTTATTTGCACATTTTAGCTACTAGGAATTTTTTTAGTGGACTAAGAAAATTAATGTTTTCGAAAACAAATTAATATTATATATATTTAAACAAAATATAAACAAACCGAAAAAGACATGACGTGCAAGAATTTCAATATTAACTTAATACTAAATTAAAATTTTAATAACACGCTTCCATGAATATACATGGAGTATATGAATTGGAAAACTACAATAAATGGTCATTTAGATAAAATGATGGAGTTCTTAATAAAGGAAGTCTAAAAGAAAAAAAAGAAATCATTGAACTGAATTTCAATGATACTTAACTTGTCTTGTATTAAAATAATGCAATTTTTTAAATTTGGAATAATATATTGTAGCGGTTTGAACACAACTGTTACATTACAGTTTAAAGAAAGCTATCAATACATACATTCATTTATGATTCCTTCTGAGTATAAAAATATAAGATATGATGATAAGCAGATATGTGTGTGACCACCACTTAAGTGTCTTGCATATTTGTTATTATTTTTATCTATCTGCCAACCCAAAAAAAAAAAATTATCTAGGAACCGCTATGTATGTTTTGAAAAGAATTGGTTTTTTTTCATAAACTATGTAACATATTGATAAGAGCACTAGGGGTGCTCAAAACCACAATTACAAGAGTGAGATAGGCAAAGACACCAACAAGTTGTCAACCAAATAAGATGCTCGATCCTCTTTGCTTTCTTATCAATACAAAGCGCGCCATAACTTAGAAAATGATCAGTTAAACTATGGACGCGACACGTGAACATTCAGCCAACGACCAATCTCGCTCCACACCATCAAAGAAAATTCGCAAGCCAAAAACAAATGTTGTGAATCCTCAATGTGAGACCTACACAAAACGCAAATCGCACCCTCCTCTAAATGAATAACATGATGTCTAAGTAACAAGGACCGAACAGGTAAAGAGTTGTTAAATATTCTTCAACCAAACAACAAAATCTTCGCTAAAATATGAGTCCTCCAAAGCGCTTTCAAGTCAGATTTCTGCAGAACTGAAACTGGCCTGCTGAAAAAAATTAGTTGTTAATGAAAGAAACCACGAAATATGTACATTCGTCAACGTATAACTTCTAGATACGATATATTCTTTTAACTTTTTACATTTTAAGTGACCGTACATTCTCAAGGGGCATGTTATGCTTCCAAAAAAAATGGTGAGGCCTAGGTTGCCTTTGGAGAATTGTGGGTAAGTTACCTTAACCAATGTTGGGGAGTCCGGGGGAGCACGAGGAGAAACACCGAGCTATCCAATGAACTTGGACCACCAAGAGACTTGGACGCCACATCCCAACCCAAAACCTTAAGGTGTTAGGTATATGGGTCCCCTCTTTTATATGTCCTTCATATAGCTCATTCATAGCCGATGTGGGACTTATAACCACTCACACTTAAATTTCCAACATCTCCCCTCAAGTGTGAGTCACTCACATCGCTAGGTTTTGGGTTGAGATGTGGCGTCCAAGTCTCTTGGTGGTCCGGTTCATTGGATAGCTCGGTGTTGCTCCCGGTGCTCCCCCGGTCTCCCCTAACAAGTGGTATCAGAGCCATGGTTCCGCTTGGTGGGGGAGCGGGTAGTGGATCCTGGTTTGGATCAAGTATAGTGATGTGGATGACTCACACTTGGGGGGAGATGTTGAAAATTCAAGTGTGAGTGGTTAGTCCCACATCGACTATGAATGAGCTTATATGAAGGACATATAAGAGAGGGTACCCACATACCTAATACCTTAAGGTTTTGGGTGAAGATGTGGTGTCCAAGTCTCTTAGTGGTCCAAGTTCATTGGATAGTTCGGTAATTCTCCCCGTGCCCCCCGGACTCCCTAACAACCAATACAAACCAACCATGTGTATTCCACTCCCTATGTCAAACATTAAATTTTGTTTTACAGTTTTTACATATATTTTTTGTTATTTGCATATTTGCTCCACATTCAATTAATGGATTTTTATATTCCCAATCATGAAATTTAATGAGATTTTAGAGTTCTCCATTTGATTTTCAAGTACTGTTGCTTGTTCATATTCTCCACGAAATTTTTGGTCCGTGTACTTCTTGTTATTGTTCTGAAAATTTTGACACCATAACCACAATTCAAGCTTGGTTATTCTATCCCACTATTAATACAATACTCCATTTAATTTAATTTTTTTTTAAAAAATAATCATTTAAGCTTACTTTTAATAAAAGCACTTTAGAACATAAATATTATTTCCAGTCAAAAAAAAATTTAAATACTAACTAATCTTACTCATTTAAATAACCATTTAATCTATTTTTTTGAAACAACCATTTAATCAATATTTTCTTTCGAAAAAAATGTTATTTTTTTAATATTTTAGAAAAAAATATTGACCAATTTAATATCAACTCACTTAAATATTATTTATTTTATTTAAAAAATTCACGTGGTAGTCAAACGTGGCATGCAATGTCACTTAAGTGAGTTCCAAGTCACTCTGATCTCGCACACGTACCTGCTGTTCATGCCGAAACCATCTCTGTTAACTCCTCCACTGATCGTCGGAGCAGTATCTCTGATTATGACGATGAAGATGATGCTCCTCTCGCCGAACACTCTGTATCCACGTCTGCCATGGTGGATTTGAAAACAATTGCTTAGTGTATGATGTCTGCCAGCTACAACAAAGAGTGCGTCAAGATTTAGGTTCTCGTGAGAAAATCGATAGTAGATGAGTCACTATACAATCTCGGTGTGGAGGAGTTGCTTAGTTTTTCTCAGGTTTAGAAAATGGATTGGGAAGTACTTGAGAGGAAAATCAGGTGCTGGCTTAACGCCGTCAAGGTCACCGTAGACACTTTTTTACAACGAGAAAATACTCTGCGACTACGTATATGATTTTCTGGAGAAAAAAGTCACTCAGAACTGTTTTCTAGAAATATATATTCAAGCTGAAACTGTTGACTTTGGTGTCCTTCTTTTCCAAATTCCAATTGCATTCAAGCTGTTTGCTAAAATGCTTCATAGAGATGTTTTTTTGTCTTTGATAATTGTGTGTTTTTTGTTATTGCTTCCTTCGAGCACTATGGCGTGTCGCTTCCTCCGAGTTGTTATATCGTTGTCACTTCCTCGGGTGGTTATAACATTGTCGTGTTCCTTCTGACCTTGCCTTCTTCTTCTTCGTGCTCGTTTCCTGGCTGGTTTTGCTGCACTTAACCATTGTTATACAAAACTGTGGTTAGTGGCATATAACCACAATTATGCATATCTATGGTTAGTGGCCACTAACCATTGTTATGCATATCTGTGGTTAGTGGCATCTAACCATTGGCATCTAACCACAGTTATGCATATCTGTGGTTAGTGGCATCTAACCAATGCTATGCACATTTGTTATATGGAATTTTCCACAGTTGAACCAGGTGGTAAATGAGCCCTCATTCGCACTTCAATATATTGTAGGTGAAACCAGAAGGTAAGTGAAATTTAGTTCACACTCTGATACATGAAACATTTCATGGTAGTGGAGCCAGAGGTAAGTGAACCCTAGTTCACAGACGGTAAATGGATTCTTGTTTACTTTGTGAAACACGAAGTCATCTAAGGCCAGTTGAACTGGATGGTAAGTGAACCCTTGTTTACAGTGATGCGTGGAATCATCATTGATCAGCCGAGTAAGATGGTAAGAGAAGCCTTGTGAGAGGGATAGAACAAATGGTTAGAGAGAGAAACGGGGAGAGGTATTACATCCAAGGGAGAGGGACTAAATTGTGAAATGAAGAAATTTCGTGGTAATAGTAAAACTCATTTATTCACTAATGGTAACCAGGTAAAGCCGTGAAAATCGACTATACTAAGTCATTTTCGAAGGTTCACCGGTGAACCCTAAAAAAATGGGTCCATGTTAGTCGAAACCGTTTCGAACATTTTAAAAAGTTCCTCTGCAAAAAATGAGCTTAAAATTTGATTTTTTGGTCAAAATTTTTATTACATTTATCTTGAACTTTTAGCTTTTTAAAAAATCATATTTAAGTAACTTCATATATGTTAAAAATTCTAATTTTTTGTAATTTATTTTATAATGTTCGAAACATACGTGCGAAAAATAATTCAAAAATTTAAAAGTTTATGAGTGATTTTTTTTTTTGATTAACAAGAAAGGAAAAGATTATGAGTGATTAAACTAATTTGAATTTAGAAGGGACAAAAATAGGGTGCTGTAAAATTTTATAGTGATCCAAACATCCCATTTTATTTTATAAAGAGTAAAACCAAAAAAAATCAATATTTGTAAGGACCAAAAATTTATTTAACTCTTTTAATTATAACTAAAAGATAAAATATAGAAAATAATATATTTAGTGTAAGGACCAAAAATTTATTTAACTCTTTTAATTATTTGACATCATGATCTTTGATTTGCCTTGCGTCAAAAAAAAATCTTTGATTCCAAAAAAATGTGTGACCATTTGCTGCATAATTGAGTGCAGTAAACATATGAGAGAGAGAGGGGTGCGATAATTATGAGAGAGTAACACATTAGTTTTTGGGAATTGATATAATCAATTATTTTAATTAAAAGGGGGTGAATATGAAAATAATATAAAATCTGTGTTGGAAAAAATAATATTAACTCATTAATGTAATAAAATTAGTGGAATACATGTGTCACCTTTTGAGTCAATACACATAGAATAAGGTAAATTACCCACATTTCATAAAAGGGCAACCAAGAATTTACCAAAAAAAAATTGTTTGTTTATAATTCATTATTTCTATCCCTACTTCCATCTTGGCCTCTTTATAGACTCTCTCATAATGGGTTCTCATCGCCATTTAACATTTTGTGATTCAGGTTTATGTTAAAGTCGGTGTTAAATAAAAGTGTGGCATTTTTGTAAATAATATATTATATCTTATTTTAGCGTGTTACAAGCCTCAAAATCAACGACGATTTTAAGAAGACGACCGCCATAGTATCTACGATGTAAATAAAAAAGGTTAGCCTGGTTAAAATACCATGCCCCGATGTGGATTCGGTAAATAATTTAAAACGTTTAGAATGCTACTAATTAATTTCATGTTGGTTGTTCTCTAATGCTACATGTAGATATTCTTTCCGAGAATTTAAAACATATAGAACACTACCAATTCCACACTAGTTGTTTGTTAACGATCGGCGTGAATTCTTTCAGAGAATTTAAAACCTTTATAACGCTACCATTCCACGTCGGTTCTTTATTATTGCCCGACCAGGATTTATTCTGAGAATTTAAAACATTTAGAACGCTACAAATTCCATGCTAGATGTCTTTTAATGTCCGACAGAAATCCTCAATTTATTCCTCTCTCTCTCTCTCTCTCTCTCTCTCTCTCTCTCTATATATATATATATATATATATATATATATATATATATATATATATATCTTTTGCATAGAAATCTCAAACCCTAGTTTCTCGTCATTCTCTCTATTTCCTTCGTTTCTCCCTCATCTCTCTGTCTCCCTCACTTTCCCTCGTTCTCATCGTTGCTCCCTCCCTAGTGGCACCTCGATGGATGGTGTCTTCTCTCTTCATTCATCTTTCCTATGATTTAATTCCTTTTTCACATTACGATGGATTTTCCCTACTTGTTCTATTTATTTTCTGATTTTTGCTCTATTTGTTCTTTTGTTTTCTGATTTTTCAATGTAGGTTGTGTTCTTTTTCAATCTATGTGTTTTTTTATGGATTTGTGTTGCATTCTTCTTTGTAAGGTTAGTTCTCTTGACTCACTTTGTGTTTAGGATTTTGTTGATTCATTTTAGGGTTTCTGACAGTAGCTATTTATGTTTTATGGATCTATATGTGTTTTATGTTTTATATTTTATGTAGAATCTGTGTCAAAAAAATTATGTAGAATCTATTCGTTTTATGTTATAACTAGATTCCTATTGCGATTGCAGTGTAATTATCTCTAAAGTGGTTGTTGGTTCGTTTGCTCGAGAAGTGTCTTTATTTCTAGTAGATCGTTACCTCAGTCTTGGATTGTGTTGGTGGATGTCACATGCATTTAATGAAAGAATGTCTAATTTGGGACAAATGTTATGCCTTTTGTCAACTCCAAGTATGTGTTACTTTATTTGTAATTATTTCCATACTGTGGCAATAAGTTGGTTTGTCGTCATACTCAAAGGATTTGTGCTTCACTCTTCTTTGCAGGATTAGTTTCAAATTCAATTTTGATGATTCATTTTAGGGTTGATGAGAATAGGTATATACATTTTATATATTTTTTTATGTTTGATCAAGGTTATTGATTCATTTTATGTTTTTGTTGAATCTTTTTTATATTTTGACCAGAATCCTTTAGCGATTGCATTTTGTAGGTCTGGGTAGAACAAAGGTTATGTGTTTGTCGATTTCACTAAGCAAAAGTTGCAGCTTATGGAGTAAGAACTTTTAGACAGGTAGATTCTAGTATCGGCACCATCATATAAGCCTAACAAGTAAGATTAGTGTGTATTTCTCTACACTACAAAATTGATTCTTACTCGTGTTTCTCCAAGATAAACCAAGGAAGTAGGATTGGAGTTGGAGAAGTTATAAGGCATGAATTTGTATACTATTGTATTTTGGTTTGATTTTATGTCCATTGAGAGATGGAGGGGACATTAGGAATAGGACATCTATTGCTTGACACTATTAGTATCTATATGTATATTCCCAAGTAGGTTCTAATAGTGTCGAGCGATCTCTTAGGTGCTCAATTACTAATGCCCTCTCCATTTCTCGATGGAATGGTTAAAAGCAAGCCAAAATTCAATTGTATGCAAATTTATGCCTTAGAATTTTTCAACACCAATTCTACTTATTGAGTTTTGTCTTGGATGGCACACAAGGAATAACTTGGTGTGGAGTCAAGCAGCCACACTAATCTCGGTAGACCCTGGTATCTCTTAGAATCATAACTACAAGTTTATCATGCTAGGTTAGAATTTAAGAAGTAGGGTAACATTGGGTAAATGGAAAAATGAGAACAGGAAACTTATGAAATCTTTCTTGTACTTGTTTTCCTCTTCTCCCAAAGATACTCTCCTTCTTAAATTCTACTTCAGCATGACAAATGCCTAATTCTAATTCTGAAGGAACACACTGCCACCTAGGTTCATATGTATTTTTCATATTGTAATTTTGTATTATATACTTTTATATTGTAGACCAATAAATTGTATGTTATGAGAATTTCTCGCAATACACTTATTAGTTAATAATATTGGGTTTACAATTTTGTTTTTTGTAATGTTCTTGTATTTATAATTGTGTGTCTGTTTTTGATTCCACAATGGTTGTTAAACTTGTATTTATAAGTAAAGAAAATGTTATCACGTTGGGTTTTCGTTAATAATTGGCTTAAGAATTTCTCTATTAGTGAGTTGATTTAAGTTTTTATAAGGATCTCATATAGCCGATCATTAAAAAAATTGACGTTAAAAGTCCAGCTTACTACACGTGTGAAAACTACGTACACTGCTCTACAACTGGTGTAGAAAGTTCAATTTAAATGGCATTGTATCCCTTAACTGTAATAGTGCAATCGTCTTCATGTGTCATTTTCCATCTTTGTTGTCATTCATAATGTGCATCCTGACATGGTTCTTCTCTCAAATCGCATGCCAAACCGTGATCAAACCCTTCTTATTCTAAGTTGGAAAGTCACCTCGATAAAATATAAAGAACATAGTAAGTAGGTCAGGCGGTACCACCATCAATACTTCCAACCAACTGAACACCAGATCCTCATAGGCAAGTCATGCCTAAGGGAACATGTTGTAAACCAGCTACCACAAAAGTAACACTATATCGATCGAGAAAATGGAGTTCATCATAAGAAATGAAGTAAGAGACACATAAACACTAAAGTATACAGACACAATGCAAGTACAATAGACGAATTAATATGAGCACGTGGTAAATGAAAAATTTGAAATAAATAATGGAAATGTAATTAGATCTAGGTGCTATGAATATTTGGTGGATGTCCATCTCCCTTAGTCCTTTTATATACCATATGATGCTCTATAACTCCCATGTCATTACACATTGTTATTGGTCTTTATTTGAGATGCTAATGACACATTATGTTAGACCATTCATATGCTTGTAAGTTGCAAGACTTGTTCCTATAAATAGGACTTGTGTAACATTGTAAAAGGTACCTTCAATAGTAGAATGCAATGCTCTCTTCTTCTATTTCTTCTTCATCTATAGTCTATTATAATAGTTATATCTTACTCTTGTTTTGGTCAGTTTCATAACACTAGGATCGTTGTTAGTAGAGATATTGTAATAACTCAAATCTCTCACTAGTTTTGGATTTAAACGTGACTAGTCATCATTCAAGTTCACTAATTTAAACTAGGCAAAATATCTCCCCAGATCCCTTAACTTATTTATTTGTAACGAATAGGTCCCACAATTAATGGAAGTAAACCAATTCCTATTTCTAATAAACTTGATCCATGTGGTCCTTGATTTACATCTAGAAGAGAATTCATCTTTCCAAATGCAATATCAAGCCATATAAGATGATTTCTTGGAGGACAATCACAAAATCACATAAAGTTTTACATTTGACTGTAATAGTACATTCAAAATACACATCAATCATATCAAATTTACTATTTTTCGCAAAGTCTTTATCCTTGCTGCTTTCTTTATGTTCTTTCCCCTTAGATAATTCAACCATGCGTCCCTCTGACCTATCCTAACACTCTCTCAAGGAGTTAGGGAACTTATAGTCGAGGAACAAAGTTCTGTCCTCAACACAATTGCTTGAAGAACAGAGGAATCATTGTTTCAAACCTCTGGCATATACTGCAGCTAGGAAAAAGAGTTTGAACGAGAACAATGATAAACAGAAAATGTGGCAAATTTAAAACATGAATTTCATTACTTTGTCACCAACTCAGCTTGTGACACGTGTCACGGTTGCATTAGCCAGTTTTGAAAGTTTGTTTTTACGGTTGAAGCTTCGGTTCTTGGCGCCAATTCTGAAGTTTAATCCTATATATAGTTTTCAGCTAGCTAATCGCTTGCAACTGAATTGTAATCTTCTTTGGGTTGTGTGACGAGAGATACACCGGGAAATTAGGGTTCAGGGAAGTGAGGGGAGGGGGTGTTTGAAATTGGGAACTCTCACATTGTGTACAATTGGCTTCGAATTGATCAATGCAACAAGAACTAAGCAATTGCTTAGCTCCCTAGATGTAAGTATCACTTTGATACTGAACTGGGTAAACAAATTCTATGTGTTTGTGTCTTAATTGCTCAGTTCGTGTTTTTCCGTAAATTCGCTCAATTAGGGTTTACAATTAGGATTCTGTGAATTTGTTGATTAATCGTTCAATTGAGTTCATAAATTGGTTTAATTGGATTCAATGATCTGTCTTCAACAATCTTGCAATCAATCTCGCGTAATTCATTGTTAATTTCCTAACAATTGGTATCGCGAGCGTCGTTGGGAAAGGAGGCATCCATGGAAATGACGAAATACAACATTGAGAAGTTCAGTGGCAAGAATGATTTCGGTCTATGGAAGATGAAGATGTGTGCGATGCTTGTGCAACAAGGTCTTGAAGAGGCACTTGAAGGAGAAGATAAACTCCCTGAAAATCTATCAGTAAAGGAGAAGAAAGAGATAATGAATAAGGCATACAATGCAATTTTTGTTTGTTTAGGAGATAAAGTTCTTAGAGAAATATCTAAAGAAAAATCCGCTGCAGCTATTTGGTTAAAACTAGAGAGTCTTTACATGACCATATCTCTAGCAAATAGACTCTACTTAAAACAAAGATTGTACACTTTCAAAATGCAATTAGGCACATCAATAGGAGATCACATAGATGAGTTTAACAAACTAATATTGGATCTTGAGAATATTGATGTGAAAGTGGAAGATGAAGATCAGACATTGTTGTTGATTAGATCTCTAAACAGTTCATACGATATCTTGGCTGATACTCTCATATATGGAAGAGAATCAATAACACTTGAAGAGGTTCAAGCAGCTCTAATGTCAAAAGAACTCTCCAAGAAAAAGGATATAAAAGAAAATGATCAAAGTGAAAGCCTTATGGTCAGAGGTAGGAATGAGAAAAGAGAAGGAAAAGGAAAGAATAGGTCTAGATCAAAATCTAAGCCTAAACTTAACAAATGTTACATTTGTAATAAAGAAGGACACTATAAGAAAAACTATCCAGACAAGAGAAATGCCAGGAACCAAAAGAATGAAGATGAAGGGAATGCCTCATATGCTTCTGATGGCTATGAAAGTTGTGAAGTTCTTATTGCTGCAAACTGTGATGACAGTGAATTACATGCTACTACTGAGGCAAGATGCATTGATGATTGGGCAATGGATTCTGCTTGCTCATATCACACGTGCCCCAGGAGGGAATGGTTCGTGGATTACAAACCATATAGTGCAGGGAAAGTTCTGATGGGAAATCATATGGGATGAAATGTGCTAGGCATTGGCAGTGCAAAGCTAAAGTTGGCTGATGGCACAGTAAAACTCTTGACAGATGTAAGACATTTTCCTGATCTTAGAAGGCCCCTTATATCCTTGGGAACAGTTGAAGCATCGGGCTTGAGCTTCAGAGGTGAAGATGGTATCCTAAAGGTCATGAAGGGATCAAGGGTTGTCATGAAAGGTGAAAGGGAAAAACAACAAGCTATACATTCTTTTAGTAAGCACTGTGACGGGAGAAGTACATGTTACAGACTCAACAGTGGATAAAACTCTCATATGGCACCAAAGGCTTGGACATATGAGTGAGAAATGCCTGAGAGAATTGGAGAAGCAGGGATTACTCTCTGGTGACAAGGTAGGACAACTAGGTTTCTGTAAGCACTGTGTGATGGGCAAGCAAACAAGAGTAAAGTTTGCATCAGGCACTCACAAGACAAAGGAGAAACTAGGATACATTCACTCAGATCTTTTGGGGCCAGCACAAACTCCTACTCATGCTGGAAAGAGGTATTTCCTAACCTTTACTGATGACTATAGTAGAAAAGTATAGATTTACTTACTCAAAACAAAGGATAAAGCATTTAATTCCTTTGTTGAATGGAAAAAGAAAGTGGAAAGTCAACCTGGTTTAAAGGTTAAAGCCCTAAGAACTGATAATGGATTTGAGTTTTGCAATGAGGAGTTTAACAATTTCTGCAAAGATAATGGAATCTACAGAAACTTGACTGTTAAGGGAACACCTCAACAAAATGGTCTTGCAGAAAGATTGAATAGAACTCTGCTAGAAAAGGTTAGCTGCATGTTGTCTTGTGCAAAGCTACCTAAGTCATTTTGGGGAGAAGCAGTTCACACTGCATGCTATCTAGTGAATAGAAGTCCATCTACAACTTTGAGCTTTAAGAATCCTCAAGAGATATGGACAGGACAAGCACCAAAGTTTGATAACCTGAGGGTATTTGGGTGTCCTGCCTACTGTCATATAAGAGAAGGAAAGTTAGAGCCTAGGTTAAAGAAAGGTATTTTCATGGGATATCCTGATGGTGTGAAGGGCTATAGGGTTTGGTTATCAGAAGAAAGAAAATGCATTATAAGCAGGGATGTAATATTCCAAGAATCAAAGCTAAGCAATGACAAATGTGTTACTGAGACACTAGAAAATCATGATCAGGACAAGGAATTCCAAATTGAGGTGGAGTTGGAAAACAAAGGAGAAACAAGTGGTGAAATTGAAAATCAAAATGAAGATCATGACATCAACTCTCAAAACAGTTCTGATTCTGAAGTAGAGGCTGATACTCTTGTAAATGATTATGTGTTGGTTTGAGATAGGGCTAAGAGACAAATCAAGCCACCAGATAGGCTTGGATATGAATCTGTCACATCATATGCTCTAAACACAGCTGAGGAATTCATTAGTGAGGATCTAGCAAGCTGCCAACAAGCTATGGCTAGCAAACACCAGCAACAATGGCTAAATGCCTTGGCAGAAGAGATATCAGCATTACACAAAAATCAAACCTAGAAATTGATAAAGAAACTTGTTGGCGTGAAGCTTGTAGGCTATAAATGGATATACAAACTTAAGGAAGGTATTACAGAAAAGGATCCACCTAGGTTCAAAACCAAATTAGTTGCAAAGGGATGCACACAAAGGGAGGGTATTGATTACTCAGAGATTTTCTCACTTGTGGTCAAACATAGCTCCATCAGAGTCCTCTTGTCTCTAGTAGTACATTACAATATGCAACTAGAACAAATGGATGTAAAGACAACTTTTTTACATGGAGTTCTGGAAGAAAAAATCTATATGACTCAACCAAAGGGTTTTGAAGAAAAAGGCAAAGAGGATCAGGTATGTCTTCTGCAGAAGTCATTCTATGGATTGAAACAATCCCCTAGGCAGTGGTATAAGAGGTTTGACACATACATGATGGATATCAAGTACAAAAGAAGCTATAGTGATAGTTGTGTTTACTATAAGTAATTAGATGACAATAACTACATCTATTTGCTGTTATATGTAGATGATATGCTCATTGCTAGTAAGAACGACAGTGAAATTAACAAGTTAAAACAGCTACTGCACAAGGAATTCGACATGAAGGATCTTGGTAAGGCAAACAAAATACTAGGGATGGAGATAAGCAGAAGTGAAGGATCTCGAGGTCTGTGCATAACTCAAGGAAGCTATGCAAGGAAAGTAATTAGCAGGTTTAGCATGACAAATGCAAAAATAGCTAAAATACCTATAGCTGCTCATTTCAAACTGTCTCAAGAAGACAGTCCTTCAACTGAGATTGAGAGAGGTCAAATGCAAGGAATACCTTATGCAAGTGCTGTTGGGAGCTTCATGTATTCCATGGTGTGTACTAGACCCGATTTAGCTTATGCTCTAAGTCTGGTTAACAGATATCTGGCAAATCCAGGACAACAACATTGGTCTGCTGTGAAACACATTCCGAGGTACATGTATGGAATTGCAGATATGGGTCTTAAATACAATGAAGGAGATCAAGACTCAGGTGGAGTTGAGGGCTATGTTGACTCTGATTTTGTAGGAGATCGTGACAAAAGAAGGTCACTCACAAGTTATGTTTTCACATTATTTGGTAACACAATAAGTTGGAAAGCCTCACTTCAACATGTGGTAGCTGATAACTCTATTTTATATAGAGTTATATACGCATCTAAACCTAAATAATTGTTTAGAATCAAGTACAATATGTGTTAAATATAGTAGTATGAATAAAATAAACAACATTCAAGGTTTATACTCATGACTTAGCATTTTGTATATATATTGGTATGTTTGATGTGTTTGTTCAGTGCACCTGCAATTGATGCATCTGCACCGGAAAACAGGCAGTGCATCTGCACTAGATGCAGCTGCACCAGATTACGACAGTGCAACCAAATTTAGTGCATCTGCACCATCCTGCACCAAAGACAGAATTACTCCACAATTGAAGCACCTCAATTCATACCATGGCATAAATATCTCTATGACATCATGCTTAGTCACAAGTCACATGGAGGCACCATGGCAACTTGCAAAAGGATGCACCTGCATCGCATGCAGCTGCACTACATGCAGCTGCACCATCCTGAAAGGGAGGAAAAATGCCAACACCGGAAGCACCTCAAACTCAAAGAAGATAAAGACACCACAAGATGACATCATAATTGGTCACAAATCACATGGGTCACACGGGAACCTTTCAAAAGAGGTGCCTACAATATATGACCATTTGAAGAGTCATCTTATAAAGGACACAAGGCTACACCTAATTGGACCATTCTTTACACTTGAGTGAAAAACTCAAATGGCATCATCAACTTCTGAAAAGTAACCATGGTTAAGTTAACTTTGTCTCCAAGCAAACCCTCACTTGAAGGAAAGCTCAAAGCCTATATAAAGACCTTCATTCTTCACTTGGAAATCATCTCAAATCTCATATATCTCATTCTCATTTCTTAGAGATCACTTTAGATAGTACTTTTATTTCATTTTCTTTATAGTTTAAATTAGTTGTTAGTTTGCAAGGAGAAAAGGAAGGAATTGACGACTTCTACCTTCTCTTCTTCATAGATATAGGAAGGAGATCAGTGCACCTGCATTGCTTGATGCAAGAAAGCTTCAATATTGTAAACTTTACTTTGTTGCTCTTTCTTGATAATTTCCATCACCTCAATATGTTTTATTCAATCTCTTTTCATCTTGCAATGTCTATTATGAGCTAAGTTTCTTTAGTTGAGATGTGCTAGTCTTATAATGATCTTTTGAGAAAGTTATTGTGTTTTTATATGGTGTATGCATTTTGGTTCTTGTGTTATACTACATCCATCTTATTTTAAGGTTGATCGCTTAGAATAAGTAGAGTTATATTCACAGACATGGTTTATAACTAGAAATCAAGAACTAATAAGGGTGAGTGTTTAATAAAGCCTTTATTAATTTGTTTAATAAAATAAGCTTGTTAATTCCATGTTAGTTCTAGAAATAGGATAACATAGCCCTTAGGATTAAATCAGCAAGTACTTCAAGGTCAAGAGTGAATTTATTTAGCACACCTAGACATAGGAAGCTTGTAAAACAAATTTTGAAATAGTAGCTAAAAAGCACACAACTGATGCAGCTGCATCCAGTGCACCTGCACCACATAAAAGCACATAACTCTTGAAAGTGACTTATTTGGTGAAGACATCTCAACTATCATTCTCAACTGATTTCCTCTACATTTTATTGCATATTTACATTCTGTTTTCTTTTCAACTCCACCCACAATTGTGAGTAGTGTAGCTGCACTAATTTATATCTTCTTAAGCATACAAGAGTTAATCCAATCCCTGTGGGTTCGATCTTTTTATACTACTTGTTTGTGACTGTGTATACTTGCACACGTATTATCACACACCAGTAGCTCTATCCACCACTAGAGCTGAGTATATTGGAGTAACCGAGGCAGTGAAGGAAGCTCTATGGCTCAAGGGCCTAGTTAATGAACATGGAGTCAAGCAAGAGAGTGTGAATGTGTATTGTGACAATCAAAGTGCAATCCACTTGTGCAAGAATCATGCTTACCATGAAAGAACCAAACACATTGACACAATGTTACATTGGATTAAGGACATCATTTCTCAAGGAGCTGTTAAAATCCAGAAGGTCAATACTGCTCACAATCCAGCAGATTTCATCACCAAAGTTGTTCCCTTAAGCAAGTTCAAGCATTGCTTGAATTTGTTAAGCATTGGATGAATGATGTGATATTTTGAGCTAAGCATTTCTGAAAGTTCTTGTTGCAAGTCTTATACTGGTTGCCAAGGTAGAGATTGTTGATGATGTGGCAACCCCTTTGTCACCCACTCAGCTTGTGACACGTGTCACGGTTGCATTAGCCAGTTTTGAAAGTTTGTTTTTACGGTTGAAGCTTCGGTTCTTGGCGCCAATTCTGAAGTTGAATCCTATATATAGTTTTCAGCTAGCTAATCGGTTGCAACTGAATTGTAATCTTCTTTGGGTTGTGTGACGAGAGATACACCGGGAAATTAGGGTTCAGGGAAGTGAGGGGGAGTGTTCGAAAATGGGAATTCTCACATTGTGTACAATTGGCTTCGAATTGATCAATGCAACAAGAACTCAGCAATTGCTTAGCTCTCCAAATGTAAGTATCACTTTGATACTTAACTGGGTAAACAAATTCTGCGTGTTTGTGTCTTAATTGCTCAATTCGTGTTTTTCCCCAAAATTCGCTCAATTAGGGTTTACATTTAGGATTCTGTAAATTCGTTAATTAATCGTTCAATTGAGTTCATAGATTGGTTTAATTGGATTCAACGATCTGTTCAACAATCTTGCAATCAATCTTGCGTAATTCATTGTTAATTTCCTAACAGTATGAAAGTCTCTGATCATCTTAGTGCTCTCAATGGTATTGTCTCTGAAATAGAAGCTATTCGAGTCAAGATTGATGATGAAGATAAAACACTGAGACTCATATTGTCCCTTCCATCTTCCTGAAGATAAAACCTGCTTTGATGTATTTATGGGAAGGAAACTTTAAGTTTTGAAGATGTTGCAATTAAGATTATTTCAGAAAAAAGAAGATTGAATAATGGGGAAGGCACTTCATCAAACTCAGTGTTGGTATTTAGAGGTGGGGCTTTTGGGAAGAAGATCCATGGTATGAATTTGAAATGTTTGAAATGTGGAAAGTCTGGGGGCATGTAAAGAAAATTGTCCAGGTGGAGCTGTGTCCGGAAAAGGCTCTGAGGTGAATGCTAGCAATGTCTCCCTTGTTATGGGAGATGATGATCTCATCTAAAAATTGAAAAGTGTATCTTCATGGCATTGCTGCATTGCCATGGTAAAGGATGTTATTGCTAGCGGGTTCAAGATAATACATGGGCATTAGTTTATGCAATGTGTGTTGAGAGGTTATGTCGATGGCTTTCGGCAAAAAGAAATTCTTGAAGTCATTTAGTTTCAAGTGAAGTATACTCTTTCATGGTGGAGTATGATAGTTCTTTTTGTACTATGATTGTCGGTGTAGACATGAAAGCTGAAGATGTCTTGCGTATCAATTACAATTAAGGTGGAGATTGTTGAAGTTGATTGAAATTTGGGCATCTTGAAATAGTCTCACATTGCCTAATTTTGTGAAGGAAGAAGGAGATCAAGGTAAATAAAGGGGCTCAAGTTCTCCTTTACAAGTGCACCAATCAAACACACTTTAAGTTGTATTTGATTTTTCTTTCTTTCTCTTATACTCTTGTCTTAGAGTATTGTGAGAGGTAGTTAAATATTTTTTGGAGAGTATGGATGTATTGAGGTCACTAGATGTTTGAGAGAAGTCTATGTGTTGTAATAATTTTCACATAGTGTTATTCTCTGATTGTCATTAGACAATGATTCGTGATTTTTCTCCAATTTTGAGTTTTCGACGTTAAATTCTTGTATTCCAATTTTACTTATTTTATTTCACTACGTTGTTTTTCCCAACATTTACATGGTTAAATTTTCTCGTCTCCTTCAACCAACTCAAAAGTAGAGCAACCTCAAACCACTGAAATTGATGGACCCCTTTTCAACAATTGATAACAATAAAATAAGATGATAATGATAATTCTGTCAAATAAAAAGGGAGAGTAAGCCAGCCCTGGCTGAAAAAAAATGAGTTGTTGCTATCAGATTTATTAGCCGCTATGGGTACATGTTTGTACATGTTTTCTTCACTTTCATTGCTCAAAAAATTGAGGTGTCTTCCTTTCTCCTTTACAGATTCTCGTTAATGTCTGCTCAAATGGAACTCACATGGCCACGCGTATCGGTGTGTTGTCCTACCATAATAGCAACCACTTTCCTAATCCTGTCTTTTGGATATGGCACAAAATAAAAATAAATAGAGGTCTTTATATCTTACGGATTATTTGCTTTTATTTTTTTTTATTGAAAGAGGTACTTATCTATTGTTCTTCGAATAGTCATACAATAAATTAAATGTGGCAACTTTGCAACCCCAAGAGTCCCATCATTTCCTAACATAAATTGACAGAAGTTTTATATAAAACAGAACTTGGTTCTTAAGAAAGAAACTAAATAATATAAGAAAAATGATAATTTGACAATTTAATTGTTGTTCGACATCACAGAATTATATTGTTCTGTGTTTTTATTAATTTGTCTCTCTTTTAGTCACATCACTAGTTGTGTTCCATGTATATGTAACAAAAAATGATATTTATAACCAAAATAAAGTTGTGTTCCCTGTATTTTTATACGGTGTTAGATTTTTGTTGTCAATGATATTTTGTAATTAGGGACTTCAAAACTAGTAGCTAATTTATAGCTAACATATATCTATGAAACAAATTTAGCTTTAGATCAATACAAAATGAGAAAACTCGTCGATTAACCTTATTTAAATTAAAATTTTCTGAAAAAATTGAATGGGAAGGGAATTAAAATGAATTCAAAGGTTACCCTAAATTAAATAGAAAATAGAAGCATCATTAGTATAAAACTTAATCAAACTAGTCGTACTACCCGTACTCCGCACGGGCTCGCCTTAGCTTAAGTGGATGCGTTATATTGTTTCATTATATTGTTAAGTGGTCAACAATGAGTTACATTCGTTAAAAAACAAATGGTAAATAACATACTAAAAGTATCTATTATGTTGTCTTCTATGTTGGGTTACGAAACGAAAAACAATTATAGATATTAATACATAGAGTGTTAAAATATCGTTAGTACATGACTAATAAGTAAATTTAGAGAGGTTATGCATGCTAGCCATGTGTAGGAAGGTTTACACACATACACACACAAATAAATATATATATATATATATATATATATATATATATATATATTGAGATAAGTGTTTTCCTCTTCATATATATAAAGAATCTTTGATGGAATGAACAAAAGTATTATGAATAGCAACGGATTAGACATACTTAATTGTAGTGGATGAAAGTCACCAACAAAATAGAAGCAGCTATATAAAGTTGAAAGAAGATGCGAATTTTATTATAAATGTGGTTGAAGTTCTCGCGGGAGTAAATGCTAAAAGAAAGATAAAAAATAAACACCAATTTATGTATGCTTCTAATAGTCGCTGGTGCGAAATGACCAAAACAAAGAAGACAAACACAAACAGAAAGTGAAACACGTGAGTATCATGCAGGTTTGAATGAAAATCACCAATAAAATAGAACCCCTTATACAATGTTGAAAGAATATGATGGGGAATTTATTGTTAATGTGGCTAAAATTCCTGTGAATGCATGAAAATTAAATTATAACTATAAATTAAATAAGAGAATTATAAAATTATAGTTGATCCAAAAGAAAGTTAAAAATATAAGACAACACAAATAAAAAGTGAAATACGTGTGTATCATGCATAAAAATGTTAAAAATATATATTAAAACCACTAGTAGGAGCACATATATAAAATTGAAAAAAATGATGATGGATTCTAATGCAAATGTGGTTGAAGTTTTCGTGGGAGAAAACGATGTAACGTGGGGCTCATCCTCACTTAACCAAGTGTCGAGGGGTCGATTCTCGCATTGGGTACGGAGCAACTTTAAATCTCTAGGCCTGCTGTCCCACTCTTCGAGGTGCCTCCAATCTAGCGAGGGGATTAGTCACTGCGTTCGGCGATGGATACATTGGTCTCGACCAAAAATACACATCAATTTAAGTATGCTTTAATAGTCGTTGGTGCGAAATAACCAAAATAAAAAGTGAAACATCTGGGTATCATGCATGGTTGGATAAAAAGCAACCAATAAAATAGAGGCAGATAAACAAAGTTGAAGAAAATGATGTGGTTCTATTGTAAATATGGCTGAAGTTCCTGTAGGTTAACACATAATTTGAATGCAAATAAGGGTCATAAAAATTGAAGTCGGTTGGAGTACTCATTAAAGAAAATTGGGGGGGGGGGGGGGGTAGGGGTTGGGGCGAGTAATAAAAAATATATATATATATATATAAGTAGAAATGTAAATAACACTAAATATAAGATTAGAATGAAAAATAATAACGCGTCTCAGCCATTTTAATTTATGTTTGTAAAATAATTTTTTTATGAAAAGTAATAATAGTACTTAAATACTTTTTTTAATGGGTAAAACAATTATTAAAACATGACGAAAAACTAAGGAAATCCATTTATTTTTTGTTCAGACTATTGTAGGAATCAATTTCGCACACTGACAACACAGAGTTCGCTCACTGCAAGAATCGAATTCGAGTAAATTAAATCACTGAACCAACAATGTTGATTATCACCAACATACGAAGTGTTTTTTTTAAAAAAGGGCAGCATCACACAACAAGCACAGAAGTTATAAAAAAGCTTCAAGTGACTTTTTTGAGGTTTCATATTAGTACCGAACATCATTTTCCTAGTTAAATGTGTTGATACTAAGAAAAACTATGCAAAAATAACAAAGGTCCAATATTTTTTTCATACTTAGTAAATAGTAATAGTATAATATTTTTCTAGTATATAGCTTTTAAACTTGCTGCAATTTTTTAAATTCTTATGGAATAAATCCATTAAAATCATTCGAGTCCTATGAAATTGTATAAAATTCCTACACAGTCTTTCAAAATTTACAAAGATTTTTTATGTGAAAATTATCTCATAAAAATCTCAATCGAATACAACTCTGAAACCACTATGGACTGCATAACTATTCACGTAAACCACACAGCTACTCATACATGTATCCATCCTTTATTACCTAGAAAAAGAGCTAATGTAAGTGCAATTAATTAATGTACAGATACCCACAACCACCACTATCATTTTTCAAAATCAACTCAGTCAAAATTTGATTCCCATGAGATATTTTTAAGCTTCCAAGGCACCTCTACATTTTACGCCATTCTTCATCCTATCAGCCTTTAATTACATTATATAATTTATAATTATAATATTATACTCTCACCAACAAAAAAATAATATTATACTCTCAACATCTGGATTCTTCCACAAATTTCCACGCCCTCTCCAAAATTTCACATGAAAACCATCTCCTCTCAATTCTTTTTTTTCTTTAGTGAAACACCCTCTGCCAATTCAACATATCCATTTCATCAACTCAATGAAATCACCTTCACACTTGCGCCTTAATCATCTTGGCAAAATCACCACCACACTTTTACTGGTTTGTTAAATCTCGTTGCCTAACATATGTGTTTGCGTTTAAACCTTTCACCCTCACCTCACGTCTTTCGTAGCTCACACTCTGCCGTGATCTATCTCCGCCCTCTCGTCTCACACTCAAACATTCAGACTCTCCCTTACCCTTTCTATGCCTCAAATCAAAGTGTGTTTGTCGATCTATCTTTCTCCCTCACATGCAAAGTGTGATGATTGAGTTTCACGGCGGCAGCGACCGATATATTTTTTTCTTCAGATTTGTATTTGGGTCTATTGGGATTTCCATATTATGTCCCTTTCTTGAGTGAGAAAAGTACTCTTCTTAATTAGTAAAGGAAGTCTCTTAGCTATTCTGGTCTGCCAGATCTGTACATGCAATGCCTTAATAAGGTATTTTACTCTCCCTTAATCTACCTCTCTGTCTCTTTATTTTTTAGCTAAAGTTTACATTTTTTTAATGGAGTGTGGTGGTTTTTTGAATCAGGATTGTGAAAGATATTGAAGATGTGTCCATAATTTTTTTGGATCTGTACTACACTCGTCCTTTTGGTTCTGTAATTTCCTCTTCAATTGTGTTTTGTGTAATTTTTTCACGAGTTGATTTTCCAGGGTGTACTTTGTCTTCAGTAGATTTTTGATAGGCTGCAAGCAGTAATTTAGTATTACCCTAATTTATTCAGTGTAATTTAATTTTAGGTTTTTTTTATAGGCATTTAATCTTAAGTTGATATTTTGTTATTGTATTTTGTTCTTCAATTTATTATCTTCTATTGTGATGCTTTTGTTGATGCCGAGGACAGAAGAAGAAATAGGGCACAGAAGAGAAGGAATCATTGATGGTGTAAATGCTGAGGAATATGGCAATGGTTTTGGTAATTTGGAACAACTACTACCTAAACATTCGAGTAGCACATGTGAGTAGCCACATTTTTTGACCGAGAATTGAAAACAAAAATATAAGAAAGAGGTACTTAGATTCAGGTTATTTCAGCAACATAGGATCACAACCCAGCTTATGTATAAAAAAGCAACGGAACAAAAGTACCGCGCAAAACTGACTGCAGACCAACTGCAGGCAAGCTTGCGCATATAAAAATAGATAACAATGAGGACAATGCCATATGATCTCTTTAATTACTCGAGCCTTACAAGGCTTACCCTCAGCATTAAAAGCCTTAAACAGGAAACTCTTCGAATAAAAGTTGAGACATTGCCATAAATAAAGCTATTTGCAAGAAATACGTTGGCTCGAATTGTATTGATACTCACTCGGATCTATTGTTAAGCAAAAATACACTATTTAGGTTAATTGAATGACAGATCTATCTAGACTATAATATAGTCCAGATATATATATATATATATATATATATATATATATATATATATATATATATATATATATATATATATATATATCAGTTATTCAATTAACCTAAAAAATTTCTTTTTTTTGCTTATAAATTGGTCAAGAGAAGTTGACCACAAACTAGTATTGATGATAGCCACAATAATGATAGTTTTGGCCTAGGGAGACTAGATTATAGTTCTAGCATAAACAAAATGGAAGAAAAAGAGCTAATATTAATTCAAGCGTTAGTGATGGAGCTCAACCTGAGTGTACTTGAAATGCAAGAAAGACGGACGGGTTTGAATTGTGTTGACCATTTTCATAAATCTTTTCAGTTAAATTGAAAGTGTGTTTACTACCAAAACATTTATATTCCAATTTTTTTTTATTGGAAAGTGAAGTTAAATCTCTTTCTTGCTTGAATAAGTTTATATATTTTGTTGTTAGAGATCATATAATAATTTCCAACTAGTGGATCAAGCTCAGAGTACTCCCATAACGATTAAGTAGTCAAACTAAAGATATGTTGGTGTTTCCCAGTAAAGTTCGTTTACTTTGTTGTCAAACAAATAAATTCGGAAGAGATAAAATAAGAGAACTCGAATTAGATCCTAGGTCTACCTAGTTGATGGGTTTACGTACCAACCCCAAATTTAATGTGTTTTCAAAGAGTAAGATGGTTTTCACGTAGAATTCAATTATGTTATCAATCGAGTCAATGCCTAAATACCAGTAACATAATCAAGATTTGAATTAAGTTTCAAAAGCGAAGTCTAAAAGAATTTGAACAAAACATGGGAATCAAGCCCCAAAGTATCTCAACGTCATGAATTTCTTCAAGTAATCTTGAACGGGTAGGTTTCGACATGGAAATCAATCCTATGAGAGAAAGAACATCACAAATTCTTTAAGTGTAAAGAGTGGTAAGATAAAACAAATTACAAATTAAAAAAAAAAGAGACAAGAGTGAAGCACTAGTTGTCAAAGTGTAATTGAAATAATTTTCGTTTACTTCGTTGTCAAACAAATGAACTTGAAAAAGAGATAAAATAAAAGGACTCGAATTAGAACCTGGGTTCACCCAGTTGACAGGTTTACGTACTAGCCCCAAGTTTAATGTGTTTTCAAAGAGTAAGATGGTTTTTGCGTAGAATTAAATTATGTTATCAATCGAGTCAATGCCTCATGACCAGTAATATAATGAAGATTCGAGTAAAGTTTCAAAAGTGAAGAATAAAAGAAATTGAACAAAACATGGGAATCAAGCCCCAAACGGTCTGAACGTCATGAATTCCTCAAGTAATCTTGAACAAATAGGTTTCGAGCTATAAGTAAAAGGAACTTAGACAATTTACAGAAATCAATCATTTGAGGGAAAGAACATCACAGGTTCTTTAAGTCTAATAAGTGGTAAGATAAAACAAAGTACATAATTAAAAGAAAAGAGGCAAGAGTGAAACACTCAATTGTCAAAGTGAAATTGAAATTGAAATGATAAAAATAAGCATTCGAATACATAAAAGATTGGCTCAAATATACATTGTTCACCACAATTGTCAGAGATCCTGTGTGAGCGGATGCGTTAAGCGTGTATGAGTTACTGAATGTTATGAAATGCGCCCCTAGAACTACTTATTAACTATTATTTATAGACTTTACAAGTAGTACCTAAATTATTTGCATGATGGACACCTGTCCATTCGAAAGATAACGTAAACTAAGAACGGTCTAATGATTGTTGATGATTGATGCCACATGTCTTCTGGCGCTTGGTTGTTTTACACTTGTCTCTGCGTTTGAACGCCCATTGGAGAAACTGCCACAACCGCTCTACGCTTCTTCGCACTTTGCATTGGTCTTTGAAACTTGCCTTAAAACTTCATTCAAAGTCACATGCGTAACTCGAATTGTGTTGCCTCTTGAATTATCTTGCCTTGCACCCCAGCCTTGGAGTTTTGTCTTAAAGACTTGCTGACATGTCCATGCAGCTAATTTCGAATTCAAAATTCAACTATAACAATTGGACCTGCGGTTGTTTTCCCACATTTAGCCAGAAGTTTGCATTTGTAGCTTCTAGAAATCACAAGAGAAATATGATTGAACATGAATTTAGTATAACCCACACAAATCCAAAAACATACTCATTATAGAATTCTACCCGTACAAACTCATTTGTTGGACCCGGTAAAATGCTTACATAAGTATTTAACTATTTATATTAGTAGTATAAAATAAGTGTAATTTAACTCTTACGAATAATACCTTTGAGTTAATTATACTTTTTCATTGATTGATTGATTTGCTCATTCTAAATCACGAGTCTTCCATTCAAAGTCATGAGATATTTCTATAACTTTGACTCATCTTACATTGATCATAATATTATAATCCATTAGTTCAACGTAGAGAACTTCAAAGCTATGCAAATTTCCACACAAGAGTCGAATATTCAAAGTAAACGGATGAGATGAGAGTGCCGATTGCGAAATGCCTACGAGTACGACAGGCTAGCTAACGGTGGTGGCGCGTGGTTAAACTTATGTGATAAGCGCGTGGTTAGTGGTGGGACCCGGAGGAGACAGGTGCTGGCGGAGTTGTCAAAGGGTAGTAGTGGTTCCGTATGACCGTACGTCCGTACAAAGGACAAGCCACCGACCCACTTGCTGGTTTTGATGACTCACGTCAAAGACATTATCAACACTTTCTGACAGGGACTTCCACGAAAATGTTCTTGACCCCACTATTAATCTTTTCTCACTTTTTATCACGATCATCAAACCAAAGGCTGAACCATTTTAATCTTTTAGGTGTAGTGTAATTTGAAATGGATTGAATTTCAAAGTATCAATTAGTCATATACCCGTGCATCCGTATTGGTGTCGTTATGATATTTCATTAATAGAGTTAGTCATAAATTAATTAGTCTAAATATTATCTTGTGAAAATCAAGATAAAATTAAGGCTTAAATAGCTTTTACCCCCCTACAAATATCACAAGAATCCAAATACTCTCCTGCAGAAAAAAAAGTTTTAAAATGAATCTTGCAAAATTTGAAACGTTTCTAATTAGGTCCCTGCTCTTAGTTTTTCTTAACAATGTTAACTTAAACTGAGCTGGATGTCCACGTAGGCATAACATGTGGCTAGTTAGGGCTTATATCATCATCATCAACATCATTCTTTCATCTGAAACTCTTATTCTCACTGAAACTTGCCTCATTCATCAACATAATTATTGGCGAGTTTCAGTGAGAATAAGAGTTTCAGATGAATGAATGATGTTGATGATGATGATATAAACCCTAATTAGCCACGTGTTATGCCAGCGTGGACATCCAGCTCAATTTAAGTTAACGTTGTTAAGAAAAACTAAGAGTAGGGACCTAACTAGAAACATTTTGAATTTTGCAATGTTCATTTTAAAACTTTTTTTTTGCAGGGGGGTATATGGATTCTTGTGATATTTACAAGGGGGTAAAAGTTATTTAAGCCTAAAATTAAAGTAGATTAAAAATGAGTTTCAAATAATAATGAATTAATTTACATTTTTAAGAAAAAAATTAAGGTTTAAATATCATTTACCCCATGCAAATATCACGATTATCCATTTACCCCTTGCAAAGAAAAAACATGACTATCGCAAATACAATGTGTTTGTAGTTAGGTCCCTGCTGTTTATTTTTGTTAACATCGTTAACTTAAGCGGAGGTGGATTTACAAGTGGCATTACACATGGCTACCCAGTGGAACGTTGGGTCAAAATTAGGTCAAAATCCCCAAAACTCTCTGAGCTCACTCTCACATCAGTCTCTCAGATCAGTCTCACCTCGCTCTCACCTCACTCTCACATCAGTCACTCAGCTCATTCTCAGCTCAGTCTCACCTCGCTCTCCCCAGAACATGAATAGCATTGTGCTTAATTCTCCAAAGAAAATGCTTGATTCTTTCTGACACCTTAGATCTCCATAGGATTTTCCAACTTTCCTCTGAATGAGAATAAGAGGAATTAGGTTTTGTATTCCGACATATCAATCCTCCCCTCAGGCTCTAGTACCCTGTCTTGACAGTAAAACTCCCATATTCGGAATTAGGCCAAATTAGTGTGTCCTCAATGATTGACCAACATATTGGAACTTTTAGGACCTCATACGCATCCCTATGACTCATGCTCCGTCTCAACACATCAGTTCTCATAAGTGGGAATTGTTATCAATCAACTCACAAACTTTAGATATGCCACTATTATTGATCAAAGAAATCTTCTTGCCATTAGTCAACCATTGGTCCTCTTCAATGGTTATATTCTGACCTGTTCCAATTACCCATCTTCCACTGCTTTTTAGGAGATTGCTTCCATGAATTATGCTCCTCCAAACCTATGAACTCCCTGCTTTAGGTTTCACACTCCAAAACTCTTCCCTATTACAATAGACACCTCTAAGAATTTGTACCCAAGAATCATTAGGACATTATATGAGCCTCCAGGTTTGCTTAGAGAGCAGAGAAGAGTTCTACATAGAGAAACTTTTGAAACCCATTCCACCTCTATTCTTAGGACTACATATAGCTTCCCAATTTTTCTAGTGGATCCCTCTATTCCTGACCTTTGAGCTCCACCAAAACTTTGCTATAGTAGAGCAAAGAGATTGGCAAAAGTTCATAGGCAACCTCACTATTTCCATGACATAAGATGGGATAGCCTGAATGATGGACTTTATAAGCACCTCCTTCCATGCCTGTGAAAGATATTGTTCTTTCCAACCTTCCAATTTAGAGAAAACTCTCTCCTTAATCCAATGAAGAGCCCGCCCCCTAGAATTCCCCCATTCAGCAGGGACCCCTAAATACTTTCCTGGGGTATCCCACAAAGGAATCTGTAGGATATCAGATAGAGCAGACCTGATAGGCTCTAGGACTGATGTTCCACAGATGAGCCTTGATTTTTGAAGGTTGATCCTCTGACCTGAAGATTCTGTGAAGGAGTTCAGAATGTGTATCAACTGGTACATTTCTGATGAGTTATTCGTGCCAAACACAATAGCATCATCTGTAAAAATTAAATGAGTTAGATTTGGAGCTCATTGAGCTAAACTTAGCCCATGAATCTCCCCATTAGATTTAGCCCTAGAGATTTGTCTTGACAAAACATCAAACATAAGGATGAAAAGGTAAGGGGAGAGAGGGTCCCCTTGCCTTAACCCCCTAATAGGAGATAGAGACCTAGACCCATTGATTTGGTAACTGTATTTAACAGAGGAGACCAAATACATGACAAGATTGACCCAATTAGGATTGAAACCAAAGGAAAACAAGACTAGTTTCAAAAATTCCAATCCACCCGGTCATAAGCCTTATTCATATCTAGCTTAATTGCAAAACCTTCCTTATCCAGATTTTCCTTCTTTTTGAGAAAGTGGAAGGCTTCCTGAGCTGCGACTAAGTTATCTTGAATTAATCTTCCCCCCACAAAAGCACTCAGCTGAGGGGAGATTAAACTGTTGAGCAGAGGTTTGAACTTAGATACCGTGACTTTAGAGATGATGTTGTACACAAAATTGCAACAGCTTATTGACCTTAATTGACCAATAGATTCTGGACGGGGGATCTTAGGGATAAGAGCAACCACAGTATCATTAGTGCAATCACCCAGAGCTCCTGAATTGAAGAAATCCAGGATAGCTTCCACTATATCATCTTTAATATTCTCCCAGTTCTATTGGTAAAACTCCCCATTAAGCCCATCAGGACCTGGAGCCTACAAGGAGCCAAGAGCAAAAACAACATTCTTAATTTCAAGCTCTAGGTCAGGTGCTAGAAGAGTCTCATTCATAGTCTCAGTCACTGCCTTTGGGATCACCTTTAAACACTCTGCCACAATATTCTCTTGGGAAGGAGAATACATATCTCTGTAAAAAACCTCTATAGCTTTCACTACATTAGATCGGCCTTCCACCCATTCACCATCCTTGTTCTGAATTCTAGAAATCTTGTTCCTATCTCTCCTCTGGATAGTTGTAGCATGGAAGAATTTAGAATTTTTATCTCCCCAAATTAGCCATTTCACCCTAAATCTTTGTCTCCAATACATTTATTTCTGCTTCCAAAGCACATCAATTTGCTTCCTGATCAGATTAATAGCCACTGTGTTATCAGAGTTGGGGGCATTCAGCAGAACTTGTAGCTTGCTCTTTAACTTAGTTATCTCTCTGGAAGCATTTTGAAATGTTGTCCTGCTCCATTTCAGAATATCTCTTTTACAATTCTTTACTTTAGCATCCAACTTGGCCCACCCTCCTTCCACCTTTTGGGAACAAGACCACGCCTCCTTCACTGTGTTTCTACACTCTTCATGACCCTCGTAGTAAGCTTCACACTTGAAATGCTTTGCACTTCTTGCCGGGAGGTTAGGGATAAGCATGCACCACTGGGGAATCATCTTAGTTTACAATGGGGAGAGCCAATTCCAAAGCATGGGGTAATAACTCCCTCCATTCCCAATTCATGACTATTCTATCAATTCTCTGCTTTGTAATAAGTCCTTCTCTAGGATTGCTGATCCAGATGAACCTAGATCCCTTAATATAGCACACATTTCAGCATGAAGTGCGTTGCAAGAGCCAATGTTACAGGCATACCCTCTCAGCCAAGTGTCTGATGCATTTCGTATGAGCCCGCCACTACCAGCTTGGCCTACATCGAGTTTGCTACATCCATGACAATTTGATTTCATCCAATCCATTATAGGGGCGTCCAATTCACCATTACCGTGTCGCCTCTAAAAGTCTTATTTTGAGTTATTGTCGCAAATTTGATTTCATCAATCATTCTATGGATCACCTCGACCCATCATTGGGTCTTTGAAAATCGTTGTCAAAAATTGATTTGTTCCGCTATTGCCAAAGAAACCAGCAAGTGACCATAGCCTTTCTTATCTTTGGTATTACTACTAGAGTTCCAAAAGGAAAATGAGAAGTGGTGTTAGACTTAATATAAACTAAAAACTAATTACTATTACATTAAATTAAAAATTTATGCAATTTAATTTGATAACGACTAGCCGCACTCTCCTCAATCTAGCTTTTGCACTTGCAACTGAAGATCAAACCTTAAACACATTCTTTCTCTTCGAAATCTAATTTTTTTCATCTCAATCACACTTTGATTGTGATTAACCCTAAATTAAAACCCAAAGTAGCAGTCCCTTTATTCTCTCATTTAACTGTAAAAATATGTTTCCCAAAAAAGAATTTAAGAAATTAAAATTTTCACGAGTTAGGGCCTGAAAAGCATACAACCCACAAAAGGATGAGCTTGAACATTGAATTCGACGCACATATTTATTTATGGTTTTTTGCTAGGCCCAATAAATCTTGTAGCCCGATGCAAGCTGGTAGCCGATTTTGCCACCTCTATCACATCTAATTACTCAAATATCTCTATGTGTATGATTACATAACATACTGTAATATCGTATTTACTCCATATCCTTATTATTGGGGCTTATCGAAATTCAACAAGTACATCTCATATGACATCTTCTACAATAGGAGATTAATAAGGTGTATCCAAAACTGTACTTTCAATGTTATATTGTTATATCCTTTCTTTTGAAAAAAAAATATAGTATAGAATTAATTTTATTTTAAAAAGTACCAATCTAAAATTTGGAGTTCATTTTATATTTAATTGGTTAGAATGTAAGAAATACCCTCACACTATTTCCGGACCAAGTTGTAACATCAAAATACACAGTCATAGGAGCAACTTATTCGAATGCCAAATACATGTTTTGACGACACCGAAAGTCTGGTTTTTGTTCCCTCAGTCCTATGTCTATTGTCTTTGCCCCGACAACCACAATCAGATTAGTGGACTCTAATTAAGATGGAGGTACAGCGTAGGCCCCTTATAGCAGCTCAAGTGCTTAATGGTCATTGTTTTGAATACTGTTTTAGTTTAATCTTGTATCGGAATTCCGTTCCAAACTTTTGGAATTTTTGGCTTGCTATACACAAACTAAGGTACCATTATTTGTGTTAGCTAAGTACTAAAATATCTCTTTTGTAGTTGTGTTGATATAATTGAAGTCGAAATAAAAGTCTTGTAACAACTAATCCATATTTTGAGACTCTAAATACTCAATAAATGTAACGGGTATATTTAGAAAAACTTGGTGAATTACTCAATAAACTGTGTTTTCCATGAAGATTTTAATAAAAATCAGTTAAGTTTGAGCAGTTTTTGTGAATTTATAAATCTAGTTTTCGTGCAGTTGTTATGCCGGTTTTTCTCGTATTTTTTGTTCATAGGAACTAGATTAATAAGTTTCTACATGGGGTCCCGTCCTGTCGTTTATACATTTCAGAATAATAAGTTTCGCAGTGGGTCCCGTCCTTAACTATGCTGATAGAAAAACAAACTATTTTAAAGGGCAACTTCCACCAGTGGAAGTTCAGTTCAAAATGTAACTGCTGCTGTTTTAAGCTTAACTTCCACCAGTGGAAGTTTAGTGCAAAATTAGACTGTCTGGTGCTGCCATAATTTTGCTGTGGTGCAGTCTCCCTTAATTCGCTCCAAACTTCACCTCTAGCCTGCACAACTTGTTCTTCCACTTAATCTAGTTCCTGTGCACAAAAAATACGAGAAAAACCGGCATAACAACTGCATGGAAACTAGATTTATAAATTCACAAAACCTGCTCAAACTTTACTGATTTTTATTAAAATCTTCATGAAAAACACAGTTTTTAACATTCAAAACAAGCATGTGAACTCGCACTAAAGCAGTATACAAATCAGTTTATCGAAAGTGAGCTTGTAAGGAGTTGGACATGCCAATTTTTTAGGCTTTTAAATGTTGCATATTCCATGTAAAATGGAATTGCCGATGAAAGCTTTTTCAGGCTTACTTATTCATTTTTAAGCATCACTACCATATGTTATGATTGATTCAAGAGAGAAATAGGAAAGAGGTGAGATAGAGTAAGAATAAAGGAAAATTGGTGACAAATGGAGTAGATTAAATAGGTTGTTTGGTACGAGAGAAAGATGCTATAAAGAGGAGCGACATCTTTTCTCTCTTTCGTTTGGCTTAAGAGAAAGTGAGAAAAGAGATATTGTATTATTAATCAAAAGAGAACACCACCCTTACTTCTAAATAAAATATCAAAATAATAAGGGTAAAATAGTAATTTACTAATCAATGAGTTTTTCTCCTTCATTTATCTTCTTTTTCTCTCTTTCCTACTTATTTTCTCCACCAAACAAGAGAATCTTAATTACTATCTCTTCCCTATTTTTCTCTATCCTACCTCTCTTTTCCTTATTTCTTCTCATCCAAACAAGCCATTAGTGAACAATCAAAGATGACATCATAGATAATTTGGAATAAATCATGGGTGCAACTATTAACATCACATTTTTATTTACATTTTTCCCCAAAGAATAACTATTTTGTAGAATTTTTTTTCTGGAGTGTATAGTTTGTCTGAAAATAAACACTTGGAGACAGAGAAATGATACACCTTCAATAATAAACTTTTTAGTAGGGTGCATGCTAGCAAATAAGAGGAGTTTCTTTAGTTGTTCTAGATATGATATTTTTTGGGTCGAAATTCCCATATAACACTGAACTGGACGCAAAGACAAGGCCTGTGGTTTTGGCACTCCCCCTTCTTTTCTCTCTTACTCCCCTCTAACATAAGGAAATGATCAAAATACCCCTAAGAATAAAAACGGAGAAGGAGGTGGTGATGATGGTGGTGGTGGTGGCAATAGTGAGAGGGAGAAGGAGGTGGTAGTGAGAGTGAGGGAAAAGTGAAAGGAGCAGTGAAAGAAAGGAAGTAGGGGTGAGGTTTTTAGAAAAATTGGAAATGGGAAGTAAGTGAGAAAGTGGGAAAGAATTGCCCCCAAGAAAATCCAAAAGACAATAAACATGAAAGAGTTTTTTTTTTAAACCCCCACCCCATACCCATCTATCCCCACACATTTGGATATTCCGAAAATACCCACCTCATTTATTACACAAAATTGAATTTGGACCAGATTCTCTAGTGGGACCCACTTTATCGGCCAACGGATTTACTTGCAGTGGAGGTAATTCGTTAATCATGAATTTTGCGTTAAATTTGATGTCAAATGGAAGTAAGTGCTAAAAGATACTTCCGTAGTTGACTTTTTTTTTTTTTAAAACGGAAGTATATCAAAAGAGCTACTTCCGTCTGGCATTTAATACCGTCAACGACAGATTTACGTCTAAAACGTTATTTCTTTTTTTAAAAAAATGTCATATACGGATTTATTTTTTAAAACTTAATTCCGTTTTTATTTCTTTAAAAAAAACAGATTTATCTTTTATAACATAAATTCGTTTTGGAAAAAGCAAAACGTTTTTCTGTATATATCAGATAAATCCGTTTCACATTTTATATTTTTTGTCTTAATTTTTATCTGAAAACTGAAACAGATATGGATACGGAGTCACAGTTGGTTCTGGTCGAGATAGATACATCAGGACCATTCATGACAGAGACGGTATATTTAATTAATTATTTTTTTAAAACAAGTATGTAGATATTTAATTAATTAAGTAACTAGCAATTGTCTATTTTGTAGCTATTTCCTACACGTGAGGATGTTATATGTTGGGTCAGAGACGTTGGGAGAGACATTGGAGTTGTGGTTATCATTCTTAGATCTGAAAAAGGTGGAGGTAAAAGGGGGACGAGAGATAAATTTATTTTTGGCTGCGAGAAGCATTGGAAGTTCACTAATAAATCTAGATTCATCGGGTCAAAGAAGTGCAATTGTTCATTTAAGTTGAGAGATACATGTACGGTTCGTGATGGGGGTAGGCGTTTGAAGGTTAGGTGTGGACTCCACACACATGAGCTGTTTACTACCTCGACCAGCTCCGCAATGTTTGGTCGGTTATCGAAGGAGGAGAAGGCTATGGTCGATGAACACACATCATTGAGGGTTGCTCCAAAAGATTGTCTTAATACTTTGAAGAATAAATTTCTGGGCAGTGTGACTTCTATGCCCCCACTATATAGGCAGCGTTACGCCTACAGGTCTTCTTTGAAGGGTCCTAGAACTGATATTCAGGAGCTACTGAGATTGATTGAGTCTGAGAAGTATTTATGTTGGAGCAGGAAAGTTGAGGGGACAGATGTGGTTAGTGATATCATGTGGGCACATCCCACTTCTATTAAATTACTCAGATTGTTTCCAAAGGTTCTTATTCTCGACACCACTTACAAGACCAATAAATACAAAATACCTTTGTTGGAGATTGAGGGAGTCACTTCAACCGAGATAACCTTCTTGGTTGCATTTGCATATCTGGCACATTTACTTATTTGCCTTTGTGAGGTTCTTATCATCAACTAAGATTTGCAGCATCATCTCTATTCTTCACGTTAACCATTGTCACTGGGTGCATGTTGCGCTCTTGCTTGAGTGTCCATTGCCTCCAATTAGTCTTCAATGGGAGCGCTTTACATCTATTGAATCTACTTCATGGTTGCATCCTTATACCAGACGTTTCCAGCTATGGGTTTCTTTGGCTTTGGTCACACCACCACCCTCTCATCCGCCCATCGTTGTAGATTTAGCAGCTGATTCAGATGATTTAGATTGATGTTTCATATACTTATTTTGGTACTAGTTTTTTGTAATTAATATTCCATATTTGTTATTTTTAGAGCTTATATTTTAATTTGTTGATTTTTTTTATAAAAATGAATTTATCTAATTAATAGATAAATCTGTACGTACAAAATTACAAAACGAAGTTATCTAGTTGCAGATAAATTTGTTACCTAAAATTAATAATAACGAATTTTTCTATTAATGGATTAGTTTCGTTTGTAAATTTTTAAAAAATGGATTTAAGTATTTTCACTTACTTTCGTTTTTCTAATTTCATAACGTATGGAAGTAAGGGAAAATACTTAAATCCGTTTTCATTTTTTTCAACAAACGGATTTACAGGTTAAACAGGTAGTTCCGTTAAATTCAAATTATCAGGGGTATTTTCGGATTATTAAAATTTGTGGGGGTATAAACTGAAATGGTGGGGGCACAAAAAAACCAAAATGAAAACCCAACAGCCCATTGACTTCCACATAATACTTTAGGCCCACAACCATACGACACCAACTAGTTCCCGAAGACTTGATTCACAAAACTCCGAAGGTCCCAATCCGTTTTATTTAATTTTCATTCTACGTTTCTCCGACCCAATTAATCTATCTACTCTAATCTAATTTAACGTCTATCTAATATCTATCTATCTATCTATCTATCTATATCTATATGTACAAAACTATCACATATGAAATCTCAAAATTAGACACTTTAAATTTTTAACAACTCAACAAAAATAGAACAAATTTGTATTTTCATAAGTATATCTCCACTTTCACTTTTAATCTCACTTAAATTCAAACTTCTCCCTTTATTCAAATTTATGTCATTTTTATGAATCCGAATAGGGAATGTATGATGGTTTTAAAGGAATTTGTCGACATAATTTCACTATCTTTTGAACACATATCAACTTGACGGGAGACATATAATGACTTAGCATACACAATCTTTTATATATATATATATATATATATATATATATATATACTTATTATTTATAATGATATATGCATAAAATTCAAAATTCCCAATAGGGAAACATGTAACAGTCTTTATTGACTTTCATAGTATAGTTTATTTTTCTTTTCTTTGAATTTTTATCAATTTTATACCCTTATTTACTATTTATAATCTATTTAAAATCTTAAGTGTCCAAAGGAAAATAACATGTCTTTCTCTTTTTTTGAAAGTTCATGGGTTGTTTACCCTATTTTCCAAGATGTGGCAAGAAGTGCCAAAATTCGAAGTTAAATGAGTATTAGATAATTAAATAATAGAGTTAATTTTGAAGTTAGGTGATTACTTACTGTTGTTTTTCAAATTTGTTTTTCTAGCCGCGGGATTGCCCAGCGGTTTGAAACTATGATTCCTCTATTTTGTCAAGCAATAGCGCCGAGGACGAAACTCTATTCCTCGACTATGAGTTTCCTAACTCCTCCAAAGAGTGTTAGGCTAGATGAGAGAGACGCGTGGTTGGACTATCTAAGGGCGTAAAGCATAAAGATTGCAATAAAAGGATAGAAAATTAAAGACTTTGCAAAAATAGCAGATTGATTTGATTGATGTGTGTTTTTTATAGAATTTCAGTTACGGTTAGTGGGGGTAAAACTTCTTCACTTCTATTTCCATTAGCCACTTCTCTAGGCTACAACCAGTCACTGTCAAAACCATGACCTCACTAGCACGAGTTAGTGGGGGTAAAACTTCTCACTTCTATTTCCTGCTTGTTGACTTTAACCGTTTCAATGCTTTGTCTACGTGCATTAAATTCTTGTGCTCCAAGCAAGTTTCCTCGCCACGGCTACAATCCTCCTTGGCGCCCACATTACTTCCTCGGCCTTCGGCCGTTGGTTTCCTAGCCAAGCCACCCTCCAACCGAGTTTTACCTTCCCTCAGCGTATTTATCATATCCTCGGTGTCTAAGCCATTTTGATATATCCTTTACACTCTCGAGCCGAGCTCTCCACCATGATCATGTTATGATGTGATTCTAATTGATTCCATGATAGATTAAGGATCTAACCATGTGATTTCTTGAATCAAAGATAACAACTAGGATAAAAAGAGAAAGGGAAAAGAAACATACAAACGGATAGGACAAGAAGATGAAGAAATCGCCACATCCAAGAGGATGATAAGATCAAGGTAGAATCACCACAAGAGTAAGAGACTCTTGATAAGACTCAAATTTGGTTCTAAGAAGAACCCTAGAGAAACACTCTCTATTCTCACAATTCTATTTCGTCAAAAAGTTCCTTAAACTTACATAACCACACCTATTTATAGGGAATAGATTGTGGACTCACTAAAGTGACAAACATAAACCTAAAAGCCCAAATTAAAGCCCAAACTAGGCCTTATGCAATTAGGCATCTAAGAATGAGAAATAACGCGCCTAAAAATGTTTGGCTTATTACAATTATAAAATTCATACGAAATCTTAATTATAAAGCTATTTAAAAGACAAGGAACAATTTTAGATTATTTGCTATCATTAAGCAAATTAATCATTTGAGCTTCCAATTGTTCTTGTTCTTTAATCTTCTTTGATCTTCCTCTTCTAATTGGCCCAAGTGCCAAGTCTTGAATCTTCATGCTCTTTGTGTCCATAACATTTCTTAATGCTCTTGTGGTCGCCATCATTCCCTCCTTCTTGAAGAAATTCGACCTCGAATTTGATCTCCAATGTATCCCTCTTCTTGTGACAGTATCTCCATTGTATCTTACATAAAGAAATAACTCAAATAAATACCAACATACCTCCCGGGTCAAATGAAAATTGGGAAGAATCAATATATTTGACAAATATAACCAACACCCAACACCATAAAAAAGTATATTTCGAAACAGGAACATGACAATTTTTTTTCGAATTACCACATATAGATTCATTCACTATAAATGTCTTAGTATTGTCAAACCCTTTTACAATTTCAACACAATGACCTTGTATCAAAGATGGAGTTAGAAAATCAATATCACAATGGTTATAGAGAGCGCACAAGGAACGACTTGGAGACATCATATTTTGAAAATCTTCTTCTCCCATTTGACACATAGGCAAAAGATACAAGTTAAACCTTTCCATCATCAAATTTGTAAAATTTTCAATCACATGAGAAAACTTAAGCAATGCAATAAACAAGTCATCCAACATGAATTTAGAAAACTTAATTGATTTGATACTTTTGTAAGGAATCAAATCAAAAGAAACTTCCCTTGAATCAACTTCTTCAAGCAAATGGACTTCCTTGGAAACTTGCAAGTTGGGAGTAGCATCATAAGGCACCAAACCACGGGGCACCTCTCTTGAATAGACATCCCTATGCATGCTCAAAAATAGTTCAACAACACTAGGGAAATTGTTAGCATAAGAAAACAAACAATGAAATGGAACTTCAAGTTTAAGCATAGGCCTTACCAACAATGCTCTATTGACCTCCATCTCCCTTTTTAAGAGATTTTTATTATTCCTCATTTCTTTCTTTTCATTGTTTTTCTCTCTCTCTTTGCCTCTCATTTGCCACACTCATTTTCATTTTCTTTCAACTCTTCTTTCTCGTTTTCTATTTTAAGTTTCAAAGCCAACATGTCTTCTTTAGCCTTCTTTGGACTAAGAGGGTGATATTGAAGAATATGTTATCATCTTGAAGAATATGGTATTCATTGAAAATAAGAGAGAAATGATTAAAAGACTTTAGTATTCATCAAAGGGAATTGATACAAAATGATAAGAGTTGTATGAAATGATTACATGAAGCCTCTATATATAGGCACATACCAACTAACAACTAATTCACTTATAACTAACAACCATCTCTCTAACTATCTTTCCTGCAAGCTAGAAGTTATTCATAACACTTCTAGCTTGACATGAACAATAGAAATATACATCAAAAACAAAAGAGAATTACATGAGAGATGCCGGAAATACATTGACAAAAAATTAAAACTATCAACAATGCCAATTAAGGCATAACATAAGCCAAGAAACAAGTCATGAAGACTACAAAGAGAACATTCTTGACTGCCACTAGAAAACTGAAATCCAGGTTGCAGCATAGCCATTTGACCTATCTTTTCCTCCAGAGTCATTCGGTTCATCAAGCCTTTGATTCTTCTATTTAGAGGAACTTTAGGGTCTTTATATTTGATGTTTTCAGCTTCTGAAAAACGAAATCAAAAGGCATAGCAGTAGAACACCAGCAATAGGAATTGAGGATTCCCCCATTTTGAAACCAAAATGTATAATCAATTTGAGAAAAGGCTAAATGAATTGTCTCTTAGAGCAAACTCAGCAGCTTCCTTTAACTCTTTAACAGTTGCACCGCAAAATCTACTGGCTCAAAAACAGGATAACTCAGAAGCACTTTCTTATACAGATAAACGAACCATGAAAAGCCTTTCACTCCTTGGATAAAAAGGAAGATCAATCTAGAAGATTAACAAGCAACATGATTATCAGAACCATTAGAAAAATTAGGAGCCATTGAATGGTAAATATTTGAAAACCAAAAGGTAACTTTTCTGAAAAGACACAAAATCACTACAATCTGGTGAATTTTGAACCCTCTTCATAGAACATGGTCCGTTTGCAGCAAGGCAATATATACATGACAGAACCAAGTAACATGCGAGGTTTCACTGAGACCTGGTGAATCAGCTATAATCCCTCTTTGTGTGGAGCAAGTTAGAAAGTCTGTCAAAAGTTCAACACAGGAACGAGATGTGAAGCATAATACAGAGACCATAGTACAGAGAAATCCCCATTTCTGATGAATGTTTCTCAGCCCTCACTTTGCTCATCCTTAAGCATAACAGGATCCCATAACATGCTAGTGCTCCTCCTACCAAAAGCATTCCAATAGCAGAAAGATCCAAGAACACCCAAGCTGCCACTTCATAATCAACGGGATTCTTTCCTAGCCCAATCCAGATTATTACAGCAAATGCCATCATGATGATGAAAACTAGCAATGTAACAAAAAACACAATCTTTCGCCAATGTCCGATACGGGAAAACCGAATAGGAAAACACATCATTCACGAAGAAAACAATCCCGGGCTAATTAATATTCACCCAAGATGCTATGGTGATGACATAGGCAACGCTGACCAAAATGAAAGGTCGCAAGAAAAGAGAGAAAGATCGAAAACGAAATCGAAACTCGATCCAAAAAAAGAAATTACAACTCCGCTTCAGATCACAGTCATCTTTAATCAAAATGAAAGGAGGACAATAAAGCGAAATCGCAAAACTGATGTGCAAGAATCGCAAACGGAAATGATGATTACCGATACAGGAATGACAAACAATTTGTGTCAAAAGAATTAGAAATGGAACAAACGAAAGCAAGTTGCACAAACAGAAACACTCAAAGAAGCGAGAGGAAGGAGAAAAACGCGGTTCTGATTGAAAAGTGAATGATAGAATCAAAATCGATTCAAGGAACAGAGACGAATTTGCGAAATCGAAATTGGGGAAAACGCAAAAATCAGAGGAACACACAAGACAAACAATGAAATGCGTTGAATGAAAGAAACGAAACTGCGAAACTGCAAATCAAAGGCAAGAATCGCAAGAGAAGAAGGAGAAATCATGAAACCAGAAAGAATCACGAAAAAGATATTTCTATGGTTACAATCACCATGAAAAGAGAAAAAAAGTGAAAGATTCTGTTTATCAGCCATGAATAGAGAAAGAAAGGGAAAGGTTCTATTTCTCATAGAATGAACTGATCAAGAAACGAAAAAGAAACTGGATGAAGCGAACCAAATGTCGTAAACGCAGATTCTACGAATTGATCTTGAACTGATTCTAGGTCACGAAAATGGCGACGAACCAAGAAATGTGAATTAAGAAATTGAGAAAAGGAACCGATAACAAGAACATGTGGAGCTATTGACAAAATAAGGGAATGAATTGAGATGAAAAAGAATTCAAAGCACACAATGCATTTGAAGAGTAAATGGAATTCGATAAACATGGAAACTGAAAACAAAAGAAATGGAAAATTAAAAATCACCAAGAATTGGATGATCTAGGAAAAATACAGCGGAATTTTCTTTCAAGGTGGATACCATTTGTGCTCTGATACCATATTGAAGAATATGGTATCCATTGAAGATAAGAGAGAAAGGATTAAAAGACTTTAGTATTTATCAAAGGGAATTGATACAAAATGATAAGAGTTGTATAAAATGATTACATGAAGCCTCTTTATATAGGCACATACCAACTAACAACTAATTCACTTATAACTAACAACCATCTCTCTAACTATCTTTCTAACTATATTTCTAATAGGTGAAGAGTAAATTTAATTTTATTGTGAATAAAGTTGTATTCATTGGATTCACCATCATGAAAAACTTTCCTATCAAATTGCCAAGGTCTCCCTAACAATATGTGGCTAGCCTCCATGGGGGCTACATCACATATAACCTCATCATAATATTTTTCAATGGAAAATGATATCTTGACTTGTCTATTTCTCTCTAGTTCTCCATGATCACTTAACCATTGCACTTTATATGGACAAGGGTGTGGGGTAGTTTCAAGATTAAGCTTTGACACTAACCTAGTGCTAGCAACATTTGCACAACTACCTCCATCAACTATCAAAGAACATATGTTTCCTAGAATGAGACACCTAGTTTGGAAAATATTATTTCTTTGTGAATCATTCTCATATTTCTCATAGGCCCCCGAAAATTTACTAGCCATGAGCAAATCTTCCTCTTGAGGATTTTTCTTACATTCACTCTCTTGTGAGTTAATGCACCCATTTTTTCTTAAGACCATAATTCTCTTAGTTGGACAATTCAATGCAATGTGCCCATACTCTAAGCATTTAAAACATTTCATGTTCTTCAACTTAGGGTTTAAAGAAGAAGAGTTAGAATTTGTACCTTTACTCTTGGAGGTTGTGACATCATATCTTTGGGATTGAGATCCCTCCTTCTTGGAATTGTCCTTCCAACTTAAAGAATGATGTTTTGAAGGCGACTTCTTGTAGGCGTCCTTTCTTTGCAAGTGTTTTTCCACCTTAATAGCTTGGTGGACAAGATCTTCAATTGTTACAAAATGGTGACGCTCAACTTGCTTAATTATATCTTCATTTAGACCATCAAGAAACCTATCCATGGTATTCTCCAAATTCTCCTCCACGTTAGCTCTAGTCATAGCTATCTCTAACTTCTCAAAGTACTCACTAACACTTTTACTTCCTTGAGTTAGCCTATGCAATTTGTCACGCAACTCTTTTTGGGTATGAGAAGGAACATGTCTCCTCCTCATCATAGCCTTCAAATCTTTCCATTTTTCAATCGGCTCAAGTTCACAATTCCTCCAAAGCTTTTTTTCTTGATCCCACCAAGTAAGTGCATAACTTCTAAACTCCAACACAACAAGCTTCAACATTTGTTCTTCACTAACATCACAACAAGAGAAAACTTGTTCTACCTTAAGCTCCCAATCAAGATACGCTTTGGGGTCACTCTTCCCATGAAAGTTTGGAACGCTCACTTTTTCTTTCAACTCATTTTCTGTCAAATAATCTCCATATTTTCTCCCTTTTTCTCTATCTCTCTTCTCATAGCTCCTTTCTTTTTTATACTTTCTATCATTTTCTCTCACATTCTCTTCATACCTCTCATGCATCTTCCGGAGAAAATCTCCAACCTTATACTTCTTAAGAGTTTTTGCAACACATTCTCTTTTATAGTCCCAACCTCTATTCATGATTCCAACAAGCTAATAAGTACCACAATGATAAAAAAAAAAAGTAATAAAAACAAGAACAATAGTCCTCACCACTCACTAAGTGTTTACACTCAAGAAATGTATCACTCGTGTATATCACTCAATTATGGCTTTTTCTATAATGTTCACTCTAGCCTTTTCCCACTCCCTAATGCAACTCTTCAAGTTCTTAAAACAAACCAAACAAGTCTCAATCAAGTTTGTGGAAAACCTCTACACAATTATGACAAAACACACATGAAAGTTATCATTCAAGAGGCCAACAAAGTGTTAGCCTGTAATTTCGACAGGCTTCATTGAAAATGGTCAACAAGGCTTGACTTATATTTCGACAAAGACCAAAGTATTTCGACAGAGAAAATGGTCATGCGCAAAGTAAATTCGACAAGCTTCCGGGGAAGGAAAAAAGCAAGAAAGAGGAAAATGGACACAAGCTTTCGACAGATAGAAAACAGAGCAGTTATGCGTTGAAGAACTAGCAGTTGGTCGAAGCGTGATGAAGCGGTTCTTGTCGAAAGTAGGAGTAGCAGTTATTAGTTTTCAAATTTCTAGGCAGTTACTTAGTTTAGTTTTTCCCCCTCTTTTCTTTTGTATAAATAGTAGTTTTTCATAGGAAAAACGGGTCACAATCTCTCATACCAAGTTCCCACGCTCAAAGTACCGACACGCATTGAGAAACGAGTACAAGGAACGCATGTATGATCTTGTGCACCACCCCTTTAAATTAATGCAATTTTAATTTTCCTTTTCTTTACGTTTCATGCAAATTTTCTCTTTGTTTTATCCTCCCTCATTTGGAGTAATTCGACGGTTTCACGGAGAAATCGACGGTTATCTTCTTCTTTTTACTTTTAAACGCGCAATTCTGGAAAAACTTTAAACACAAACGGTCTTAGGATTTACTAGTTGATCCTGCAAGCAGAAGCAATTTCAAACTAGCGGTGTTTACGAAAATCCAAGGTAAACACAAAGACAAGAGAAACTTCTAAGACAAAACCAAAGAATTTAAAATACACGAAAGAAAGAAAAGCAAAGGAAGACACACTCAAATAGATAAACAAGGAGACGACTTAAAAAAAGAACAAAACTAATTGACTAAGTGGTTCAAATATGTGGAAGGTAAGATACTAAAATCAACTTGCAATGTTTGATAGAAGCAACAAATATGCAAAAATGATTGATGTATCAAAATGAACAATTCTGGACTTTTTTTGTAAATGCCCCCCTTTTTTTTTTTTCTATAAGTGCTTTTGTATAGAATCACTTTTTTTTTGAAGCACTTATCTTTTCATTTTTTTTTCTGCATATTTGAACTCTTCTTTTTTTTTTTCCTAATCAATTTAGGCTTTTGAATTTCCAGAATTGGACATGTATGGGAGAAATAACATCAAAAACAAATTTGCAATTAAGATTTTGGATCAAACTATTACAAGTGAGAAGATGAAGTTGCAGATTTTTTTCCAGAAATTTCCAGCAACTCTAGAAATCGACCTTCACTAAAATAGAACAAGAAATCACTGAAACAAACTTTCTTACACATATTATAACACTGATAATGAACTAAAAATTCAAGATTACACGAAAGATAGGATAAGTTGCAACGGCATCAAGCTAAAAAGAAAATTTCAAATTGCTAAAGAACTGAGAACACGAAGTCGTAAAATTAAAGTGGACAAAGACTTAAGAGTTGAGGCAAATAACAATACCTCTTCTATTTTCCATTCGTGTGCCAGACGCACAACACTTGAAAGAGCAAAGACATCAATTGGAAATGATGTACGTGAATCAATAAAAAAAAAGACGAGGAAAAAAAAATTACAGGACAAGAGACAAAGTGACAAACTGACTCAACTTGTTTTTTATTTTTTTGCTTTGATTCAAAAACACAATAACACTTGATTATGGCTCTGATACCACTTAATGTGAATCTAATTGATTCCATGATAGATTAAGGATCTAACCAAGTGATTTCTTGAATCAAAGATAACAAATAGGATAAAAAGAGAAAGGGAAAAAACGGATAGGGCAAGAAGATGAAGAAATCGCCACATCCAAGAGGATGATAAGATCAAGGTAGAATCACCACAAGAGTAAGAGGCTCTTGATAAGACTCAAATTTGGTTCTAAGAAGAACCCTAGAGAAACACTATTCTCACAATTCTATTTCGTCAAAAAGTTCCTTAAACTTACATAATCACACCTATTTATAGGGAATAGATTGTGGACTCACTAAAGTGACAAACATAAACCTAAAAGCCCAAATTAAAGCCCAAGCTAGGCCTTACACAATTAGGCATCTAAGAATGAGAAATAACGCGCCTAAAAATGTTTGGCTTATTACAATTATAAAATTCATACGAAATCTTAATTATAAAGCTATTTAAAAGACAAGGAACAATTTTAGATTATTTGCTATCATTAAGCAAATTAATCATTTGAGCTTCCAATTGTTCTTGTTCTTTAATCTTCTTTGATCTTCCTCTTCTAATTGGCCCAAGTGCCAAGTCTTGAATCTTCATGCTTTTTGTGTCCATAACATTTCTTAATGCTCTTGCGGTCGCCATCATGTTAGAACCAAAATAGTCTTTATAAATCCAGAATCAATCATGCTAATCATTAGAAAATACTGAAGCGGAAGCATACCTGAATCATAGCGGAAGCGTACTTTATCTTGATGTTGATTGGTTTGGCCTTCCAGGTCAACACGTACTCTCTCCGAGAGAACCCTTTAATCTTCTCTCTGTATCTTCCTGATAATGGGATGTCAGGTAAGAACGGCTCCAAAAGTTGTAGTGTGACCCGGGGACCATAACCTCCTTATTTATAGAAACCTAATTAGGGTTATCTATTGGTATTTCTAGTTTAGCCCATCACAAAATTAGAATTACCCTTTAGTCTCTACACATAAAATGCCCACACCCTATTAGATACTCATAAGCCCACCTTAGTCAAATTTATTAGATCACTTTAATTGGGCTTAATCTTAAGTGACAGTCCACAATACATAATTATTAACATATAAGGCCAACGTTGGATTAATGATCAAACAATCTCCCACTTGGACTATATGTGTAACCTTATAATTATGCATTGCAAGAATAAACCGTATGAGCTCAAATGATTGTCGTTACTGAATGTATCTATAACCAATATGGTCCATCAATCATACCAACATAGGATCAAAGCAGTCTTCGTTACATCTATCGTAACTAAACCCATCAATGGTCACATATGCTGACACAAAAGAATGACATGGATCATGATGTGGATGTGTAGCATGAAATTTTCATGTAATGTGATCTTAACATGCCTAATTCCAATTGGTCCTCCTTAAACCTTAGTTAGATCAAACTGTAACAAAATCAGAGTGTAACAAATACCAAAATTTTATTTCTGCAGAAAAATATACTTAAACCTTACATAAACTGAAGTATGTCTATATCATAAAAGCATTAAAAATAACAAACTCACACAAAAGCTGAACATCGCCTAATGATATGACACCCATACGAGCAATGTCCTCATGAGACCTTTTGCGTAGCAATCCTTTAATGAGCGAATTCGCAGAAATTGAGTTTGTTCTGATATGCTTTTCAGACAACTGTTCACTTTGAACTCTTTCTTTAACAACAAGGAACTTGATGTCTATGTGCTTCAACATCTTCAAGTTCCCGTTGCTATTGGAAAATAGAGCTGCGAATTAACTGTCAAAAATAATCTTAGTGGTCTTTCAAAACCATCAACTATATGCAGCCCAGTGACAAAATTTCGCAGTCAAATTCCTTGATTGAATGCTTAATAACATGTTATGAACACTACTGCCACAATGGAAGAGGCTATATAATGCACTGTTTAGCATTCTTCCTGGAAATTGCACTTCCATTCAGCAGATAAACATAGCCTAACGTAGATTTTATACTATCTTGGCATCCACCAAATCTGACTCAGTATACCTAATGATCTCAAGCTAATCTGATATCCGATATGAGAGTATATATTCTTTTGTTCGCTATAAGTACCATATGATCCATTTGGCTGCTTTCCAATAGTCTTATCCTGAGTTACTAAAAATATTCCCAACATCCCGTAATGCACGCAATATCTGGATGCGCACAAACCTAAGCATACATCAGACTCCCTACTATTGACGCATAATGAATCTTGTGCATTTCCTTTTCTTCAAAGTCATTCTTAGGACACTAATTGAGACTAAACTTGTCTCCCTTAGCCACAGGGTCATCATCTGGTTTACAATCCTGCATGCCATATCTTTTGAGAACCTTTCCAATATAGCCTTTTTGGGACAATCGAAGAATACTTCGAGAACGATCTCAATGTATCTGTATGCTTAACACCAAAGATGCATTACCAAGATCTTTCATCTCAAAATTCCTTCCTAGAAATCTCTTGGTTTGTGCAATAAGTCTATATCGTTGCTGGCAAGCAAAATGTCATCAACATATAAAACCAGAAAAATATATTTACTCCCACAGAACTTATGGTATACATAATCATCATCCAAATTCACCTCAAAACCAAACTAGATGATCACTTGATGAACATTGAAATACCATTGTCGAGATGTTTGCTAGAGCCATAGATGGATTTCTTTAGTTTACAAACCATATCTTTGAGTCTTCCAAAACAAAGTGTTCTGGTTGCACCAAATAAATTGTCTCTTCAATGTTACCATTGAGAAAAGTCGTCTTTACATCCATCTGATGTAACTCAAGATTGAAATGTGCCACTAATGCCATTATAATCTTGAAAGAGTCTTTCGAAGGAACTGGAGAGAAAGTGTCTTTATAGTCAATGTCTTATTTCTGTGTAAATCCTTTTGCGACAAGACGAGTATTGTACTTCTCCACATTGCCTTTTGAATCCCTCTTGGTTTTTTAATATCCATTTGCAACCAATAGGTCTCACATCTTGTGGCAATGGGACAAGATCCCAATCTTCAGTGTCCTTCATGGACTTAATCTCTTCATTCATTGCATCCCTTTTGAGAGTTAGAACTTTCCAGTGTCAACCTCATGTTCTTGGAGAAATACAAAATAGTTATATGGTATTGCACTTCTCTTTTCTCTAGTGGATCTCCTTAATGGCATAGTTTCTTGAGGTGGAAGAGTTTGTTCTTCTGTAGCAATTTCTTGTATGGGGATATCAATATTGTCTTGACTTGTTGTGTTTTCAACAGAGTCAAGGAAAAGGATTTTGAGCAGTGTCAGTAACACATATGAGAATATCAACATATTCTTCTTCAAAGACAAAGTCCTTAACTATATCTCCCCCTGCAAACTCAACATTCTCAAAGAAATGAGCATTTCCTGATTCGAAAATCGACTTACTTGTGGGATCATAAAATTTATACTTCGTGTACTCACATGAAATGATTCATTAAACGAAGAAATTGTCTCAATAGAATAAAGATTATCGAAACCTGACAAAAACCAATTTTGAATCATGAAACAAACTGAATTTCCCATTCCTAAAATGAACAATAAAAGCCAAATATGTCCAAGGCAGAAATAGAAATCAAATTTCGTCCAAAAGATGGTACTATAAAAGTTTCACTAAGATCCAAATAAAATCCATTTTTTTAAATGATAATCTAAATTTTCTAGTTGCCTCAACTTGAACCATCTTGCCGTGACTCGTGGTACCAAAATCTTAAATTAACCTTAGACCAAACCAAATTAAGTTTCTAATTAAATGACGTACCTGTAGCTTCTTTATCCTTCTTCTCTTTCGTTCGCTTGCCTTCATACTTAATTGAAATAAGTTTATCAATAACGTACATATCTCAAATTTTACGTTCAAGACAAATCTATTTCAATGTCTGCAAGGAACTCCTTAACCATAATAACCTTCTCAGATATTTTGTCCTTGAATGCTTCCGGAATGTCCTTCTTCATGATCATCAAACACATGTGATTTGACTTCCTCCACCTTTTCCTTTCATTTGTTTGTTCAAATGTACTCAAAATCGTAAGAGGTGGAGGAGAGTCGGTCCTTAACGCAAGGTCAAGAGTCATTACTCCAAGAACTATCAAAATATTGTCTTTCTAAGACTTGAAGTTTAAGACATTTAGCATTGCAATAAACTTGATGTTGGTAGTAATATTCACATGATCATTCCTAACCAATCAGAGAACTATAGAAAAAAAAATGCTCACTTAATCCTCAAAATAAAAGCAATTTTAAATTCAAATAAAGGTAAACCCCATCTCAAGATATCGGGAATCCATTAACATTTTATCTTTGGACAAAATATTAACTTTTCAGTGATACCTTGGTGTAGTAATCAAATACTGATAATAAAGAACATGTCAAACAATAAATCTTCCTTTGGGCCGATTCACTATTCACATGTAAACCGAATAATTATCACGCATTTATCACCACAAGTGTGATAGCTACCTTCCTTTGGGCCGGTAAATACTCACATAAGTTACAAGCACATGACCTTTTATATTTCAAAATAAATTAATCTCCACAAGAGAGACCACTTTGGTGACATGTTGCTTCAATCAATTTATTCCAAAATATATATAAACTATCCAACATTTGAAATTCGGAATTACTTGTCCGAAAAATATATCCAAAACAGTAATTAGTGACAAATCAAATTCTCAATCCGCAAAATTTAAGTCCTTATGTCATTATTCGAGTCGATTTGCATATGCACTTAAATAATATAAACAAAACCTAAGAGTAAATCTTTTGCAGAGGCGGATAAATCTTTAAGGGCGCGTCGTCAGACCCCTCCGGTTGATTTTCACTAACGTTTATTGTTTTGCAGATTCTTCTGTCACTGTTTCAGGTCCTTATTTAAAACAATACTAAAAACTTGCATGCAGAATGAATTGGTCATATATCATAACAATTCATATTCCGATCAATAAAAGCGTACGAAATCTAAAAACTAAATTCATCAGAAACAAATGCAATCACGATAGTGATAACAATTACCGAGTCAAAATGATCCTAATTTGGATTCAATCTTTAAACCAAAAGGCCAGAATAAATAAATACCAAAAGCCGAATTGAACCAAAAATACCACGTCACGAAAAATAATTTTCGTAATGATCAAGCATGATTAGCTCTGATACCACTTGTTAGAACCTAAATAGCTTTCTAAATCCAGAATCAATCATGCTAATCATTAGAAAATACTGAAGCGGAAGCATACCTGAATCATAGCGAAAGCGTACCTTATCTTGATGTTGATTGGTTTGGCCTTCCAGGTCAACACGTACTCTCTCTGAGAGAACCCCTTTAGTCATCCTGATAATGGGATGTCAGGTAAGAACGACTCCAAAAGTTGTAGTGTGACCCGGGACCATAACCTCCTTATTTATAGAAACCTAATTAAGGTTATTTATTGGTATTTCTAATTTAGCCCATCACAAAATTAAAATTACTCTTTAGTTTTTACACATAAAAGACCCACACCTTATTAGATATTCATAAGCCCACCTTAGCCTAACTTATTAGATCACTTTAATTAGGCTTAATCTTAAGTGACAGTCCACATTACATAATTATTAATATATAAGGCCAACATTGAATTAATGATCCAACGTATCATTCATCTGACAAGTATTATTTTTATCCAGACCCTAATGTCTCTATACCTTGCTCTATATGGCATCGGCTTCACCTTAGCCTCAGTTTCCTCTTTTCCCCTCTGCCAACCCAAAGTTTAAATTTTGGGTTTCAACACTTACAAAGCTTAAATTTTATTTTTGTTGAAATGCTTTACTGTAAAAATTTATTACATATATTTAATTATCCAGCACCGGAAAATGCGTAATAACTTGGATAGTTATTTAAAATTTTTAATATATATATATATATATATATATATTACATATATTATTTCTAAATATTACATATATTCGTTATTGTCTCTATATAAGAAATATTTGTAATATCCAACACAATGCAAACTCATGTGGATACATGTCTGTTTTTCTAGTTGCCTTAACAAATTTAACGACATGGAGACATCGATTCCCGAGTTCAAATTTGAGTGTAACTAGTGGTAGTGTGCGTGCGTGGTGTTTATTTGCCATTTCATCTAGTAGACCAAAAAAATTCATGCGGAAACATATAGGTATTCGACAGTCTAGTGTATAAAAGATGCACAAGCAAGCAAAAAACAAAAGATGTTGTATTTATACTTTTCCGTTTTTTCAACCATGCGTAACCAATCCAACATTTCAAATTAATCGTAAGAATATCTAACCCCAAAATCATTCTCGTAGGATACCCAGATACATGGGTATTTGATTAGTCTCCACACTTGCTCGAAGAGGATACCCATTTTAAAAAAAAAAATCATTGTCTTAGGAATTACACAACAATATTCCTAGAACTTAAACACAAACACAATTATGGTGATGGATTAATTGGAGGGAACATGGTAGTATTTCCCTTTACAAATGCATCTATAAACCATGGGGCAAGACTCTGCAATGGAGCACTTGAAACTAACCATGACCCTTTTGCAGGGAGAACATGGTCCACATGCATGGGAACAATCCGGTATTGTGGAGCCAGTTGGGTAGAGTTCCATTCCCATGTTGTCTTCTCTTGATTCTTCCTACAAAATCGCAATTATGCAAACAACAACTAATCACACCAACAACAAAAACACAGACATGTGAGCTACCATACAATGATGATATACATATATGTGTCAAACCTTTTTGCCTCTAATTGCTTCTCGTTGATCTTCTTGCAAGCCGATCAACTTAGCTGGAAGTTAATAAAACCTCGTTAGCTTAAATTAAATTTCAATCATAGACAAATTAAATTGTAACCATAGACAAATTAAATTTCACAAGATAATCTAATACTTCTAATACTTAAGTATGGAACTTCAATCCAACTTGAATATTTCAATTTCATACCATTTGGGATATGTTGAGTGAGAACACATAATTGCGTATAGGCTTGCTTGAAATTTTTTGAATTAGAAATTATGGGCTGAATAAAAAAATTGAGCTATAACACTAGTGACTATTTAATGAAATTGACTTAAATATTATGTCATTAAACTTTAAAAGACTACTAGCTAGAAAAATCATGCGGTAGACTCGGTGTTGACCAGTGCAAAATTTGATCCTATGCACAAGCAGAGATTAGTTTTTCGTTGAAAGTGTTGAGACACTCTGTGGTAACCAGCAATGATCCTACCCAAAAAAAGACTACTAGAAAAAACTGAATATCGAGAAACAATAGATATGTAAAATAAAATTGATCTCTAATTTTGATGTCTTTAAACAAAATTTTAAAGAAAAATTATAATTTTTTCCGTCTCTAGTTTTTTTTATGTAATTCAACTCTTTTAATGGGGACATATTTACAACAAATGAAAAGTTAATATATCTAAGTAGAACTAGTATATTGTACCACATAAGGTTAATTAATGTAATAAAACAATGTATGGCATCATATGTCACTTACCATGATTAGGGATCACCCTTAGGCTCCAACCAATAGAAATGACCATGAAGAAAATCACTATTAAGAAAGATTTGTAGGTTCCAAGCGTGAAAGTGCTCATATTTGCAGCAACTATACAAACTTAAGTATCTAGCTTGAAGTAAATAATTCTCATTAGTGAGCAAAAGGAGTTGAAGACAAATTGAAGAGTGTATCAATGATATGGTAAGATTATATAGACGAAGATGCAAAGGGTTCCCATTAAATGTACAACGAGGCCCATCTGCACCATTTCACATGATCCACATCATTCTATTAAATTTCACAAGTTTTTGTAAGTTCCCAGATATAAAGATAAAAAATTTCTCATATTTATTGATGCTCTTCCCATTGCTTTAGTTTTCAAAACTATTGATGTTTTATAAATTTGAAGTTAACTGATTTTTCTTTTACAGATTACCCTTTATTTAACTAATAGTCTTTCGGTATATAAGAAAGACACACATTTCTTGAGAATCAAAGACCGAAGTTAGTTTTTATAAACACTCACATCTGTAATTCATTGTGGTGCCTATACCGGCAATAACCTTAGAAGCGCACGATGTTAATACTTGAATCAAAACGTTGGCGCCCAGATAGGCGGCCCACATGCCATTTAGCCAATTAGCCTTGACTTGGAGGCTATTGTTTCAATACACCAAAATGTCTCACATTGTTTGAGAATCAAGGTCAAGAGTAATTTCACTTCAAAAAAAAAAGGTCTAGAGTAATTTAAAAACACTCACACCCTTAATCGACTGAATCGTTTTTTAAATAAGTACCAAACCGCGAAGGCTCACGTTCCAAAATGGACAATATTTCAGAAACACGATGTGGGGACTTTAGATCGGATCAAATTATACTACTATATACTGCTTATCAAAAAAAATATATATACTACTATGCAATTTAGAGTATAAGAAGTGTAAGGTAATTTCACAACAATTGGAAGATATTTAAATCAAAATATAACAATATTTTACATCTATCTAGCAATAATCTTAAACATCAATAAATTTCAGAAGGAGTCAGTACTGGGACAGTAGGTTTAGTGCAAACAGATTGGAAGGTTGGCTGCCACACTAGCAGGAGGAAAGGGAAATATGAGGAAAAGCAACGGAAAAAATTAATTGTTTGAATGATGGCATTTAATGGAACATATTTTGAGAGTAGGTTGAAAAAGACTGATACACCCCCTTAATGCTGCTGCGTTTGAATGAAAATACTGGCGGTATCCCCTTCTACCGATATACACACATATCTTAGGGTCTGTTTGTGAGTTTGTAGGGGAGAGGAGACAGGGATTTGAGAGAAGTGAAGTAGAGAGAAAACTATAGAAATATTTCGCTCTAATTCAAAGAATAATTTTGTATACAACACTAAATAAATAGTTATGATTAATATATTTTTTATATACATAGATATACATAGAATGACCACTACACTAAATACTTATATATCGATAAGTAAGATTTTTTATATATCTATTAATTATACCGATATATGTGGTTCAACTACTGACCCAGAGGTAGACAGATGACGACGAAGTGACTTGATATTTTCCTCGAGATGGTTATTTTGCGTTTTAAACAATGGTCACAAGAGGGCACACGCAGTAAATGTATGTAGCAACAGACAAACATGCAGACTCTGATCAATCTGTGGAAGGGAAATTCATTCATGGCATAAAACGTGAAAATCAGCTGTTCAGAATAAATGAACTTCTTTTTAGTTCGTCCATGCTATTTAATGGATGAATGCATTTATGTCTTTACTTTTTTAATCTTCTAGTTTGATCAGCTTTCTGCCCGTTAGATTGCTATGAAGATTTGGACATAGCTTGCTAGTAGGGAATGGATGAGAAAAAAAATCATGGACTCGAATTGTATATTGCTCTAACCGATAACACCACAAAAACTTAATCTCCAATTAATTTCAAGAAGTCATTCCTTTTACTTTCGAATTGAAAATACTAATGAAATCCCGTCAGTGTTTTTTTTATTATAGAATTTTTAGGTGAGGTGAGCTTTTGGAGCACACCAAAGAGGTCTTCACATCGACAATGGTAACGCCCATTAACGACGGAAAAAATCCGCCGAAAATTACTGGCAGAAAAATCCGGCCGGAGGGTTTCTTGTAGTGAACGTCCTAGGGTTATGGAAGAGGGTTTTCTGCCATGAAAGTCGAGTTATGAGTGAGTGGTTTGTAACTGATGAAACGGCGAGGAAGAGGATAAAATCCTAATAGTGTTTGAGTGAGCGGTTTGTAACTGATGAAGCAAGGGTTTGTGGGGTGTTGTTAAAATGCCTCAAGATGAAGGATGTTTGTATGGTAATGGCACAGATCTATGCAGGAGTCTGTGGTGCCCATAGGTCCGGCCCCATCATGAAGTGGCTCATCTATCGACATGGGTACTATTGGCCGACGATCACGGCCGATTGCTTCCAGTTTGCTAAGGGATGCGAGGCTTGTCAGCTGCATGGACCAATTCAAAGGGTGCCGGCGGACGAACTCCACCCTATTGTCAAAACTTGGCCGTTCAAAGGGTGGGTCATGGATTTAATCGGCAAGATATAACCTCCGAGTTTAAAAGAGCAAAACTTCATTATCGTAGCCACCAATTACTTCACTAAATGGGTGGAAGCCATTCCGTTAGGAAAGGTTGATCAGGCTGCGGTGATATAATTCATAGAGAACCAGATCATTTTCAGGTACGGAATCCCCGAGACCATGTTCACAGAGGAAAGAGTGGTGGCCTTCGCCCAGGAATACGGCATTAAGATGAGGTATTCGTCCCCTTATTATGCCCAAGCCAACGGACAAGCGGAAGCCACCAATAAGATCATCATTGAACTCATCAAAAAGAACATAGAGGATATACCCCGGCAGTGGCATGAGACCCTCAATGAGGTCCTGTGGGCTATGAGAAATTCAAGTCTACGTCCACGGGGTAACCCCCTATCGTTTGGTTTAAAAGTGGCACGGCAGCACTCCCGTAGTATGGATGAGTATCAGCAAGCCATGTTAATGGAGCTGGACTCGGTGGATGACGACAGACTGGCTGCCCTCAGCAGGATAGAAATGAATAAAGCCAAGACGGCCCGAGCCTACAACAAACACGTTAAGCCAAAGCAGTTTGTCGAGGGAGACCTCGTGTGGAAGGCCATTTTGCCACTAGGGAGAAAAGACCCCCAGTTGGGCAAGTGGTCCCCGAATTTGGACGGGCCCTATATCGTTAGCGAAGTATATCACGGTGGAGCAGACCATCTAATCACTCTAGACGAAGAAGAATTTGAAACGAAAATAAATGGTAAATACCTTAAAGCATATTATCCTACTGTTTACCGTGGTTTTCGGTAAACACCGCTAGTTTGAAATTTCTTCTACTTGCAGGATCAACTAGTAAATCCTAAGACCATTTGTGTTAAAGTTTTTCCAGAAATTATGAATGTTTTTACGGTTTTAAAGAAAAGAAGGAAGATAACTGGCAGTTTCGCGTGAAACTATCGAAGTTACTTCAGACAGAAATGAAGAGAACAAATAAAAATGCAGAAAATTGCTTAAAGAAACAAAGTAAAATGCATTAATTGAAAAGAGAGTTAGTACACATGATCATACATTCTTCTGTGACTCGTTTTCTCTGTGATGTTGGAAGTTAGAGCGTAATAATCTGTATATGAGTTTGTGACCCGTTTTTCCTGTGAAAAACTAGAATTTATACAAGGAGGGAAAACTATAACTAACTAACTGTACAGAGAATTCAAAAAAATAGTAACTGTTATGTATTTTCGACCAAGATAACTGCTAACTGCTTCGACAACGAGCACTTGATTCTGGTCTACCACTGAACTGTAGCTTCCTTCTCGTCGAACCACCATTCTCCAGTTCTTTATTTTCGCTAAGTCCAAAGCTTTGTCGAATTTACCCTCTGATACAACTCTTTAGTGTCGAAATAAACACTTCCCCTTGAAATCACAAGTCAATCCTCGTTGACTACATTTAATTGAGCCAGTCGAAAATGCAGGCTAACAAATTGCCCCCAAAAATGTCTTTTTCGACTGAGTTTTTAGGTGAAGAAGAAAATGACATTTTTTTGAAATTTCTTTTAACTGCTCTAATGACGTCATCAACATCATGTTTCAGAATTGATGAGACATTTCAGCAAAAGCTTTATGGCACCACCATTTCAGATTTAGTGGGCCACGTTTCGCATTGGAACTTCCCACTACTCATTGCAAATAACTGTTCCCTTTAAAAAGAAACTTAAGGGTTTATTTTCTCTCTTCTTTCAAAGGATATATTGAAGATAACCATGTTACCAACACTAAAGAAGTTTCCGACACAATATATTGCTTTCCTTACTTTGTGGCTTTCATTTTATGTCTTCTGCTCTTCGTCTAAATCAACCAACTCATCCAACATCATATTCCAATAATAATCTTAAGGGATTTCAAATTGCCTTTGAATTCTGGCTGATTGTATACAAGTTTCGACTGGTAAGACTGCATCATATCCAAATGTGAGTCTAAAAGGAGTAGTATTAATCGACTCTCTAGGAGAATTTTGACAAGCCCACAAAACTTGGTCAAGAGTCATATGCCAATTCTTGGGTTTTTGCCCAATGTGTTTCTTAATCAAATTAATGATGATTTTATTAGCTGCTTCTACTTGACCATTGGCTTGAGCATAATATGGTGTCGAAGTCACTAACTTGAAACCAGTTTCAGAGGCAAAATCCATCATTTTTCGACCAATAAAAACTATACCTTGGTCTGTAGTAATGGTTTCTGGAATTCCAAACCTATACAAAATATGATTTTGAATAAAATTGATTACTGCCTCTTGATTAACATTAATTAAAGGAATAACTTCTATCCACTTAGTAAAATAATCTATCCCAACTAATATGTAACGATGGCTTTTCGACGAAGTTGGCTTAATCTCACCAATTAAATCTAAAGCCCAACCTCTAAATGGCCAAGGTTTCACTATTGAATGAAGTTCACTTGCAGGCACGTGTTGAACTCCTGCATGCCTTTGACACTGTTGGCAACCTTTAGCGAACTCTATGCAATCTTTTAACATAGTTGGCCAGTACACTCCTTGTCGAAACAAAAGCCGTTTTATTTTGTGGCCTGCTTGATGAGACCCACCAGTTCCACTATGAGTATTGGAAATTGCTAAATATGCCTCACTCTCACTAAGGCATTTAAGTAAAATTCCTTCAGGAGCCTTTTTGAACAACTCATTTCCAATAATCACGTAGCTTAAGGCTCTATACTTGGTTTTTCTACTGGTTATTCCTGTTGGATTTTCCAAGTATTCGACAATTGGTTTTTGCCAATCATCATTCGACATATTGTTAATGGCAAAAACTTCAAAACTTTGAAAATTTTCAATAATTTTGGCTTGACAATTCACTTAAAGGATAATCTGTCGAAATTAGTTTATTTTTTATTTCTATTAATTCTTCTAGTTTTTCTTTAGAAACTCTGTATATTGCCAGTAACAAAATATATTAGGTTTTCTTTAATGCACTTATACTCTTTTGTTAATTGCTTCACAACTAGTTCTGAATCACCTTTAATTTCGACATGTTTTGCCCCCAAGTCTAACAAGATCTCAAGTCCTGCTATCAAGGCTTCATATTCAGCCTCATTATTGGAGCAAGATCCTCCGATTTTAAACTTATACTTTGTTGGAATTTATGTTGGTGAGATAATTAAAATTCCAATTCCAACACCGTTTTTGTGGCTTGAACCGTCGAAATATAACTTCCAAGGTTGAGTATCCACTAAGTTTACTGTGGTTTCGACCAATGAATGGTCGACAATAAAATCAACCACTATTTGGCCTTTAATAGCCTTTAAAGGCTGATAAGTTAAGGAGTACTCAGAGAGAGCTAAAACCCATTTACCTATTCTACTATGTAAAATTGGTTTCGACAGCATATGTTTAATAATATCATAATGCGAATAAACATACACATCAACAGGCTTTATATATTGCTTCAGTTTTGTACAAGAGAAATACAAGCATAAACACAATTTTTCTATAGGATGGTACCTAGTTTCTGCATCGTTTAAAACCCTACTGAGGTAATATATGGCTCTTTCGACACAATTTTCATCCTCTTGTGCTAACATGCTACCTATAGATAATTCTGATGCTGCTACATACAATTTCATTACTTTATTCCTAATAGGAGGTAACAAAATATGAGGCTTCATCAGGTATGCTTTAATCTCGTCGAAAGCTTTCTGGTGTTCTGCATCCCATCTGAACACATCTTCCTTCTTTAGTCGAAGCAACGGCGAAAATACTTGAGTCTTGCCACTTAGATTTGAAATAAATCTTCTAAGGAAATTAATCTTTCCTAATAATGACTGTAACTCTTTCTTTGTCGAAGGAGCTTTCGTTTCCAAGATTGCTTTCGTCTTGTTTTGATTGATTTCAATGCCTTTTTTGTGTACAACAAAACCCAAAAAATCACCTGGCAGTTCTGATGAACTTGCTCTTTAGTAATCTTTCTATTTCTGCTTTGATCTTCAACAGGATCTCTGGTGCAAATCTTCTTGGAGTCTGCTTCACTGGCTTCTTTCCTGGTCGAATTGGTAATTTTATCTCAACCACTTCTCCACTTAATCCTGACATTTCACTGTCGTTCCAAGCAAAGCAATCCTTGTACTCCTTCAGCAATTCGACAATTTGCACCTTCAATGCTTGATCAATCTTTGCACTAATATATGTTGGCCTTTTTATGGAGCCATCTCCCAAATCAATCTCTTCTAAGGGATCTTGTGCCTGAATCCTTTTTGTCGAACCCAATGGATCCTTTTCAAAACCTAGAGGCTCATCATCGTAGACACAATCAAGCCTCTGATTTTCGACAAAGTTGTCTTTATTTTCATTTTCAATGGTTTCAGCAACCATTTGTTGTTGTAACTCGGCTTCTAAAGCCGCTTTTTGTTTGTTTTCAGCCACATAGGCCGTAATTCTATCCCATGCACTGGGCGCTTATCCATAAATAATTATTTATGGTCCATCCCACCTTGTAGGCTTGACAAAGCCTTGTGGGTGGTTGTCTTCATCTATAACCTCTCTCTCCCAAATAAATCCATAATTGGGTTGGAGTGTAACGGAAGATCTAATATTGTCTTGATGTTCATATCCAATTTCAGAAGATGCACATGGCGCAATATTCGCCAGTTGTTTGTCAAAGGTTTTCTTGGTTATAGCATTTACCTCAGCTTTGAAATAACTCTGATCACCTTCTATATTTTCGACCAAACCATCTTCTCGCCAAATGATAAGCCTTTGGTGAACAGTCGAAGGTATTGCCCCCACACCATGTATCCATTCCCTTCCTAGCAGCAAGTTGTAATTTGCCTTTGATGGAATTACCAGAAACAATGTTGGTCTCTTAATACTTCCTATAGCAAACTCGACTTCAATGGCCCCAAGTGAATGGCCACTTTTGCCTTCATAGTTTGTAAGTATTACATTGTGTGTTTTCAAATCAGTTTCACACTTTCCAATTTTCTTCAACATATGTTGTGGCATCAAGTTTACAGCAGCACCACCACCGACTAGGATCTTGTTGACACCAATGTTATTCACTTTTGCTTGAATGTACAAGGGTTTGAAATGATTCATCATTCCACAGTCTGGTCTCTCAAACACAGCATGTTGTTCCTCCACGCAACTATTCTTCAGCACATAATAACATATTGGCTTATAAGTAGTCTCTTCGTCGAAATCTTCTTCGACGTCATTCACTTAAGAAACTACATCATACTCAATTGGTAGAATTGAGACCACGCCACATAAGACGTCGAATTCTGACCCAGAATCTGCAAAACCTGAGTCCATTTGTTCATCTAAGTTAAGACCTTCTTTGATTACTGAGAGTGGAAGAAATATCCTTTCAGTAGCTGGGTTTCTAGCCATTTCAAGAGGCTTTAAAGGTACTTGCTTACCTTTATCTTTGCAAGAATTCTCTACTTTGCCTGCAACAGCAGCAGCAGTAGCTTTCTTCTGGCGTTGATACCTGCGCCACTGTGTTCTTGTCATGGGATTTTTCCCTTTGTAGTTATTATTATAGGCATATTTGTTAAATTCAAATGCCTTGTTCTGGCCAGTAGCACTAGTACTACCTTTGACCATTTTTGCTGACTATCGGCATTCTTTCCAGCATAATATACTGGGTAATAGCCAGTACACTTTCTACCAGAATGTACCCATTTCTCGACAGGAGACTTTGCTGGGGGTACATAGGTTTTGATCTGTTTTTTTTGAGGATTCTTTGTCGAAGTGACCTTATACTGAATACCTTTGTTGCTGTAGCTGAACTTTGGCCTCTTGTCGACCCATTTTCTTTTGCGCTTCAGTTGAGGCTTAAAACCCTCAAGATTTTTAGCAGCCTCTTTGTCGAAGACAGAAATACATCTTGGACAAAGCATCACTTCAGTATTGTTAATTTTGCAGCGATTAAGGAAATCAATCAATTCTTCCTCTGCCATTGGGTAAACCGTCTTCATTTTTTCAGCATATTGGTCTTCAGTGACCATTTCGACATCGACTTTGTCAACAGCTTTCTCCACTTTAGCATCTTCAGCAACAACTCCTGTGATTTCAACCACGTTGATGTCAACTTCGACAAGCAATGCATCAGTTGTTAGTAGAGGATCAGCATCAATTTTCATTGGTGGCTTCGATTTGTCACCAAATTTCAGTCTTCCATCATTGAGGGCTTTTTGAACCAAATCCCTGAAAATAACACAACAAGAAGTGTTATGGCCTAAGAAATTGTGAAATTTACAAAAACCTATTTTCTGTCGTTGTTCCAATGGTGGTACTTTCAGACCCTTAGGCACCAAAATTTGACCGTCAGCAACTAACAGATCAAATATTTCATCACACTTAGAAACATCATAAGTATAAGTTTTTGCAACAAACTTTTTTTTCCATTTGAAGGTTTTAACAATTTACAAGTATAAGGAGGTCCTGATTTTAATTCCGCTATATTAACCTCCTCTTCAACATCTTCATAAGATATGTCGAATTCTTGGTCACTGTCATTAGTTTCGACATATGCAACCTTTTCTTTTTTATTTTGGAACCTACCTGTTCTGGCTTTTTCAGCTTTAAGTCTTTCTACTTGTCGAACTCTATCAGCTAATTGTGCCATATCTCTTAAGTGTAATGTATCTAGCTTCTTTCTTATAGAATAATCTAGACCACCAGCAGCCATTTCGACTAACTCATGTTCAGGCACTTGAGTAAAACACCTTGCTTTGAGAAGCCTAAATCTATTGAGATAATCATCAATAGATTCTGCCCCCTTGCGTCGAACACTAGCTGGTTCCTTAAAACTAATCTTGCACTGGCCCATATAGAATTATTCGTGGAAGGCTTTTTTTAACTGACTCCAACTAAAAATAGAATTTGGAGGCAAAGTGGTGAACCATGTAAACGCATTCTTGGTTAGAGAATTTGGAAAATACTTCATTCTTAAATTCTCATTATGCGCTATATCACCAGCCTCAGTACGATAACGAGCCACGTGTTCGACAGTGGATTCGCTAGTTTCTCCAGCAAATTTTGTGAACTTAGGGATTTTCCATCCCCTAGGTAGCTCTGTTGGCAAGGTGTATTCCGACAAAGGTGATACAAAATTAGGCCCGTGCAAGCCTGAGTTAAGGCCATTCTGGGCTAGAATGTTTTCGACCATGTTAGCCAAATTATTTTGCGCCCCAAAATTGTTTTGTTGCACTTGTCTGACCACTTCGTCTGCATTTTGGTTTCTATTTACTAACACAACATCAGGGATTGCCTCTATCCTCATAGGCTCTTCGACAACATGTTGTTGTCTCTGATTACCCTGATTTATGGGAATTGCATTGTTAGGCCTTTCTAAAGGGATTTCGAGAGGCCTAACATTTTGAATTTGGGGAATTTGCTGGTTATGCACTGGTGGAGTGCCAAAGAAATCAGCAATTCTTCGCATTTGTGTCGCCAACATCTGGTAACTATTATTAGTGTTTTGTATTAAAGGATTAAACACAATACCAATTTGTTGTGTTAACATATTAACCATATCATGGTTACTATCATCCATTTGTTGCCTTAATGCCAACAAAGATGTTGTAGTCAGATTAGGTTGGGCATTTGGACTATGAATGCCCTCTGATGAACTATGAGTAGGAGAATACCCTGCGATTTCATTATCTGTAAATGTAGACGAATTTGGCTGAAGGCCTGCCATCAATGCTGTTGGCATGCCATATGGGAAAGCCCTACCACTCATACTAAATGGCATGTTTTCAATCAATGGATTTGCCATTAAAGGACTTGTTGGTCCTAATATTGGTGGCATAGAAGCCATAGTATTAACATTTGTTAATGCTGCAGTAGTCATCATTGACACAAGAGTAATTATGGGAGAAGTTATGGCAGTTACTCCCATTGTTGTCAAAGAAGGAATAGCAACAGTTATGCCTGCAACATTTGCTGCGTTAGCGTCACTAACTGACACTTGTTCTTGCGTACTTTGTGCATTTGATGCAGAAGCATTATTTGTACTAGAGCGCGCCATCTTTGAAAGATGTTTTCCACTCCTTAAACACATGCACAGATAAGCACAATTTTTTAAGATTTGACCGAAAAACTTTAAAAATTAGCACAAATGTCCCACTGGGCATGCCAATTTGTTTACCGCGATTTTCGGTAAACACCGCTAATTTGAAATTTCTTCTGCTTGCAGGATCAACTAGTCAATCCTAAGACCATTTGTGTTAAAGTTTTTCCAGAAATTATGAATGTTTTTACGGTTTTAAAGAAAAGAAGGAAGATAACTGGCAGTTTCGCGTGAAACTGTCGAAGTTACTTCAGACAGAAATGAAGAGAACATACATTCTTCTCTGATTCATTTTCTCTGTGATGTTGGAAGTTAGAGCGTGATAATCTGTATATGAGTTTGTGACCTGTTTTTTCTGTGAAAAACTACTATTTATACAAGGAGGGAAAACTATAACTAACTAACTGTAAAGAGAATTCAAAAAAATAGTAACTGTTATGTATTTTCGACCAAGATAACTGCTAACTGCTTCGACAACGAGCACTTGATTCTGGTCTACTACTGAACTGTAGCTTCCTTCTCGTCGAACCACCATTCTTCAATTCTTTATTTTCGCTAAGTCCAAAGCTTTGTCGAATTTACCCTCTAATACAACTCTTTAGTGTCGAAATAAACACTTCCCCTTGAAATCACAAGTCAATCCTCGTTGACTACATTTAATTGAGCCTGTCGAAAATGCAGGCTAACACCTACTCTATGGGAAAGTATGCGGGCAATAGAAAGATGGATTTAACATACAAGATATTGTCAGAATGGCTCGCCACACACCGACGGCCTGGTGCTAGCAAAATCATACATCTTCAGTGCCCCGTTAGAAAAAAACCTCAATAGACACTAGACTACCCAGTGAAATGTTGAGGGCTCGTTGGTGACTTAGCCGGAGGAAGAAGTACCGAGGTCCTCCCTAGGCCGCCAAGAGACCGAGTGGAACGACTGTCCGTAGACAAACCTTGAAGTACAACATGAAAGTTAGGGCTGGTAAAGGATTCCCTCTTGAAAAGGTCAAATGCACCGCCATTTTCTTGCGCTCATCGGAAAGATGCGAAGACACTTTAACCATCGGAATGATTCGCCGGTAGCATTGGCCCATTTTCCCGCTCTCTGCCATCGTAAACTAACCCGGTGGGATGGGCGGGCCTCCGATGACATCAGAGGCAAGTATCAGTGAACCAAAACCCTTGTAAGCCCGGGAAATGGTGGTCAAAACGACCCCCCTCCCAACAGCAACAACAAGAACATGCCAGAGGATGATTTCAAGGGGAAAACCTACGAAGAATGATGAAAAACCCAAGGTAGCACCGTCACCACCGCAGTCGTGGCCCAAAACCTGTAAGTCAGAGGAGGAGGGCATGTCATACGGAGGAGGAAGCAACAGCCGAGCGGAAAAGAGTTTAGTTCACAAGAAAGGGGATAATAAAAGTTTGAGGGGAAGGTTGATCCGAGGAAAAGGGGCAGGTGAGCCGAAAGCAAAGAGTTCTGAAAGGTTAAATAACCGTGCAGGGATAATGATGAGGGCTATTTATAGCTTCACGAGAAAACTCAACCGGTGTCGCCTTGGAAACCGTCACGCAACCGCTTCGATTCATGCGAGGCGCCAAGTGTCACGTAGCAGCGGTTACGTCCCCTTTCTAACCATCACTTCAGGATCACGTCAAAGGGTTTTTGTATCGTCAATCACGTCCTCAAGGCCGCACGACAGCACGAAAAGGGGGGAAATTGTTAACAACCAAAAATAAATGGGTCGTAGGCCGAGGATCAAAATAAATGGGTCGGAAGAGCTAGGCCGCAAAACTCGGAGCAGCGAACACTCACCCCACTAACCGTGCCAGTGGGGATCGTGGGCAGTTACTTCGCCTCGTTGAAGGCCTATGAAGCAATGAGAGTCGTTGATCTTAGATCAATTTGACAGCAGGCAAATGTTGGCTAGCTTAGTTGCCGACGAGGGCCTGTGCATATATATAGCATTAGAGTGAATTGTAAATGACACACATCAATCAAATCAAACTCTACGTTTATTTCATTTATCTTCTTTATCGCATTTCTTGCCTTTACTTTATTTTTATGCGTTAGCCGTAGTAATCCAACACTCGCGTCCCTTCTCACCTTGCCTGACCCTTTCTAGAGGAGTCAGGAAACCCATAGTTGAGGAGCAGAGTTCCCTCCTCGACGCAATTCCTTGAAGAAAGAGGAATCAAAGACTGTCCAAACCCCTGGCCGACACCACGGCTAGGACTTAAGAGTTTGACGACAACAAAAATTGGCATGCCTAGTGGGACAGGAAAAGGTGAGCAAACGCTTCCGTTTGATTCTCCTAGACTGGATTACAGTTGGCGTATGCACTTGTGCTCCGGCAGAAACCTAAGTATGGAGCCAGCATCGACATCAAAGAAGGTAACTGCCACGAAAACGAGAAACACTGAGCCAACGAGTGTTTCGGAGGCAATTCCCCTCACGGTTAGCGCCGAGTCTAACGACGGTTCCCCACAGCTTTGTGAGGACCCTGTGGTCATGACCATGTCGTTTATTCGGCAGCAAATCAACATGGGGATCCAGGATATCATGTATCAATTGTCCCCCCAATTGGCTGACACAGTGATACCTATGGTGCACAATGAAGTGCAACAGGCCAAAGAAGTGGAACATAGACGTGCTGCGCAAGTCAGTAGCACCATGAACTATGTTGTCTTCGGCCAATCACAGGGAGGACAACCTTCTTCTCTGGGAGGACCGCATCAGACCCCGCCATACACCATCCTTGCTGGACCTCAGCAGGCATATTCCTACAATCCTATTGGAGTTATGCATCTGTGTCCACAGAGTGGGAGCATGACTGGGACTCAACAGGCGTACTCTCATCAGGTAATTCCTAACCCTGCGATTCCTCAGCCGACTACTTTTGCCACTGCCAACACTGGGGGCAGTTTTTGGCGAATGACACTAACACGGCTTCTCTTCAGCAGGGACATGTGCAACTGGCCAGAAGACAGCCCGAGGCAGCAGGCCATGGGTCCAGAACCCACCTGGCTCGACAAGTCTACCTCCTAGTCAGTCGTGGGTCTAGAACACACATGGGTCCAGAACCCACATGCCACGTCAGCACCCCATGTCATCACTGCCACGTCAGCAACCAATAGATGGTAGCCACGTCAGCCATCTATTGGTTGCTAACGTGGCAGTGATGACATAGGGCGCTGACGTGGCATTCAGTGCGACGTGGCATATAGTCTCAATAGGATGATGACACGTGGCAATGACGTCAGTGATGATGTCATGCTGACGTCATCTCCATTAGCCACCTCATCATTTTTGGATGAAAAGTTAATAGAGGGGCTTAACTGCAAACGTTTAATATTTGCAAGGATCATTTTAAAGTTGTTTTTTTGCAGGGGTTTAAAAGGATTCTGGCCATATTTGGAGGGGCATAATTTAAACCAAAGAAAAATCCATCAATGTCACTTTCAAAGCTGGCACTGTACGGAATCAGAACCGCACTGTTCCGCATCCCGCGAAATCCAACTGTAATTACTCCCTTTCTCTTCTTCAAACCCATCTCACTACCCTCCCAACCACTACGCCGCCACATTTCCTCCTCCGCCGCTACCGAAGCAGAATCCGTATCAGCCGTCGACCAAAACGACCATCCCTGGCCCGAATGGATATCCTTCGTTGACCATCTAACCACCAAAGGCTATATTTCTAAACCTTCTTCTTCTTGTGACCATGTTTACGTCAAAGATGCCTGTCTTAGCTTCGCTCGTGACCGCTGCGACCTTTCTAAGTTCGTTTTCTTCTCTTCCATTTCCTCTTTTTATTTCATTTGATTTTTATTTGAATTCATCAAAAATTTAGGTTACTTGAATTGTTTGCTGAAAGGAAACTATCATTATTACATTACATGTTAAGGATTAGCATTGATTTAACTCGTTTTACTTTTTGTGTTTTGTTGTTTCAGCAAACTTTCTATTGATTAAAATGGAACTCAAGTTTCATTGAGGAATGAATGAATGAAAAGGTTCTTCTATACGAGAAGTTGTGTACGGACGGAGACAGAAAATTGATCTGCATTTGATACTCTGTGTTTGGGTACTCATCTAAGATGTCTTCTTTAATGCAGATTGCTGCCATTGGAAGATATTAAAGCAGTTCTGGAGGGAGGATGTCCTAATCTTCTCCATGAAGCCGTTAATTCGGCTAAAAGGATGAGAGCTCAACTGCGATTAGATGATGGGAATGTAAGTTTGTTGTTGTTTTAAGAATTATTTATGTGTTGAGATGAAGAATAGTGACTGGATGTGTCCAAAGTGAGTTATGTTAGCTTTTGCAGTAATATTCATAGCTTGTGTAATAATTTCTGCAGCTTCAGTTTATGTGTGCATTTTTACATAAAATTTGAAAAGCATTGTTGGTATGCAGAACTAAAGTTTCTCTATTCGTCAACCAGTTTACTTTAAATATTAAGCAAGTGGTCTATCTTCATTTACCGCTGGCAACTTTTACTAATAGCAACTTGATATTATAGATATAAATATAACATTCTCCTAAAATGTGCGGTGAAAACTATTACTTTTTGCTCTTGTTCAATAAAGTTTATTTTCTGTATTATAACGTTGGTATTCATTCAGAAGTGTATTTGGCCGGTAAATGAGTGGATGCATTTTAAATACAACTTGCTTCTTCCTTGTCAGTTGTGAGTTGTCACAACTTCACAAACACCACTGATTAAATCTTCCACTATCATTCTTGCGTTAGAAGTGTTCTATGTCTCTTGACATCTAGAATTAGATCTTGACTATTGAATGATCTGCACCTAAGAGTTAGTTCTTTTTTGCCCCTAAAATTTCTGCAGATGTAATTATATGAACTTCTCTAGGAACATGCAATGCCTGAATTGCTATGATGCACAGATACGATACGAGTATCAGATACGATACGAATCTGATACGGCGATATGAACTTCCTTGAAAAACAAAGGATATATATATCACGTCTAGGATTCGTTGATAAAAAACAAACTATTCATGAAATTATAGAAAATATATAGACACATAGACCCAAAGAAACATAGTCTAGCACAATAAAGATAGTCACCTAGAAACTAGTGAGTTGCACCTGTAAAACAAAGACCGGAGATTGTTGTTTTCTCTCTTGTGTTTGTATGACTCATTTTATCTCTGTTCTTGTGCTTATAAGGGGTATTGAAGGTGGCTTTACGACGTATAAGGACTTTTCTCTTTGTTTCCATATGCATTTCTCTCTGTATGTCAAACTGACTTGTACCTTATAGATAAAAACCTTTCAAGATCTTCGTTTTGTTTTTCCGTTATTGTACGTACTTATTTTGTCATCAAATACTTGTATACTGAATTACTGGCTGTTCTTTGGTTTTGCTACAGATGTGATTTTCATAAATTTTTCCAGAAACATAAAATGTCTAAGATGCCAAACAGAGGGGCCCAAGAGGGTGAAGAAAGATGAGGTTCAAATGATAACAGGAGATTGGACATGTCCAAAGTAAGCCTCTGATTTCCTCTAACAGGAAAATTCCCGATGACCTTTTTGGTTTTTGTTTAAAATTACTCTCAGCTGTCTATCTGTTTTATTTCGTGCATTCTTCTGCCAAAGTGTTTATGTTCTGTTGGGCAGCTGCATTTGGCACTACAGACTAATGTTAGGAGTCTTTGACTACAATAATGATAGGATTCCTTAAAGCCTTTAGAAGTCCAGTGACAGTAAACACATTCAATGATCTAATCGCATGTAAATATTGAACTATAGAAAAATGCTAGCAATATAGTCTTCAACACAATCTTCATGATTGGTTCAATTTTAAAAAGTCAATTTAATAACTTTATAACATATGTGTTGACTTTTTAGGGAACCAATATAGTGTGTCCTAAGAGTGTAACTGTATCAAAAACTCAAAACATGCATGTTGCTAACCTTCCTCTTCTACTATATATCGGACCGGAGTTCTGCGCAGTTAAGAAAATCCTACATTCAAAAAAATGGGAAAAGAGAGATAGATTGGAGTGAATCCAGAGAATCTGCATCCCTGCATATCCTCTGTTTCCTGTAGCCTAATTTTTGTGTGTGCATTTTATTGCCAATAGTATATTTACTATGTTATGGCACTGCTAGAGTTCGTTTTGTTCGGGTTATACAATATTATTCATGGGAAAGTGAGGCATGGAATGTAGCATTCCCATGTTATAGGGTGGAAACATTATATTTTTATGGGAGTAAAACTCAACCAACTTATAAGTTCTCACTCCCTCCTCACTTCACCGCACTTCAAACGAGGGCGTCGTTTGCATTCTTCTTCTACTATATTGTAGACTTGATCGAACGTTTGTGCTTTGCATTTCTCTGCCATCTTTTGATGTAGGAATGAAGTTTTAACTAATTAACTCATGCCCTTAAAGTAACCCCATTTTCTGTTATTTTTACTGCGTTTCAAGTATGCTATTATCATACTATATGTTATGGTACTAGTACTAGCTGCTAATATTGACACTGCTACGATTATGTTATTAGAATAATTTATTGATCCTTTATGACTCTTTAATTTGTCTCTTGCTAAATTTAACCACAATACTTATTGACAAACATCTTTGAATATAGCTCAATGGAGCTACAGCTTGGTTATGAGCAAGAGCACGGGAAAACTTTATATTGCATTATGATGATTAATATCCAAGCACTGCAGTGGATGACCAGAAAAACTATGTTATATACTTTGGATTGAACCAACTAAATCATCAATGAGAAGAACACTTTGCAGTAATCGAGTGGTGGGAGTAATCCAGTTGCCGACATTTAACCGCAAGACAAGTGAAATAGCGAATACACACAGTTGAAACCTTGAATTAGCTGGCAATAAAAATAATTTTGATATTTTGATTAAATGAAAGCATAGGTGTTTCTTTTACTTACTAAATAAACACAGAGAGACTAAGCTGATTAAATGAAAGGATAGTTGTTTCTTGTACCTTACTAAATACAAAGAAAGACTAAGTTAATAATAGATAAAGTCAAAGGCTTTATATTATTATGTTGACATAATTATAGATTGCTTAATCACACTGAAGTACTGAACTGCTAAGTGCTAACGCCTTAAAGTAGCCTAATTTTTATACATTTCACATATAAAATAGAAGAGTGCCACATATATCCATTTTATCTTTTTTCGATCAAGACCAAGGTATCCTCTGCCGAACGCAGTGACTAATCCACTCGCTGGATTGGAGGCACCTCGAAGGGTGGGACAGTTGGCCCAGAGATTTAAAGTTGATTTGCACCCAAGGCGAGGATCGAACCCTCGATACTTGGTTAACAGATGATGAGCCTCAACCGCTCAACCACACCCTCTAGATTCATATATCCATTTTATCTAATCAGAAACAAGAGAATATAGAAAATAAAATTAAAATTTCTTTGCTATTAGTTAAATAAGTATTGTTTTATTACGAGTGCTAGAAATTAAACCATTTTTCAAAATGCATCAATATTCACTATTTTACCAAATTATTTTTGCTAAAAAGGTTCAACCTTTTGAGTGAAAGAAAGAACCATAAGAGGAAATGATGCACAATGGCAGGGCTACCTCTAGTTTGTCATTATCAATATCAGGATATAATGATATATATAACCGTGGAAGGGGGGACCAACCTCTCTTTCTAATATCACAAATTAATGCAATGTAATTTGGAGTGGGAGGGTCAAAGTACATATGCCTTGTTACGTTGAAGAGCAAAATTGCACAAAATGTTTTGATTTTTTAATGTCTACATCTAGGTTTACCTTTGCATTTAAAAAAAAGTGTTCCTTTACATTAAACAATTTACGACTCTTTATTAACAAATCGATCACTTTCAAATTTGTAATAATATTATTATGTCAAAATGTGTTACAAAAGTTCTCGGTTTTTTTATAAGCAAATGATTGTATTAATGGGAGAGTAAAAGGGTACTCCAACTCATACAATTAGTTTGAGGTCTCGTTAAAATCTCCTTGTGCGGTTGTGCCAAAACCCCGTGAAAAAGACAAAATGAAGAAAAAGAGTATCCAGAAGACAATAAGGCAACAAAGCTAATTACACTGGTGAACACAAACACACAAAACAACAAACAATATATAACCAGCGACAACAGTGCTAAAGAACAACAACAACCAGTAGCAACCAAGAAAACTGTAATTACACAAAATATTTTGATTTTTGGTAAAAAAATTGGTTTATAAGTATATTTTTCTCTAATATTTTAGATAAACCCCGAATTTAGTCTATGACCAACATTCAATCTCCAAATTTAAATATTAAACAAAGTTTAAAATTTTGTGAGTTCTATCTCAAGCTATGTTTGGGGTAGCATCTGTGCTTCACGGGTAATTGTCAAAGGAGGAATGAGGTGGAAGATAGGAAATGGGTCAAATGTTCGCATTTGAGAGGATCCTTGGCTTCAGAATCCATTGAATCCGTATGTAACTTCTCCGTTGCCTACTATGTCAAATTTGTTTTTTGTGGCTGACTTGATTGACAGGGACACAAATGAGTGGAAGGCTGACCTCATAAATTCCACATTTAATGCTAATGATGCTGGAGCTATTTTAAACATGCCGAGAATGATTGCCACGGGAGAAGATGAATTAACTTGGGATTTTGGCATGGAACACTTGGTGGATACTTCTCATGTGCGGGTTGAAGGAAATTGGAAAGCTATTTGGTCTCTCAAGGTTCCCAACAAAATCAGAATTTTGCTTTGGCGTATTGCTAGGGGGTGCCTTCCGACTCGAGAGCGCCTTCAATGGAAAGGTGTGCAATGCTCAAATCTGTGTCATTGGTGCAGCAACAATTTTGAGAATGAATGACATGTGTTTTTCGCCTGTCCGAAAGCTAGAGAGGTGTGGCAGACAGCGGGATTGTGGCCTAGCATTGATTCTCGCTATGAGCAAGCCGAGGGGGCTAAAGAACTTCTGTTTGAGCTGCTGGCAGCACTTGATACCGATCAATTATCAACATTTGCAGCTGGTTTGTGGTGTATTTAGAAGAGGAGGAATGATGTGATTTGGAATTCCAAGGAAAAGCCTCCGGGATTAGCGTTTCATGAAGCGTTTTCGTTTGTGGCTTCGTGGCAACAACACCAGCAGTCTCGCGGCGTTAATGCTGCCCAGCAACAGCAGCAGCAGCACCCACGCAGTCACAGCAACAGCAGCCAACAAATTCTGCAGTTCAGCAGCAACAGCAGCAACAACAGAAACGAAATTCTGCAGCAGCAACAGCAGCAACCACGCAGTCACAGCAACAGCAGCCAACAAATTCTGCAGTTCAGCAGCAACAGCAACAGCAGCCACAAAATTCTGCAGTTCAGCAGCAACAGCTCTCGGATTTGGCGATGCAGCAGTGGCAGCCACCTCCGTTTGGGCGAATGAAGTGCAATGTTGATGGTGCTTGGTTAGGACAGCAGCATCAGTTTGGTTTGGGGCTTTGCATCCGCGACCACTCGGGAAATTTTATTGCAGCAAAATCACTTTGCTTTGATGGTTTTGTAAAGCCTCAAGAAATTGAAGCAACGGGTTTATTGGAAGCATTACGTTGGCTAATTCAAAGAGGCACCCATGATGTTGACTTAAATTAGCTAATGAATTTGGTGCTATTATTTCTAGCTGTAAAAACCTGTTTTCTCAATTACATAACTGCTCCATCAGTTATATTAGGAGACAAGTCAATTGTGTGGCTCATAGCTTAGCTAGGGCGGCGCAATCTTATGCTCGTCACCAAGTACATAACTATGTTCCTCATTGTATCACCTCTATTTTGAGGAGGCCCTCCCCCTTTCCTTTATCCCCATTGTAAGGGCTGGGCACCCCTTGTGCTCCCTTCAATGAAAGTATTGCTTATCTAAAAAATAAAAAAAAAATGAATGATATGGCCTAAGTTGGTTTTCCTCAAAAAAAAATCTCATTAATATAAAATTGTTAATAAAACCTTTGACACTAATTAGCCAATTTTCACAAAATGGTTAGAAGTACGAAAAAAATTTAGAGACTATCCTTTTCCAAGAGATCATGATTTCCACATAAAAGCTTTTAATGCTTACTGGTACCATAATTAATAGCCTATCATTTTCGTTTTTTGAACAAAAGGATACATAAAGTTAAGAAAGAAATTAAACCATTCCGCAAAAGAAACAAGAGCATTGATAGCCTCTTCATTATTTTCCCTACCTCCCACTGGATAGCGTAATGTTATACTCTCATTCTTTCCGGATCTAAAATGTAACATATAAAAAATAGGTTTAAATACTTTTCACCCCCTGCAAAATTACCTGATATCCATTTACCCCCCTGCAATTTTTTTTTTTACAAAACAAACCTTGCAAAATATAACATTATCCAGTTACCCCCCTACAAATGTTGCCACTATCCATTTACCTCCCCAATTTGAGGGGGGTAACTGGATTATTTTATATTTTGCAGGGTGTTTTTGGAAGCGGGGGGTGAATGAATATCAGGTAATTTTGTAGGGGGGTGAAAAGTATTTAAGCCTAAAAAATACAAATGAAAGCTAGCACATAAATATAGATATGGATTATGAATTAAAAGTTGTACAATAGCTAGCACATAAATATAGCTACCCCTCTATAAACAAACCAGCTCTAAGACTCTTAATGCGAGTGAACACCGTGTCAATACTAGTTTCCTCATTCCTAAAAACGAGACCGTTACGGGACAACCAAATACACCAGCAAGTTGTAATCCAAATTAAGAATTTAAATTTCTTTTCCTTCCTCCCCTTGCAAAGCTTGCCGTACCCTCGCAAATGGTCAATAATATCCAAGCCTTCTAACTGTTTAACCCCTATCCAATCGCTGACACGAGACCATGTATCATGTGTGAAGCTACACTCCAAGAACAAATGTTGAATGTCTTCACGATGCTGCAAATAGAACGGGCAAGTAGTTGCTGTCTCGGACTGAATAATATGACCGCGATAAAGAAGATCCCACGTTGCCAAGGAGTCACGAAGAAAATGCCAACCGAAGATGGTAACTTTGGATGGAGTAATTGTTTTCCACCGCTTCTCTAAAGTGCCAGTTACCTCGCTTTCAATACCATCAGTAACAAAACTGGACAGCAAGGTATAATAGGAGCTGACTGAATACGCCTTCGAAGCATCCAACGACCACACCCATGGATCACGCCCCTACCTAGAAGAAGGCTTCGCGTCCAGTAGAATGAAATGCAAAAGAGCAGCTTCCTCAGTGCAAGCCGGGTTTCGTAACCCGTTTACTCCTTTTATAATATATAAATATAATTTGCTTGCTAAAAAAGTTTGTAATGGAGAAGGCCACAAAAAATTTCAAAATGTGTGCCTTTTCATTACCAAGGGCTTAGCCATTGGTCATTATTAAAGACTTAGGTCGATTGTAGCAAAATTGCATCACAACAAGAGTCTCTGCGTTTTGGTTTTAATTAGTAGCGATTTTTAAAAGCACTGTAAAATGATTCTGTGTTTTGATTATAAGTAGCTGTAGCTCTATCAAAAAAGTGCTAAGGTTCGTGTTTTCATTTTTCCTTTCGAGTAGTGCCTTAAAGAAAGAGTTGTTAAAAGGTGCGCTATGCATAGTGAAACTATGTGAAAATATTAAACAAACTTTAAAATTTCGTGAACTCTATCTCATTTATAAAACTTATGAGACTAGTCAGCCAAATTTCACAAAATGTTGAGAAGGACGAATAAATTTTATAAACTATTTAGTGTTTAGATGAAATAGAAGAGAGTAAACTCATAATATATTTTATTTAACAGAAAACAAGAGAATAATTAACTCACCAAAGAAAAAAAAATTACAATTTCATTTGCTATTAGATATATAAATATAATTTTATTTTGGCAATATATATAAGTATTAGTTTATTTTTCATATTTTACTTCCTTCAATTTTCACGGTAACCAATAGATTGTTAGAAAGTTGTCAAAAAAGTAGATTGTTAGAAATATTACTTATCACATGCACTAGTTTTATAATTTTCACACTTTAGGTATTTGTTTGTAGGTGTCACTAACTCAAGTAGTTTAGGTGTAGAGGTAGTTTTCTTAGTTTCTATAAGGTGTACTTTATCAACATCATTTGGAAATGTAAGAAAGAAGAAAACTATGGCTATACATCTATATAACAGCAAAATTTGAACTAGACTGAAACGGTGTTGACTAGGTTTTTTTTTTTTTGCAAAATTAATGGAAAGCAAGGATCAAATATGACATGATTTCTTTCCAAAAAAATAGAGATCATGATTCCAAAAAAAGCTTTTAATGCTACCTCCAGCTGTAGAAAATCAGAATAATCTGCAACCGCATGTGAAAATCAAAGGACATCCACATCACATGTACAATATATTTGGATTTATTTTTAAATTTTTTCACTTAAAATGATGTTGAGTTTTTTATATTTATTTTTATTTGTATGTTTATTTTTACTTTTTATTTCTGATAGGTTTATATATATATTCGGCTGAAAAAAAAATATCATGTTGAATTCTTATTAGCTTGGTTCATATTTAGTTGATCTAACATAGCTTGACTTCGTCTTGATTAGTTGCGAGTAAAATTGGCAAAATGTCAACTCCCAACTGACTGACTGTCGTTTACAAGATTAGAATGGTGCGGCCTTCTAAGTATGAAGAAATAAAGATTTTTAATTCAACAGTAACATGCACTGTTTATACTAGTCAAGAGATTTTAAGTTGTTCTACACTACAGGCTAGCGGTGGTGTCTGTCTTCTGCCATCGAACTAGTGGGATGGCCACTACCCAATACGAGCGAATGGTTGTCCTCCACGTCCTCCTCGTCTGTCTTTGAGCGAATTGGACACGTTTCAGTTGTGCATAGGGATGGCAATGGGGCTGGACGGGACTGGGGAGTACCTCCTCGCTCCCCGCCCCCGCCTCCCATATTGTCCCCCATCCCCATCCTCATTCCCCGCTTCGGGGGAGTTTTCCTCCCCATCCCCATCTCCACAGATCCCCGCGGGAACCCTAAGAATTCATTTAAAGTTAGCAAAAGTAAGACAAAAAAACAAAAGTTTAACATTGAATATAAAAAAATATAAAATTTAGTCTTAATTTGATATTTTAAATATTTAAAAATTATAAAAATAAGACTAAAAATATAAAAATTAACACAATTTAATATTTTATTAATATTTTTATTTAAAATCACATATTAAAAGGCTAAAAAATCTATAACTTAGAATGTAAGATATATCTATAATAAGAACATTTATGTAATATATTCGAGGGCGGGGGATACGGACCCCGTCTCCATCCCCGAGTTGACTGCGAGGGGATTTTGTCCCCCGTCCCCGTCCCCACGGGGCCCCAAGCGAGGCAATCCCCACGGGGATCCCCACTTGCGGGTAGAAATTGCCACCCCTAGTTGTGCAAGGTCTGTATGACGGCGCAGGCTATATGGATGTTCCTTGTTTCTAGTCGAACATGGGGTTGGCATGAAGCTCACCTATTTCTTATTTTCCTGACCTTCTCGGTTCTACACGTTCTTCTCGGCAATGGGTCATCCTAGTGCATGAGTTTCCATCTCTCGCTCTTCATAGACAATGAACTTTTGCGAGCGTTGAAGGAAATCTTCGAGGTTGACGTTGATATCAATGTGGGACAAATTCCCTTTTTGGAGGCCATTTTCCAAGAAATACAATCTCATCTTGTCGATCAAGTCTCAGACGTTCAGTCTCGTTAAATCGCTCGATATACTGCCTAAGAGTTTTGTTATCGCCTTACCGCGCGAAGTGCTTTAAGCACCTTTCCGACTTCGAATTCGATCTCAAAGTCGTAAAATGGACCGAAAGAGCTCAGCAAGTTGAGGCCAGGACGATTTTTCCGATGGAATTTTGGCATTTCCGACAGATTTTTTTCACCGGAAAATTTTTGGCGAAAAAAATAGTATTTCCGGCGGATTTATTTTCCGTAAGTACATTTTCGGCAGATTTTTCAAATTTCTGGCGGATTTTTTAAAAAATAAAATTAATTTAATTTAAAAATAAAAAATTCCGACGGAATTTCCATCGGTAATAACCGTCGGAAAATCCTCGGTGACATTTTTGGCGGATTTTTTAAAAAAAATTAAAATTTTTTTTCCAAAATAAATCGGTCAGAAAAATTCAGAGGGAAAAAATCCGCCGGAACTGTCCAAAAACGCCTATAAATAAAACTTTATCCTACACTTATTTTATTCTCTCATTTGACTCTTTATTTCCTTCTCATTCTCTTCTACATTTTCTCTATCTTATCTTTCTTCTTCTTTCTCATACTCCCCAATCTCCACCAATTTCTCTACATATCTCTCTTCTATATTTCCCGTTTCTTCTTGCTTCTCATTCATTCTCACTCCTTCATTCTTATTCCTTCTTACTTCTTTATTATCATTCTCTCACATATTATTACTTCTCATACTCTCATTCATTCTTATTCCTTCTTACTTCGTCATTTTTATTATCTCCTATATTATTTCTTCTCATATCCTCTTTCATTCTTATTCCTTCCTACTTCTACATTCTCATTCATTTACTTCTTTTCATTCTCTTCGATATCATTTTTTTCTCATATTCTACTTCATTTTCATTTTTTTTTTACTTTTTTAAAATACATCATAAATTTCAAAACTTGGAAAAATTGAAAAAAAATATTTAATTTAAAAAAAAACGAAATATTTCCGTCGGATATTTGAATTTCAACCATTTTTTCCGACGGAATTGTATTATTACCGCCGGAATTTTGAAAGTTTTTTTAAAAAACTGTTTTTTTCGGTGGTTTTTTAAGGTTTTCGGCGGAATTTTATTTTTTTTAAAAAAATTCCGGCGGATTTAGTGTCTTTTCCGGCGGAATTTCCTTCGGTAATTTCCGACGGGAATTTCCGGCGGTAATTACCGGCGAAAAAATTTCGTCGGAAAATCCGCCGGAAATTACCGAAGGAAATTTCGTCGGAAAAAATTACCTACGGGTGTTTTACCAGCGGATTTTTTCCGTCGGTACCGTAACATTACCGACGGATTTCGTACGTTTCCGACGAAAAAAATCCACCGGTAAATCCTGTTTTTCTTGTAGCGTTTGAGCACCTTTCCGACTTCGACTTCGATCTCAAAGTCGTAAAATGGACCGAAAGAGCTCAGCAAGTTGAGGCCAGGACGACACTGAACTTGGCTACAATCCTCATAACCGGACAGAGTCGCCTTGGACAGAGTTTGAGGGAAAATTCTTGCACTTGATCAGATCCCTAGCGATTCGATAGCAAAAAATCAACTCAAAGTAGTCAAGATGTTGATCTGTATCCCGACTTTGTCATACATGTTCAGAACAAATGGTTTCTCAAGCGACCTCAGAATGGCGTAGTCATCAACCTTCCAAGTAAACGACCCATGCTCAGATAAGCCCATGCGTCTTGATCCTTCCGAGAAGGTGCACACCGAGTGGCTTTAGTTGGAGACCTTTGGTACCTTGTAATTTGTTGCCTTTTCATTCAGGGAGATCTTTCCCAACCACGAGAACAGTGACGTGCAGAGGACGAGGCAAGTGAAGATGTGTAATCGGTTGGCAGGTCGGGTTAGTAAGTCAGATTTGGGAACGTTAGAGGAGAATTTGGGGGAGATTCTGACCTTCTCCCTATGTACATTGGTGATGGTGGGGGTAATGACAATGTAATGTAATGGAGAGAGACGACATCTTGACCAATGGCGAATCTAGCTATATGTCAGGGTGGTCAACCACACACCCTGAAAAAATATTATTAGTATCAATACTCTTATTAAAAAGTAATATAAGCACCAATATCGTATTAAAAGAATATTTTGCACTCCCTGAAAATATTTGTTTACATTGAAACTCCTAATTTTGAACCTATCTAATACACGATACTCACACAATTACGCATACTTTTACACATTTCTAATTTTATCTCTCCATGCGTTTTCTCACTCTCGAGCATGTTCTTCTTTCTTCTCTTCCTCATTTATTATATTTATAGCAATGTTGGTGTTTAAAATTTTTTGCACACCCTACCCTAAGGTCCTAGATACACCACTGGTCTTGACGCCACAATCCCGGTGGTGATAAGGAACGCCGACGTCTAAGAAGCGGTGCAGTGTTAGCCCAAGCGGTAGTCATCTCCCTTTCCACTTGAGTTACCCATGCATTCTACTCGGGGATATTCCTGGCCTGAATTCTATTTCTTTTGTAAAGTTCTTCTTATTCTCATGGCACTACAACTATGATGATGGTCCTCCAAAGACAAGCTTATGTAAGATTGGTGCACACACTCTCTTTAGCTGTGCTTGTATTGCGTAGGGCCGTATTTTCGAGCACTCACAGTGTATATGATCTTCATTTTCAGGTTTTTTGATTCAACTGTTGAATCAAGGTCACAACAGGAGGCATTCCTAATAGAAGTCTTTCATATACTGTGATACGAATACAACTGAAAATGGGCCAGCACAAGAAGGGAATGGGCCAGATCAGAAAGAGAGTGGTGCAGGAAGTAAAATGAGGAGGAATATTACCAAGCCCAAACACTATCTCTAGAATCTTTTATTACCGTTGCTAGTTTCATTTTGAGTAAAATAAAATGTTTAAGTTTTGAATTATTTAGCTATTGGACAGCTCATATTAGCTGCCCTAGGAAGATTCTAGTACCTTATGTACTATGAAGCACTATTTATAGCACTGTTTCTCTTAGAGAATACAAGGAATAATTTGCCCTAAATTCTTTCTCATCATCTAGACTTTTCCCAATTATTGGGGAATTTTTTTTTTGGTATCGGACTCTCGCGTGCGATCCACGCAGTGTCCAAACGCTGTCAACGAAGGACTAATCTGCGCTTGCTACTTGGGGCTCTTAATCATTTCGCTGACCAACACCCTATTTGACGTAGGCGGGAATCGAACCCCGGAGCAAACCGGATCGACCCCCGCCGCGTCCCAGTAGGAGTCTGAACCACTGGGCTAGGAGTGTTGGTTATTGGGGAATTTAATTTCTAGCTCTTATCCTATCATACTGATTAAACGGAAACATTAGGAGTTTTTTCCCCTTAATGTTATTATTATTATTATTCCTAAATTAATTAACGTTACGATGAATATATAGAAAGAGAGATTATGTGACGGAGGGTTCTAATGGTACCACAATAGAACTAGAGTTTATGCTAAAATTAAGAATGAAAAAGTTAAATGAAATAAAATAATTGGTAGTATTTTTCTTCATAATATTTAGTAAGAAACATACAAGTGTCCTCAGCTAATGTTTTTAGAATAAATAGAAATACTAGAAAGAAAGACAGTTCACTTATCGTGCTTTGAATGCTATTAACATTAAGGACCGCTAAAGAAAGAAAGACAGTTCATTATCCAACCTAGCACTAGCCCCTATTCCTCTCCAGTCTTGTTGGTAAAAAAGAAAGATGGCACGTGGCGTTTTTGTGTGGATTATCGTGCTTTGAATGCTATTACCATTAAGGACCACTTTCCTATTCCCACAATTGATGAATTGTTGAATGAACTACATGGAGCCACCTATTTTTCCAAGATTGACCTTCGGTCTGGGTATCATCAAATTCTTTTGGCTCTTGAGGACATTACAAAAACTGGGTTTAGGACCCTTGATGGCCACTATGAATTTCTAGTCATGCCCTTTGGTCTCTCTAATGCGCCATCTACATTCCAAGCAGCTATGAATGATCTTTTGAGACCATATCTTCGCAAGTTTGCACTAGTTTTTTTTGACGACATTTTGGTCTATAGTCCTACCTGGGAATCTCATATTGATCACCTAGATAAAGTCCTATTTGCACTATGTAGCCATCAGTTTTTTGTTAAACTATCAAAATGCCAATTTGGTGTGACATCTGTGGAATACCTAGGTCACCTCATTTCAGCTGAAGGGGTGCAAGCTGACCCAACCAAAATCAAAGCTATGTCCTCTTGGCCTACACGTACAAACATCACTGGCCTACGTGCCTTTTTGGGTCTCATAGGATTCTATAGGCGTTTTGTCCTAAACTATGCTACCATTGCTAGTCCTCTCACTGATTTACTCAAATCAAACTAAATGGACAGACACAGCAAACTCAGCCTTCAATACTTTAAAAGAGGCAATGGAACAGCTACCTTTACTCGCCTTACCCAATTTTTCCTTGCCTTTTGAATTGACCACTGATGCTTGTAATACTGCTGTTGGAGCTGTTTTATCGCAAAATAGAAGACCAATTGCCTTCTTCAGCAAGAAACTGAGCCCTCGCCTTAGTGCTGCCTCCACTTACGTGCGAGAATTGTATGCCCTCACAGAAGCAATAAAAAAATGGCGTCAATACCTATTGGGATCCACTTTCAAAATTTTCACAGATCATAAAAGCCTCAAATGCCTTGTTTCACAAACCATTCACACCCCAGAACAACAAAAATGGCTAACTAAGCTAGTTTGCTATGATTATGAAATTCATTACAAACCTAGGAAAGAAAACGTGGTTGCAGATGCATTGTCCAGAACTATTGAGTCACAAACTGAAGGGATTTGTGCTTCAATTTCTTCCCCTATCTCTCCAATTATTTCCCAGTTGCAAATGTTTTTTTCTACTAACCCTGCAGGTACCAAGCTAATTAGCAAGTTTCAGGAAGATCAACAGACGCAGAAGAATTTCACATACAAATCAAACTTACTTTACTTCAAGGATAGACTTTTCGTTCCTCCAGAGTCAGGACTCACTTCTACACTAATGACTGAGTTCCATTTTACACCTTTGGGAGGCCATTCAAGTATCCGTGCCACTCTATCTCGATTAGCAGCTTCCTTCTACTGGCCTGGAATGCACAAGGATGTTAAGCAGTTTGTGAATCAGTGTACAACTTGTCAACAAAACAAATACAGCACTCACTCACCTTATGGTCTTCTCCATCCATTGCCACTACCCAACCAGGTGTGGGAAGACATCTCCATGGATTTCATCACTCACTTACCCAAATCCAACAACAGATCTACAATTTGGGTGGTGGTGGATCGCTTAACCAAGTTTGCCCACTTTATAGCACTTCGATCAAGCTACACTGCAGCCTCCATTGCACCAATCTTCATATCAGAAATCTATAGGCTCCATGGCGCTCCCAAAACCATAGTTAGTGATAGGGATCGGGTCTTCATAAGTCAATTTTGGAGTTCTCTCTTCAAACACTTAGGCACCACGTTTGCTTTCAGCAGCTCCTACCACCCACAAACTGACGGCCAAACAGAAGTCTTCAACCGATGCCTTGAATCATACTGTTTACTGTGGTTTTTGGTAAACACCGCTAGTTTGAAATTTCTTCTGCTTGTAGGATCAACTAGTAAATCCTAAGACCATTTGTGTTAAAGTTTTTCCAGAAATTATGAATGTTTTTACGGTTTTAAAGAAAAGAAGGGAGATAACTGGCAGTTTCGCGTGAAACTGTCGAAGTTACTTCAGACAGAGATGAAGAGAACAATTAAAAATGCAGAAAATTGCTTAAAGAAACAAAGTAAAATGCATTAATTGAAAAGAGAGTTGGTACACATGATCATACATTCTTCTCTGACTCGTTTTCTCTGTGATGTTGTAAGTTAGAGCGTGAGAATCTGTATATGAGTTTGTGACCCTTTTTTCCTATGAAAAACTACTATTTATACAAATAGAAAATAACTGTACAAAGTTTAAAAAATGTAACTGCTACGTGCTTTCGACAACGGTTGCTTGATTCTACTTCGTTATCAGCCTTCAATTTCTTCTTGTCGAAATCTCTGCCTTCAGCCTCTTCGACTTTGCCAAATCTAAGGTCGAAATCTGCTTGATGCAACCTGATAACTTAATTCATTTCAGTGTCGAAATTGATACTTGTCTCTTGAAATACAAGGTCAAACTTTAAAAATAAGTCAAACCTCGTTGACTGCATTTAATTGAGCCTGTCGAAAATGCAGGCTAACAAATTGCCCCCCAAAAATGTCTTTTCGACTAAAATTTAAATGAAGGAAGAAAATGACGTTTTTGAGAATTCACTCAACAGCTTAATGTCAAGTCTGCTAACGTCACCACCATCATCTTTCAGAATTGAAAAGACGCTTTTTGAAATGAACAGTTTTTTGCGCCAACTATTCAGAGATAGTGGGCCACGTTTGCTTTGGAACTCCCCACAATATCCACTTCTCTATAACTGTCAGGCCATTATTGCTAGTGGGTCACTCTCTAAGTTGCTAAAAACCCAAACGTTTATAGCCTTTATTATTTTTTATTTTTTTTATTTTTTATTTTAGCAACTATAAAAGGCATTGCTTCTCCGTCATTCAACTCTTTTACTCTCTTCATCTTCTAATATTGCAAACAAAACCCTCTGCAACTGAACTTCTCAAATCTCTTTCATCTTCTTTGCTAAGATAAAACCCAAAACCACCATAGAAACTCTGTCAAACTCCATTAAAGCTCCAAACCTCTTCTCTGGTTTTTTACGAGAACCTCTAAAACTGTTCAAACTCCATTTCAATCGCTGAAAATGGCTTCTGCTTCAAGTTCTCGTGTTTTTGGAAAACAACAATTCATTGCTGAACCTGATCTTGACGATACACGCGCTCAGATTTGGAAATCTCAGGTACTCATTCCTTCTCCTGAACCTCATAAGTATGCTTTCCTTGGGCCTCTTCCTGAATCTCTTGAAGACACACCAAAAATCCAGGAAAATTTCCCTAGTTATCACCGTGTTAGCCTGCATTTTCGACAGGCTCAATTAAATGCAGTCAACGAGGTTTAGTTTGACCTTGTATTTCAAGAGACAAGAAGTAATTTTGACGTTCAAAATCGGTTAAGTTATCAGGTTATATCAAGCTGATTTCGACGCTGGATTTGGTGAAGTCGAAGAAGTTGCAAGCAAAGATTTCGACAATAGGAAGTTCGAAGGCTGATGTCGAAGTGGAATCAAGCAACCGTGGTCGAAAAGACATAACAGTTACTGTTTTTTAAATTCTCTGTACAGTTAGTTAGTTATAGTGTTTCCCTCCTTGTATAAATAGTAGTTTTTCATAGGAAAAACGGGTCACAACCTCATTACAGAATTCTCACGCTCTAACTTCCAACACATTACAGAGAAAACGAGTCAGAGAAGAATGTATGATCTGTGTACCAACTCTCTTTTCAATTAATGCATTTTAATTTGCTTTCTTTATTGCTTTTCTGCAATTTTTTTCTTTGTTTTCATTTCGTCCCTATTTGAAGAAATTCGACGGTTTCGGGCGAAACTGGCAGTTATCTTCATTCTTTTCTTTGAAACCGCAAGAACACGCATAATTCTGGAAAAAACTTTAACACAAATGGTCTTAGGATTTACTAGTTGATCCTGCAAGCAAAAGAAATTTCAAACTAGCGGTGTTTACCAAAAACCACGGTAAACACACCGCTATAGCCCTAGAATTTTCCAGCAAGGGTCTTACGAAATGGGGTTTATGAGTGCCCCTGCCAGGGTTTTCAGGTCTGCGCCTCATGTAGGAAATGACATTTATGTCAAATGGCTCAACAAAGTTGAAACGAAGAAAGGCGAATTTTGGAAAACCCAAGGGATCTTCGACGTAATCCAATTGTCGAGGTATGGCCCCAAGTACCAAAGTCCTATGCTCATTTCAGCACTCCATTTTTGGGAACTCACCACCAATAGCCTTCATCTGAAGTGTGGCATGCTCACTCCTACCTTGCTGGATGTGGCTGCCATCACTGGGCTTAGACCCACGGGAGAAATCTTCAACCCTAACAACACCACCAACACTTATGACTTCAACTTCAAACGTGCCACATTTTCTGGGTACATCGAAGACCAACACATCACTGACACTGAAGAGGTCTCCGACACAGAACACATAGCTTTCCTCACCTTGTGGCTGTCTCTCTACATTTTTTGCTCTTCGTCACTTCAGGTAGCCAAAATGTATGTGAATTAGGCCATTCAAATTCACGAAGGTCAAAACCTCTGTCTCAGCAAACTCATTCTAGCCTCTCTCTATGAGGCCTTAGGAAATGGATCCCTCGACTTGAAACAAATTGAACCTCAAGGTAAACTACTGATTTCAAGCCCTATTTGGCTATTTCAATCGTGGCTCCTTGCCACTTTCGAGTCAAGATTACAACTGTTCTGCCCAAATGACCATGTTGAGATGGTCGAACAAAGGAGTATCGAAGGTTTAAGACTTGCCGTTTTAAAACCCAGGGAAATAGGTCAGTCTATAGAAGATCTATTTTCTGATGCTTTCACCATGTTCCAAAACTGTGATACCTTCACGCCTTCGATGGCACCATTTATTACAAGGACTCGTGGACCAAGTTGGTTCACCAAAGAATTTCCTGCAACATCTGTCGAACATGTAGAAGAGGTCAACGAAATCTGGCAAGCTTATTTAACCCCAAATCTCCTATCAATCAGAATTTCACACAACAAGAGAAAAGCTCAATTTGGCATGGCTGGATACCAACCAAATTTGGTGGCCAGGCAATTCGGAATGTGCCAACTTCGACCTGCTCCCTTTTTCAAATCAAAAAAAGCTTTGAAATTTCCAGACAATGAAAAAGAGTTCTGGCAACGTTTCGACACTGCTGCCCAAAACACTCCCACTTTTAATCCCTTAAAATATGAGCCATCATTTGCTTGTACCAAGGAATTTCTTAAGTGGTGGACCAATTATTACACAACTAGGCTTGTTGTTGTCGAAGAGTCGACCTTGTTATCCAACCTAATCTCTGCTTTTCCTCCTTTGCAGAACAAGAAGGATAAAAGTCAAGGTACGCATATTCAAGAAATTCAGGCTTTTCAAAATTACTTCGAAACTGTATATGATCCAAACTGTCTTAGTCGAACAGTTTCTGGGGCTGCTGATGTTTTAAAGCAAAAAATCCTCAAAAAGATTCCGACAATGCATATTCCACCTTATATAACAAAGAAATATGATTATGCTTTAAAATATAAAATTAAGTTTCCACCTTTGCCAACCAGTAAAATGGCTTTGGCATTTCGACCACCAATTCCTGAATGGTTTGTGTGTGATTCGACTATGGCGTTACAAAATTATTTTATAACTAAAACAGCCGAGAAAGTGATTTCGACTAAGTATGACATACACACGTTTAGAGGTGATCTCCATTTAGACCTTCAACATGTTCGAATCACATCTCCCATCGCAACAGGTGAAGCATAGGACTCTTAGAAAAATTTCAATTTTTTTTCATGTGCAAATATACTTACATAATTTGTCTAATGTTTGTAGCTGTTCCCATTCCAACAACCACTGGTTCAACCAAGTCTCCAAAGAAAGGGACAAAAAGAAATTAGCACTGCTACGAAGCAAAGCAATTCTCAACAAACCAAGAAACAAGAAGTAAGTGTCTTTGCGAAATCTTTGCAACATTATGTTCCAACTTTAAATCTGACACCTGACTAATCTTTGTTTTGCAGAGTCGAAAGAGGGCAAGCAGAGGTCGAATCTCTTACCTCTTTACTTTTTCAATCATTTACCTTCCTTTTCCTTGTTCATACTAACATGAGTGTCGAATTTTCAGTCTGACAGCCCAATGAACAACCCCAAACAAACTGAGGTTCCCACAACTCAAGTTGAGAAAGAGAAGAAAAGAAAACATTCTCAAGAAGCTCTCAAAACTCCAATTCAAACAACTCCTATGGAACAACAAGGAGAAGACAAGGAAACACCCAAAGAAAAAGCTCAAGTGAATCTAGAAAAACCTACTAAGAAGAAAGCAAAAGCTCCTAAGAAACCTGAAAGTGCAGGTTCTCGTGTTGGAGAGACAACTTCGAAGGTAATTAACAAACTCTTTATTTTTCCCTTAATCGTTTTGATTCAATATGATAATAAACTCATCAATCTATTATAACAGGGAAATGAAGCTAGCAACATTGAGCTTCAGCAAAAACAACCAACACCAACTTCGACTCTCTCCCCTTCAGTTGAACCAATAGCTGAAAACGTGGTCGAGGAGCAACCAAATCAGACCAGTCCCATTAACATCATAGAAGAGGCTCTTCACCAACAAATGAATGATCTGACAACCAATGAGCCTTCATTAGACAAGAATGCACTTGAAAAAGAAGTTCCTGACCAGGGTCAAGAACAGAAAGATGACGAGATGAATGAAGCTGATCACACTGCTGGTGTCGAGTTTGAGAAAGATATTCTGATTCCAACTCCTAATCTTAGTGACAAAGAAGAAGAAGAAGAAAATCAAGACGAAGGAAACGAAGAAGACCAAATTGATGATGATGTTGTCGACTCTGAAAAGGAAGAATCTGAATATAACTCAGCACGTCGACGAATCACCAAAGGACCAAAACACCTCTAAAGCAGCACCTTCATCAAGCAACACTCTGAGCCGAGAGGCTTTGACAGAACTGAAAAGTAAGAATCCTCTTGAGGCTTTGAAATTCATGTTAAGTAGTAGGGCATCTTCGTTTAAGCAAAGCTCTTCGACCACTTCCATTGGCTAAATGTCTGATAGTTCGAAGGAAGACCTCCTTAAGGAATTTCGAGCTAGAGTTCTTGAAGCTGACTTATTTCAGGCCATCGAGCAAAATCACATAACAGCTTTTGAGATCAAAACGCTGTTGCGTAAACTCAACAATTCGACATCAAGCAAATCCCTCATCGGCTTCATTGTCGAATTCGAGCCTCTCTTAGAACAAATCACCAAGGACCTTCAAAAGAAAAAGGATAACGCTGCAAACAAAGAGCGCGAGGCTAAACTGCAACAAGAAGAGTGGGCTGCTGTCGAAGCTTCACAAGTCAAAATTTCTTCTTTGGAGCCCAAGCAGCAAATAATGCTCAAGAGATGGCTGATTGTGACAGACCTATTTCTAGATATCAAGAACAGATCAAGAACTTGCAATTGAAGCTCAAAGCAGAAGAAAAGAAGAAAACTTCACTTCGTAAGACAACTCCTGAATCTTTGGAACCGGTGATTAATGCAGAGGCAGCTTTGGCAATCGAGCACTTGGAAAGACACAGCCAACATGAAGCAAAGGTTCAAAGTTTGGTCGAAGACGAAGCCCTTACTGCTACAAGACTAGAGCATTCAAAATCTGTTTTAGAAAGGCTCAAAGCCAACCTTCAACTTTAAATTGTAATTTTCTTTATTTCCAATTTTGTAACTTCGACAATGTTCTGGCAATTACCAACTTCTAAATGCCATGTTTAAATCTTCTTTATAATTTTAGTCCTGCGTTATTTTGACTTCTTGCAATATTGGCCTATACTTTTTTAAATACTTGCCATTTATTTGCAAAATTCGACCATCAGCGCCTAATTCTTCGACTTCATAAGCACCGTTAGTATATACTTGCAAAACTCGAAATGGTCCTTCCCAATTCGGTGACCATTTGCCTAAAACTCTATCTTTTTTGTCCATAGGTAGTATAACTTTCCAAACTAAGTCTCCTAAGGCAAAAGTTTTCGACTTAACTTTTTTATTATAGGCTTTAGCTACCCTTTCTTTTTGCCTTATCAAGACATTTAACGCATTTAGTCTTTCTTCGTCTAAATCAACCAACTCATCCAACATCATATTCCAATAATAATCTGATGGAATTTCGAATTGCCTTTGAATTCTGGCTGACTGTAAACAAATTTCGACTGGTAAGACTGCATCATGTCCAAATGTTAGTCTAAAAGGAGTAGTATTAATCGACTCTCTAGGAGAATTTCGACAAGCCCACAAAACTTGGTCAAGAGTCAAATGCCAATTCCTGGGTTTTTGCCCAATGTGTTTCTTAATCAAATTAATGATGATTTTATTAGCTGCTTCTACTTGACCATTGGCTTGAGCATAATATGGTGTCGAACTCAGTAACTTGAAACCAGTTTCAGAGGCAAAATCCACCATTTTTCAACCAATAAAAATTGTACCTTGGTCTGTAGTAATGATTTCTGGAATTCCAAACCTATACAAAATATGGTTTTGAATAAAATTGATTACTGCCTCTTGATTAACATTAATTAAAGGAATAGCTTCTACCCACTTAGTAAAATAATCTATCCCAACTAATATGTAACGATGGCCTTTCGACGAAGTTGGCTTAATCTCACCAATTAAATCTAAAGCCCAACCTCTAAATGGCCAAGGTTTCACTATTGAATGAAGTTCACTTGCAGGCACGTGTTGAACTCCTGCATGCCTTTGAGACTCTTGGCAACCTTTAGCGAACTCTATGCAATCTTTTAACATAGTTGGCCAGTACATTCCTTGTCAAAACAAAAGCCATTTTATTTTGTGGCCTGCTTGATGAGACCCACAAGTTCCACTATGAGTATTGGAAATTGCTAAATATGCCTCACTCTCACTAAGGCATTTAAGTAAAACTCCTTCAGGAGTCTTTTTGAACAACTCATTTCCAATAATCACGTAGCTTAAGGCTCTATACTTGGTTTTTCTATTGGTTATTCCTGTTGGATTTTCCAAGTATTCGACAATTGGTTTTCGCCAATCATCATTCGACATATTGTCAAATGGCAAAAACTTCAAAACTTTGAAAATTTTCAATAATTGGAGATAACGATACTTCCTCGGCCCCCCCAAGTTTTTGGCTTGGCAATTCACTTACAGGATAATCTCTTGAAATTAGTTTATTTTTATTTCTATTAATTCTTCTAGTTTTTCTTTAGAAACTCTGTATCCTGAAGCAATTTGTGCCAAATCATTTGCCTCTTGATTGTCAAGTCGAGGCACATGTTTAATTTGAACACTATCGAAACATTTTAACAATCTATTGGAAGTAACAAAATATATTATTAGGTTTTCTTTTATGCACTTATACTCCTTTGTTAATTGCTTCACAACTAGTTCTGAATCACCTTTAATTTCGACAAGTTTTGCCCCCAAGTCTAACAAGATCTCAAGTCCTGCTATCAAGGCTTCATATTCAGCCTCATTATTGGAGCAAGATCCTTCGATTTTAAACTTATACTTTGTTGGAATTTTTGTTGGTGAGATAATTAAAATTTCAATTCCAACACCGTTTTTGTGGCTTGAACCGTTGAAATATAACTTCCAAGGTTGAGTATCCACTAAGTTTACTGTGGTTTTGACCAATGAATGGTCGACAATAAAATCAGCCACTATTTGGCCTTTAATAGCCTTTAAAGGCTGATAAGTTAAGGAGTACTCAAAGAGCTAAAGCCCATTTACCTATTCTACTATGTAAAATTGGTTTCGCAGTATATGTTTAATAATATTATAATGCAAATAAACATACACCTCAACAGGCTTTATATATTGCTTCAGTTTTGTACAAGATAAATACAAGCATAAACACAATTTTTCTATAGGATGGTACCTAGTTTCTGCATCATTTAAAACCCTACTGAGGTAATATATGGCTCTTTCGACACCATTTTCATCCTCTTGTGCTAACATGCTACTTATAGATAATTCTGATGCTGCTACATACAATTTCATTACTTTATTCCTAATAGGAGGTAACAAAATAGGAGGCTTCATCAGGTATGCTTTAATCTCGTCGAAAGCTTTCTGGTGTTCTGAATCCCATCTGAACACATCTTCCTTCTTCAGTCGAAGTAACGGCGAAAATACTTGAGTCTTGCCACTTAGATTTGAAATAAATCTTCTAAGGAAATTAATCTTTCCTAATAATGACTGTAACTTTTTCTTTGTCGAAGGATCTTTCGTTTCCAAGATTGCTTTCGTCTTGTTTTGATTGATTTCAATGTCTTTTTTGTTTACAACGAAACCCAAAAAATCACCTGCACGCACTCAAAAGGCACATTTGAGTGGATTCATTTTCAATCCATATTTTCTCATTCTTTCGAATGATTGTCGAAGATAGTCTAAATGACCCTTTTCTGACGAAGACTTAATAACAATATCATCTATGTACACTTGCATAAATTTTTCAATAAAATCATGAAACATAGAATTCATTGCTCTCTGGTATGTAGCACCAGCATTTTTTAGGCCAAATGGCATTACTACCCATTCATAAACGCCTAAAGCCCCAGGGAAACGAAATGCTATTTTTGATGTGTCTTCTTCAGCAATATATATTTGGTTATAACCAGAATAACCATCAAGCATGCTTAAATATTCATAACCTGCTGCTGAATCAACTAGCATTTCTGCCACTGGCATGGCATATTCATCCTTAGGTGTAGCATTATTCAAATCTCTAAAATCTATGCAAACTCTAAGCATACCATTTTTCTTAATTACAGGAACTATATTAGCAAGCCATTCGACATACCTGGCAGTTCTGATGAACTTATTCTTTAGTAATCTTTCTATTTTTGCTTTGATCTTCAAAAGGATCTCTGGTGCAAATCTTCTTGGAGTCTGCTTCATTGGCTTCTTTCCTGGTCGAATTGGTAATTTTATCTCAACCACTTCTCCACTTAATCCTGGCATTTCACTGTAGTCCCAAGCAAAGCAATCCTTGTACTCCTTCAGCAATTCGACAATCTACACCTTCAATGCTTGATCAATCTTTGCACTAATATATGTTGGCCTTTTTATGGAGCCATCTCCCCAATCAATCTCTTCTAAAGGATTTTGTGCCTGAATCCTTTTGGTCGAACCCAATGGATCCTTTTCAAAACCTAGAGGCTCATCATCGTAGACGCAATCAAGCCTCTGGTTTTCGACAAAGTTGTCTTTATTTTCATTTTCAATGGCTTCAGCAACCATTTGTTGTTGTAACTCGGCTTCTAAAGCCGCTTTTTGTTTGTTTTCGGTCACATAGGCCGTAATTTTATCCCATGCACTGGGCTTATCCATAAATAATTATTTATGGTCCATCCCACCCTGTAGGCTTGACAAAGCCTTGTGGGTGGTTGTCTTCATCTATAACCTCTCTCTCCCAAATAAATCCATAATTGGGGTGGAGTGTAACTGAAGATCTAATATTGTCTTTATGTTCATATCCAATTTCAGAAGATGCACATGGCGCAATATTCGCCAGTTGTTTGTCGAAGGTTTTCTTGGTTATCGCATTTACCTCAGCTTTGAAATAACTCTGATCACCGTCAATATTTTTGATTACTGAGAGTGGAGGAAATATCCTTTCAGTAGCTAGCTTTCTAGCCATTTCAAGAGGCTTTAAAAGTACTTGCTTACATTTATCTTTGCTAGAATTCTTTACTTTGCCTGCAGCAGCAGAAGCTTTCTTCTGGCGTTGATACCTGCGCCATTGTGTTCTTGTCATGGGATTTTTCCCTTTGTAGTTATTATTATAGGCATATTTGTTAGATTCAAATGCCTTGTTCTGGCCAGTAGCACTAGTACTACCTTTGACCATTTTTGCCGATTTCTGCTGATTTCCAGCATTCTTTCCAGCATAATATACTGGGTAATAGCCAGTACTCTTTCCGCCAGAATGTACCCATTTCTCGACAGGAGACTTTGCTGGAGGTACATAGGTTTTGATTTGTTCTTTTTGAGGATTCTTTGTCGAAGTGACCTTATACTGAATACTTCTGTTGCTGTAGCTGAACTTTGGCCTCTTGTCAACCCATTTTCCTTTGCGCTTCAATTGAGGCTTAAAACCCTCAAGATTTTTAGCAGCCTCTTTGTCGAAGACAGAACTACATCTTGGACAAAGCATCACTTCAGTATTGTTAATTTTGCAGCGATTAAGGAAATCAATCAATTCTTCCTCTGCCATTGGGTAAACTGTCTTCATTTTTTCAGCATATTGGTCTTCAGTGACCATTTCGACATCCACTTTGTCAACAGCTTTCTCCACTTTAGCATCTTCAGCAACAACTCCTGTGATTTCAACCACGTTGATGTCAACTTCGACAAGCAATGCATCAGTTGTTGGTAGAGGATCAGCATCAATTTTCATTGGTGGCTTCGATTTGTCACCAAATTTTAGTCTTCCCTCATTGAGGGCTTTTTGAACCAAATCCCTGAAAATCACAACGAGTAGTGTTATGGCTTAAGAAATTGTGAAATTTACAAAAACCTCTTTTCTGTCGTTGTTCCAATGGTGGTACTTTCAGGCCCTTAGGCACCAAAATTTGACCATCAGCAACTAACAGATCAAATATTTCATCACACTTAGAAACATCATAAGTATAAGTTTTTGCAACAAACTTATCATTTTTAGGCTCAACAGGGTTTTTTCCATTTGAAGATTTTAACAATTTACAAGTATAAGGAGGTCCTGATTTTAATTCTGCTATATTAACCTCCTCTTCCATATCTTCATAATATATGTCAAATTCTTGGTCACTGTCATTAGTTTCGACATATGCAACCTTTTCTTTTTTATTTTGGAACCTGCCTGTTCTGGCTTTTTCAGCTTTAAGTCTTTCTATTTGTCGAACTCTATCAGCTAATTGTGCCATATCTCTTAAGTGCAATGTATCTAGCTTCTTTCTTATAGAATAATCTAGACCACCAGCAGCCATTTCGACTAACTCATGTTCAGGCACTTGAGTAAAACACCTTGCTTTGAGAAGCCTAAATCTATTGAGATAATCATCAATAGATTCTGCCCCCTTGCGTCGAACACTAGCTAGTTCCTTAAAACTAATCTTGCACTGGCCCATATAGAATTATTCGTGGAAGGCTTTTTTTAACTGACTCCAACTAAAAATAGAATTTGGAGGCAAAGTGGTGAACCATGTAAACGTATTCTTGGTTAGAGAATTTGGAAAATACTTCATTCTTAAATTCTCATTATGCGCTATATCACCAGCCTCAGTACGATAACGAGCCACGTGTTCGACAGTGGATTCGCTAGTTTCTCCAGCAAATTTTGTGAACTTAGGGATTTTCCATCCCCTAGGTAGCTCTGTTGGCAAGGTGTATTCCGACAAAGGTGATACAAAATTAGGCCTGTGCAAGCCTGAGTTAAGGCCATTCTGGGCTAGAATGTTTCCGACCATGTTAGCCAAATTATTTTGCGCCCCAAAATTGTTTTGTTGCACTTGTCTGACCACTTCGTCTGCATTTTGGTTTCTAGTTACTAACACAACATCAGGGATTGCCTCTATCCTCATAGGCTCTTCGACAACATGTTGTTAGGTCTTTCTAAAGGGATTTCGACAGGCCTAACATTTTGAATTTGGGGAATTTGCTGGTTATGCACTGGTGGAGTGCCAAAGAAATCAGCAATTCTTCCCATCTGTGTCGCCAACATCTGGTAACTATTATTAGCGTTTCGTATTAAAGGATTAAACACAGTACCAATTTGTTGTGTTAACATATTAACCATATCATGGTTACTATCATCCATTTGTTGCCTTAATGCCAACAAAGATGTTGTAGTCAGATTTGGTTGGGCATTTGGACTATGAATGCCCTCTGATGAACTATGAGTAGGAGAATACCCTGTGATTGCATTATCTGCAAATGTAGACGAATTTGTCTGAAGGCCTGCCATCAATGATGTTGGCATCCCATATGGGAAAGCCCTACCACTCATACTAAATGGCATGTTTTCAATCAATGGATTTGCCATTAAAGGACTTGTTGGTTTTAATATTGGTGGCATAGAAGCCATAGTATTAACATTTGTTAATGTTGCAGTAGTCATCATTGACACAGGAGTAATTATGGGAGAAGTTATGGCAGTTACTCCCATTGTTGTCGAAGAAGGCATAGCAGCGATTATGCCTGCAACATTTGAAGCGTTAGCGTCACTAACTGACGCTTTTTCTTGCGTACTTTGTGCATTTGATGCAGAAGCATTACTTGTACTAGAGCGCGCCATCTCTGAAAGATGTTTTCCGCTCCTTAAACGCATGCACAGATAAGCACAATTTTTTAAGATTTCAACGAAAAACTTTAAAATTTAGCACAAATGTCCCACCGGGCGTGCCAATTTGTTTACCGTGGTTTTTGGTAAACACCGCTAGTTTGAAATTTCTTCTGCTTGCAGGATCAACTAGTAAATCCTAAGACCATTTGTGTTAAAGTTTTTCCAGAAATTATGAATGTTTTTACGGTTTTAAAGAAAAAAAGGGAGATAACTGGCAGTTTCGCGTGAAACTGTCGAAGTTACTTCAGACAGAGATGAAGAGAACAAATAAAAATGCAGAAAATTGCTTAAAGAAACAAAGTAAAATGCATTAATTGAAAATAGAATTGGTACACATGATCATACATTCTTCTCTGACTCGTTTTCTCTGTGATGTTGGAAGTTAGAGCGTGAGAATCTGTATATGAGTTTGTGACCCTTTTTTCCTATGAAAAACTACTATTTATACAAATAGAAAATAACTGTACAAAGTTTAAAAAATGTAACTGCTACGTGCTTTCGACAACGGTTGCTTGATTCTACTTCGTTATCAGCCTTCAACTTCTTCTTGTCGAAATCTCTGCCTTCAGCCTCTTCGACTTTGCCAAATCTAAGGTCGAAATCAGCTTGATGTAACCTGATAACTTAATTCTTTTCAGTGTCGAAATTGATACTTGTCTCTTGAAATACAAGGTCAAACTTTAAAAATAAGTCAAACCTCGTTGACTGCATTTAATTGAGCCTATCGAAAATGCAGGCTAACACATACCTTCGTTGTTTCACCAGTGACGAGCCCAAACTTTGAATGTGTTTTCTTCCCTTAGTAGAATTCTGGTACAATACTTCATTCCACTCCTCCATTGGCATGTCTCCATTCCAAGCTCTATAACCACCTGTTCTGTACCCCTACAATGGAGGCGAGTCAAAGATTTACTCATTAGATCAGCTACTCATCTCAAAAACCCAGATTTTACAAACCCTAAAAGAAAATCTTACCAAAGCTCGAAATAGAATGCTCCAACAGGCCAATCGTCACCACCAAGATAAGCACCTTGAGGTCGGTCAATGGGTGTTTCTCAAGCTCCAGCCGTATCGGCAACACTCTGTTCACAGTCGTGTTTCCTAGAAACTTGCCAAGCGTTACAATGGTCCTTTACGCATCCTCAAACGTATTGGTCAAGTTGCTTATGAGCTGGATCTACCTTCTACAGCTAAGATCCACCCTGTTTTCCACGTTTCCTTGCTCAAGCTCTGCCACGGCGAACCAACAACTCAAGTCACACCACTGCCAGATTCAAGCCTCTTTCCGCCTTCAACACCAACCCCAGCTGCGGTGCTCAAGCGACGCTTCAAAAACCACCATGAAGAGCTGTTGATTGAGTGGGAGGGACACCCTAGCTCCGAAGCGACATTGGAGACAAGAGCTGTCTTTGAAGTACAACATCACGAGTTTAATCTTGAGGACAAGATTTTTGTCAACCCGGAGTGTAATGATACGAATACAATTGAAAATGGGTCAGCACAAGAAGGAAATGGGCCAGATCAGAAAGAGAGTGGTGCAGGAAGTAAAATGAAGAGGAAAATTACCAAACCCAAACGCTATCTCTAGAATCTTTTATTACCGTTGCTAGTTTCATTTTGAGTAAAATAAAATGTTTAAGTTTTGAATTATTTAGCTATTGGACAGCTCATATTAGCTGGCCCTAGGAAGATTCTAGTACCTTATGTACTATGAAGCACTATTTATAGCACTGTTTCTGTCAAAGAATACAAGGAATAATTTGTCCTAAATTCTTTCTCATCATCTAGACTTTTCCCAATCATTGGGGAATTTAATTTCTAGCTCTTATCCTATCATACTGATTAAATGGAAACATTAGGAGTTTTTTCCCCTTAATGTTATTATTATTATTATTATTCCTAAATTAATTAACGTTACGATGAATATATAGAAAGAGAGATTATGTGATGGAGGGTTCTAATGATACCACAACAGAACTAGAGTTTATGCTAAAATTAAGAATGAAAAAGTTAAATGAAATAAAATAATTGGTAGTATTTTTCTTCATAATATTTAGTAAGAAACATACAAGTGTCCTCAGCTAATGTTTTTAGAATAAATAGAAATACTAGAAAGAAAGACAGTTCACTTATTTTTGGACACTAAAATAAAGTGTTTAGCCAAGAGGCTTTTGGGTGACTAAGGGGGTGTATTCGTTTAGGATTTCAAAAGACTTTTTTAGCTGAAAAAAGTCCCACAGTTTTTAAAATACTTTGCAAGACTTTGTGGATTTTGAAGGACTATCAAGACTTTGCAGGTGGATTGTTTTATTATTGCAATTATTGGAATAATCCCTCACAAAATCCATCTACTAAAATAATCCATTAAAATCCTTATGTTTTTGAATACCGGTGGATTGTTTTTAAGTGATAAAAAGTCTTAAATGAATACTAGTAGATTTTGATGGACTCTTAAAAAAATCCTGAAAATCCTGATCGAATACCAGTGAATTGTTTTTAAGTGATAGAAAATCTTGATTGAATACCAACAGATTTTTTATCTAAAAAAAGTCTTTTAAAATCCATCAAAATCCTTATCCAATACACCCCCTTAAGTTGAGACATTTAGATCACTAATTAAACTGTGGGCGGATGATAGTAGGAACATATGCCGCAACTGTGGTGTGTTTGCAAATTACTGGAAAACCGACATCACGGCACCACAACGACTGCAACATAATAGATGCAACGGTCGCATTAGGCCGCATCAAGTTGCAACCGACCGCATCAGTCCCCAGTACACTTTATTGTACTCACTCAAATTATTTTTTTGTCTTCTTTCTCAAAATTGTGGATTTAGAGAGAACTTTAAAGGGTTAGAAATATTTTCAAGTGATAATGGTTGTTAATGTTGGAAATATGAGATTTTAGAGGTAAAATGGGAGATGTTTGATTTTAAAGATAACTCAAACAATAATATTTTGTACGAATTTAAAATTAATTCACACCACAATGGACGCAATATATGTCGCAATACACGCAATTGCAACAACCACAACTGCAATTTAAAATCATTGTTATTATATCAAACTCTATTGCACAATTTCTTGATTGAAAAAACTGAACGAAATTTGTTGAGGGTACACTACAAACAGGCATTTAGTGTCGGCCACGATACCTACACTATTAGCGCCCAATTAGTGTCCGCGAAGCTTAAGCTAGGTCACTATTTTTGTTTGGTAAACTGAATATTAGAGTCGGCCTGACCGACACTACACGTGGACGCTAATTATTAGAGTCGGCCTGACCGACGCCAAAATTCCTCTAATTTTTTTGAGTAAAACCCTAAAATACCCCTTTTTGTTTCCCACAAACAAACGCTTGGCTTTCTATTCATTTCCCCTAAACGATTTCCGAATCACTCTCAGAAAACCCTAAAATGGCTTTCTCTCAAAAACTCTCTTCTTTCCACCGAAAACGCTAAACTCTCTCTCAAAAATTTAATTTGTTTAACCTCATAAGTTAGTTGATCTAGAAATTTATAAATAAACCTAAATTTGTGAAGAACTAATTCAGTTGATTTTGTTTTTGCTTTTTAAAATTTAACTAATTCTTAAACTATAATACAGAGTAGTACAAGGGTACTTCAACTCGATACAATAGTGTTACAGTTACTTAGGCAACCCTTTGAATACAGACTAATGTGGGTTGCTATACCATCTAGAAAATTTGTAACCTGAATGCCTACTCTCTTTGCCAGTGAACCAACCCTTGGGCAAGACCATTAAATAACTATTTATTTAACAAAAAGTGAAATCTTTTACCATTTCCAATTTGTCAAGAAATATTAATGCGTATGTATTGTTGATAGCAATGGCCTTTAATCAGTCAAAATCGAAGATCAGGTATAATAAGAAATAGGAGAATTACCACAAATGACCCGAACACTCAAAATAACTTCTCTAGCACAACTGCCTTATTGACGACTTTGGTGGATATAAGTCCTAAACCCCTTCTTTCTGAATTTAAAACCCCTTTGGTAAATTTAATTTTCTTAGCAATTAGTACTTTTTAATAAAGGCACTTGTTTTGTTACATATTAGTGTATCATATATATATATATATATATATATATATATATATATATATATGATAGGGGATATTTCCATTTGGGTCCTGATTGCGCAGTTTATCTCTAACCTTATCACCTAAAGATTTAGGGAGGCCTGCAAGGAATTTCTCCTTCCAGAAGGCTTGTTGGCTATCTTCTCTGGTGTAGACTCTTGTAAGGAATGTGTCCTTATACCATCTAAAATCACCGAGGGTTTTGCACCTAAGATTAGACAACAACTCTGCAGATCTATCCTTAATCAAGGAAGGATCTCCTATAAAGTGTTGGGCAATGGTGAAGATCAAGGTGTTAACTGCATCAGGAATTTGAATCCCATTTTCAAGGATGGGTTCTCCGTTGGGTTCCTTTTTAATAGCAGTAAGGATAGATTGCTTATCCTCATCATTGAGGTAATTATCCCACCAACCTTTAAGCTGACCACAGAATCCTGCAATGAGGATTTCTACGATCATGTCTTCTGAGCAGTTGTTGGAAGTTTCATAAGCAGTGGCAACCATAGTCATATTTTGGAGGATTTTGGTTATGCCATACTCATTTTCTCCATCAATGTTCCATTCATAAACATTGTTGGCACTGAAACTTTTGAAATTGGTTTCCTTTTCTTCTAAGAGAAGGTCAGGAGCAGTGGCCCTAGGGTAGTAAAGCTTGGTTTCTCTACGCCATTTGTTCTTAGGATTGTAAATGATAGGATTGACTTTATTCTTAGGAGAGGCATCTTCTGAATGATCAGAAGAGGTCTCATTTATCATATTGATGCTTTTCTTAGGGGTATGAGGAGAAGGCGTATCAGGGATAGTTGTTTTGAGGAGAGTTAGATGTTCATTGATTTTCTCCAGGATTTCATCTCTGGTTTCATCAACTTCTCTTTTGATATGACCTTCTTGCTTGAAGGCCTTTTTAAAGGTTTTGGATACCCTATAGGGATTTTAAAGGGGTTTCTCAATTTTAGCAGAAGGATAAGATGACTCAGTTTTAGGGGAGGCATCATTGTTTCTATTTGATTTGGAGTCTCCTAGTGCTTGGAGGTATTTGTTTGTATAGTTAGATTGTTCCATGAGATCTTTGATATCTCTGGCTGTTATGGGTTCATTATCAGGTCTAGCTTTAAAGGGGGCAGCCAGGACAGGGGCAGATTGGTTTTGAATATTAATGGTAAAAGGGCCTTTAGGAGGTAATTCTGATTGGACCTTTTGACCATCTTTTAGATGCCATATAGTGATGACATCCACGATTTTTCTTCCAATAATGTCATCCTGGAAGGGATAATTGATATTCTTCTTGATGGTATTCGCATGAAACCAATCAAAAAAAGGAATATTGTATTTGACCTTTTCAAGAAATTTATAGAATTTTTCCTGAATGGATTTTCTATTTTTCCCTTGATATTGTTTGAAGAACCATTCTCTGTGAAGAGACCATTCTTCAGAATAAAATTCCTTTTTGAGGGAAATTTTGTCTATGACAAAAGAAGTTTGATTTTTGATAAGATCTTTGCAAAGTTCTTGATTGGTAAGACCTTTACTAAGATCTTGATTGTTATTTTTGGAAAATTGATTTTCTGCTAAAGGCATAGCAATAAAAGACATGACTGAGAGAGTGAGGAAAGCAGTATAAAAAGTGGTTTTACAGAAAATTTTGTATAATTCCTCACCCATAAGCATCATTGCCTTCACTTGGTTTCATTAGAAATATAAATATTAAAATATGAACTAGTAACTACTTTCTAGATTATGCTGGGGATTTAAACATGTTTTGTTTAAAGATCATAACAAGGCCAAGTGCAGGATATTAAAACTTGGATAAAAGAATTATTATCTAATTTATACTTCAGAGTGAAATCCTTTTACTCAGAAAACAATAAGTAAAGTAAATATCGAAATATATCTAATTTGGACCATTAAATTATATTTTGAGCTTGATTCTGACAGACAAGTGATCAATAAACAAACTGTTTTCTGTTTTACTTTCTTTAAACACCAAGATAGTTTCAAGAATACAACATCTCTCTTGGCGGCAAGGTAGCTGCTCTATCACTCGCGAGTCTTATGCATTCGTTATGCCGTTCGTCGCTTAGCGAGATTTCCAAGTATTCCTTCGAAAATCCTATAATGTTGAAAGAGTAAGTAAAACATGGTTTTGAAAAAGTTGAAGTTGTTCTTGATCAAAAGCACAGAATATGTTTACAAAATATAACTCAGAAAAGTTCAATTTAAACATATGACAACACACTTTGACAAATTGTTTTAAGATCAAAAGTAAATTTTTGTAAAATATAAACATAGACGAATAATTTTCTTATTCAATCACCTTTTATGTTCGTATGTTATAAAATAGTAAGCTGATTGACTATGGGATTTCTCAGATATCTGGTACTGCTCACAACAGACATTGGCCACGTTTGTGAGGCTCCCAGAAATTTCCTTGAAAATACACCAGTGAACTGGCCTGAACAATGCTAGCCATAGTCAAAGAGTATACTAATAGTGTAACATTTAGAAAAATTTTAATTTTGAATTAATATCCTTAACAGGCACTTATATGATCTGGTACAAAATATAATTAACTGCAAAGCATAACCCAGATAAGTAACCAACAGTTCAAAGTTAATATCTACATTCCTACTTCCACCATCTGGCTCTGATACCAAGAGGGGTTCGGAACTAGGAGGGGGGGGATTAAATTAAAGAGACAGAGGGGAAGTAGGTAGCATACGGAATGCAACAAATAAATTAAAGGTAATACAGATAAAACTCACGAGATAGATTAGGAGGTAAAACCTTCCATGTACTATCTATGAGTTACTTTGATTGATTGAGATAGTAAGAACTATCTATGAGTTACAAGATTGAAGATTGAAGAAGAGAAGAAGAAGATTACAAGTGCTCTGGCTTCTCACTAGAACTAGAGAGAGAAGTAGAGATGATAATGTTTCTGAATTGTGTGCCTCTAACACACACTACAAAAAAATCAGGGATTAGCGAGGGAAATTTCCCTCGCAAACTGACCAAAATCCCTCGCTAATGGTCATTTGCGAGGGAATTAGCGAGGGACCGGTTCCCTCGCTAATACCTTCCTCGCTAATGAAATTAGCGAGGGAATTTGAATCCCTCGCTAATTAGCGAGGGACATTTCCCTCGCTAATTCCCTCGCTAATGTTGCCTCAAAATTTGTGCAAATTTTCAAATTCTGACTGACACGTGTCTTAATTTAAATGGTTTGTTTTTTATATTTATTATTATATTATTTTTAAAATCAGTTTTTTATTATATTATATTATTAATTTTGTGGTTGTTGTTGTGGTGGTGGTGGTGGTGGTGGTGGTGGTGTTGGTGGTGAAAGGTGGAGAGAAAGAGGAAAGAAATTCGTAGGTGGTGGTGGTGGTGGTGGTGGTCTCGTGGGTGGTGGTGGTGTGGTGGTGGTCTCGTGGGTGGTGGTGGTGTGGTGGTGGTGGAAAAAGGTGGAGAGAAGAAGAGTGAAAGTGGAAATTGTGTAAGAGAGAGAGAGAGAGAGAGAGAGAGAGAGAAGAGAGGAAGAGGAAAGAAGGTGGTGGTGGTGGTGGTTGTTGTGTGGTGGTGGTTGTTGTGTGGTGGTTGTGTGGTGGTGGTTGTTGTTGTGTGGTGGTGGGTTAGGGTTTATAGGTGAGAGAGATAGAGTAGAGGAAGAGGAAGGGAAGGGTGAAGAGGAGAGAAGAAGAGTGAGGGTGGTTGGTTGGTTGTGTGGTGGTGATGGTGGTGGTGGTGGAGAGTAGAGGAAGGGAAAAGGAAGGGTGAAGAGAAGAGAAGAAGAGTGAGAAAGAAGAGTGAGTGAGTGAGTGAGTGAGTGACAGATTTAAGTAAAAAAAATTAAAAAAATTAGCGAGGGAACTCAAATTCCGTCGCTAAAACCACTTTAATTAGCGAGGGATTTTAATTCCCTCGCTAATTCCGTCGCTAATTTCCTTGATTCGCGTGAATTTGACTGAATTTTCCCTCCAAACAATTAGCGACGGAAATTTTTCAAATTCCCTCGCTAAATCCCTCGCTAACGGTCAAATTTTCAAATTCCCTCGCTAATTCCCTCGCTAATGTCAGTTTTAGCGAGGGAATCACATTCCCTCGCTAATTCCCTCGCTAAAGTCAGTTTTAGCGAGGGAATGTTATTCCCTCGCTAATGTCCCTCGCAAATAAGCGTTTTTTTGTAGTGACAAGCCTATGGCACGATTAAATAGATTGGAAAAATGAATAGTAACCGGTTACTAAACCGGTACTGTGCACTAAATGACCTGCACTGTACAGAATCCAAGGGTAAGTGACTTGAACTATGCAGCAGCACTGATAAGTACACAAGACTTGAGCAATAAAGGAGCCTTGGATTCCAAATTGCCAAAAGATGGTGGGAGACAAGGGGTCCCCAAGGATTGACCACAAAGATTTGTTTAAAAGCAAGAATCTTTGACTATGATGAGAACTTGACAAAATAGTGGAAAACGCCCACTAAGTCTTGCTATGATGAAATTTGTCGTGTTCCTGCAAACTGAGAAACAACAGAGCTTGATAAAAGGTTAGATTATAAAAATTTGGACAGTTTTTCATGCCTGATGCAGACACTACGATCACCATGTTCAGGGTGGTGTAAGATCAGTTTTTCATACCAATAACGGTACTACTATCACCATGATCCAGGGTGGTGTAAGATCAGTTTTTCATACCAATAACGGTACTACTATCACCATGATCCAGGGTGTTATTGGAACAGTTTTTCATGTCTAATGTAGACACTACAATTACCATGTTCTAGGGTAAGGATAAAATTTGAAAATAAATTTGAAGCTTTCATGAGGATCAATGAAGACCAACAAGAAAGGAATTTTAAAATAAGTTTATGATTAAAATTCCCAAGGGGATCAGCAAAGATCATCAGAATAATAATCAAAGCCATCTTCCTCAGAGAAATCTTTTGGAGAGGAGGAAGAAGATGAGACAAGAATTTGTTTCATCTTATTGTCCCCTTTTGAGGATGAAGGGACATCCTTAGCTCCAGATTGGTCTTGAAGAAGTTTCATGACATTCTGAAGTTTTTCCAGAATATCATCTTCAGAGGTAGAAGCTGCAAGAGCTGCAGAAATTCTAGCCTTTTGATTTAAAAATTTACAAGTTTCTGGGTCAGCAACTTGCAAAGCCTTTAGGTTGGTTTTAAACCAATTGGTCACACCCGTAGGAGATGCAGCAGAGGCATCAAAACGAGGCCACCATTTGACAAACCCTTGTTTGTATAAAGACAATAAAGTCTTTGGATGATGAAAATACCCAGTTTTATATTGCCATGAAAATATCCATGATAATGAAAAAGTGGCATAAAAATTTAAAGTGATTGGATAATTAGTGAGATCTTTGTTAAATCTTTTTGAAAATACTTGAAATCCTTCTTGGACTTCAGTGGGAAAGATTTCTGGGCAAGGGCCAAAGAAATCCCACCATTGAAGGAACCAATTAGGGAAAGAATACTTGGTTTTCTTTTTGAAATAGATCAACCAAGAATGGTTAAGACTCTTGTTTTGTAAACCTAGGATAATATAATCCCAAGCTTTGATATAATCCCAATAATTATAACCCATAGGGTCAAAGAGCTGGGAAAATTTCTTTGTGCTGTTTGGATTTGGCCCAAATGCAGAGGGTGTCAGAATATTTAGAATTTGAAGGGTTGAATGGGTGATGACAGCATCATCCTTAGGATCCCTATAATGTTTGAGGGATATTGACTCAGTATCTATGAGAATAAACTCATAAAATTTCTGGGTTTTATTTGGAGTAAAAGGTAAGAAATGGGATTGAGGTGGAAAGATTTTTGGAGGGATCTTGTTGGGATTTTCATTCCAGAATTCTGATTCAATATGAGCCACAAAGAAAAAGCTTTCTTTTGGGACATACTGGGTTTGAGCAGGGGTAATTGGGTTGGTATTAATAACCAATTTTGACTGATTTTGGGCAGAGGTAACCTGAGATTTTGGTTTAATCTGCAATTGTTGGGATTTTTGGGTTTGAATAGCTAGATCCAAGGCAGGGAGATCATGGTCACTATCTTCAGCTATACTAGCCCAAGTTCTAGAGGGAAGATTGGTTAACCCTTGTTCCTGAAAAGTCAGGAGGGTTTGGATTGGAAAGGCATAGTCAGATTTTGCCTGCTTAATTTGGTTTTGGGTATTCTGAGAGGGATGCCCAGATTGGTTTCCAGATAGATTTAGGGTGGAAGGCCCTGTAGAGGTCATGGGGTTTTTACCTTTTCCTCTTCCTCTTCCTCTTCCTCTTGAGGAGGAAGCCCTGGTGGTCATCTTGATCGAAGCCCTGAAAATAATCAAAGATGATCCAGTTAGTAATATTTTGGTTATAATATTTATAGTATTGTAAAAAACATAATCAATATGATTATTACAATAAAATAAATTGTCTAAAATTCCCATCATTTGGTTTTTAGACATAAAAAGATTAATTATTAGAAATTTTTCATGAAAATTTCTGGCAAGATTATAAGAGTTAAGAATATCTTGTGAGACAGCGTAATTAACCATATCACAAGTAACATCTATCTTTTCCTTCTGGGTCTTAGCTCTGATGCTTATACCAGAATTAAGATTGATTTTGGAGCAAATTTCTTGAACCTTATTAAAAGATTTACCCGGATGATTAAACATAAAGGGTTGCCCCAGATAATAAATATTAATACCAAAATTATGAACATGAAAAGAAAAAAGCAGAGCTGGGGATTCCCAGATAACTCTTCTTTCAAAGTTGATAGTAATGGGATGAGATGGAGATATTGAATCTGCAAATGGCAGAAGCTAGGTCAATAAACCCAGATTCAGGTTTATCAAAATAATAATCTAACCAATTGTAGATTTTGGATTTAATCTTAGGTTTGAGCTCAAGATTCTTAAGCTCAGATAAAATCCTCTTGTACTTGTGGGGTTTGTCATCTCTGCAGAAGAGCTTAATTCTCCTTTTGGCACTAGGATCAATATTAAAAGTACTGAGCCTTCTAATGATCCAGCAACTTTTGGTTCTGTGACCTATTTTACCACAAATGAAGCAGGTAACCTGCTTATTAGGTCTATTATGCTTCTTCTTAGCAGCTTGGTTGATGGGAGAAATCTCAGGTTTTCTTTTATTGCAAGTGCAACAAATTTCTATGATTTGAGATTTATCCTGAGTGTTGGGTTTCTTGTCCTTTTTCCTAATGTAGGGCTTTGGTATATAACCAGGTTTAGGTTGATTAGGACATTTTCTGGCAATGTGGCCAAAATTGTCACATTTGAAGCAGATAACCTTTCTATCATCAAAAGGTTTTCTGGTTATCGTGTTTATAGAGTTATTGCTTTTAGCTTTAAGAGCCATATCCTTAAGAAGGTTTAATTGCTCATTGATTCTAGCTAAGAGTTCTTTATTATTGGTTTGCTGAAGAACTGGTTTGGTAATAGGTTTTTCTACCTGGGCAGGGATACCTAAAACATTCTCAGTTTGTTCTAAGACATCATTGGGATGTTTAGAGGGGACAATAAGGACATCCTGTTTCCTATCAGATAAAATGGGTTGAAAAGGATAATTGATACCTTTCCTAAAGGCATAATCTTTAAACCATTTAAAGAAAGGGATATTATTTTTGGTTTTTCTGAGAAATTCATAGAATTTCTCTTGGATTGCTTTACGTTTGTGTCCCTGATACTGAGAAAAGAACCATTTCCTATGAGGAGACCATTCCTCAGAATATAATTCTTTTCTTAGGGATTCCTTATCCATGATGAATTTAGACTTCATCATAAGGATTATTAAGGGAGGAATAGGTTGGAGATTGAATAGACCTATGGTCTTCCTCCTCTTTCTGATAGGAGGTTTTTACAGGGGTTGTGGTTTCAAAGCCTTGTAGGTGGATAGTGGAACCATCATGGGAGGTTCCTATCTGAGGTTTGGAGGAGTCTCTAGTTACAGAGAAGGATCTTCTAGAAAAAGATCCTCTGGACATAGCCGTTCTGAAGTCTTCTTCAGATCTGAGGGACCTAGGGATAGTGAAGGAGTTACTTCTGTTAAAAACAAGATCAACTCTTCCAGATTGATGCTGAATAACATCCTGGAATTCTGGTGTTATCCTAGGTGCTGTAGGGGCAGCTCTATCTAGGGTCCAGGTTTCAGGAAGTGTAATATCACTCCATTGTATGGTTTTAGGTACCATAATATTGGCTTTAGATTGGTCAGTAAGAAACAAAGTTGTTTCTCCTGATTTGTGGCATTTAGTTTTAAGGAAATTGGACCTGATAGAGTTCATTACTTTGTAATGAATTCTATATATCAAAGTGATAGGGACAGATCTTTCCTTCATGTCATAGCCGTGACACTTGACATTAAGATAAAGAACATCAAGGATGTTCTTATCATCCAGACTGACAGTTAAATCTGGGAAGCAATTAAAAAAGATTGGTCCATGAATTAGGCTAGTTTCAACAGTTCCTAATAAAGAGTCATGAAACTGATTATGGCGAGCATCTCTTAAACAGAGCAAGACTGCAACGTTAAGAGATTCTCTGGTAAGAGGCTTCATGCCTACCTGAACACTTCCAATGTGTAGGTAGTTGAAGTTCTTAGCCTTATGATCTTTCATACTTTTTTCAGAAAGAAGATGAAATTCTTCATCATCTTTGCGGAGTATGATTTTTTGTTCTACTGTTCTGACAATAAAATCAGTTTTGGAAAAGAAAGATTTTTGATTTTGATAAAGATCTTTATGGGATATTTTTGGAATATCCCAATTATCAAGATCTTGATTGATATCTTCAAAACGTATTTCTTCTTTGAAGATTTTGTTTGATAAAGATTGACTAGAAGATGAGGATGAAGGTTTGCAAGAAAAACGAGAAGAAAAACTTTTAAACATCTTAATAAAATTTCACCCTCACCCGTAAGCATCGTCGCCTTCACTTGGTTTTATTAGAAATATAAATATTAAAATATGAACTAGTAACTACCTTCTAGATTATGCTGGGGATTTAAACATGTTTTGTTTAAAGATCATAACAAGGCCAAGTGCAGGATATTAAAACTTGGATAAAAGAATTATTATCTAATTTATACTTCAGAGTGAAATCCTTTTACTCAGAAAACAATAAGTAAAGTAAATATCGAAATATATCTAATTTGGACCATTAAATTATATTTTGAGCTTGATTCTGACAGACAAGTGATCAATAAACAAACTGTTTTCTGTTTTACTTTCTTTAAACACCAAGATAGTTTCAAGAATACAACATCTCTCTTGGCGGCAAGGTAGCTGCTCTATCACTCGCGAGTCTTATGCATTCGTTATGCCGTTCGTCGCTTAGCGAGATTTCCAAGTATTCCTTCGAAAATCCTATAATGTTGAAAGAGTAAGTAAAACATGGTTTTGAAAAAGTTGAAGCTGTTCTTGATCAAAAGCACAGAATACGTTTACAAAATATAACTCAGAAAAGTTCAATTTAAACATATGACAACACACTTTGACAAATTGTTTTAAGATTAAAAGTAAATTCTTGTAAAATATAAACATAGACGAATAATTTTCTTATTCAATCACCTTTTATGTTCGTATGTTATAAAATAGTAAGCTGATTGACTATGGGATTTCTCAGATATCTGGTACTGCTCACAACAGATATATATATATATATATATATATATATATATATATATATATATATATATATATATATATATATCATTATATTATTTAACTAATTTAAAGTAATTGTTGTTTTTTTTTCCTTCAATTTTCACAACATCTTCATAAGTATATCAAAAATGTTTTCTAAACTCAGCTTAGGGTGTGTCCAGCTAGAGTGGCCAATAGAAGAAGGTAAATCAAAAATGCTTTCGACACTCAGCTTAGGTGATATTCCAACTAGTATCGACTGGAGAGAGAAAGGAGCTGTCAACCCAGTCAAAAACCAAGGCACATGTGGTAATTAGCATATGATTCTCTCTTACTTCGCTTTTCTACCGGCTTAAATAAAATTAATTACTATTAATTAATTTTATAACATCATTATTATTAGTTAACTTTTAAATAGTGTGTGAAATTGTGTTTATAGATTCCTATTGGGCTTTGTCGCTACAACTGAAACAATTGGACAAACCCAGACAAAGAGATTATACACCCTTTCTGTTGCAGCGACAACATAAAAAGCCCGTAACAGTACTTTTCAACATAACAGGACATATATTTTGACCCTCCCATTCGAAATTACATTGTATTAGTTTGTTAAAGAGTTATTTGTCTTTTATTTTTGAAAAGCAATGTAAAAGAGCTATTTATTTAGGGGTAAAAAAGTGAATTATCTTTTGTGAAAATGATGGGCTGGTCCCCTCATCTCACGGTTATTTATGATAGCAATAATGCTCAGCATCTATTCCAATAATTGCAATAATAAAAACAGTAGCAGGTATGGATACTCACTTCATGATCTTCATTGCTTGATATAGGTTGCAAATTTTCTTGTGCTATTGCTTTCATATGTTCGAATAATATGAACTTAGGTAGAAGAATATTGCTATCATAAATAACCGTGAGATGAGGGGACCAGCCCATCATTTTCACAAAAGATAATGCACTTTTTTACCCCTAAACAAATAACTCTTTTACATTGCTTTTCAAAAATAAAAAACAAATAACTCTTTAACAAATTAATACAATGTAATTTCGAATGGGAGGGCCAAACTATATGGCCTGTTATGTTGAAAAGTACTGTTATGGGCTTTTTATGTTGTCGCTGCAACAGAAAGGGTGTATAATCTTTGTCCGCGTTTGTCCAATTGTTTCAGTTGCAGCGACAAAGCCCAATAGGAATCTATAAACACAATTTCACACACTATTTAAAAGTTAATTAATAATAATAATGTTATAAAATTAATTAATAGTACTTAATTTTATTTAAGCTGGTAGAAAAGCGAAGTAAGGAGAATCATATGCTAATTACCACATGTGCCTTGGTTTTTGACTGGGTTGACAGCTCCTTTCTCTCTCTGGTCGATACTAGTTGGAATATCACCTAAGGTGAGTGTCAAAAGCATTTTTGATATACCTTCTTCTATTGGCCACTCTAGCTGGACACACCTTAAACTGAGTCTAGAAAACATTCCTAATATACCTATGAAAATGTCGTGAAAATTGAAGAAAAAAACAATTACTTTAAATTAGTTAAATAATAGAATGATTAGCAATTAGTGTCTATATATATATATATATATATATATATATATATATATATATATATAGACACACACTAATTGCTAAGAAAACAAGTGCCTTGAAAAAGTACTAATTGTTAAGAAAATTAAATTTCAAGATTCAGAGCATTCACCTAAACCAAAAAATTAAGAAAACAACTATTGTTTTGGGTATACTAACAACTTTTGGTGTTTATTACAAAAAAAACTAAAAAAACATGTAAGCAAAGGCTTCTTACCACTTTTGTCAAAAAAAAAGTCTTCTTACCACGTTGGCCTTCATCACCATCCTTGCTAAGCAAATAACCCCCACTTGATTCTTAAGTTATGCCTGCAGTCATGAGAAATCCAATAAGAAAATAAAAAACAATAAAATAATTGCAAGACACCCTTAATCTATAACTTGGTTGAATGAAATGATAAGAAACAAAAAATTATTAAACAAAAATATGATAAACCAAAAAATCAAGAATAAAACACTTTATGAAGAAGCATGAGAAACTGAAAGTTATGAAAACAAGTGCCTTTGTAAAGGGATTAATTACTAGGCAAACGAACAAAAATTCCAAAACAAAAAAGAAAAGTATTCATTTTCCAGATTCACAACGTTTGAATAAAACTAAGAAACCAAAAACAATGACTTATCAAAAAAAAATGTAGAAGCATGAGTAACCAAAAAATTAAGGAACTCACCACATTGATCTTCTTCTCTTGGAAAAGAAGTACTCGTGTTTCTCACAGCATAACCAGTACCTAAATCAGCTGCTAATATTGCAACTGCAATAATAATGAGAAACCAAAAAAAATCAAGAAAAAATATATTTTATGAAGAAGCATGAGACACTGAGAGTTATGAAAACAAGTGCTTTTGTAAAGGGATTAATTACTAGGCAAACAAACAAAAATTCCAAAAAAAAAAACACAGAAGTATTGCAAGAGATTTCATGAGAAGCATGAGAAACCAAAAATTAAGATAACAAGTTCCTTTAAAAGGTACTAATTTCTAAGAAAATTCATTTTTCAGATTCATAGCATTCACCCTAATCTAACTTTGTTGAATAAAACTAAGAAACCAAAAATTATGACTTATCAAAAAAAAATGTAGATGCATGAGAAACCAAAAAATTAAGGGAAAGCATCATTTAATGAAGAAGCATGAGAAACTGAAACCAAAAAAATCTAACTTTGTTGAATAAAATTAAACTAAGAAACCAAAAAGAAGCATGAGTGGTCAGTTATGTAAGACACTTCATGAGAAGCATGAGAAACTACGCAAAACACCCTAATCGATCTATAACTTTGTTGAATGAAATTAAGAAACAAAAAATTAGTAAGCATGAGAACTAAAAACATGAGAAACCAAAAGTTAAGAAAAAACAACATTTTATGAAGAAGCATGAGAAACAGAAAGTTATGAAATAAGTGCCTTTGTAAAGGGGTTTATTACTAGGCAAACAACATTAGTGAACTCACTGTTGGTCGGAAAAAAAAACATTAGTGAACTCAGCACCTAAATCAGCTGATTTAGGTGCTGGTTATGCTGTGAGCAACACGAGTTTCTTTATTGATTGCAATTGCAAAAATCAAAACAGCAGTTGTTATGGAAACAAACTTCGTGATCTTCATTTCTTGCAATTTTTGCTTGTGCAATTGTGTTATGTTTGAATCAGGAACTTAAAGCATGCTATGATCATATATAACCGTGGGATAGGGGACCACAACATCTTTTTCACAAAAGTTTTACCTCTCCAATAAATTACTCTTTCACATTGCTTTTCAAAAAAACCAAATCACTCATTCACAAATTAATGCAACCATAACTTGGATTGGAAGGGTCAAAGTGTAATTGCATTGCTCATAATATTTTGATTTATTAATATTCAAATATAATTTTGCCTTTGCATTCTTTTACATTTTTCTAAGGAAAATATATTCCTCTACATTAGACAATTTACGACTCTTTGTGGGTAATAGAACTAGTAACAAGTGGACTTACTAGCATTGATAAATTGACTAGAAGCTCCGTAATTATCAAACAAATTTTATAGAAGAAAGACCAACATACTTGTCTATATGTAAAGAGTGAGCTTACCATCATGAACCAATTTTTATATATTTTACCAAGAACTGCATCCGAAATGCAAAAAATAAGGGGATAGAGGATTTCCTTCCCTGACAGAATTTGGAAAATTCAAAAATAATTTTTATTTTATATATACTTTTTCAATAAGTAGTTAGTATTTAGTGATAATGTCTAACTTCCACATCATTTGTACACAATCTTACCAAGCTTATAAGAAGAGTTACCTAGAAAACCACTTATTAAGAAGGCTAGCCAAAGGTCTTTACACAACTTTTATATAACTTTACAAATTGGTGGCAGTTGCAACCCGCCGCAACACTCGTGGCTGTTTGTGTGACGGTTGCTGGAACCGCCGACGGCAACACCTCATGACGCTGAAAACCACGGCACTCCTGGAACCGCCGCCAGCCTTCATTAACGGTGGTTTAAACCGCCATCGCTGAGCATTTTAACAACCGCCAGACTCCGTGTTTTGTGTAGTGAAAGAGAAGAGAAAATTCAAAATCTATTTTATATAATCAAAAACAAGAGAATAAAGAAAGAAAATTACAATTTCATTTGCTATTACTATAGTTAAATTATTATTATTTTTATTAATTATAAGTATTATTTTGTTAATTACTTTATTTTCTCATTTTTCTTAGTTCAATTAATATACACTAATTTACGGACATCTGCAAGCATTCATTAGGTTATTAATTTTACTAAAAAGATTCAACCTTTGGAAGAAAGAAAGTGTGAGATAAGAGGAAGTGATTAATAAAATAAAATCATTGCAAATTTGCAATCATATCACAATAGAAGTGGGACCACTAGTTTGTCAATATCAAAATATCAGGATATCAGGATATCAAAATATCAATATCAAAATCCTCATCTAGTATTTTTAATTTTTTTATAAATAATTTGGTCTTTCCATTTTTGATTGTACATGATCATTCCCGTTCTATCTCTTTCTCTCTCTAAATTAAATTAAACATATTGAGCCTATTTGTTCCTATGAAAACTGTACAATTTATTATTTTATTGAAATTGATTTATGTCCATGTAAATACAACTTAATATTCTTATTACAAGAAAATATTTAATTACTCATGGTTTTTTATCAATAGCCAGGCTTTGTCAAAATAATCGGTAGCCACAAGGTTATCGGTAATCCATCAGTAATGGATAATTAACAAGTAAGATTCGAGGTTTTTTTTAAAATCCTTTTCAAATTCATGGTAAACCAGACACCAAGCAATATAGAAACCAATCAATAGCCATAAACTTAGGCTGTGTTTCTGCGAGTAGATCGGATGAAACTAGCGGGTGTCTTTGGTAAACACTAGCGTTTAGCGTTTTTATCGTTCTTATTTTTCTTAAATGACTTCTCCTTCCTCATTAAACACTTTGTCATCATTAAATAATTTATTTATTAATTAAATATCCTTTTATGTCATTTTACATTTATCAGCTATTTTAACTACTAGTTTTACCAAACAAATCATTTGTTATTAGCTAGCTTATACGCTATCTGTTATCCGCTACTTTTTACCAAACAGAGCTTTAATTTATGTTATTCCATTTTCATTGAGAGATTCTTAACAACAGAACAAACCTAAAGTGTCATCATCTAAAGATTGGTCATTTCTTGCGAGATATATTCACAAGACTCATTATAATTAAGTCCACCATCTTTGTTAGAGATATTTAGGTTTAGATTCCTAAACTCCTCTAACAATTTTATTTTGTTAATCATCCTTGTGGGAACATGTAATTAGACTCGAACCATTTGTTATCACATTGACCTTACCATGATGGTATTTCAGCTCAAAGTGTTATTTGTTTCAAAATTCAATCGAGCCTTTGTTTCATATTCAACTCTTTTAATCGAATATGTACTTAAGGGACTCATATTTTTAAAAGCATATTGCTGTCATATATATCATATATGTAACCATCGAAGGGGGGACCAGTTGCCCATCGTTATCACAAAGATATCCCACTTTTTACCTCTAAACAAATGTACCGGCAGGGTCAAAGCACACATGGCTTCAAAACTGTAATTGCTCAAAATATTTCATTTTTTTTAATCTCAACATTTTGCCTCTGCATTCCTTTACATTTTTCTTAAGAAAATTGCATTCCTTTGCATCGAACAATTTACGACTCTCTCTCTATATTCATCGATGACTTTCAATTTTTTTTTAATGTTATTATCAAAATCTATTGCATAAATTCTCGGTTTAAAATATTGAACTAAATCGTTTGTGCATTCTATTTTAAAAAGTATTGGAATTGCGCGCTATGCAATAAATGCTGAACATAAAAAGACAATTTACGACTCTTTCTATATTAATTGATTGATCACTTTCAAGTTTTTAATGTTATTATAATAATGGTATTAAATTGCGGCATCACCTAATGCCACCACAATATTCCTATTGAGGTCGTGACCGCATCTGCATCAAGCCGCAACTAGAGTGTCTCTACAAATCACTGGTAAAACCCACTTATCGTGGCACCGCAACGACAACAATGCAACAGATGCAACAATAAATTGTGGATCCATTATCCATAAACATTGAATTTATAAGTTTACAAGAACTCAACCCATGATAGATAGCAAAAACGCTTTCTAGGCTACTAGCCTTGGTTTAATCCCATCAGAAATGGGTCGTAGATAATTTGTTAGGCTCGCCAACAAAGGTAGGAACACTAAAATAAGTAAAAGGGACTTTGCCTATTGAAAACCCAACATATGGATGCTAGAACAGCCAACGGCATGTGGGTTGAGCTGTCAATTTGGACCCGATCCAATGGCCCGATTTTTTGGGCGGGCAAGGGCTCTAAAAATAGCAGCTCAAAATCAACTGTATGTTTTTTGGCCCGGCCCGATTGGCCCGATGATATTATTGGGCCGGGTCGGGCTGGCCCATGTAGGGATGGCAATGGGGCGGGGCGGGACCGGGGAGTACTTTCCCGCTCCTCACCCCCACCTCCCATATTGTCCCCCATCCCCATCCCCATTCCCCGCTTCGGGAGAGTTTTTCTCCCCATCCCCATCCTGTCCCCGCCGGGACCCCAAGAATTCATTCAGAGTTAGCAAAAATTAAAATTAAAGTATAATAAAACTGAAAAAGTGTATAAAAGTAAGACTAAAAAACAAAAGTTTAACATTAAATATAAAAAAATTATAAAATTTAGTCTTAATTTGATATTTTAATATTTAAAAAGTATAAAGATGAGAATAAAAATATAAAAATTAGCACAATTTAATATTTTATTAATATTTTTATTTAAAATCACATATTAAAAGACTAAAAAAATCAATAACTTAGAATATAAGATATATCTATAATAAGGACATTTATTATATATTCAGGGGCAGGGTCGCGGGGCGGGGCATATGAACCCCGTCCCCACCCCAAGTTGACTGCGGGGGGATTTTGTCCCCCATCCCCGTCCCCACAGGGAAAAATTCCCCGCCCACGGGGCCCCAAACGGGGCAATCCCCGCGGGGATCTCCACTTGCTGGTAGAAATTGCCACCCGTAGGCCCATGGGTTTTGGGCTGGCCCGTTTGTTTGCTTTTTTAAATTTTTTTTCACTCAAAAAAGTGAAAACCTAACCTAAAAGTGGGAAAAAAGAAACACCGACTCACGCAACGCAACAAAGAAAACGCTGAAACTGAAAGTAACCTAACTATTCTCACATGTTCTCTCACACTCACGGTGGTCACGGCTGAAAAAAACTCATCTTCATCACCGCCAACGACGACGACGCAGACACGGCAAACAACGACGACAGAGACACTCATCTTTAGGTTTTTGTTTTCGTTTCTCTCACTCTCATCTCATATCATCTTGCTCTTGGATGTGTTTTTGACCCAACATGAAAGTTTGATTTTATAACTTTTTGTTTTAAAAGACTTTATCCAACTGAGTACCAAGAGAAGGTGAACAAATTGAAGGAAAGTTTGTATGGTCTCTTTAGTGAATATACAAACAACACAAGTGCATCACTATCATCTTTAGCTAGTTCATCAAGAGACACTCAATCCTCAATAAGCAGCTCATCATATCTTGAGGGAAATAGCTAGTTATTATCTATTATCATTATTCATTATACATTTAATTCTTGGTTCTATTATGAGTCTATTATAACCCTTATCTTGTGACATTATTGTCTATAAATTTGATTATGTATATGATAAAGCTTCAAATGGTTGTTTTACTGAATATGTATGATAAAGCTTCAAATGTAGTATACTTGATAAATGGTTGTTTTACTGTATGATAAAGCCTATCCTACAGTTTTTGTTTTACTGAATACGAATGTCATAAGCAGTCAATTTACTTGATTATTCATGAGTAAAAATATTGTGCTGTTTTAGTGGAGTAATTAATTCTGTTTTAGTGTAGTCAGGAATTCTAAGTATAATTTGTTGGTCATGCTCTATTTGTGTAGTTTCTGCTTACAAAAATGTGATTTCTGGAGTGACTAATTTGTTAGTTATTAATACTAGTGTGAGTGACTAATTCTGTTTTGCATGTTTAACTCTAGGAATACCATGAAGAAAGGAGACAAAATTAGACTTCTAATGCCGGCAAGTCTCAATTGGAAATATATTTAAATGAGCCATGTCTTGATGGGAATGATATTGACATCCTCTAATATTGGAAGATAAATAAAAGTCAATTCCCTCAACTTGCAATTATGACTTGTGACTTTCTTAGCATTCCAATCACAACAGTAGCTTCTGAATCTTCGTTTAGCATTGGAGGTCGTATCTTGCATAAGTATAGAAATAGCTTACTTCCCGAAACTGTGCAAGCCCTCATTTGCACACGTAATTGGTTGCACGGCTATAAGGAAGTTGGACCATCTGGTATTAATAAATTAAAAATTTCTTTTGCTATTGATTTTTGGTAATTGGTTGCATTATTTTTGTCATTGACTTCTTTTGTAGTATTCATTGTAGATGTGCCGGAACTTGTAGAGGAGATACAGTTGTCGGATATTAGTTAAATGTTGTTCGTTGGTGGCTTGCTGCTAAATTTGCTGATGTGATCGCTGAATTTGTAGTATTTTGCTTTAATATTGTCAAGCTTTAGTTTTTGGACCAAGATATATTGTGTAGTTGAGCTATTTTGGCTTATGAACCAAGTGTTTTGTATTATTCATGTAGATTTAAATTGGCTTTGTATGAGCCAAAACTAATTTATATATGTTGGATGTTGCCATGAATCCTATTTGTATGTTGTTCATTTGGTAGAAAAAATATCTAAAAAGTCAATGATTTGTTGCCCGTTGGGCTGGCCCATGGGCAGGTGTTGGGCAGGCTTGGGTCGTATAATTTGCAGCCCATCAGAATATTGGGCCGGCCCGACCCTGCCCATAGATGTTGTTTGGCCCGATGGGCCTGGGTGGGCCAACCTGAGTCCGGCCCATTGACAGCTTTACCTGTGGGGAATAGAACTAGTAACCAGTGGACTTACTAGCATTGATCAACTGACTAGGAGCTCTATAATTATCAGACAAGTTTTGTAGCAGCCGAAAGTATTTCTCTTAAGACTTGTGATCTATATGCAGAGATAAGAATGAGATTACCATCATGAACCAATTTTGATATATTTTTACCAACAATTTTGATATAGGTCCTTTAAGTTGTTTAATTGTAACAAGTTGGTCATTTATGTTTTTTTTCGTAGCACTTAGGTCCTTTAAGTTGCATAATGTGTACACCGTTAGTCCTTTTTTCATTTTTCGTTACAAAAAACCCAAGTTGGCACTAATAGAGGTGACGTGGCCATGACAGAGTCTACGTGTCATCTATCTGATAAGAATTTGGTCATTTAAGACTACTGTCATGTAACAATTTGGTACTTTCAACTTAAAATGTTTTTTTTTAAAAAAAATGGTTCATCTTCTTTTTTTTTAAGTTAAAAGAACCAAATTATTACATGACGGTAGCCTTAAATGACCAAATTGTAACGAGTCAGATGATACATAAGCTCCGTCACGACCACGTCAGCTCTATTAGTCCAACTTGAATTTTTTGTAACGAAAAATGAAAAAAGGACTAACGGTGTACATATTATGTAACTTAAAGGACCTAAGTGGTACGAAAAAAACTTAAAGGACCAACTTATTACAATTAAATAACTTAAAGGACCTCTAGTGTAATTTTGTCTTATTTTTAATAATAAGTATTAGTTTGTTAATTACTTTCCTTTTCTCCTTTTTCTTAATTCAATTTTCATGGTAACCAGTACGCGTAATGAATGTTAGACAATGTGATAAATTTGCATTACAAGCCATAAAGAAAAGAATTGGAAAGAATTGTAACAGCTTTTGGAATCTAATGCATCATTACGATCTGTTATGAATTAACACTGGCCGTATTGAAATACTGCGATTCTTCAACTACTTTTCCTTTGACTTCCAACACTGGCAATGTTGTGTCACAACCAAAACAGAATTAGCCAACAAAGTTCATCCTCACAATCAATTATGAGTACAACATGCACTAGTGCAGAAAAGACATTTAGCATCGGTTGTTTTGGACATTTAGCATCGGTTATCAGAGGATGCTAAATCCCCAGATACTAAATGTGGGACATTTAGCATCGGTTATTTAACCGATGCTAAATGTCCCCTGCTGATACTTTTAGCATCGGTTGTACTGTACAACCGATGCTAAATGTCCCCCTACTGGTACTTTTAGCATCGGTTGTACTGTACAACCGATGCTAAATGTCTCCTGCTGATACTTTTAGCATCGGTTGTACTGTACAACCGATGCTAAATGTCCCCCTACTGGTACTTTTAGCATCGGTTGTACTGTACAACCGATGCTAAATGTCTCCTGCTGATACTTTTAGCATCGGTTGTACTGTACAACCGATGCTAAATGTCTCCTGCTGGTACATTTAGCATCGGTTGTACTATACAACCGATACTAAAGGTCTACTGTTGGTACTTTTAGCATCGGTTATATTGAACAACCGATGCTAAATGTCTCATTTATTTTTTATATTTTTTTTGGTTTTTGTCCATACCAGTCATCTAATATATAATAACCTGTTATAGACAGAGAGATATTCCAGTCATCAACACATATAAAAGTACTTAAAATTCCATTAAACTTAATAATGTCTTACATAGTGAGAACATAAGTTAAACTAATTAGAAAACAAAATACATAACAAAATGTGGTATCCACCATAGCATATATAACACTATTGTGCACAAAATGTGGCGACCCTTTCCTAATTACACAAGTTAAGGTACGCACGAAATAGTGTATCTTTTTGCTCTGTACGTATCTTGAAAAAGAATTCCGCCCAAAGCTGACGAGTCTCCTCAAGTTCCTTATCGGTGTATGACTTTGCATTATCAAATACCTACAAGTTTAAAATTTACTCAAACAAATTAGATTTCAAACTTTTATACCTTCTCTTAATTATCAAATACCTACTAAAAAAGACTTTGCTTTGACAAAATTTAATACCTTCTCCCAATTATCAACAATACCGACGCTCGCAATGGTCAGCATTATAGAAGCAGTAGCTCAAAGGTTTGTTCAGCTAGGAAACAAGTTGAGGGAAGTAGAACAGATCCAAACATGTTAGTTATTACATGCACTTCAGAACAATCATCCATGGCCAACTCAAAGAAATGCCTTAGCTGGTTCAACAAGATCTCAACCATCTAAAAGCAATCCTTCTCAAAAGAATTCAGAAACCTCTCAAAAAGTAACTAAAAATTCAAAGAAAGAAGAAACAAATTGAGATGGATGATGGAGAATAAAACAGTTAATGATGTAAAGGAAGAGATGGAAGATATAAAACAACAAATTGAGAATCAATTCCTAGCTACAATTCCTGTTCAGATCAGATACCTTATTTTATCTATAATTTCAAATACAACCACTCTATCTATAACCACCTTTATCTTCTCCTTATTTATGATTATAATAATAATAATCCCATGCAACATTCCTTCAAGATGCTCCTACAAAAGCACATCTCACTTAGCTTACTAACTTAAGCACATCTCATTTAGCTTACTAACTCATGAGTCATAACACAATGTAATTCATCATCCTTGTATAAATGCAGGATGGTTTCTTCATTGCAAATGATGGCAGATGTTAGTTTTTAACTTTTTTACAAAAGACTCAAGAGTATATTCATGTATAGGAAGCATAAAAGGTTCTCCAAAAACACTCATTGGTACATTGCATACACATACATCAAAAGATCTACAAAACACTCATAATAGAAGGACACATCGGGATTTTCCCTTGTCAATAACCATCTCCAAGACAACACTCTAATCCTTTCCAACAGCTGGACTCTTTCCACCAGCCCAAGACATCATAATTAAATTTCTATTATGGACACTTTCAGCCATACCTTTTGATTGCTGCTATTCGATTCTCATAGGTCCTAATCACAAGAACAATAATACAAGCTTTCAGAGTACCAAAATTAGTTCAAGCAATGGCAATACAACATGGCATGTTTTCAAAAGTTGTTATGACTTTGAGTTGTATGACTTTGAGTTATCAAATACCAACAAGTTTGAAAGTGACTCAAACAAATTTAGACTATAAACAGCTGAATAGTTTCCAAAAGATGTGGAACAGCTGGAAGAAGTTGTCTCCTGTTAAAATATGAACCCAAATTTAGACTATAAATTAATAAATGGTTAGTTCTGCTTTTTTTACTGGATAATGATATCAATCTTTGTTTGGGGGGTCAATAATGATACCCAATTTATGATACAAAACTATTACCAAGAAAGGGAAAAACAATTAAATCAGATGATGAAAATTATTATAATACCTTCCTAAGAGTTCTATCCCAATATAGACATTAGCTCTGCAACAGTCTTATCACCATCACGAATAAACTCGAAAAGCTATGCAATAGGAAAAACAAAAAAACATACAAATTTAATTAGATATCTCTTCCAAAGGGTAAAAACATTGCTTCTGCATGCAATTGACATTGAACTGATTTCTTAACACATTGAATCTTCAAATTCAAAAAAAAAAAATTGATTCAGGATGCATACTTTTTTTTCACAACTTTGATATGGAATAGTCCAAGGCATCCACAAGAAAAACGGCATCATCTTTGGTGAAAACATTGTTGGCTTGATCCTAAAAACATTCCATGCAGTCCTCCTTCCCAAATAGAGCACCAGGCTCTCTAAGTTTTTCAAACAAGACAGCAGTTTCATCCTTTGTAAGGTATCTTCTATTTTTTATCAGTAAGTGAAAAAGAAGTTATTAACCCAACGATTTGTTATATGAGATTTGATGTTCCTATAAAATCAGAATATGTATGCCTATATTCTATATGTGTTCCTATATTTTGAATCCTATATAAAAGCTAGGACAGAGGAACTCATTCTCATGATTAACATTCTTCAGCACAATATAGGAACAAATAAAATCTAGAAAACATAACACCAACACAACCTTATTATCAAGCATATTTTAAAAGAAAAAAACGCATAAGAGCAGTAGTGCAAAAGAGCAATAGCAAAAACACATGTCACTCTCTCACTCTCGTTTAGAACATTCAAACTAAATTCTCCTTCCCATAATCAGGCTTAACTTCACAAGTAGGAAAAGTGTAATTTACCCTTAAAAATTTCCATTTTTGATGTAAAGAACACTAGAAGATAAAGGAGGTTCAGGGTGAAAATCCAAAAACACTCTGAAGAAATAAAATGTGACAAGGACATCTAAAAGACTAAAAAGCAACATAAGATTGAATAGCACCAATGCATAACTCAGTAACTAAAATCAAAATTGAACATAATATAGTATCTTTAAGACATCTCCAACTCAGAAAACAACCTAGAAGCTTCTGGCATTCTTTGGCTGTTTACAGATCAAGGAGCAACACAATGCGTCCAGCCACTTGGTCGAGATCCCTCCTGCCATTGGAAGTGATTTTACTGCCATAGAGATAAAGAAAATTGATGTTAAAACAATATGATATCATGATACATCCTAAGACAACCCAGAATAGCAACAATTATTGCTATATCAACAAAATCCTTTGATTTAAATCAAAATTTTGTCACTATCTTGCTGTCTTCAGTATCTTCAACTTTTTTGTGTTTGCTTTCAAAATGATTCAAAGCACTGTTTAAGTTAACATAGTTACCATAATATCTAACTGCAGGGTGAGGGGTTAGGTCTCTTGCTTGATGCACTAGGAGTTGACAATTGCTCTAACAATAAGGACTAATTCTCAATCACAACCTGCTGTCGTGGGGTGAGGGGTTAGGTCTCTTGCTTGGTTAACATACAGAAATACAGCTATAGAGGTCTCAAATAGTAGTATTTTGCATCTTCCTAAAGTTATTATAAATTATAAATTTACCTGCAATGTGTCCAATTTGTACGTTTTGCATGAAGAGCCCTTTGAACCTCTGGTCTATTTAGATAGCCAATACCATAGTAATCAGAACATGGGTCAAAATCATATACCTGAAATTATGGTTCAAAATTTATGTTACTATTGAAATAAACAATGTTTGTATTTTTCTGTAAAATTAGTGAACTACTTACAGAACCAGTTGATCCATTTTTCAGAGAAGAGTCATGACATTGTGGAGCATAAATGTTACAGAAATCTATGTTTCCTTTCTAAATTAAGGCCTTTCCTGTTGCTTTGAGACAAATTGCTAAAGGCTTTTCAGAACTGAAATCACAATACTTTCCAATAATCTCATGAGTTTGATCTGAGTTCAAAGCATGCTCACAATCCACAATAAGCAAATAGTTCCTACTACATATACTAATAATTTACACAAGCAAACTTGCTTGTACATACAAAATCTGAAACAAGGTGCTTCAAAACTACTTACTAACAAGAAAACCATATCTCAAGCAAGAATTCTACTAATGGACTAATTGTGTCAAGATTTGAGTCCAAATCATTCAACTATCTCAAAGGAGCACTAGCAGTTAACAACAATAAATCTCAAAGTTAACAATAAAATACAAGAACAAGGTTTATTTCTATGTAAAATAAAACAAAAGAGCACCTTGAACTAGAAACAGATTAGCAAGGTGCAAAGCAATAAAAGCTGATTTCTAACAACGGGCAATTTGTTCAACCAAGCAGCAAATCAATGACAGTATAATTTCGAAAACAAGAAAAGTTCTTTCCATTTCTACAATGTCAAACGTCTCTCCATTTATACTTATTCTAAAATTCCCAAAAGTTATATAGAGTTGTTTAATTATGAACAGTGAGTTTCAATTAGGCAAAAATTAGAGAGAGAGAGAGAGAGAGAGAGAGAGAGAGAGAGATGAATAAGAAAATAGTTACCAGCGTGTTTACGATCCTGAGCAGAACCAAACTTAGCGAGAACGAGCATGAAGAAGGAGAACGAGCCGCAAAACTCTCGACAGAGCCGCAAAACTTAGGGTTTTAAGCGAGAACGAAGGGAAACGAAAACGATGGGAGAGGAAGAGAGAACGGAGGGAAACGAAAATGAAGGGAGAGGAAGAGAGAACAAAGGGAAACGAAAAACAAAATCTCTCACAGTGATTTCTGAACAAGCAAGTTTCAGGTGACAGAAGCAGTCCAAGGAGCAAGGGTTCGCGAGAAAGAGAGGAGCAAGGGTTTGTGAGAGAAAGAGAAGAGGATTCGCGTGAGGGGGTTGTATGAGGAAGAGAAATTAAAATTGGGTTTCGACTTTTAGCATCGGGTCTTTCTAACAGCTGATGCTAAATGTACTTGCGTTGTACATTTAGCATCGGCTGTTAAAAGACCCGATGCTAAATGTCTAACGTGAACTTAAACTTTTGCTCATAATTTCAAAAATGCCACCGGTTCCACATTTAGCATCGGCTGTTCATACAACCGATGCTAAATGGTGCTTTCTAAAGTCATTTTTGCACTAGTGATGGTTGAAAAAAATGCAACTGAATGCTTATGCTCCTTCATGTTGAGCCCCCTTTGGTAATTCATGCAACCAAAATAATGTTGTGCAGAATAATGAATCTGGTATAGCAAATACAAAAGTAATCAAGCTCAACAACATAAACCTGCAACATTAAAACCATTATAAGTGAAAAAAATTTAAAAAAAGGTAACCCACATGAATAAATATGGTTGTGATAGAGTTGCACCATTAAAGTTTTGTCGGTCAACAAACTAAATTGTTGCTTCCCCGTAAAACCATTAGGCCTCGGCGCCTCGCGCTTGTAGTATAAGACTAAAAAGTAACCATAAAAAATTTCTTTTCAGCTATTGCAACATTTAATCATTCTGTGAAAAAAAATAAAATGTTGCTACATGAAATTGTACTGAAATTGAAGATGAAGAACAAAAAAGAAGAATATGAAGCAAGTGTTACAGAGGAGGGAAACAGAAAAAAATGGAGTAGAGAGAGAGTGACGAAATTATAGAGAAGAAAAAGAGGGGAGGATGAAGCTTGAGTGAGAGAGAGATGTGAGCAGATTTTTTTAGCTTTTGAGCAAAGAGAGATGGTGAGAGTTTCAAATATTGGATTCAAATAATTTTGAATCTGGCACCTAATTGAGAGAGTATGGGTTTTGGACATAAAAGGGTAAAATATTGAGGATGTTGTGAGGGTAGTTAGGTAAATATGGTAGTAGGTAAATAACATCAATTTCTAGTATGTATATATATATATATATATATATATATATATATATATATATATATATATATATATATATATATATATATATATGAGTTATGATATATTGGTATCAGGTGTCAAACTTTGCGACTTTACACCAATTAATAACTTTAAATAGACAATTAAATTATCAATCCGATTGATGAATAATATCATATTATCCTTGTGATCATGTAAATTTCAAAAAAACTGGATACTCTTAGGTGTGTTATCTAACAACACGCAGTTGCTCATCTTTTAAAAAACATATTAGCCATCAAAATATAATAGAGTGATGGATAGTCAAATAATTTCGGATTTTTATGAAATTTGATATATTTAATCTCAAAGATAATACCATGTTATCCAACGGTTAGATTGATAAATTTCATTTTATGCACGAAGTTATTAGTTGGTATAAGTCACAAAGTTTGATATCTGGTGTCAATATATATACATAACCTAATGAGTACAAGGTACCCCAACCCTCTTATAACTATTAGTTGTTCAATTAGTATCCTTAGCATGCTAATACCAAGAATAATAGTATTCGTTTGATCTAAAAGTTATGAGAGGAACTTCCTAGAGACTAATATCCAACCCTGGAATCCAAAAGCATATCAATACTTCTACTAGTAAGTGGTCTGTATATCCCATTAGTTAAAATTTAAAATATCTATTGAGGGTATGACATGAATGCTGATAAAGCCAGCTTCGTAGCTCGTATTGTACGTAGTTCATCCACACCCGACTATATAAAATACCAAAATCTTTCTAGTAAGTTCATCCTTGAGGGATTTCAATAAGCAAATGTGGGGAATAATACCAATGGCCTTTGTGAAATTTTTGCCTTGAACATAGTCATAATATGATTATTTCACGATTAAATATAGTAGATACACTGATTAAGTTTCGTCAAGAAAAAAAGACTGATTAAGATAGAACTTTCTCTCAAGTTAAAACCTGCTAAATAGGAGTAAGTTAACAAAACCATACAATAACAACATATTTTTAGGGCACTGGACTATATATATCCACTAGTAATTGTATTATATATATGATTTATGGAACCCTAGGTTCACTCCAGAGTTAGTATCTTCTCATCCAGTTTCAAGTATTAGATTCACCATAAGCAGCATGTTACGTACACGTGACCCGTTTGGATTAACTTACTTTTAAGCTTATGTAAAACAACTTATGTTCAATAAATAAACTTTTATGCATTATTTATTTATTAAGCATGTCAGGGTAGTTTATGAAAAATCATCTTATGGAGATACAATTTTTATTAGTGAGAACTTATAAATTAACATAAAAGTTTATTTATTGAACATAAGTTATTTTGCATAAGTTCAAAAATAGGCTAATCAAAGCGGGCCCATGGTTGACCCAAATCTAAGAACCCTACAATCTTAGAAGCTTTGCTTAGAGTTATCTTTATAAGCGACCCTAGTCAAAATAAATATCTCTTCATGTTAGAGTTTATTTATAGGAACCCAGGGGCTATGGTTGAGCGGTTGGGGCTCATCCTCCCTTAACCAAGTGTCGGAGGGGTCGATCCTCGCCTTGGGTACGAAGCAGCTTTAAATCCCTGGGCCAGCTATCCCACCCTTGAAGGTGCATCCAATCCAGCAAGGGGATTAGTCGCTGCGTTCGGCGGTGGATACCCTGATCTCGACTAAAAAAAAGAGTTTATTTATAGGAACAACCATCATGCTAGTAGTATGGCACTTAGCGATGCAATTTATGGGACATTAGTAAGAACTCTTCAAGTTAGTTGAGTAGAAAGATCAAAATGTTAATCTCAGAGATAAGCTGAGAGCTACTTGTGTTGGCGACGATAGACTTAATAGCAAATAATTAAGAACTGCTTGAGTTCGAAGAAGGTAATCAAGTCGAATTTTGAAAATATCCTATGACAAGTATCCCTAATACTTAGCTCATTTAGTGAGCTAAGAGATACTGAAGGAGTGCACCAAAAAGAGAGCTACTTTTGTTGGCGACTATAGTGTTAATCAGTTTCATCACCTACTAAATCATGTCATTATGTCCTCGTTAAATATAGAATGTCTTCCATGTTTCTCCACTTAATAATACACTCCTCATGTCTCTCAGTCTTTGAGTTGCGAGTCAGTACCACATGAGCATGTGTGATGGCGCTTATTTGGCATGTGAGGCCTGAGGAGGTGCGAGACGATTGCGCTTGTATATGGCACGTTGCACAAGTCTAATAGCCATCAGATTTAGCATGAAATGTAGGTTGACGTTGGATCCAATCTCATGCGTGTGGAAGTGTACATTAGTATAAAGTGTTTTGGGCTGATCTATGAGGCTCAATCTAAAGTGGGCTTTGTCCTAGTCCAAAACACATTTCATTCAAAATAAATTTGGACATTGATTATTATACTCCCACTTATGGGCACTATACACCCACCAAATTCAGTTATCCCCATTTTACCCCTCTCACTTTTACCACATTTACAACTGAGAGAAACAAACTTTAACTATTTAATTAATATTTCCGTACTTAGTTTTTTTAACATAGATAAATTCGTAATTAATTTTTTAACTACGGATTTAACTATTAAATAGATAAATCCTAAAAAAAATTATATATTTTTAAATTTTTTTTTTTTTTGTAATTAGATTGTTGTGTCTTAACTAGAAGTAGAAACGGCAAAATTATTCTGCGCAACTTGAGAGGGTAAATTAGGTATTAACTAAATTGGTGGGGGGTATAAGGCCACATTTGGGGGTTTTAACGAAACAAACTTAGTGGCCCATGTTTGGAATCCCGACCGTGTCTTTTCAATTGCGTGATTGCATAAACACTGCAACTTGTAGCTTGTACATTATATTGAGATTCACGAAGTAAGAGCAAGAGCAGAGTTTTCCAGCAGCTTCAAGTCAAATTATTCATAATAACCAATGTAACCATGTCTTCACGAAGTAAGACAGACCAATTTTCTAAATTTGTTTAACGTGATCTATTTAATCTTAAACATTTTGCTCACCATTAGATGTTATTCCCTCGATTCCTAATTTTTGGTATTTTTAGCCTTTTATTTTAATTACAACTATCCCAAGACAACTACAAAAAGGATTTTTTAATATGTAGCTAACACAAATTAATTGTATCTTATTTGTGTCAAATAAGCCAAAAAATCAAGATTAAAAAGGGAGGGATTACTACACTTTTTTTTTGGACAATAGAAGGCTTATATTATTTCATTCATAATCAAAGTGGTAATATAATTTGGACTACAATCATAAACATGGGAGGTAGCAAAATCCTTTGATGCTCTCGCTAGAGTGTGAGCAACAACGTTGGCTTGCCTCCGGATGAAACTAACCGCATAGTTTTGTGTCATAGATAGTAAGTTCTTACAAGTTGTCAAAATAGAGCCAAACTCAGTAACAGAATTACACAATCCTCTGATGCCATCTACCACTGCTTTGCAATCTAGCTCGATGATTACACGTTGGATGTTTAATTCTTGAAGTCAATTGACTGCTAATAAGAGCCCCAATGCCTCCACCTCCTGTGGTTGTGGTGATCCATAGAACCAAGATGATTTTGCTTTGACAAAAGAGCCATGACTATCTCTAATACATAGACCAAGCAGCAGTAGCAGCTGCGTGAATTTCAGTCACAGGCCGTGACTGTTGCTGCTGGTTCAAGGTGGCTGGGCGACGCGCTTGCTGCCACCGAAACAGAAAATCAAACGCGTGACTAAGAGAGAAAGAAGCTGGACGTACCGTATTCTCCCATATCTTTTCATTCCTGCGTTTCCACAAACACCAAAAAACCATTGCAAAATTGTTCCTAGCATTCACCGAAACAGCCTCCAAAATGCTAAACACGGCAGCCTTGAAATCAACGGAACCAGCAACAATAAAACGGTGAATTAAGCTCCAAATGCCTGACTGTCTCCATACGATTTCAGCTTGAGGGCAACCAAAAAATATATGCCAATCACTCTCTTCCTCATGCTCACACCACGGGCACTCCATCGGACAATTTACATGGCACTTCCGGAGATTCACACGACTTGGAATAACCCCTCTAGCACAATGCCATAAATGAATTTTGACATTTTGAGGAATTTTTAGCTTCCAAATCAAATGCCACTCACCCGGAATGCGGTACTTAGAATTATCAATCAACTCATTTATGCAAGCATAATAGGCAGATTTAACCGAATAAAGGTCATTTCTACTTTTATTCCACACAAACCTATCCTCCATATCCCTCCCTTGTAGAACCATCCCCTTTATGAGAGTCATTAAACAATTGGTCAAGCAAAGAAACATTCCGCATCCCATTATTTGCATTAAAAAGACTAGAGACCATCATATTTTCACAAGCCGGAACCAGAGTATTACACATTATTATAAAGCTCATCTTTTAAATGAAATAAATATAAGGAAATCCATTGATTTTCGCTCAGAAGTCTTTTGCATATTTCACAAAAAAAACATTTGAGTTTAATATTGATTTTCGTTGTCAACCTTTTCATTAATTTTTATGTATTTTGATAAAATAGTGTTCATAATTTATAAGGAAAAAAACAATCGAATTGGGGTTCTTTTTGTACCCCACTCATTCACCCTATACCTCCACGAACCCTGCAAAAAGACGCAATTACCCTTCACAAATTTAAAAACCCAAACATATCCCCAGCTAATTTTTTTTTTTGAAAACGGATTTATGTATCAATGAGATAAATCCGATTTCCACTGAAAATTTTAAAAAATTAAAAGCGGATTTATCTAAGATGGGGGTAGATCTCTTTTTAAAAATAACAAAAGCGAATTTACCTTAGGTTGGGGTAAATACGCTTTTGTTATTTTTAATAGCGGATTTACCTCCACATGAGGTAAATCCGCTTTTTTAGCCTAATAAATAAATAAATAAATAAATCAGTTAAAAAATTAAAATGATTTGTTTTTAGAAAAATAAATTAGATATGAATATCGACCGTCTTTTGGTTCTGTTTAATGTGTAGTTCGTTAACACGTGACGATTGTAATGAAACCACAACCATTAATCTGAAAAAAATCAAGGATCAAGTCTCTTTAGAAGGGACATCTTTCGAGATAGGGTGGCTCAAAATCCCAAATTCCATCGTTTACTGTTTTTTAGTAATTTTTTTAATTTTTCATAATCTCTAAAAAATCTAAAAAACTTCGCATAACCTTATTTTGGTTTTATTAGATTTCTAGTGGTGTTTTTATAATTTTTTTGATTAGTTTTGACTCTTAACGGATTTTTAGTAGTGTTTTTATAACCTATTTTAAAAAAATTTAAACAAAAAACAATTATTTTTAATACAAAAAGAGGATTTACCTATTTGATAGATAAATCCGCTTTGAGTTTTCTCAAAGCGGATTTATCTATCAAATAGGTAAATCCACTTTGTTAAACAACAAAACGAATTTAACCCCCAACTAAGGTAAATCCGCTTTTAAAATTAACAAAAGCAGATTTACCTTAGATAGGGGTAAATTCGTTTTTCGTTTTTTTAGGGAAATCAGATTTACCTATTTTTTTAAGTGGGGGTATTTTCAGGTTTCACTTTTATGTAGGGGTATAGGGTGAATGGATGGGGTACCAAAAAAAACCATCGAATAGTAGAGCTGAGCATCATGACATAAGAATGATGACCCGAGCTGAGCTTGTCAGGTTTGAACCAAGCATTTTTTTACTAAAGTCGAGCTCCAACTAGGCCCAACTTCAACTCATCTTTTACCATTAATTGCGATTGAAAGAATCCAAATTTCAATCCAACCAAACAGTTAACTGTACTACACTTCCAAATCAAATAAAGAAAGGATGTGGAATTGGCACTAGTTTAGTGTTGAAAAAAAACAGGCAATAAAAAAAAATACTGACGAGCTTATAAAGAAACTTATTACAGGAAAAAAAAAATACAAAATGCAGAGGATTTATAATTTTTTGATAGAAAAACCCTTTTTAATACAAAATGCACAGGTTGATACCTTACTTGAAAGTCTAGATTTTTCCCTTCCATGATAGAAAGAATTACAAAGGGTGGTCGTAGCTGATTTTTATAATTTTTTGATTTACAAAATTAAGTATCAGGAAAAACCCATATTACTAGTTATAGTTGAGGATAAAGTAGCAGCAAGAAAAAATAGTCACCTCCCCTGATGCAATTGCATTGATCATCTGAAAAACTCTGCCGGTACTTTTGGTTCAATATGTAAACATGAAACCCTTGAACTTACTATCACAAAAGGTGCAAACTAACTGGACTGCGGGACGCTGGCGGTTTGATGAGGAGTCCACCCTATCTGCTCAATCGTGAATATTCGCAGCCAAACCAACTTGTAAAATATAGAACGTCCATAGGTTTCGCAGATCTTCGAGCAGACAACACGATTGAGTTATTACAACCAGTCCATTCTTGACCGCCAGAGGTAATCAATGATGTTCTCAATGGGATCAAAACAGCCATTTCTACATACCCCATATTAGAATCCTCTCATTTCACAGGACGTACACCAATTGTTCTCACACGAAATCGGTATTGTGGCAAAGATTCATCATCTTCATCTTCATCGTCATCTTCACTAGAATCATCTTCAACACTGTCCCACCGCGCGTAGTCTAAAGCTGAATGTCCTTTTGGTTTAGGAATTGTTTGCCATCCTTTAGATTGTTGATCGGTTGATTGCCTGTTTAATGGCGTACAGTTTTTGGGCTCAGAGTTTTGGTCCCTTCCCTGTTTGGATGAAAGCTTGGTGTCTGTTTCTTGGGGAGCATATTCAACACTAATACCGCTTTTCCCAAGCTCACCCTTTTGATCTGTTCTAATATTATTAGAAGCTGCCGCGTATTTTTCTCCCATTTCTTCCTTCCTTTTCTCTCTTTTGAGTATCACTTCAGCCTTCTCATCTTCCTGATCCTCAAACTCTTCTTCTGACTCTGGTATTGGAGCAAGTGACTTTCCTTAAGCAAGGAAAAAAACACCATTTATTAGTACCAGCTGAAAAATTAATATTAATATTATTTACATAAACAGAATTCTAGGCCAATTTTACAAGGTTAGTTCACCCATCTTTCATTACACTCTTCTTCTCCCACTTCTTCTAATTTCTCTTTCAAAATTCCATCATGTGTATGAGTTGAAGCCAACTCTTCAACTAACATGTGACTTATGTTTATGTTTCTAACTTTAACATGCACTTAAATGGGCATCATAAAAAAGAAACGGCATGGAAAATAAAGGGAAAAACATATCCCAAAAAAACCATCCAAAATCCAAGGATAACAATAATTATTCAATCAAAATCAGAAGCACACACTAGTAACTAATCTCTCAGTACCTCCAAACCTAGTTACCACCTGCGCAACGCATGCAACTGAAATGAAAACATAAAGAGAGAAGGGATAACACCCTACCAACTGTGTCTTCAAGCGGGCTTGGAGATTTTGATAGACCTCTGAAGATGGATTCAACTCCAAGAGTCTGTTGACATCAAAAAGTGCTGAATGGTACTCCTTCAGTGTCACCAATGTTTGAGCCCGTAACATCAATGCTCCACTGTGATTGTGATCAAGCTCAAGCACTGAGGTACACTCTTCTGCTGCCTGATATGGTATTGACAATCAGCATCAATGATTGCATCCCAGTAAATAACTTTTAGACTAGACATATTCAAAAAAAGCTTGCAACACAGAGGGGAAATGATAGGAAAAGGCATAATTTCAAAATTTAAAAATCCTAATAAATGTTTCACTACGCTTCACTAGGACTTGTTAGAACTAAGAAAGGCTTCTCGATTCACTTTCTCAGACAACACTAAATCCCTACCATTGTCACACAAAATTTATAACAAACGAGCACGACTTAAGAATGTGACTTTAAGTTTAAAAGACTGACAATTCAACAGCAACAATGCAATAACATTGTTGTTGTCTCTAGGTTCAAAATCAAGGTCAAGGACTGTGATATGGGCCGCGATAATGAGGTTTTTGACTTTTTGTGGGTCTCAAACTCTGATCGAGTGTGATTCAAGTCGCATCAACTGCATTTGACCGCGATTCTCCACAACATCATCGCGACGTAACCACGACCATTATTTAAAATCTTGATCATCCTACAGATATACAAGAGAAAAGAAAAATAACAAAATAAACTAAGCAATTTTCCATTCACCAGTTGCACAAAACTGCAAGCAATATCACCAGCCAATTCAAACGAATAGAATTGATATAAAATCATCTAAATATGATAGAAATATTTATAAAAACTAGAATCCTGTTTCAACAAGCTGTGTCTAATCAAACAGTTCCAGCATGTCTTTACAAAAATCACACTAAATTCTATTTAAAGAATAGAAAGAAAGAAAATCTTTCATTTTAAAAAACAATCCTAATAATTCCACATCCTAAGAACAGAAGCACAAGCAGAATTTATTAAATAACTCAAAAAATAGACAAATCACATAACTCAAACTTATCCTATTATCTTCAATTAAATCAACTCAATTAATCAATTCAACTAAAATGAAAAACAAATTTGATGCTAGTAAACTAGTTTCACGCAAAATTGAAAATTGGCATGGACTAAAGAGGAATAATGAAGAAAGAGAACCTTTTTAAAATCGTGAAGTTTGAGGAAGCAAGCGGCACGATTGCTATGCAAAGCGATTTTCTGAGGATTGGTCTTAGCGATGACTATGGCTTCCGTGTAGAACCCTAACGCCTCTTCGTAGCGTCCGTCGCGATACATCTGATGACCGTGTTCGATTTTGGTCGTCGCCATCGCTTTTCAAATTCGATCATAAACTTCCAAAATAATAATTTGAATCTATTTATTTTGACTGTTATATGCAACGAAAAGCGAGTTTCAGATAATTTAAAATTTATTGCTTACTGATAGCTCGTGTGTGTGTGTGTGTGTGTGTGTGTGTGTGACGAAGGAACGACGACGAGTAGAGGAAGTCGTTGGAAGCGCTTCTTTTTTGGCGTATTTATTCCTTCGATTTTATTTTATTTTTTTTAATAAGTAGGATGGCAATGGGGTGGGGCGGGACTGGGGAGTACTTCCCCGCTCCCCACCCCATCTCCCATATTGTCCCCCATCCCCATCCTCATCCCCATCTCCATTCCCCGCTTCGGGGGAGTTTTTCTCCCCATTCCCATCCCCACGGATCAAGAAGTTATTTAAAGTTAGCAAAAATTAAAATTAAAGTATAATAAAACTGAAAAAATGTATAAAAGTTAGACTAAAAAATAAAAGTTTAACAATAAATATAAAAAATTATAAAATTTAGTCTTAATTTGATATTTTAATATTTAAAAAGTATAAAGGTGAGAATAAAAATATAAAAATTAGCACAATTTAATATTTTATTATTATTTTTATTTAAAATCACATATTAAAAGAGTAAAAAATCTATAACTTAGAATATAAGATATATCTATAATAAGAACATTTATTATATATTCGGGAGCAGGGTCCTTGCGGGGCGGGGGATATGAACCCCGTCCCCATTCCCAAGTTGACTGCGGGGGGATTTTCACCCCATCCCTGTCCCCACGGGGAAAAATTCCCTGCCCACGGGTCCCCAAACGGGGCAATCCCCGAAGGGATCCCCACTTGCAGGTGGAAATTGCCACCCCTAGCCAAGAGCCAATTGTATGTGGGAGGTCTCGTGTCAGGTTCAAATCTCTACTAGGGAATTTGGGGGCATCAAGGGAATTTGCCCATCTGTCCTGCAACCACTCATGATGACAAGTTATAATAACCTGAAAAACTTCAAAAAGTTACTCTTACTATATTACTCCCCCCTCAAACTTGAGTTAGGGAAAGCAAAAACTTTAAGTTTGCCTTTGAGAACATGAAATGCTGCTGCTGGAAGTATATTTGTTAATGCATCTACAAGTTAACCAGCAACAGGGATATGGATGATGTCGAGAGCTTTGGCTAAGACCTTCTCCCTCACAAAATGAATGTCTAGCTCCAAATGCTTTGTTTTTGAGTGCAGGACAGGACTGTGTGCAATCTGAACAGCACTTTGGTTGTCACACAGTAGCACATGGAGAATGGTGTTTGATGTTCAACTCCTTGAGAAATGGCTGTATCCACATTAATTCTGCAGTGGCATTGGCTAACCCTATGTACTCTGCCTCTGCACTTGAACGAGCCACAAGGGTTTGCTTTTTGGAGCTTCAAGAACTGAGATTTGGGCCCATGAAGATGCAAGAGCCTGATGTGGATGTCATTTGGGTCACTTACCCAGTCACTGTCACTATAGGCACACACACACACACACACACACACACAGGACGTAGGGGTCACGGTAAAACTCACTGAGAAAAGTTATCTCACCCTATCATTTGTTGTTGTTTTATAGAGTAACAAGGAAAGAAGAAGATTAAGCGGCACAAGTAGGTGGCATGCCTATGGAGTTGGCGAAGACTTAGTGACTTTGTCCATGTTTCATATTTCCCTTGTTGTTTCTCTACTTCGTTTATGTAACTTACAATCATGTTAAGTTGTATAAACCATTTCTGCTATTGCATTGTTCTTGGATATTGAACTTTAGAGTCTAAAGTTTAGACTATGATAGGTTTATGACTCTTTGATTGGTATTCGAGAGTTTTTTAGTCGGTTCAATACCTAAAACAGGAATTTTTATACTCTGATGTAAGCTAATATGTATATCTATTTCTATTGATTAGAGATACTAGGGTGCTACATATCTGATAACGATGTGTTAGCCTGCATTTTCGACAGGCTCATTTCAATGCAGTCAACGAGGTTGTATCAAGCAGATTTCGACCTTAGATTTGGCAAAGTCGAAGAGGTTGAAGGCAGAGATTTCGACAAGAAGAAGTTGAAGGCTGATAACGAAGTAGAATCAAGTAACTGTTGTCGAAAGCACGTAGCAGTTACATTTTTTAAACTTTGTACAGTTATTTTCTATTTGTATAAATAGTAGTTTTTCATAGGAAAAAGAAGTCACAAACTCATTACAGATTCTCACGCAATAACTTCCAACATCACAGAGAAAACGAGTCAGAGAAGAATGTATGATCATGTGTACCAACTCTCTTTTCAATTAATGCATTTTACTTTGTTTCTTTAAGCAATTTTCTGCATTTTTATTTGTTCTCTTCATCTCTGTCTGAAGTAACTTCGACGGTTTCGCGTGAAACTGACAGTTATCTTTCTTCTTTTCTTTAAAACCGTAAAAACATTCATAATTTCTGGAAAAACTTTAACACAAATGGTCTTAGGATTTACTAGTTGATCCTGCAAGCAGAAGAAATTTCAAACTAGCGGTGTTTACCAAAAACCACGGTAAACAAATTGGCACGCCCGGTGGGACATTTGTGCTAATTTTTAAAGTTTTTCGTTGAAATTTTAAAAAAATTGTGCTTATCTGTGCATGCATTTAAGGAGTGGAAAACATCTTTCAGAGATGGCGCGCTCTAGTACAAATAATGCTTCTGCATCAAATGCACAAAGTAAGCAAGAACAAGCGTCAGTTAGTGACGCTAACGCTGCAAATGTTGCAGGCATAACCGTTGCTATGCCTTCTTCGACAACAATGGGAGTAACTGCCATAACTTCTCCCATAATTACTCCCCTCAATTTGTTAGCCTGTAATTTCGACAGGCTTCATTGAAAATGGTCAACAAGGCCTGACTTATATTTCGACAAAGACCAAATTATTTCGACAGAGAAAATGGTCATGCACAAGGTAAATTCGACAAGCTTCCGGGGAAGCAAAAGCAAGAGAGAGGAAAATGGACACAAGCTTTCGACAGACAGAAAATAGAACAGTTATGCGCTGAAGAACTAGCAGTTGGTCGAAGCGTGATGAAGCGGTTCTTGTCAAAAGTAGGAGTAGCAGTTATTAATTTTCAAATTTCTAGGCAGTTACTTAGTTCAGTTTTTCCCCCTCTTTTCCTTTGTATAAATAGTAGTTTCTGAGAAGAAACAAGGGTCACAAATCACAATACACAATCCGATTCCTGAAACTCTAACTTCCAAGCTAGAGCGAAAAACGAGTGGAAGAATCATTGTACGTGATCGTGTACCACTTTTACAATTCAATGCAATTTATTTGTCTTTTCTTTACAATTCACGCACCATTTACTGCTTCTTTTCTTTTCAATTCTGTTAATCATTGCAAATCGTCCCCTTTTCTACATTTTCTGAAACAAAAACTACGCGCAATTCAAAGGCAATTGCTTTGAGATTTTTCTAGTTTGATCTCACAAACCTTCTAATAAAACTAGTGATTGTTTGCTAAAAACACCAGCAAACAAATTGGCACGCCCGGTGGGACCTTGCCTTTGATTTTGTTCATTTTCGTACTTTCTTATTTGTATTCGCTGTTGTATGCACTTAAGAAGTGGTAAAATGGTTCGTTCTAGTACGAATAATGCGTCTAGTTCCAACCCTGTGGTTTCACAAGGGCAAGGAACAACAATGGATTCTGTGAGCATTAGCGCAGGACCATCATCGTCAACAACTGTTCCTTCATTATCAATGACTAATGTTGGTTCAACGCAGTCAGAAATGGCATCTTTGCCTATGTCTTTGCCGTTAAGTGCAGGGCTTCATAGCCCTTACATGGCAATGGGGAACGGTTTAGACCCACGTTTGAATAACGTGCATCTACCCCCATTTCCTTTGGGAATGTATGGCATGCCTACTGGAATGCCACATATTTCGACCTTTTCCCCTACACATGTCTCTTCTGAGAGTGTATTTGGTCGGAATCCCCCAGCATTAACCAATACGTCTTTGTTGGCCTTAAGACAGCAAGTAGACGAGAGTAATCACGATATGGTTAATATGCTTACCCAACAAATTGGTACAGTTTTCAATCCATTGATTCAAAATACCAATAACAGTTACCAAATGTTGGCAAATCAGATGAGTAGGATTGCAGATTTCTTTGGGGGCTCCAACAGTTAATAATAGGCAAGTTCCTATTATTGCGGGTAATGCGTCGCCAGTTAACCCCCAAGGATCAGTTGCAGTCGAAGCGTCCACAATTGTAGGCGAACTACAAGGGGCAGTAAACCACGTCCCTGAAGTAGTTTTGGTAAATAGACACCAGAACGCTGATGAAGTTGTTCGACAAGTGAAACAACACAATGTTGGCGCTGAAAACAATATAGCTACTTTAGTCGAAACTATTTTGGCGCAAAATGGCCTTAACATAGGTTTACAAAGGCCTAACTTCGTATCACCATTATGTGAATACGTATTACAAACTGAGTTACCAAGGGGATGGAAAGTTCCCAAGTTTACTAAGTTTGGTGGTGATACAAATGAGTCCACAGTCGAACACATTGCTCGTTTCTTGACTGAGGCTGGGGACTTAGCACAAAATGAGAATTTGAAGATGAAATATTTTCCAAATTCTCTAACTAAAAATGCTTTCACTTGGTTCACGACCTTACCCCCTGGTTCTATGTTCACATGGGGGCAATTAGAAAAGGCATTCCATGCACAGTTTTACATGGGCCAGTCGAAAATTAGTCTTAAAGAATTGGCTAGTGTTCGGCGCAAAATGCCTGAAACTATTGATGATTACTTAAACAGATTTAGGCTGTTGAAATCTCGTTGCTTCACACAAGTCCCTGAACATGAGCTTGTCGAAATGGCTGCTGGTGGCCTTGATTACTCAATTAGAAAGAAATTAGACATATCTCATTTGAGAGATATGGCTCAATTGGCTGATAGAGTTCGACAAGTTGAAAGGCTTAGAGAAGAAAAATCTAGGTCGAATAGGTATCATAAAAAAGAAAAAGTGGCATATGTCGAAGAAGAATTCGACGTTACATATGGTAATGTCGAAGAAGAGGAGATAGACGTGGCTGAACTTAAGCCTGGTCCTCCTTATACTTGTAAAGTATTAAGGCCTGCGAATGGGAATAACTCTGTAGAGCCTAAGAATGATAGATTTATGCCTAAGACTTATACTTTTGATGTTACGAAATGTGATGAAATTTTTGATCTTTTAGTAACTGATGGTCAAATATTAGTGCCTAAAGGCCTTAAAGTACCAACTCTTGACCAAAGAAAGAAAAAGGGTTATTGTAAGTTCCATAATTTTTTGGGACATAACACTGACCGTTGTGTGCTTTTCAGGGATATTGTGCAAAAAGCAGTTGACGAAGGAAGACTCAAATTTGCTGATAAGAAAATGAAAGCTCCTATGCAGATTGATGTTGATCCATTGCCTAAGGCTGAAGCTATGTATTCTGAACCTGTCGAAGCTGATGTAGGCATGGTGGATGCTCAAATGGCAGACCCTCCTAAGTATGTCAAGACTGCCACCGAAAAATTAAAAAGGTTTTCTGTATGCTGAAGGTAAGAAACACGAAGTGACCCTAAAAGAATATGATGGGAAGATACATGCTGTGTATCCAAAGGCTGAGGAAGAATTGATAGATTTCCTCAATCGGTGTAAATGGAATAACTCTGAAGTTATGCTTTGCCCAAGATGCAGCGCTATCTTCGACAAAGAAGCAGCCAAAGCCGTCGAAGGTTATCAGGATCAACAACAACGTAAAAGAAAATGGCTTGATAACAGGCCGAAATTTGACTTTGCAAAAGGAGATCTTCCTGGCTATAAGGCTAATGTGTCAACAAAGCCTTCAACAAGCAAACGACAATTTGCTAAGGAGAAGTCCTCAGCGAAAGGGTATTTGAAGCTGTCAACAAATAAATCCTTTGTCCCAAGTGCTAGTGCTCCTGTCGAAGTGTGGGTGCCCAATAATCAACGTGCTAAAGCTGTAAAGCCAGGTACTGATGCTGCTAAGTTTAATTATAAGAATAACTATAAGGGTAAGAACCCCATGACTAAAACACAGTGGCGTCGTTACCAAAGACAACAGAAGAAGAAGGCACACTTTGACATTAACAAGGTTCCAAGTCATTTGGCTAATAACCATGTTCCACGCAGTACGATTGACATTAATCAAGTTCCACGCAGCATAATAGTGGCGAAGAGTGAGGTTCACAAAGCTGAAGTCGCCACAAAGAAGAATGCTGATGTTGCTAGTCATGTGTGTGCAGCAAATAAGGCCAAAGGCAAGGCTGTGGTAACAGAAAAGCCAAGAAGGCCTGCTCTTGAAAGAATATTTCCTCCATTGTCAACAGTGAAAGAAAAGAATGCTGATTTCGACATGGATGAAGACATGGAGTCTGATTTTGATGATTCTGAAGATGATTTCGACGTTGTTTGCAATGTGGTATCAATACTGCCTCTTGAGTACGATGTTATCACAGTACCAAATGATGTTGAAGAGGATTTTACAGAGGATATGGCTCATCACAAGCCAATGTGTTACTATGTGATGAACAATGGTTGTGTCGAAGACCAAATGGCTACCTTCGAGAAGCCAGATATGAGTATGCAAAACCACTTGAAACCCCTGTATGTCCAAGCCAAAGTCAATGGTGTTGGAATTAACAAAGTGTTAGTGGATGGTGGAGCTGCAGTGAATTTAATGCCACATGGTCTTTTGAAGAAGATTGGTAAATTCGACACTGACCTCAGGCCACATAACATTGTCTTAAGCAACTATGAAGGCAAAACTGGCCATTCTTTGGGGGCCATTGAGGTGGACTTAATCGTTGGTTCCATAAAGAGGACTACATTGTTCTTAGTGATAGCCTCTAAAGCGAATTTCAATTTACTCCTTGGTAGAGAGTGGATCCATAGTTGGTGCTGTCCCATCAACTTTGCATCAACGTTTAGTAATGTGGAAGGAATATGGTTTGGTAGAGTATGTCGAAGCAGATCAGAGCTACTTCCGTGCTGATGTCAACCAAATTACCAAGGAAAATTTTGAGAAACAAATGGCGAAGATTGCGCCATGTTCATCTTCTAATGAGGCATATGTTCCTGCGGATAATGTTCTTGCCTCAGTTCATCTTGACCCAAATTATGGTTTTGTTTGGGAAAGAGAAATAATGGGAGATGATAGTGTCTATCCTGATGGTGTTCTTCGACCAACGGGGTGGAACACTGGTTCTTGAAAGTGTTCTTATGTCAGTGCCCAATGCATGGGACAAAATTACGGCTTATATGGCCGAAAACAAGTTTAAAGCGGCTATAGAGGCCGAAATTATTCAACAAACAATGGCTGTCGAAGCCAGTGAGTTACATGAAGAAAATGGCATAGTCATAGATGAAAGACTTGACTGCATTTATGATGATGATCCATTAGGTTTTGAAAAGGATCCTAGAGATTCGACAAAGCATATGCAAGCTCAAGACCCGTTAGAAGAAGTTGATTTGGGAAATGGCTCAATAAAAAGGCCAACTTATATTAGTGCAAATATTGATGCTTCTCTAAAAACCCAAGTCATCACATTGCTAAGGGAGTTCAAAGACTGCTTTGCTTGGGATTATGAGGAAATGCCTGGGTTAAGTCGAGAAGTGGTGGAAATGCAATTACCAATTCGACCAGGGAAGAAACCAGTGAAGCAAGTGCCAAGAAGATTTGCTCCTCAAGTGTTGGCTAAGATCAAAGAGGAAATCGAAAGGCTATTCAGAAACAAATTCATCAGAACTGCCAGGTGATTTCTTGGGTTTTATGGTGCACAAAAAAGGCATTGAAATCAATCAAAATAAGACTAAGGCAATTATGGAAACGAAGGCCCCTTCGACCAAAAAGGAGCTTCAGTCGTTGCTGGGAAAAATCAATTTCCTTCGAAGATTTATATCAAATCTAAGTGGCAAAACACAAGTTTTTTCGCCATTGTTAAGACTGAAGAAGGAAGAAGAATTCAAATGGGAAGCAATGCATCAAGCAGCCTTCGACGAAATCAAGTCTTATTTGATGAAACCACCAATTTTGTTGCCTGTTATTAAACACAAAGTGCTCAAATTGTATATAGCAGCTTCTGATAGAACAATAGGTAGCATGTTAGCACAAGAGGATGATAGTGGTGTCGAAAGAGCCATTTATTACCTCAGTAGGGTCTTAATTGATGCCGAAACGAGGTACACTCCTATAGAAAAGTTGTGCCTTTGTTTGTATTTCTCGTGTACAAAGTTAAAGCAATATATAAAACCAGCTGATGTTTCTGTTTATTCGCATTTTGATGTTATTAAGCATATGCTGTCGAAACCAATAATGCATAGCCGAATTGGTAAATGGGCTTTGGCTTTGTCAGAATACAACTTAACTTATCAACCTCTAAAATCAATTAAAGGACAAGTGGTTGCTGATTTTATAGTAGACCATTCTGTTGTCGAAGAAACATTAAGTTTTGTAGACGTATATCCTTGGAGGTTGTACTTTGATGGTTCAAGCCATAAACATGGAGTTGGGATTGGTATTTTAATAATATCTCCTACTAACATTCCAACGAAGTATAAGTTTAAAATTCGAGATGTTTGCTCCAATAATGAAGCTGAGTATGAGGCTTTAATAGTAGGCCTTGAAATTTTACTTGAGCTGGGGGCAAGTCATGTCGAAATAAAAGGTGACTCTGAGTTGGTTGTCAAACAATTGACAAAAGAGTACAAATGCATTAAAGAGCACCTTATCAGATACTTTGTTGTTGCCAATGCTTTGTTAAAAAGATTTGAGTCTGTTCACTTAGAACATTTACCACGAATTGATAATCAAGTGGCAAATGAATTGGCACAAATTGCTTCAAGCTATAAAGTTTCAAAACAAAGCCTGGAAGAGTTAATTGAAATAAAGGATAAGATCATTTCTAATGACTATTCTTCGTCACTATTGTCAACACCAACAACTGGGGGGGCAACAGATACAAACGCAAACAAGGAACTAGTCGTTGTCGAAAAACGTCAATTTTTTGGTGACTTTGACTTAGCAGAAATTTTTGCTCTTGACAATATGACCAATAATGATTGGCGAAGGCCTATTGTGGAATATTTGCAAAATCCCACAAGAAATACCAATAAAAAGGTAAAATACAGAGCTTTGAGCTATGTGATAATTGGAAACGAATTGTTTAAAAAGACTCCTGAAGGAGTACTATTAAAATGTCTTAGTGAAAATGAGGCATATTTAGCAGTTTCTGATACACATAGTGGAGCATGTGGTTCACACCAAGTAGGCCACAAAATGAAGTGGTTATTATTTCGACAAGGAATGTATTGGCCAACTATGCTGAAAGATTGCATAGAATTTGCTAAGGGATGCCAAGAATGTCAAAAGCATGCTGGGATACAACATGTACCTGCAAATGAATTGCATGCCATAGTCAAACCTTGGCCATTTAGAGGTTGGGCTCTAGATGTGATTGGAGAGATAAAGCCAACTTCGTCGAAGGGCCATAGATATATCCTTGTGGGAATTGATTACTTCACCAAATGGGTTGAAGCTATACCTTTAGCCAATGTTGATCAAGAAGCAGTGATAAGGTTTATTCAAAATCATATCATTTATAGGTTTGGAATTCCAGAAACCATTACTACAGATCAGGGATCAGTTTTCACTGGTAGAAAAATGGTAGAGTTTGCTTCTGAAATTGGTTTTAAGTTATTAACTTCGACACCATATTATGCGCAAGCCAATGGTCAAGTAGAAGCTGCCAATAAAGTTATTATTAATTTGATTAAAAAGCATGTTGGGCAGAAACCCAAAAATTGGCATAATACCCTTGATCAAGCATTATGGGCTTGTCGAAATTCACCCAAAGAATCTATCAACACTACTCCTTATAGGCTAACATTTGGACACGATGCAGTGTTGCATGTTGAAATTTGTCTACAATCAACAAGAATTCAAAGACAGTGGGAGATTCCCTCTGATTATTATTGGAATATGATGCTTGATGAATTAGTTGATTTAGACGAAGAAAGGTTATTAGCTTTAGACATGCTTATTCGACAGAAAGAGAGGGTAGCTAAAACTTATAACAAAAAGGTTAAGTTTAAAGCCTTTGATTCAGGTGATCTAGTGTGGAAGGTCCTATTGCCTATGGATAAAAAAGATAGAGTCTTTGGTAAATGGTCCCCAAGTTGGGAAGGACCATTTAAAATTTTACAAGTTTATTCAAACGGCGCATATGAGGTCAAAGAGATTGGCGCTGATGAAAGAATTTTGCGTATAAATGGCAAATACTTGAAAAAGTATAAGCCAACGTTGCAAGAAGTTAAAATAACGCTAGAATAAAGATAAAGAAAGCGTAAGTACGTGGCATTCAAAAGAATTTGTGATTGCCATATGAGCATTGTCAGAATTATAAGCAGAACGTAATACACCAATATAGGAGTAACGTCAACAACACTTAACAGTGGTGACATCAGGTATACAGCTATTTTACTCAAGTGCAAAGTCTATTTCGATGGTGAATTCAAAAATGTTCTTTCTCTTCTTCCTCCTCAAGTTCAGTCGAAAAAGACATTTTTGGGGGGCAATTTGTTAGCCTGTAATTTCGACAGGCTTCATTGAAAATGGTCAACAAGGCCTGACTTATATTTCGACAAAGACCAAATTATTTCGACAGAGAAAATGGTCATGCGCAAGGTAAATTCGACAAGCTTCCGGGGAAGCAAAAGCAAGAGAGAGGAAAATGGACACAAGCTTTCGACAGACATAAAACAGAGCAGTTATGCGCTGAAGAACTAGCAGTTGGTCGAAGCGTGATGAAGCGGTTCTTGTCGAAAGTAGGAGTAGCAGTTATTAATTTTCAAATTTCTAGGCAGTTACTTAGTTCAGCTTTTCCCCCTCTTTTCCTTTGTATAAATAGTAGTTTCTGAGAAGAAACAAGGGTCACAAATCACAATACACAATCCAATTCCTGAAACTCTAACTTCCAAGCCAGAGCGAAAAACGAGTGGAAGAATCATTGTACGTGATCGTGTACCACTTTTACAATTCAATGCAATTTATTTGTCTTTTCTTTACAATTCACGCACCATTTACTGCTTCTTTTCTTTTCAATTCTGTTAATCATTGCAAATCGTCCCCTTTTCTACATTTTCTGAAACAAAAACTACGCGCAATTCAAAGGCAATTGCTTTGAGATTTTTCTAGTTTGATCTCACAAACCTTCTAATAAAACTAGTGATTGTTTGCTAAAAACACCAGCAAACACAATGATGACTACTGCAGCATTAACAAATATTAATACTATGGCTTCTATGCCACCAATATTAGGACCAACAAGTCCTTTAATGGCAAATCCATTGGTTGGAAACATGCCATTTAATATGAGTGGTAGAGCTTTCCCATATGGCATGCCAACGGCATTGATGGCAGGCCTTCAGAAAAATTCGTCTACATTTGCAGATAATGCAATCACAGGGTATTTTCCTACTCATAGTTCATCAGAGGGCATTTATAGTCGAAATGCCCAACCTAATTTGACTACAACATCTTTGTTGGCATTAAGGCAACAAATGGATGATAGTAACCATGATATGGTTAATATGTTGACACAACAAATTGGTACTGTGTTTAATCCTTTAATACAAAACACTAATAATAGTTACCAAATGTTGGCGACACAAATGGGAAGAATTGCTGATTTCTTTGGCACTCCACCAGTGCATAACCAGCAAATTCCACAAATTCAAAATGTTAGGCCTGTCGAAATCCCTTTAGAAAGGCCTAACAAAGCAATTCACATAACTCAGGATAATCAGAGACAACAACATGTTGTCAAAGAGCCTGTAAGGATAGAGGCAATCCCTGATGTTGTGTTAGTAAATAGAAACCAAAATGCAGACGAAGTGGTCAGACAAGTGCAACAAAACAATTTTGGGGCGAAAAATAATTTGGCTAATTTGGTCGAAAACATTCTAGCCCAGAATGACCTTAATTTAGGCTTGCACAGGCCTAATTTTGTATCACCTTTGTCGGAATATACCTTGCAAACAGAGCTACCTAGGGGATGGAAAATCCCTAAGTTCACAAAATTTGCTGGAGAAACTAGCGAATCCACTGTCGAACACGTGGCTCGTTATCTTACTGAGGCTGGTGATATAGTGCATAATGAGAAATTAAGAATGAAGTATTTTCCAAATTCTCTAACTAAGAATGTGTTTACATGGTTCACCACTTTGCCTCCAAATTCTATTTTTAGTTGGAGTTAGTTAGAAAAGGCCTTCCACGAACAATTCTATATGGGCTAGTGCAAGATTAGTCTTAAGGAACTAGCTAGTGTTCGACGCAAGGGGACAGAATCTATTGATGATTATCTCAATAGATTTAGACTTCTCAAAGCAAGGTGTTTTACTCAAGTGCCTGAACATGAGTTAGTCGAAATGGCTGCTGGTGGTCTTGATTATTCTCTAAGAAAGAAGCTAGATACATTGCCCTTAAGAGATATGGCACAATTAGCTGATAGAGTTCGACAAGTAGAAAGACTTAAAGCTGAAAAAGCCAAAACATGCAGGTTCCAAAATAAAAAAGAAAAGGTTGCATATGTCGAAACTAATGACAGTGACCAAGAATTCGACATATCTTGTGAAGATGTCAAAGAGGAGGTTAATATAGCAGAATTAAAATCAGGACCTCCTTATACTTGTAAATTGTTAAAACCTTCAAATGGAAAAAACCCTGTTGAGCCTAAAAATGATAAGTTTGTTGCAAAAACTTATACTTATGATGTTTCTAAGTGTGATGAAATTTTTGATCTGTTAGTTGCTGATGGTCAAATTTTGGTGCCTAAAGGCCTGAAAGCATCACCATTGGAACAACGACAGAAAAGAGGTTTTTGTAAATTTCACAATTTCTTAGGCCATAACACTTCTCGTTGTGTTATTTTCAGGGATTTGGTTCAAAAAGCCCTCAATGAGGGAAGACTGAAATTTGGTGACAAATCGAAGCCACCAATGAAAATTGATGCTGATCCTCTACCAACAACTGATGCATTGCTTGTCAAAGTTGACATCAATGTGGTTGAAATCACAGGAGTTGTTGCTGAAGATGCTAAAGTGAAGAAAGCTGTTGACAAAGTGGATGTCGAAATGGTCACTGAATACCAATATGCTGAAAAATGAAGATAGTTTACCCAATGGCAGAGGAAGAATTGATTGATTTCCTTAATCGCTGCAAAATTAACAATACTGAAGTGATGCTTTGTCCAAGATGTAGTTCTGTCTTCGACAAAGAGGCTGCTAAAAATCTTGAGGGTTTTAAGCCTCAACTGAAGCGCAAAGGAAAATGGGTCGACAAGAGACCAAAGTTCAGCTACAGCAACAGAGGTATTCAGTACAAGGTCACTTCGACAAAGAATCCTCAAAAAGAACAGATCAAAACCTATGTACCTCCAGCAAAGTCCCCTGTCGAGAAATGGGTACATTCTGGCGGAAAGAGTACTGGATATTCCTAGTATATTATGCTGGAAAGAATGCTGGAAATCAGCAGAAATCAGCAAGAATGGTCAAAGGTAGTACTAGTGTTACTGGCCAGAACAAGGCATTTGAATCTAACAAATATGCCTATAATAATAACTACAAAGGGAAAAATCCCATGACAAGAACACAATGGCGCAGGTATCAACGCCAGAAGAAAGCTACTGCTGCTGCAGGCAAAGAAGAGAATTATAGCAAAGATAAAGGTAAGCAAGTACTTTTAAAGCCTCTTGAAATGGCTAGAAAGCCAGCTGCTGAAAGGATATTTCCTCCACTCTCAGTAATCAAAGAAGGTCTTAACTTAGATGAAGAAATGAACTCAGATTTTGCTGATTCTGGGTCAGAATACGATGTTTTATGTGGCGTAGTCTCAATTCTACCAATTGAGTATGATGTAGTTTCTGAAGTGAATGACGTTGAAGAAGATTTCGACGAAGAGACTACTTATAAGCCAATCTGTTACTATGTACTGAAGAATGGTTGCGTGGAGGAACAACATGCTGTGTTTGAGAGACCAGATTGTGGAATGATGAATCATCTCAAACCCTTGTATATTCAAGCAAAAGTGAATAACATTGGTGTCAACGAGATCCTGGTCGATGGTGGTGCTGTTGTAAACTTGATGCCACAACATATGTTGAAGAAAATTGGAAAGTGTGAAACTGATTTGAAAACACACAGTGTAATACTTACAAACTATGAAGGCAAAAGTGGCCATTCACTTGGGGCCATTGAAGTCGAGTTTGCTGTAGGGAGTATTAAGAGACCAACATTGTTTCTGGTAGTTCCATCAAAGGCAAATTACAACTTGCTACTAGGAAGGGAATGGATACATGGTGTGGGGGCAATACCTTCGACTGTCCACCAAAGGCTTATCATTTGGCGAGAAGATGGTTTGGTCGAAAATATTGAAGGTGATCAGAGTTATTTCAAAGATGAGGTAAATGCTATCAGCCATCTCTTGAGCATTATTTGCTGCTTGGGTCTCCAAAGAAGAAATGTTGGCTTGTTAAGCTTCGACAGGAGCCCACTCTTCTTGTTGCAGTTTAGCTTCGTGCTCTTTGTTTGCAGCGTTATCCTTTTTCTTTTGAAGGTCCCTGGTGATTTGTTCTAAGAGAGGCTCGAATTCGACAATGAAACCAATGAGGGATTTGCTTGATGTCGAATTGTTGAGTTTACGCAGCAGCGTTTTGATCTCAAAAGCTGTTATATGATTTTGCTCGATGGCCTAAAATAAGTCAGCTTCAAGAACTTTAGCTCGAAATTCCTTAAGGAGGTCTTCCTTCGAACTATCAGACATTTCGCCAATGGAAGTGGTCGAAGAGCTTTGCTTAGTCGAAGATGCCCTACTACTTAACATGAATTTCAAAGCCTCAAGAGGATTCTTACTTTTTAGTTCTGTCAAAGCCTCTTGGCTCAGAGTGTTGCTTGATGAAGGTGCTGCTTTAGAGGTGTTTTGGTCCTTTGGTGATTCGTCGACGTGCTCTGAGTTATCTTCAGATTCTTCCTCTTCAGAGTCAACAACATCATCATCAATTTGTTCTTCTTCGTTGCCTTCGTCTTGATTTTCTTCTTCTTCTTCTTCTTTGCCACTAAGATTAGGAATTGGAACCAGATTATCCTTCTCAAACTCGACACCAGCAATGTGATCAGTTTCATTCATCTCATCATCTTTCTGATCTTGATCTTGGTCAGGAACTTCTTTTTCAAGTGCATTCTTGTCTAATGAAGGCTCATTGGTTGTCAGATCATTCATTTGTTGGTGAAGAGCCTCTTCTATGATGTTAATGGGACTGGTCTGATTTGGTTGCTCCTCGACCACGTTTTCAGCTATTGGTTCGACAGAAGGGGAAAGAGTCGAAGTTGGTGTTGGTTGTTTTTGCTGAAGCTCAATGTTGCTAGCTTCCTTTCCCTGTTATAACAGATTAATGAATTTATTATCATATTGAATCAAAACGACTAAGGAAAAAATAAAGAGTTTGTTAATTACCTTCGAAGTTGTCTCTCCAACATGAGAACCTGCACTTTCAGGTTTCTTAGGAGCTTTTGATTTCTTCTTAGCAGGCTTTTCTAGATTCTCTTGAGCTTTTTCTTTGGGTGTTTCCTTGTCTTCTCCTTGTTGTTCGACAGGAGTTATTTGAATTGGAGTTTTGAGAGCTTCTTGAGAATGTTTCCTTTTCTTCTCTTTCTCAACTTGAGTTGTGGGAACCTCAGTTTGTTTGGGGCTGTTCATTGGGCTGTCAGACTGAAAATTCGATACTCATGTTAGTATGAACAAGGAAAAGAAAGGTAAATGATTGAAAAAGTAAAGAGGTAAGAGATTCGACCTCTGAATCATCGCTCACAATTTGTGTGTCATTTTTCTTCATTTTCTTAGAGGGAACATCAGAGTAGAATTGCTTGTTCTCTTTCGACTCTGCAAAACAAAGTTTAGTCAGGTGTCAAATTTAAAGTCAGAACATAATGTTGCAGAGATTTCACAAAGACACTTACTTCTTGTTTCTTGGTTTGTTGAGACTTGCTTTGCTTCGAAGCAGTGCTAATTTCTTTCTTTGTCCCTTTCTTTGGAGACTTGGTTGAACCAGTGGTTGTTGGAATGGGAACAGCTACAAACGTTCGACAAATTATGTAAGTATATTTGCACATGAAAGAAAATTTGAAATTTTTCTAAGAGTCCTATGCATCACCTGTTGCGATGGGAGATGTGATTCGAACATGTTGAATGTCCAAATGGAGATCACCTCTAAACGTGTGTATGTCATGCTTAGTCGGAATCACTTTCTGGGGTGTTTTAGTTATAAAATAATTTTGTAACGCTATAGTCGAACCACACACAAACCATTCAGGAATTGGTAGTCGAAATGCCAAAGCCATTTTACTGGTTGGCAAAGGTGGAAACTTAATTTTATATTTTAAAGCATAATCATATTTGTTTGTTATATAAGGTGGAATATGCATTGTCGAAATCTTTTTGAGGATTTTTTGCTTTAAAACATCAGCAGCCCCAGAAACTGTTCGACTAAGACATTTTGGATCATATACAGTTTCGAAGTAATTTTGAAAAGCCTGAATTTCTCGAATATGCGTACCTTGACTTTTATCCTTCTTGTTCTGCAAAGGAGGAAAAGCAGAGATTAGGTTGGATAACAAGGTGGACTCTTCGACAACAGCAAGCCTAGTTGTGTAATAATTGGTCCACCACTTAAGAAATTCCTTGGTACAAGCAAATGATGGCTCATATTTTAAGGGATTAAAAGTGGGAGTGTTTTGGGCAGCAGCGTCGAGACGTTGCCAGAACTCTTTTTCATTGTCTGGAAATTTCAAAGCCTTTTTTGATTTGGAAAAGGGAGCAGGTCGAAGTTGGCACAGTCCGAATTGCCTGGCCACCAAATTTGGTTGGTATCCAGCCATGCCAAATTGAGCTTTTCCCTTGCTGGGTGAAATTCTGATTGATAGGAGGTTTGGGGTTAAATAAGCTTGCCAAATTTCGTTGACCTCTTCTTCATGTTCGACAGATGTTGCAGGAAATTCTTTGGTGAACCAACTTGGTCCACGAGTTCTTGTAATAAATGGTGCCATCGAAGGCATGAAGGTATCATAGTTCTGGAGCATGGTGAAAGCATCAAAAAATAGATCTTCTATAGACTGACCTATTTCCCTGGGTTTTAAAACGGCAAGTCTTAAACCTTCGATACTCCTTTGTTCGGCCATCTCAACATGGTCATTTGGGCAGAACAGTTGTAATCTTGACTCGAAAGTGGCAAGGAGCCACAATTGAAATAGCCAAATAGGGCCTGAAATCAGAAGTTTACCTTGAGGTTCAAGTTGTTTCAAGTCGAGGGCTCCATTTCCTAAGGCCTCATAGAGAGAGGCTAGAATGAGTTTGCTGAGACAGAGGTTTCGACCTTCGTGAATTTGAATGGCCAAATTCACATACATTTTGGCCACCTAAAGTGACGAACAGCAAAAAATGTAGTGAGACAGCCACAAGGTGAGGAAAGCTATGTGTTCTGTGTCGGAGACCTCTTCAGTATCAGTGATGTGTTGGTCTTCGATGTACCCAGAAAATGTGGCACGTTTGAAGTTGAAGTCATAAGTGTTGGTGGTGTTGTTAGGGTTGAAGGTTTCTCCCGTGGGTCTAAGCCCAGTGATGGCAGCCACATCCAGCAAGGTAGGAGTGAGCATGCCACACTTCAGATGAAGGCTATTAGTGGTGAGTTCCTAAAAATGGAGTGCTGAAATGAGCATAGGACTTTGGTATTTGGGGCCATACCTCGACAATTGGATTAGGTCGAAGATCCCTTGGGTTTTCCAAAATTCGCCTTTTTTCGACTCAACTTTGTTGAGCCATTCGACATAAATATTATTTCCTACATGAGGCGCAGATCTGAAAACCCTGGCAGGGGCACTCATAAACCCCATTTCGTAAGGCCATTGCTGGAAAATCCTAGGGTTATAGTGGTGATAGCTAGGGAAAATTTCCTGGGTTTTTGGTGTGTCTTCAAGAGATTCAGGAAGAGGCCCAAGGAAAGCATACCTATGAGGTTCAGGAGAAGGAATGAGTACCTGAGATTTCCAAATCTGAGCGCGTGTATCCTCAAGATCAGGTTCAGCAACGAATTGTTGTTTTCCAGAAACATGAGAACTTGAAGCAGAAGCCATTTTCAGCGATTGAAATGGAGTTTGAACAGTTTTAGAGGTTCTCGTAAAAAACCAGAGAAGAGGTTTGGAGCTTTAATGGAGTTTGACAGAGTTTCTATGGTGGTTTTGGGTTTTATCTTAGCGAAGAAGATGGAAAAGATTTGTGAAGTTTAGTTGCAGAGGGTTTTTTTTGCAATATCAGAAGATGAAAAGAGTAAAAGAGTAGAATGAAGGAGAAGCAATGCCTTTTATAGTTGCTAAAGTAAAAAATAAATAATAATAATAATAATAATAATAATAATAATAAAATAATAAAGGCTATAACGTTTGGGTTTTTGGCAACTTAGAGAGTGGCCCACTAGCAATCAGGGTCTGACAGTTATGGAGAAGTGGATATTGTGGGGAGTTCCAAAGCAAACGCGGCCCACTATCTCTGAAAAGTTGGGGCAAAAAACTGTTCATTTCAAAAAGTGTCTTTTCAATTCTGAAAGCTGATGGTGGTGATGGTAGCAGACTTGACATTAAGCTGTTGAGTGAATTCTCAAAAGACGTCATTTTCTTCCTTCATTTAAATTTTAGTCGAAAAAAACATTTTTGGGGGGCAATTTGTTAGCCTGCATTTTCGACAGGCTCATTTAAATGCAGTCAACGAGGTTGTATCAAGCAGATTTCGACCTTAGGTTTGGCAAAGTCGAAGAGGCTGAAGACAGAGATTTCGACAAGAAGAAGTTGAAGGCTGATAACGAAGTAGAATCAAGTAACCGTTGTCAAAAGCACGTAGCAGTTACATTTTTTAAACTTTGTACAGTTATTTTCTATTTGTATAAATAGTAGTTTTTCATAGGAAAAAGAGGTCACAAACTCATTACAGATTCTCACGCTCTAACTTCCAACATCATAGAGAAAACGAGTCAGAGAAGAATGTATGATCATGTGTACCAACTCTCTTTTCAATTAATGTATTTTACTTTGTTTCTTTAAGCAATTTTCTGCATTTTTATTTGTTCTTTTCTTTAAAACCGTAAAAACATTCATAATTTCTGGAAAAACTTTAACACAGATGGTCTTAGGATTTACTAGTTGATCCTGCAAGCAGAAGAAATTTCAAACTAGCGGTGTTTACCAAAAACACGGTACGATGACTCTAACTTGCATAACACATACCCTCCTGTATCCTAAGTCAAAATGTTACGAAAAGGTTCTTATGGGAAATCATGATGTTACAAATACAATACAAAAATAGATTTAAAATATAACTATATTAATGTATTATTATTTAAATTATAATTAAAGTCATTTTAAACAGAATTTTATTGTAAAATAATTAAAATTACAATGAATGAATATTTTAGTCTAAATCATACATAAACACAATTTTTAAGTACATTTTTAAATTTTTAATACACACCGTGTGTACCATGAGACCTTATCCGATCAAACAAATAAAAATAAGTTAATTTGGTGAAAATTAATATATCATAAAGACAAAATTAATATAGATCCTTTTTCACCTCTATCAATTAAAAAAATACGCTTTATTCCAACTCCTTCTATTTACTCTATCTAATTTTTTTATTCTTTTGTAAAATATATAATATTCATTTTTTCACTCGTATCGAAATTATATCTTTTCATATTATTTGAATCAATAAGCGAGAGTAGAGATGCTTTGGTTTCTCATTTGTCTGTGCATTTGGGCACGCGCGAGTGTGTGTATTGTGTCAAATAAGTGAGAGAAGAGATATTTTGATTTCTCATTTGTTTTGCCTTGAAACTGTTAACTCAATATCGTTTGATTCTGAATTTGTTTATGTATTAAATATGTATAAAAAGTGTAAAGGAGAAATATAATAGTTTATTTTTCCATCAAAATAATAATAATAGTTTATTTTAGTTAGTTTTATTGTAATTTGATTAATTAAATATATAAAAGTGTACGTCAATAATGATAAATTGAGTCAACATGAAATCAATTCAACAAATAGTTATAATATCATTACGTTACCTGTTTTTCCGAAATTTTTATTGTCTATTATTGCACAGTAAAAAAAGTTTTTTGATCAAAAAATAGAAAAAAGTCAAATATAAATTGTGAAAATTTGTGATATTCTTTACGTTTTATATTATGTATAAAGTTACTAAATCATTTTTAAATACAGTTAACTATGAATAATAATTAATAAATCGTATATAAAAATAGTTGACTAATCTCCCCTCCAAATAAAAAGTATTACAACGATAACCTATGAAGTCCCGATACTCCAAAATAGGCCACGTACCCGTGTCGGATACGTATCTGATACCAATACCTGTCGGATACTTCCGGATACGTATCCTGGGACTATCCTAGAATTTATATTTATTTTTAAATTAAAAAAGACAAGATACTTACCGGATACTTGAGGGACACTTTGGGGATACGTATCTTGAGAGTATTCTGAGATGTCTCTTGATGAACCAGAGTTGGAAGCTATGTTATTTTTTGACGATGAAAATGGAGGAGAGGAGAATGACACAGTTAGTGTTAAATAGTGAATAGTAGGCAATTCTATAGATCCTAAGCTTCTTTCGGATATGACTTATGATGTTTTTTCCTATATTCTAACTTGGGTAGTAAACTGTATATATTTTGTGACATGTTCGTAGGAGGAAGAATATATTTTAAAATGGGTGGGGAAAATACATTTAACTATGCTTACTTATTTTGATTAGAAGTACCTTTTTTGTAAATGTGATTTATTGAATATTATAAGCAATTGTCAGTTAGTAAAGTGAAGTATCTTTAGTTATGTTTTATATTTTTAAATTTTGATTTAATTTTTTATTGAAGTATCCCTGCCGTATCGTATCTTGATTTTCAAATTTTTCCCGTATCCACGTATCGTGTCGTATCGTATCGTATCCCGTATCGTATAACGTATCCGAGCTTCATAGACGATAACCAAAATAACCACTGTAAATAGTATTGAATGATTTTATAATTTAAAATTACTATGATATTATTTAATAGTTTTAATATATGAAGAAAATTAATTGTATAGTTAAAATAAGCGTAAAAAATAATTAATATATAATTGATATACAGTCGTAAACGCAATTAATTACATAATTTAACCAATTTATACGTAATAAACGATTTGTGATAATATTTTTATACGTAGTAATCGTATATTTTTGCTTATAATTAGGTCCGGAGGGAATATGTGTTAATTAATTTGTCAAAATTTTAAATTTGTTTAATTTAAGCTTTTTGGGAAAGTGGCAAATGGAAACTCTTGTGTTATAAATTTGCTCATTGGGCCCATAGACTCGGTTAAGGATGCTACACAATGGATCTCGAAAAACTCTTATACTTTATGAAAGGATTTCTGCCTCACTATTTGTTGCTGATTGTGTACGATATATTAGATATATTACTATAGTTCTTTTTATATCTTAAAAGCTATTACAATTATTACAATAGGTATATAGTTCAACAGTGTTTGTAATTATAAATGATTTAGTTACTACATACATAATATTTGTAACATCCCTAGCTCCGTTAATTTCGATTTACGAAATTAACGAATGATTTATTCTTCAATTAAATAATAAATCTAGTCGACGATATGAGGTTGTCGTTAAAGCAATACATAGGATTTGTTTGCATTATTGTGTGAATCGTGTAATTGTTTGAGTAAGAAATAGAATTTAAGCGAGAGTTTAAGTTTAAGGGCATTTTGGTCATTGCATTAGAGAGAGAGAGAGATCAGAGAGAGAGAGAGAGCTCTTGAGCTACTCTCACTTTCCTCTTTTCAATGATGTAACTTTCATTATCTCATTCTTTCCCATTCTTAATTCACCATTGATGAGCTCTTGAGCTAATCTTGTCCAAAACTTGAAATTAACACCATTGCATGTTAATTTGAAGCCTCAAAATCAGTTTAGAAGCCAAATAGTAGCCTACATTGCTGATTTAAAGAGGGATTGGAGTGTTGAGGTTGCTGTTTTTGAAGTCAAAGTGGATCGGTTGTCTGTTTTGAAGTTTTAAACGAGTTCGGTACGATTTTGTGAAGTTTCGAAGTCTCGGGTTTGCGTGATTTTCATCACGATCGGTGAGTTTTACTCACGAATAGGGTTTTATTTTAATGATTTCAAATGCTTGAATAATCTGTTCTTGAAAGCGATTTCATTTCGAAATAATTTTTGGAGTTAAAACCGTATTTCACGAAATATCGTGTTTTTGAAGTTTCGAAAATAATTACTCTGTATGTTGTTAGTTGAATGACTTGTTTGTACTGAAATAATGTGTGATATTTTCTGTTGAATGTTGGAATTTTGATTGGGTTACGGATTGGACGCAATAGGGAAAGCGAACGAAACAAATAATGTGTGCCATCTTTTCAGGTTGACTGGAAATTGAATTTCTAGTGAGCACAAGTCGTGCTGAGTTTGGCACGGGTCGTGCCAAGTCCTCTGTCCCCGGCTGCCTAAAATTCGTTTCGCCGCTCCTTTCGATTCCAAACCTTCTCTAATCTTCTTTCTAACCAATTGTAATGATTTATGATTGATAAAAACATGATTTTAAACATGTTCAAGACGGATTTAAGGAATTGTTTTCAAACTTATAAATGTTTCGAAAACCCGAATTATAGAATACGTGAGAGGACAAGTGCTTTGAAAATGAAACAGACTATACTTTCAAATTATGATTGTATGACTAACATGGGATGATTTTATTCATCTTAGACTGTTTATATTTCACGATATATAAATTATATCGAGTCGAGGTGACGACCTCTCGAGGTTAGCATACTAGGCGAGGGAAGTCATGAGCCATTAGCCTAGGCCCTCTGTGGATTATTCCAATTGCCATTAGGGAAAGTACTATTGGCCAGTGGGGGGGTTCACTGATAGTCGTCGATTATTGTGGTCGGTGTTGTGCTAAAAAATGTTATGCGAGAATTTTATCGGTAGTTTGTCAGTTATTGCGGCCGGTACTATTCTTATTTTTGATGTTGTGAATTTATCGGTAGTTTGTCAGTTATTGCAGCCGATATTAATACTATTATCTATGCTTGTAATTCATAAATTGAATTACCATTTAAAAGGTTTTTATAACTGAACCGTGAGCGTTGTTAGGGGTCAGGGTAAAGCTCACTGAGATATGTTATCTCACCATTTCATGTGTTGTTGTTTTACAAAGAAACAAAGAAAGAGGAAAGCAAAAAGGCACGAATAGTTGACGTGCGTGAGGATCGGATTGAAGACTTGGTCATTTCAATCTTGTTTATGTATTCCCTTGTTTTCTGTGTACTCAATTATTGACTTGAACTACTTTAAGTTGTATGATCGTTTCCGCTTTCTTGTTAAGATATTGAACAATAGGAAGTTAATATCCTTTGATGTTTTGAATTATTCTTGGGTTCAGTAATTAAATGACAGGTTGTGATGCCGTGATATTGTATAATATCGCAAAAATTATGTTCAATATCTAAACTGAAATTATGTTCTCTGATGAATGCTAAGCTGTGTATTCTAATATGTCTACAGGTTAGAGATATTAGGATGTTACAATATTAAATATAAAGGCAATTTTAATTTTACAATTATATTTTATTATTGTATTTGTACAAAAATAGAAAATAAATATTTTTTAAAATAAAGGAATCATAATGATATTATAATAATTTTTTGCGGTGCATAATTGTAAGGTTACACAAATGAACCAAATTGATTATAGATACATTTAGTAACGACAGTCATTTGACCTCATATGAATAATTCTTGCAAAGCATCTATCTAAAGGTTTCTCTCGGAGAGAGTATCTGTTAACCTGGAAGGTCAAACCACATAGCAAAACAACATCGTGAGTTTAGGTACACTTCTGCTTCAATATTTTTCTAGTGATTAAACTGATTAATTCTGATTTTATAAAGATTATTGCAGATCTAACGGGTGATTCAAAAAGGTTTTTAAATGAAGATGTTTGTGCTAGTTATCAATGTGAGTGCTTTTCATATGAGAGAATATTAAATACTTATTGTTCACAGTTAACTGTATTTATAAATGATTTAGTTACTATATACATAATATTAAATGCAAAGACAATTTTAATTTTACAATTTATATTTTATTATTGGGTATTGCTCAAAAATAGAAAATAAATATTTTTAAATAAAGGATCATAATGATATTATAATAATTTGTTGAATTCATTTCGAGTTGATAAAACTTTTCATTATTGTTGTACATTATTATATATTTAAATTATTAATAATGATAAATGCTTATCAAAAGAACAAAAAGAAATATTTTATATGTTTCCTATGGAAGTCTTTCGAAGCATACATACAACACCCTAATATCTCTAACATGTAGACATATTAGAATGCATAGCTTAGCATTCATCGAAGAACATACATTCTGTTAGATACTGAACTCGACTAAAATTTCTGACGATATAATAAAAGATCAAACCAAAACAACCTGTCATTTCATCACAACATTCATAACAGTGCATAGTCTCGAAGGGCCTTAAACCACTAGTGTTCAATATCTCAACAAGAAGGACAACAACAGAAGCGGTTTATACAACTTAACATAAAACAAGTTACATAACCGATGTACATAAATAACAAGGGAAAATATAAAACATGGATAAAGACATCAAGTCTTCATTAACTCCATAGGCACACCTCCTACTCGTGCCGCTTAGTCTTCTTCTTTCCCCGTTTCTCTGTAAAACAACAACAAATGATAGAATGAGATAACACATCTCAGTGAATTTTACCGGGACCCCTAACAATGCTCACGGTCCAATTACAAAATCATTTAATTAGTGATTCAATTTATGAATTACATTTCCAATTTATAGCACATCACCAACTCGGCAAGTTTGGATGAACCCCCTAGCCAATAGTACTATCCCTAAAGGCAAAACAACAGTCATAAAAATGATTCATGAGGGCCTAGGTCTAGGGCATATGACCTCCCTCAACTAGCATCCTAATCAATAGGGGTCGTCACCCCGACTCGATATAATTTATATATCATGCCCGCATTGGTTCGCCTTCTATAATCGATATGATTTTTGTATCGTGAGTCATAGACCGGTTTAGATTTTTGAATGATAAAAATCCCGCGTCAATTATGCAATACCAATTAAGATTTGCAATCCATTTAATTGTTTAAACACTTGTACCCTCACGTGTACTAAGTTCGTTTTTTTTGAAATATTTTCACCTTCAAAACATTTCATTCAACATCATCATGAATAAGTTCAAAACCATGAAATTATTACTTTAATGTCATTGAGGTTTGTTGGGAAAATGATTAGAATAGGTTCGAGATCAATCAGACTAGCTTAAAACACATTTCGAAACACAAAACAACAAGGGGCGCACGATCCGTGCGCTTGGACGCACGGTCCGTGCGCTAACAATTGCAGGAAACCGTTTTACCACTTTCACTACTCGGTTCGTTCCCAATCCTTATTCCGATCAAATTCCAACTTAAAAACAGATACTTATACAGTAACAACCAGTTCAAACATGTCACAACCAATCCACACATCAACATATAATTTGACAAATAAACTGTAAAACGCTATTTTTCCGAAAACGGTTTTTTACTCGTAAAATCTTTTAAAATGAAATAACTTCACGAAACAGAATTTCAAATCATTCAAAGACACAAATGAAACCCTAAACGTGAGTAAAACTCACCTATCGTGATGAAAATCACGAAATATCGAGACTCTCCGAAGCTCGAACGACCCGTAACACACAAACACGTTCCGAATTCGTTCCAAACACCTCCAAATCGAAACCCACACGCTATAACTTCAAAAACAGCAACCTCAACCCTTCAATCCCTCCTAAAATCGACAATGTAGCCTCAGAATTTGTCAAATGCTAAATGTCCATCAACAACATGCAAGCTCCAAGAAGTTCAAGACTCAACTTTGAGCTTCAAAGTTTGGAAATGGTGGAATGCGAAAGATGAGGAATGAGTGCTTAAAATTGATGTCAGCTGAAAGAGTAGGAGAAAAGGAATAGATTGGTACCATTTTTATCCACATGCATTGAGAATTCAAGGAATTCTTCCCCTTGTATATGTATTAAATATGTATAAAAAGTGTAAAGTAAAAATATAATAATTTATTTTTCCATCAAAAAAGTAATAATAGTTTATTTTAGTTAGTTTTATTGTAGTTTGATTAATTAAATATATAAAATTGTACATTAATAATGATAAATTGAGTCAACGTGAAATCAATTCAACAAATTGTTATAATATCATTATGTTACCTGTTTTTCCGAAATTTTTATTGTCTATTATTGCATAACAAAAAATAGTTTTTTATCAAAAAACTAAAAAAAAGTCAAATATAAATTGTGAAAAATTGTGATATTCTTTACGTTTTATAAATTGCAAAAAAATACGATTATCAAAAACGACAAATCACCCCAACTTGTTAATGACCTCACTCGAGGCACGACGTTTCAACAAAAGGTACTCTCATTTTCAGATCTTTTTAAAATTTACAATATCGGAAGTGAGAATAGAAGTATTACTTTTGTTGAAATCAACCATTTGGTTGATCAAAATCTCACAAATTTCCCTCGTCGTGCTTTAGTTTGGCCCCCTTTAGGGTTGAAATACTTGGGTTAGTTTGAGGAAGGAATTTGGAAGGAGATTCTACAGAAGGGAAAGCGAATATTTGATTTTTAAAATAGGGACGGAGTCAGGCGCTCAGACCGAGCCTTCGGCGCATAGTCCGGGTTCCTTAATCTGTACCTTTGTTGAAAACTTGTTTTTCTTAAACTGCTATTCTATTCAATCCAGTTCGTTCCCTTTCAATTCTTTTCTCAAATTAGCCTAATAACAAAACTTCAATGTTAACTCAAAGATTTTGTACTTCATGATGAAAAACAGGCGTGAACCTATTGCCTCGAGAAGCGACCCAAAAATAGTTATAGGATTCACTATCAAGGACTCATGTGTTATACACCCACTGTCCAATCATTTAGTCTCAGGTCGACGTGTGGTTCATCATCAGAAATTCCTCCATCAAAAGAGTGTAGTGGGTAAAACCTTTTTACCGCACATATTCGACCTATTGGATTTCTCGCAGAAACAGCCTCGTACGTTGTGCTATAATCAGATCAACTTTAGCACATAGTTGTTCTATTGACATTTAACCAATAGAATATCTGGATCGAGAAACTAGTCTTGACTCATCCAATGGATTAATTAAAGTCATGACAACTTACTGTTAACCCTAACGAAATCAAGGTTAACGATTGAAATTTTACCTCAGTAGCGGAAGCTTGAATACTATAACATGGCTTAACGGTTATTCTCGGATTAGATATGAAATTTGAATTAGCGGTGGCACCAAGGAGATTTTGAAAACGAAAATATTATTTGGGGAATCAAACGAGCGCACCATTAGTGTTTTCGCGTTGATTCATAAAATTGAGTAACATACGATTGACCATTTCCTTGGCCCATCTATTTTTTTCGAATTCACGTAACTATCCGAGCGTAATCATTACGATTACGTTAATCAATTAATCTTCAGAATGAGTTCTACTTCTAGAACCACATCGTGGTCGACACTTAAGTAACTTTGAGCTTCTCGCTCTTTCGACATGCTAGTTTGGGACTAGTAATCTAAGACTTCGGAAAATGCTTTCAATTATTGAAAGGCTAGACTACTAATAACCATTTCCAAGAAATAAGTCTTTTGGGAAACTACCCGGAATATTATCTTAATCTGGTGTTTTAGGAACTTAATCCAAATGGTTGGAAGTTCTCTTCCATCTTCCTGTGAAACTGATGGGTTTAAGTTCTACGAACGATTTGGGGTTTCCGGACTAAAATAGGACAAGAATATCTTCAGAATACAACTATAATGAAGCATAATCTAATACCTACTCAGTTGTGTGGAAATTTTAGTTAGCTTTCCAACGCATCTCGGAACATAAAAATCGGAGTTCCGGATCAAAAGTTATAATAAAAACAAGTCGAAAGAATGACAAAAATTTCTCCCAGACTGAGAATGGCAAGTACCTAGGCAGAGAGTTATACTAGTTTTATCTTGGAAGGGACTTGGTTTATGTATTTGGATCGGGAACTAATCCGATCAACACTGGGTAATTCCATTTGCCAATACCGAGATTGCCCTTTAGTTTAATAAGCTGGCTTTACAACCTTTCAAAATGTGGCACTGAGGAAAACAGATCTTAATCTAGGCTTGGGAGTTAGCCGAGAGGATTTCTCTAACTGAAACACAAGCTGGGGTTAACTCGGACAATAAGGTGAAGTCATCTTGTTAAATAATTGCTCAGTAACTGATATATGTTGACTGAACAACGGTCAGGGTTTCAAGGTGTCAATTAATCTTATAGATCTTAGGACACTAACATTACTACCGCCCAAAGGCTTTACTTAGTTGTAGCTCTCTGAACAACCCATAATGATTCAGGCTGCAACGCAACGGTTGCACCGCTATCAAGAACTGAGTAGCCGCCCACAGTTTCCTCGAGTTGACAGGGATGCCCATTCCTTGCTTCCAATATCGTCTGTAGCCCCTGCTTCCACTGTGTGCTCTGATGAAACTAGAAGGCTAGGATTCCTAAGGTTTAGGTTTTGGACATTTTTGGTGTTGAGGCAACTAGTCGTCATCATTTTTAGTAATTTACATGAAACATTGAGTGGATCCTGACTCAATACGTCACATAATACACTGAAAGGTTCTGGCTTTTTAATTGTCTAAGTCCCTAGCTGACTCGATCTAACCTATTGACCCAAATGTCTCTAAGTCCGACAAGGTTGAACTGCTTTGATACCATTTGTAACACCCTAATATCTCTAACTTATAGAAATATTAAAATGTACAATTTAGCATAGATCAGAGGACATAATTCTGTTAGATATTGAACATGACTAAAATTTTTGGCGATATTATAAAATATCAAATCAAAACAACCTGTCATTTCATCATAGAAACTATAACAGTGCATAGTCTCGTAGGACTATAAACCCCTAGTGTTCAATATCTCAACAAGGACAACGACAGAAGCGGTTTATACAACTTTACATAAGCAAGTTACGTAACCTATGTACAGAAATAACAAGGGAAAATATAAACATGGATAAAGGCATCAGGTCTTCATTAACTCCATAGGCACACCTCCTATCTTGCCGCTTAGCCTTCTTCTTTCCCCTGTTTCTCTGTAAAACAACAACAAATGATAGAATGAGATAACACATCTCAGTGAATTTTACCGTGACCCCTAACAATGCTCACGGTCCAATTACAAAATCATTTTTAATTAGTGATTCAATTTATGAATTACATTTCCAATATGTCTACATGTTAGAGATATTAGGGTGTTATACTTTTCGTATTATTTGAATCAATAAGCAAGAGAAGAGATGTTTTGATTTCTCATTTGTTTGAGTCTGTGTGTGTTGTGTCAAATAAGTAAGAGAAGAGATATTTTGATTTCTCATTTGTTTTGCCTTGAAACTGTTACCTCAATATCGTTTGATTCTGAAAATGTATATGTATTAAATATGTATAAAAAGTGTAAAGGAGAAATATAATAGTTTATTTTTCCATCAAAAAAATAATAGTTTATTTTAGTTAGTTTTATTGTAATTTGATTAATTAAATATATAAAAGTGTGCATCAATAATGATAAATTGAGTCAACATGAAATCAATTCAACAAATTTTGTTACCTGTTTTTCCGAAATTTAATATTATGTATATAGTAACTAAATCATTTTTAAATATAGTTAACTATGAATAACAATTAATAAATCGTATATAAAAAATAGTTGACTAATCTCTCCTTCAAATAAAAAGTATTACAACGACAACCAAAATAACCACCGTAAATAGTATTGAATGATTTTATAATTTAAAATTACTATGATATTATTTAATAGTTTTAATATATGAAAAAAAAATAATTGTATAGTTAAAATAAGCGTAAAAAATAATTAGCATATAACTGATATACAATGGTAAACACAATTAATTACATAATTTGACCAATTTATACATTGTAAACGATTTGTGATAATATTTTTTGGTTTTATAGTATTTGACACATACCATTCACATGTATGTGTTAATTAATTTGTCAAAATTTTAAATTTGTTTAATTCAAGCTTTTTGGGAAAGTGGCAAATGGAAACTCTTGTGTTATGAATGAGCTCGTTGGGCCCATAGACTCGGTTAAGGATGCTACACAATGGATCTGGAAAAACTCTTATACTTTATGAAAGGATTTCTGCCTCACTATTTGTTGCTGGTTGTGTACGATAATATATTAGATATATTACTGTAGTTCTTTTTATATCATAAATTTATTATATCATAAACCAGTATTTTACCCGTGCATACGCACGGGTGATACGCACGGGTGATACTGTATGGTCGATGTATTGCTATGAAGTCATAATAGTAATTTGGAAAATATTTATAAGTTGTGAACAATGTCCAAAATATATAATTTGAAATTCAAAGTGGAATATGCATCCCCGTTGACAATCAGAATTGCATTGATCCATAATAATGTATTTGGACATTAGAGCTAAAATATGCTTCCCTGTTGTCCCCTCCCGTTTGCATCCTCGTTGGCGCTCTCGTTACCTCTCTCGTGTCACTTCCGTTGCCTCTCCCGTTGCAGCTCCCATTGCCAGTCTCTCCTTGTCACTCTCTTTGCCAGATTTTAACTCATATTTTAGATTATTTAATTATTGAGTGTAATATTAATTTGATAAATTAATTTTTTGGAAAAAAATTAATTTTTATACTTTTGTTAAAGGTACGCCTTTTTTTGACAATGGATAGTTGTTAAAATAATTAATTTTACCGATGTCAAAAAATGATTAATTTTAGTAGGAAATTATAAATACGTTGAAAGTTGCAAAATATAATAAAAACACAGGAAAAACTTGATAAAATAGTTGTGTTTGAAAAAGTTTTAAAAAAGTCGATATCTTCTTATAATGTTAATAATGGAGTAAAAATGAAGAAAAATGAAAATGAGATTTTAGGTAAAATATTAATTGCCTCTCCTGTTGTCTTTTGCGCTCCCGTTGACAATCCTATTATCAATCTATCGTTAGCACTTGTTTATACATTTTCCTAGATAATTTCATAGTAATTTAATCATTTTAGTTAAATTATCAAATTATTTTAAAAAAAGTGATTTTGAATTTTTTTTGATAGTGGTTAAATTTTTTGTCAATTGTTAGTGGATTGGTTTTAGTATAGTAAATTGTAGAATATTTAATATTAATTAAAACCTTTTAATTAAATTATTAAAAAAAGTGATTTTAGAATTTATGTTACTGCTAATTTTTTTTTGATAATTATTAGTGGATAAATTGATTGGTTTTAAAAAGTTATTATAATATAAATAGTAAAATTATATAGTAAAAGTCAAATTATCTCTCTTCTTGATTGTAAAATTCAAGTTATTTTTTTTTTGATGGAAAAGTCAAGTTATTATAAATAGTCAAATTATCTTAGAATCTAAAAGGTAAAGAATAAGATATGCGCCATTTATTTCGTGAAATTTTCAGCCATGTTTGTCGCCAAATTTCGTTCCCGTCGGTGTACTTTGAAAGTGTTTTGAAGGTATGGTGTTTGCATGGATGTATAGGTTTACAAGCAAAGTTATCAATTGGTGGATAACAATTTGGGTTGACTTGATGTAAAAATAAGTGTGCAGATTGAGTGTGTCAGCTAATGAATAGTGATGAGAATGGATGGAAAGATAAAGATGAACAGTGTTAAGAATGGATGGAATAGTACTGGTTTGGAGCTGGTAAACAGTGACTAGAATGGTTTAATAGTTGGAGATATATGTAATAGAAATGCAATACTTATCTTGCACGCAACCTTCAAAACAAGTTTCAAAACTAAAATAAAGTATTTTTAAATAAACTTAAAAATTTCAAAATTCAGATTAGAAGAAGAGAAGTCCTGATCTTGGTCAAAACTCAAAACAGAAAATATCAATCACTACAAATTCGAATTTGTAGAAAGATAAATTAACCCAGTTACTAAATATCATCAAACTTACAACAAATCCCCCAAATCCAACATTTAACACAAGTAAACAAAAAGAACACGGGTTAGATCGCCTGTCGTATAGACCTTTATTGTAGGCGTCCATTGGTAATCTGGTCGAGTCTGAATCAGTGAACATGAGATCCAAAAAAAGACACTTTTGCCTCTTCCTAGCCCCATCGTTGACAGCCCACGCCGAAGTTCCAAGCTAAAATCCATAGATCGAAGAGAGAAGAAGATGGAAACATGTAGCATAGAACAAAAGTGACGATGAAGAGGAGCTTGAACTGAAAGAAATTTTGTGAGAGAAAAATAGGTGGAGTTCCAATGTGTTCTTTCAGGTCTATGGACATTTTGAATAATGAAATGATGAAATGGTTTTACCTTGGACAGTGTAAAAACCCCACAAAACTTGCGTATAAAGGAAGGGAAGGCACAAGTTTCGACATTGGTTTTGACCCAAAAAAAAAAGTTTCAACATTGGGCAGTGTGTATTTTGTGCAGAAGTAAAAGAAGTTATCAATAAAAATGGAATTTAAAATGGAATGCAGGGATTTTAACAAGCCAATAAAAGACCAACAACTAAATTATTTCAATCAAAAACAATAAATAATTTACATGTACATTATTTAAATATTTGATACTTACTATAAAAAAATATTTATTTCAGAGAGACCCATCGGTGTGAATTTAATATTATTTTTTATATTAAGTATTAAATAATTATATAATGAGAGAGGGAATTGTGTGTGAATACACAGTGAATTGAGAATTTGGGAAAAAAAATTAAATGAGAAAAATAATGAGAAAGAAATTTATTTAAGAGTGAGAATTAAAAAATTTAATGACAACGAGAAAAAAAAGAGGTAACAGCATTTGGGAAAATAAAAAAATATAATATGGTGAAGCCAAAAAAGAGAGGTGACTGACAACACTAATAGGGGTTCCCAATAAAGACTCTCACAGTGACCGAGTGGTCATTTATGGTCATGATTTCTTTTGAGAAGAGTGTGATAAAACAGGACTAGGACGTACACCTGTGCGATGCACAGGACGTGATTATAAGGAATTGTGTAAAAAATGTTTAAAAAGTTATGTAATGCAAAATTAGTGGTTGATACGAATTGATAATTTACAACCAAAAATAGAATAGAATTTTTATGTTAACAGGGTTGTGTTTATATATGATATATTTGCGAAGATACGTACCAATGCGGGTGGTGATTTAGAATGTGAGAAACTTAATTCATAAAAATTTTGATAAAAACACTCTTTAACAATAATGAGGACAAGATAATTCACAAAAAAATGGATGTGTGTACTATTGGTTAAAAAAAATGGCTGTGAAATTTTCTTATAGATATTAACTAACCAACGGTTATGTTATATGGGCTCAACCATTCTCATAAAAATAAAGGGTTTTTTTTGTACCCCACCATTTGACTCCATACCCCCACGCATATGGTGAAAAGACTAAAATACCCCTAAAAAAATTACAAATTTACAGAATATTTACCATTTCTCACTTAAATACGATTTGACCAGAAATATTTTAGAGCTTATCGTATTTACCTTCCAGGAGATAGATACGATTTCCAGCAAATTTCGCATCGTATTTATCTAGATACGATTTCCTCCCAGAAGCTTCAAAAATAGTAAGTCGTATTTATCTTCATCAAACATACATCCGATTTTCCTTAAAAAATCGCATCGTATTTACCTTATTCTGAGATAAATAGGATTCCTTTTTTTTTAATTTATTTGTTTTTTGTCAGGGAAATCGTATATAGGTAAATACGACTTGAAAAAACATAAATCGTATTTACCTATTACAAACATAAATCCGATTGGTTCAATTTTTGTCAGGGGTATGTTCGTCCAAAAATATAGAGTGGGGGTATATTGGTAAACAGTGGGGGTACCAAAAAAACCCAAAATAATATGGGCTTAACAATGAGGGGTACATTTTGATAATAAAAAACAATGAGTGTTGGACAAAAAAAAAACAATGAGTGGGGCATTAATTTTTGCTAGATTAATAATGGACATAAAGTTTGCATTATTTACAACTAATGCCATCAAAAAAAATTTCCCCCAATTTGGCTAATAAAGTAGATAGTGTATTATATAAGAAGGATATTGCATGGGCATGTTTTATAGTACTACTATTGTCAAAAAAAGTTTTATATGTTAAAAAATTAAATAAAAGGGACCAAAACACCCAATTGTTTTTCCTTTGATTACTATTGTGAGCACATTCTCTATTTATTTTTTTGATGGTCGGACTGGCAAGTGCCAAGACCTAACACACACAAATAAAAAAACTAAGGTTCGGATCGGCAAGTGTCAGGACCTAACACACACACAAATGAAAAAACTAATAATCGACACTCGCTGGGGATTGAACCCGACAACCGAGTGTCCATTAACAGCACTTTTACCGCTACGAATAAACCTCGGACACACATTCTCGACTTACGATATTGAGTGTCCAAAGCTATTTCATTATTTATTACATAAAATAACTATGAAATACAATTAGAGTTTTTCATAGAATATTATTATTATTATTATTATTTTCTATTGTTAATTTTATATTAGCATTTAAGGTTTACCTAAAAACAATTGAGGTTTCTAGACCGTTATTCTTATTTACTTACTTTTTAATATTGTTTTCTTAGTATAATTAGTGCAAAATATAATGTACTTTTTTAACTTGAGTAAACATTAGTTCTAACTTCTATCGTAATGTCCACTCTTTTTGCATAGTTGGATTCACTATCAAAAATCTGAACTCGCCTGTTAGAATTTGTGTATAACTGACAAACTGCACCAGTCCGCGCCCTTATATTTCAATCTGGATATTTTGGGTCCTGGGCAGGTCTCCTTATTTGTCTAGCTATACATCGTAATATTGTCATCTTCCTCCCTCATCTCTCTCTCTTTTCCATGGTCGTCTCAAAAAATTTGGCGGCCCTCTTCAAATATTAAAAATTGAATTCTTAATTATACTTTTGACTTTTTTATCAAACGTCCCCCTACTCTGTCGCCCCCTTCAAATTGAAAAAAGTCCAAATCCCCCCCCCCCCCCCCCCCCCCCCACTATATTATATTTTTCGCTTTTGATAGATTCAGTACTATAATACCGAACCAGTAATAATATCTTGATACCATACTTTAAAATATTTTACACATTGCCAATGAAGGTTGGCTCAGTTGGTAAGGAGTGGACTCATTCTCCGCAATGGTGTGGGTTGAACTCCCGCTGCCGGCCTGGGGACCTCTTTGGTATAGATGATTTGTAAGTACCGTTGTAAACTCTCAAAGAGCCGTGAGACCTGCCCTAACCTTGGCGATCCCCCTGAGCCCAACTCACCTAAGCTTTAAAAGAAATTACACATTAGAAAAAGTAACCTTTTTGCAATATATATTATATATTTTACCAATACGGGTTGGTTCAAGTGGTAATTGAGCTCGATTCCCATCCCAATGTCTCAAATTCAAATCTTAGGTGTGGTAAAAACTCTGTTGGGAGGTGAGAATCTCACGGACCGGTAAAGTCGGGTTTACACGTGGCTAGCCAGGTTCCCCGACATAGATTAGTCACCGGTAAATGCAGTGGAATCCGCGCACCAAAAACATGATAACCAAAAAAAATATCTATTATATATTTTAATATATCAAGTCACTATCATTTTTAAAATAATATCACAACTTTTTACCAAAATATAACTTATTTAACAATTAGTTTAAAGGACAACTGTACCGGCATCCCTTAATTCTTCAATTGTACTACAAAAATTTCCTTAAAAAATCATATACTTTTATCAAATTAATCACCAAAAATTAGATTCAGTTGAGGCCCTGTGCTACTGCACAAGCCGCACACCTTTATTATCGGGCTGCTCTTTCTCCCATTCTCTATGCAGTTTTCTTTTTCGTCAATCTCTAATCTCCTTTTTGGCTATGTGAGGTGCGTCGTGGAGCAGCCTCCAATCAAACTGAGTAAACCGCCCGATGGAACTGCCACCCCTAGAACCGCCATCTTCAGAACCGCCTCTTAAAAATAGTCGAAATTTGGCTGCTCATCGATTTTCTTTCAAATTTGGCTTATTGAATCCGACCTACTCACCTGTTTGTCCACCCCCTATATGGACAATGGACAAATGAAAACGTGTGGACTTCAAAATATTTTTAAAACCACTAACAGGGCGAAAGGGAATGAATGTAAATTAATAGAACGAGGGTAATAATTTTTTTGGTTTCAAACGTGTTGACTCCATATCATACTTTTCTTGAAGATGTAAAATTGAATGTGAGTAATTCAATGAAGCAAAAAAATGTGATTCTTTAAAATCATATATAATTAAGTATACTTTATTTTGTTGCTTATCAAAAAAAAAGTATGCTTTATTTTGTTGATTTGTCGCAACCAAAATGATTTGTGGCAACCTATTGGCATGTATTTTCTATACCTATTAGCTACTATGATTTAACTGAATCTGATAGGCACACATTAGTCAACTGAATCTCATACCTATTGGCATGTATTTTTTGGCATCATGAAGATGTAAACAAAATGTCACTTTAAGTGACATTATTCCTAATGATAGTTTTAATAACCTCATTATGTTGACAAATGATCACTTTTTTGTTTCGTTACGTTTGAATGGTTAGAGTTTTAGTAATTTCATTTGCTGCTATTTACATCGATTTTATTATGTATTGAGTGTAAAAGAAAGTTATACAACATACTTGCATTATAATGATTTTCATATTGGTTGACATATATTATCAAAAAATCAACAAAATAAAAAATAATCAAATATATACATGATTTTAAATAGATTTTAAATCTACTTTACCCGTGCATGCATGGGTGCAAAGTCTAGTAAATAGTAAAACTGATTGTCTCTCTCTTCTTGTCAAAATAGAAAAAAAAATTATCTATCTCCCGTGTGATGACAACATATGCAACTTTCAATGTAGTGGGTTTGGTGGGCCTGGGGAACCAGTCGGGTATGGATTTTGCTACCAAGGAAAATGCATCTGTCGTGAGATAAGAATTAAAAAGGTAGTCATGTCTATCTAAAGGCGTAAAGCCTTTTTCAACAAAGCATCAAATAAATCATTTTGTTATGATTTTAATGGGTAGATTTGTTGTTTTTAATTTTGTTACAATTTTATTATTCTTCTTTTATTTTCGTAGTGGGGTTCATATTTTTTGTATATCTCTTTCCCAAGGACACTAACACGGTAACACCGATTAAGTAAGATACTATATTTTTGAATTTCAATTCTGTATATCATTAGTCAGAAAATTTTCTCTAATGATAAAGCAACACCTAACATTGTTATATGATAAAATAAGGGATCATCAAGATAGCGATGACTCTAACTTTAACACATACTCTCCTCCATCCTAAGTCAAAATGTTACGCAAAGGTTCTTATGGGAAATCATGATATTACAATTACAAATACAATACACAATAGATTTTAAAATATAACTATATTAATTTATTATTATTTAAATTATAATTTAAAGTCATTTTAAACAGAATTTTAGTGTAAAATAATTAAAATTACAATGAATGAATATTTTAGTCTAAATCATACATAAACACAATTTTTAAGTACATTTTTAAATTTTTAATACACACCGTGTGTACCATGAGACCTTATCCGATCAAACAAATAAAAATAAGTTAATTTGGTGAAAATTAATATATCATAAAGACAAAATTAATATAGATCCTTTTTCACCTCTATTAGTTAAATAAATACGCTTTTTTCCAGCTCCTTCTATTTACTTTATCTAATTTTTTTTATTCTTTTGGTAAATATATAATATTTATTTTTTCACTCGTATCGAAATTATATCTTTTCATACTGTTTGAATCAATAAGCGAGAGATGAGATGTTTTGATTTCTCATTTGTTTGTGTGCGTGTCTGTGTGTGTAACACCCATGTATTTCTAAACAATAAATATATCAAAACTTACATTTTAGCATACATCAGAGTATAAAATTCCTATTTTAGATATTGAACCAAACTAAAACTCTTTGAATTCCAAATCAAGAGTCATCACAAAACATAAGTACTCATCAACAAAACCACAAACTCAGTACTTAGGTTCTCAAGAGTACAGACACATAACTTGCTCTATAGTTCAATATTCAAAAGCAAGGTAAACACGGAAGCGGTTTATACAACTTAGCAACAATGCAAGTTACATAATCCAAACAGAAATGACAAGGAAAAGATAATAAACATGGGCAAAGACACTAAGTCTTCGACAGCTCCATAGACACGCCACCTACTCGTGCCGTTTGCTTTCTTCTTTTCCTTTTTCTCTGTAAAACAACAACAATTGATAGGGTGAGATAACATATCTCAGTGAGTTTTACCGTAACCCCTAATATACTCTTGGTTCATTTATAAAAACCTTAGCAATCGTAGTTTAATTTATAAACCACTTGCCTCCTTTAATTTTATCGAAACATCGACTGCCTACAAGTGCTAATCCCGGTGAATTGTGCAACTATCCTTAGCATAACATCGGATGCCTACAACTGCTACTCCCGACGAACTCCCGCTAGTACTTTCCCTAACGGTATACTTGGACCTAGGTTGAGGGCACATGACCTTCCCTGCCTAGTATGCTATTCCACGGGTCGTCACCCATAATCGATATAATCTATATATCGTTACTCATAGACAGATTTAGATGAATAAAATAATAAACGTCCCGCGTCGTTAGTACAATACCGAATAGGGCTTGTAATCCGTTTAATTTTTCAAAAACACTTGTACCCTCCCGTGTACTAAGTTCGGTTTTTCGAAACATTTATAATTTCCGAAACATTTCATCAAAACTATAATTTTATCAATCATATTTCATCACAAATGGTTTAGAAGAGGATTAGAAGAGGTTTGGAATCGAAAGGCGCGATGAAACGGAAAATTGGCAACCGGGGACAGAAGCATACGCACGGTCTGTGTGCCTAGGCGCACGGTCCGTGTCCCCCGTAAAATTTTCAGGCAACATTTGCGTACGGAACGCACGGTCCGTGCCACTGGGCGCACGGTCCATGTGCCCTATGTAGAATCAGAATTTCATTTCATTTGTTCGTTTCGCGATTCCGATCGGGTCCAATCTGTGTTCCAATCCAATTCCAACTTAACAACAGTCAATTATCACACCATAACAAGCAATATAATCCATGTGTCAAGCAACACACCAATATATTTTTGAACAAATAACTGTAAAACTTAAGTTTTCAAGAAAACCGATTTTTGACTCTAAAAATCCTTCGAAACAAAATAACGTCTCAACCAAAATTTCAAAATATTCAAAAGCAATAGAACCAAATCCTAAACGCGAGTAAAACTCACCACTTCGTGATGAAGATCACGATTTGCCGAAACTTCGAGAAATGCTCAAAAACGAGAAAACGCACGAAAGCTCCTCGTAACACACTCCGAACGCCTCCAAAACCGAAACCAACACACTATAGCTTCGAAACAGCAACCTCCATACTTGTTTTTAAAATTAGATGTAGCGACACCCTCATTTTCTATTTATTATTTTGTGTGGTTTCTGAAAGTTTGATTTTGATAAAAAAACAAAAATTGGTTTGAAACAAATATTATATTAGGCTAGGATTTGAATTTCAATCCGAAATTTCATCAGGAAAACTGAGAGCATTTTGAACCCGCGTAACGAAATATAATCACTTAAAAATCCAAATCGGACCCGAAATCAATAAATTTGTCGTCGTTATTCTGAAGGACTATTAGAGAACAATTATAAGTAATTATTAATTCATAGAATTAATTATAAATATGATTCAAACCAAAAAAATCATATGAACAAATGAATATTATCATTTCATATAAATCTTTGTATCAATAAATTTCGTGTTTTCTAGTTTCCAAAACAACTTTATCAATCAGGTTTCTTCTTTTTCTCATCTCTGAATTTCTAGTTTTCTCTCCCACATAAGTTGATAATACATCATCATCAAGTGTCGGATCCTTCTTATCCATTACGAAATATAAGAGTGGGAAGAGAGAGAAGATGATTAAAAATATCAAAACTAATGATAAGAGAGTCAAAATGAGAGGATGTAATTCCCATTTTTTTTATGACAATAAGGGCGAAAACAAAACACACTAAGGCATAATCGGCTCAAGTCTCTCAGAATTGAGAACCTCAATAATACAATCAGGGACATAATCGTAAATCACACATTCTTCTTCAATTGAATGGCTCTGCTTCGCCATTATCAATTGTGCATATCTTCTCATCTCTTCTTTTCCTATTTTTCTTGTACACTTTGTCACGGCAGTCGATGATCCATATCAGGACAATAAATGAAAATTATAAACTTTGGCACTATATAAAAAGTTCAGTTATCTTTTTTGATACAAAACACTTTAGAGTTGAGGATATATAGTGAGAGGATTCAAGAGAAGAAAAATCTATAACGTGGTTTTCAAATTCTAAACATTTTCCATATATTCTCATTCCTAAACCTTCTCGGATTTAATTTTCTTTAAGCATCATGCTTGAAGCTCCAACTCCAAGAGACTCCACAACAGATCATGACTTCTCGGAGCAAAACAAGAAAACTCTAGACTTCATAGATGATATTACTGCAAAAGCTGATGAAATTCAAAAGGAGGTCCTTTCTGAAATCCTCTCCAGAAATGCAAATGTTGAATACTTACAAAGGCATGGACTCAATGGCCACACAGACCCTGAGACATTCAAGAAATTTCTGCCTGTCATAACCTATGAAGATATCAAATCTGATATTAACCGCATCGCCAATGGTGACACTTCTCCAATCCTCACCTCAAACCCCATTTCAGGAATTCTCAATAGGTATATATTATTTTGTGTTTTGCTTTAATAAATAGCATTATAGAAAGCTGTTTTGCTTATAATTGTGTCTAGAAGGAGTATTTCATTATATTTTTTGTTTACCTTTTATATGTACAAGGTTTGATTTTTTTAACTAGACATTAATGGGCTTTTGTTTTTGTTTTTCTGGGTATTGTTTACAGCTCAGGGACATCTGGGGGTGAGACAAAAATGATCCCAATAATTGAAGAAGAACATGGGAGAAGGAATTTGTTTTGCAGCTTGTTGAGGCCTATAATAAGTCAATTTGTTGCTGACATAGAAAAAGGAAAAGGAATGTACCTATTGTTTGTAAGGAGTGACTCAAAAACACCAGGAGGAATTTTGGCTAGGTCAGCTCTAACAAGTTATTACAAAAGTTGCTATTTTCAAGATAGACCCTATGACCCATTAACAAACTACACAAGCCCAAATGAAATTATCCTATGTTTAGATTCTTACCAAACCATGTACACTCATCTGTTATGTGGTCTTTGCCAAAACAAGGAAGTGTTTCGTGTAGGGGCTGTTTTTGCTTCTGGCCTCATTCGTGGTATTCGGTTCCTTGAGAAACATTGGCCTCTATTTTGCAATGATATTAGAACAGGAACAATTAATTCTCTCATCACTGATACTTCAGTGAAAGAGGCTGTGATGAAGATTCTCAAACCTGACCATGAACTTGCTGATTTTATTCAAAGAGAGTGTAGCAAGGGTTCATGGCAAGGTATCATTATGAGGTTGTGGCCACATACTAAGTATATTGATGTTATTATCACAGGGACAATGTCACAATATATTCCAACTTTGGATTACTACAGTAATGGACTCCCAATTCTCTCCATTATGTATGCTTCTAGTGAATGCTACTTTGGTGTTAATCTCAATCCCCTTTGCAAACCTTGTGAAGTATCTTACACCCTTATCCCCACAATGTGTTACTTTGAGTTCTCTCCAGTTAATATAAGTAATGAGGTCTTTGATTCGATCTCGTCGCCACCTGAATCTCTCAATGAGAATAAGCAACAAGAGTTGGTCGATCTCGTTGATGTCAAGCTTGGACAAGAATATGAGCTCATCATTACAACTTACGCTGGTGAGTAAGAAAAACTAAAATTTGAGACTGAAAAAAATGAATTTTGACACTTAATTTAGTAATAGAATGAGAATAGATCCTTCCTCTACAAATTTTAGTCATTGGAATTGGATAACGTAACATAGAAATAACATGTCTTCAGGTGTGTGTATAAAATTTTCCATGCATAACTGGAAGTTGGGTTTACTAATGAATACAAGTGTGACAATTGTAGGACTATATAGGTACAAAGTAGGTGATGTGTTGAGGGTGTCTGGATTCAAGAACAAGGCTCCACAATTCAGCTTTATTTGTAGAAAAAACGTTGTCTTGAGCATAGATTCAGATAAGACTGACGAAGTTGAGCTTCAGAATGCAGTGAAAAATGGGGTGACACATTTAGTTCCATTTGAAGCAGATGTGGCTGAGTACAATAGCTATGTAGATACCACAACATTCCCTGACCATTGTGGCCACTATGTGCTGTTTTGGGAGCTAACCATCAAAGGGTCAACTCCAATTCCAAGCTATATATTTGAGGATTGTTGCTTAACCATTGAGGAATCACTTAACAGCGTGTACCGCCAAAGCCGCGTCAAAGACAAATCAATAGGGCCTCTTGAGATCAAGATTGTGGAGCAGGGAACCTTTGACAAGCTCATGGACTATGCTATTAGCTTGGGGGCGTCAATAAACCAGTATAAGACACCAAGGTGTGTCAAGTTTGCACCTGTTGTAGAGCTTTTGAACTCAAGAGTGACGTCAAATTATTTTAGTCCTAAATGTCCAAAATGGGTTCCAGGTCATAAGAAGTGGATTAGTCCGAACTGAAAAATCTAAACACAGGATATATGTGGTTACATAGCTTTCTTGGCTTTTTACATGTAATGTTTTCTATGAAAATGTTTGGGAAAAGTTAACTTCAATTAGCTTGATCATAAGCTTAAATGCTTCTTTAGATCCTTGTCCGTCCAATTCTTAGTTGTTGCTAACTTGCATAATGCATAGTGACCCTTATCTTAGCCACTGTAAAAATAACACACGTTTTTAAAAAGTTTTGTCTATTTTTCTATCCAACTGAAAATAATAATAACAATGAAATAGGTCATACCTTAACCTAATAGTTAGACCATAGTAAAAAAAAATGAAACACCTAGTCGGGTATTCAAGACATATATCTTCCAACTTCAGGGGAGTATTAGATTCATCATTTATCAGTTTATTATTTCAGTTATTATTAGTCACTACCAGAAACCCGACAACTACCCACGACAGAAGTCATCGGTAATGCCAAAAATCAGTATTGACGGGTTTTCGATGGACAAAAAACCTTTGGTAATGGTTACCGATCGAGATTTTCGTCGGAAACATATTCCATCGGTTATCCTATCGGTAAAGTTTTGCAAATCATTTCCTACTGCATTTCGAACGGGACTTCTGTGTGAGTAATGTAGAACAAGTTATTTAGATTTTATCTATTATGTTACCTATCCTTAACAGCATTGATGCAAGCTAGATAACAATACATCATATATATAACAATACAAATCTCTTCCAATTTGAAACTTATAACCAAACTAATGCATCATGCTAATCAAATTCATATTCAAAACACATTTAATTAAACAACTTGATCACAGAATTTTGGTTCCAAATGATTAAATTACAGTGCCAATATGTTTCCATCATAAAGTGTCAACACAATTCAACTCAAAAAGTGACTAAACTGTTCTACAATCCATAATCCTAAAACGTTCTACAATCCAAAAAGTTCTACAATCTAAAAAGCAGCAAAAAGAACGACAACCCAAAACACCATAAACTACTACTATGAAAACTAGATTTTGCACCCGTGCATGCACGGGTAAAGTCAACTTAAAACAAATTAATATAAAACAATATATAAAACAAATTAATATATTATTTTAAAATCAACTTAAAACAAATTAATATAAAACAATATAAAACATTCAGTTTCTTTTTTTGCAAACTAATAACAAACTAATAAATATAACCAAACTACAAATAACATTCAGTTTCTTTTTTGCAATTCAATATAAAACAAATTAATATACCTAATTAAAGTTAATTTAATTTTTTGAAAACTTCGTGGTAAACAACATTTGAGGTAACATTTGAGTTTACACCTTCATCATCAGTGATCAACACTTTAAGCCCTCTCTTAGACGTGACCCTTGAAAAAGCAACATATAGTTGGCCATGGGAAAAAACTGGGCTGGGCAAGTAAACTCCAACATGACGCAGAGACTGGCCTTGACTTTTGTTAATTGTCATTGCAAATGATACTGCCACCGGAAATTGCCGTCTTTCAAATTTAAAAGGAATTCTAACATCAGAAGGTGTCAATGACAACCGAGGTATGTATGACTTCTGGCCAACATTAGTTCCTGATATAACTTTACCTTCTAACAGAAATTTACCAAGTCTAGTAACCATCAACCTTGTGCCATTGCACAATCCAGCTTTTGGATTAATATTCCTCAACAACATGATTGGAACACCAACTTTTAACTTGATAAGATGATTAGGTAAGCCAGATGCTGAAATTGTGTTCAAAAATTCTGCTGTGTGCACATTATCTGGTCGATCACTATTCGCATAGTCTGAGTGTGGAGTATCAAGGCTCATATACACCTGTTCAGTACCTGGTATTTTATCCAACATAAATTCATTGATAGCTCCAACAAATTCATGCTTTGGAGCCAATATAGCTCGATCTTGATAATAACTTAAGTCATTCAAATGAGATAGAAATGAAGGATATGTCGATTCAACAATGGCTGAAACAGAATTACTTGAATTGTCCAACAATAACTCATTTGGAACATTGACTTCAATACTTTCATCACTCACTTTTCCAATTGACCCATTGCCAATAGCCAAAACCCACTCTGAAAATTCTTTCCTTTCTTGAATATCATCAATTGAACTCCCATGTAGTAATCTCATATTTGTTGACAATGTCATAACTTCACAATTATACCAAAGATAAGAAGAATTGATTGCAGCATTTACCACTTGTTGTCTTGTCCCCTTCGGGATAACTGGAAGTATTTGACGAAAATCCCCACCAAGAACAACAACTTTTCCCCCAAAAGGCTTAGTTGTATCACAATCTTGGTGAAAACGCAAGACATCGCGCAATGTTCGATCAACTGCTTCGAAGCAATGCTTATGTGTCATTGGTGCTTCATCCCATATAATAAGCTTTGTTAAACCAATTAACTCTGCTAAAGGACTTCCTTGTGCGATATTGCAAGTAGAATCCTCATCTATATTAATTGGAATAGCAAACCTAGAATGTGCTGTTCTACCCCCTGGAATAAGCAACGCTGCAATACCGCTAGTGGCAACAGTTAACACAATTTCCCCCTTTGATCTTAAAGCTGCCGATAATGCCCTCCAAATATACGTCTTACCCGTACCCCCAAATCCATTAACAAAAAATAACCCAGGTTTACCTTCACTAATCCTTGACATGATCTTATCATAAATAACACGTTGCTCATCTGTCATTGTGGACATCAATTCTGCATGTTCATGAGCCAATGCAACCCTATCATAGTTAAGCTCATCATATATCAACCGATTACATTGTTCGGATGCAGCATCATAATCAGCTTGTGGCATGCTAGCAAAATCACTTAACCTTCTATTGTTACTACGCAATAACATGTCAATGTCACAAAGTGCTAAATTCTGCAAGTCTTTCGAACTCAACGACAAATCTGAAAATACAACAATAACATAATCATGGATTTACATTTTAAACTATATATTATGAATCAATTAAGATATACATGTTCTAATTACCTGGGACATTAAGTATTGATCTTTGTCTTTGAAGTATATCATCACTTAAATGTTGCCAAGTTTCTTCCCAAACATATTGAGGCCTACACATTTGATTCGCCAATAATAGGACAACAAATAAATTTCTCAAATAATATCCACTTCCCCAATGGCTAGCTTCATTAATTGCATCAATATATTCTTTATCATCACCTAACAATCTCAGCGCATAGCAAGCATCTTTAAATGTATCTTTCACATCATCATCCACAGTCCGAAGGTCTGCAAACGAAGTAGGTCCTCGAACATAATTCAACAAAGTCCTCAAGTAATATATCTCACCTGTACCAGGAGGAACAAAATGCATTCGCCCAATACTAAATCCCCTTTTCCTGGGCACCCATTCACGTTTCTTAGGATACCAAACAAACTTTGCCGGGAATTCATTGTAGGTGAGACCTCTTGCTTCCGGATATTTTTTATTAGCATCAAACCATGCTAAGAACATTGTATGCTTCACACTTGTTCTATCAACAACGACATCTAATGGCTTGTTGACATCATAAATAACATATTGCTCATCGGGCAAATGAAACGATAATCTCTCCACGGAAGGTTCCCTATAATGAATATCAAAAGCATATATTCTCCAAGTAGCTTCACATGCTGATAAATACCTGCAATCATAGTACCTACGAATTTCATCAATTAGCTCCACTTGTCCACCACCATTCTCAGCATCATAAAATGTTGTTGTGACACGGTCATGACCTTTGTTGACATATTTGAATAGATATTTTATAGACCGAGATTGGTTGCACCACTCAACATTAATGTGTGCATTGAACATCAAAAGTAAAGATTTGTTGTATGGCACAACAAACCTATTGTCAACAAAATCTTGGCCCTTTTGGATGACATTACCATTTTCTCGTCTTCGATAAACTGGATATCCATCTTTATCAAGACACGTTGAGTCACTAAATTTCTTTGGAAAATACTTGGTACACTTCCCATTTTGTAAGCAAGGAGATTGTGTCCACATACCACCACATGGACCATGTATCATGAAAGTAGACACAACTTGAAATAGTTCAGGCTCAACTTCCTTATTCGGAATTTCAGCACATATGATTCGATCTATATCACTTGGACGCATAATTCTATTGCCTTGTTGAAGAAAGACCAAAATATGCGCATGTGGTAATCCTCTCTTCTGGAACTCAATAGTATAAATGACTGCAAAAATACAATTTAAACAAATAATTAGATTATCATCATACAAAAAGTTACTTATTCAAATCAACATAAGTAGTAGACAAACCTGCTCTTATCTTCCCAAATACAGTGCCCTTTTTAATCTCTTTAATTAGATGCTCTAACTTCACCTTAAACAACCTGCATATCAAATCTGGCCGATCTTCTGATTTCAAATTCAACTTACCCAATAGTGCAACTAATTCAGGCCATTTTTGGTTACATGTGAACGTTATGAATAAATCAGGATAGCCAGCCCATCTACATATAGCCATCGCATCCTGGTAATTTTGATGCATATAACGGGCTCCTCCAGTAAAAGAGGATGGCAACACAATTCTTCTACCCACAGCTGATGGGTCTCTATCTCCTCGAAGAACTGCATCTGTCAATCCCTTATACAAATGGGCTCTAACTTCATGTTGATGATCTTTCACCCATTTTAAACGCTGTGACTCAATCATGCTATACCCATCAACCAAAAATTGTTGAAATAATCTTTTCCCATTAAGTAGTATTGAGCATTCACACTCCCTTTGTTGAATTCTATAAGAAAGCCATTCCCGAAGAGTTACATATTCTCTTTTAATAGCAGGACCACCACGATCATCACTGTATGGAATTTTTTCATGCCATCCATCCTCTCCCCTGGGAAAAAATAATGGATATTGTAAAGGCAAATAGGAACAACTCAACGTGGAAATTCGTTTTAGTAACCCTGACTGTGTCTCCACAATCACATCCCTATCAACGTAAGTCACATCAAAATCACCAACAATAAGTGCAGCAACCTCAGAGGCACATGGAAGATTATACCTTCTAGAATCAAATCCTCTCCTACCCAAAATACGCAACTTCAAACTTCGAACCTCACCTGTACTTATCCTATCTCGTACAAATCGATATATCTTTACAAATGGATTATATTTATCAAGCACCTGGATAAGTTCATTCACAATGGTAGATCGCACCGCTGATTCATCATCAACCATACTACACAACGGGCAAAACACGATGCCACCATAAGATTCAACTATATTATTTTAAATGTGATGAGAAATATAACAACCCAAAATATTGAATAATTCCATTTACCTGACAACAGTCATTCTATTCTTTACTTCATTCTCAGTGTCATAAATGTAGAGCTGAGCAAATTTAGGTTGACAACCAGGAAGAGGAAGCAAACTACCTATTTGATGATAGTTCTCCCCATTCAGCACAAATATCGGTGGAGCTGAACCATCATTCACTTCTCTATTAATGTTACCTCCCATAGAGGTAAATGCAAACATGCTATTAAATGACCTAATATTACTTTTGAAGTACCTACTTCGGATATCATCCTTATAGTATAAATCACCAAGAGGGTGCGGAGGATATTCATAACCAGGTAGGACAACACGCCCATACGCACAACATAAATGAAATTTTGGACTTCGTGGGTTGTAACTTTTATGACTCCGTTCTTCATACCACATCACTGCACCACAATAACCACACATAGAACTTGGTTGACCAATGTCCCAATATTTTATTTCCATCTCTAAAAAAAGTCACAAAATATAAAACTAATTAGAAAAAGTTTCACAATGATTATCTAAGATTAAAAAATGTCCACTTTAACAATACGTAAAATACTAACTCTTTGACTCTGATTTTTTAGCTGCTTTTTCACCCGTGTTTACATCATGTTCAACCCCAATACTCCTACCAACTCCAAGCCCCCCAAGACAAAATTTTCCTACAACATTTCTTTAATAAGTAAAACAACAGCATGAAAACAAAATGTTAAACAATAAATTTATATTAATATTAATATATATATTTATATATATATATATATATATATATATATATATATATATATATATGGAACAACTGTCTAGCGCAACATACTTGATGTTAATCTGCGAGACGAATAAAATGGTTCTGATTCCTTTTTGCCAACATCTGTTTCTACACCCAATGGATTCAATATGTTCTTCCTACCAAGAACATGCACCCCAGGCCCAATCTTTCGACACAACAAAACATTGCGATTTTCGCATTGACCTACATTCAAAACCAATACCCAAATTTACCTTGTTGCTTCAAAAAATTAAATACTTGCTTACATTATTTAACTTATATCAATAATCACCAACAAAGTAATATTAATAATAAAGTAATTGAATCAATTCTTAACCACTTAAATGCCTTACACTTGCCATTTAAATGATAAACTAATTGAATCAATTCTTAACCCATCCTCAACAGAAAAACATTCCTTAGAATTTCTCACATCAAATTACCATTACTAACATCTTGCAAAGGATTTCGCTGGGCATCGTCATTTGAGTGACTTGGATGCCTCTCTTGTTGATCTTTACACGAACCCCCTGAAAAAGAACACAAAAACAAACACATATATAAAGAAATCAACAATATAACAAAGACATCACTATAGAACAAAATATAGCATGTTAATTGTATACAAACCATTCCTAACACAGCTATGTAAAAAAAAAATTACGTGTCTAACATACTTGTATATCTTCTACGCTTGTCTTCATGCACATCTTCCATTCTTGAACATCAACTTACTAACCCAAAATACAAATTACTATTAACATACAGTCCTTGAAGTTTTTCACACCATATATACTTGCAAAACCAACGTTGAACTCCTCCATGGACAAAATGGCGCAGAAACACCGATGAACAACATCACCTGAACACAAATTCTCCAATATGTTGTGATACACAATGCTCATCATCTATGTATCCTTTTATAGTAGTTGACCACATGTGCACACATTAAATGCAGCTTGTCTTCCAAGTCAAAAAGGATTTTACTGCACATGGCATCATACACTTCCTTTTTCGTTTTTATTCATCGACTTGACAACTCATGTGTTTGACAACAAATGTAAAATATCGTTCCTCAAATTATAACTTGTAAATAGCTTAACATAATACTACCTCCGTCCCATTTTATATGCAGTTTAAGGTTGTTGCACACATATTAAGAAAAATGATTAGTAGTCTAGATTTTATAAAAAGTGTTATCTAAATTACCATTTAACCATTTATCTCTCTACATAGATAAACGTGAATCATTTATTAAATGTAAAAAGTTGTAATGATTAATAAGGGCAATAGTGGAAAAACATGTTAGACGCTTTCTTGAAAAGGTAAAACAACAATTAATTTAGGACAAATTCATTTTCCTAAAACAACTTATAAAATGGGACGGAGGTAGTAATAAAGTCTACTTTGAGACACTTGGATCGACCTGATTTTACAGGGTTCGATTATAACAACCAACAGACTGGATGTTGCCCAATACAAAATTTGATACTAACCAAATAAGTTAAACAATCCACCATCATTCAGTAAAGAAGTTGTATTAAAAATCGTTTGCTTCTTAAATAGAATTTCTTTTATATATATATATATATATATATATATATATATATATATATATATATATATATATATATACATATAGAGAGAGAGACATATTGCGAATGAAAACAACACCACATCCACAACTTCCTTTGCTACCAATCAATAGAATGGACAAATTTTGTTGCAGCATATTCACCTAAAAGTAACATATGACTACACATCTTTATTGACATGTTCTTTCACTCTTTTTTAGCAAAAAAATATCCTTGGGTCCAAGCACGTTTTTCATCATCGTTGCTGAATAGTTTTATCACTGGAAATATTACTCTTCCCTATTCATAAATAGTGAACACTCATGTCATTCTAGCGGACCCCACCTCCATTGGACCACACCATTGCATGTGCTTTCTCAAATTTGCACATAAAAACTTCCAAAAATTGCACACTAACAGAACTTGACATATACTCCCTCCGTTCCTAATCTTTGGTACTTTTGACTTGTTACACACATATTAAGGTACCATTAATTTGTGTTGTTTAAGTACTAAAATGCCCCACTTGTAGTTGTATTGGGATAATTGAAGTTAAAGTAAAATAGTCTTGGGACAATTAATTCATGCGTTGGAACTCTAAAAGGATAAATAAATATAGAGGGTATATTAGGAAAAATTAGGTGAATTGTACATTGGGTTTTTAAAAGTACAATTGTTTTGGAACAAAAATAAAAGGCCAAAAGTACCAAAGATCAGGAACGGAGGGAGTAAAAACTTTCCAAATTTGCACACAACAAACACGTACTTACATTATACATAACAAAGTCCATAGTACATCAAAGTCTCATAGCAAAAAACCAAAAAACTGTACTACAGGTGATACGAAAAAGACATTTACAGCATAACGGACACACCATAAAGACATTAACGATTTAACGCTATTGTTCTTCACACCCAAGACTTATATTACACATTCAAGTTTACACCATAAAAACCCTATCAAAACAACCACATAGCCATCTTAACACTTCACAAATCCTTCCATGAAGACCCGAAGACAATCCACTAAACACGACCAAGATAGTGAAGGACCTCAGAATTGGGATGCAACACTCCAAACTTCACCTTCTGCCCTGCTCGGATAACTTTGATATCACGGAACAATTCCCACCCTCTCATCAAAAGACACTCATTTGGCCCTGGTGCATACGCATAGCTCAAGTACACTACGCAAACCAAGCCATTTTCATCAACCAAACTCACCGCAGCTGAACTTATAGGCAATGCATCGCGACAAATTTCACGGGGCAAAGTCTGCAAGCATACAAAAATAAATAAAAAACAATATCATCAACAAAACTCAAAAAAAAACCCTAACGAACAACTCCTTTGATAACTAAAATAATTATACACAGATGCAAACATACCAGAATATCAGAAGTAGCATCACGCACACTTATTTCCTTCTCAAATATGCGATAAAATTGTCTTCCATTATGCTCATGCACCTCAGTTTCACCATCGGACTCATCTGATAAGTTTATAGGATTCGATGCTTCTCCCAAACTTGGTATAGTAGAGACGACAGGTGGATATAGCACCTCCATTCCATGTGTGTCAAACGCACACAAGTAGAACCGACCAAGAGAAAAATACATCAAACGTATCCATCCACCAAACAACATACCATAATAAGCACCGACATCTCTCCATCCTTCCGTGAAGAACATCTCATTACCTTCTTTCCTAAGACCAACCTCGATCCGCATCCCCGACTGGTCAACGAAAACTACAACAACACCAAGCTCACCAAAATATCGCCTGCTGAAAATTTTAGGCAGCTTCACTTCATCCTACAATAAAATGCATGCATTAACACTAAAATTTCAAGCAGCTTTAAATTAGTTTGATTATAAACACTCACACAATAAACACCGCTCAAATACTTACATCACCAGGATAATACTCAAGAAACAAAATATCACTCCTATCAACATCATTATTATTTTGACCACCTCCACCATCACTACTCCCCAAGCTCAAGCTATCACTTCCAATGGGAGAACTGTCAGCGCCAAACAAAGAAGAAATGCTACCTTCTCCAACCTACAACCAACAAATAATAATAACTTACAAAACATAAAGTAACAATTTTAATTTACCATTAACTGAAGAAACTTATAGTGAAACATAATAACAACACTTCATATATGTCTACCTCCATGTCCACACCTTTCACGCCTACTTGTTGAACCCTTATACTCCTTCAACATATGCACTGAACTACTAACCTAACTTGCATCTATATATAGCATGAAATTGCATGGCAACCTTTATGCCTCCTTTACACGTGTACTGATTTTCAATGTCTCTTAATTTTTTTTTGGTTATGTCAATTCATTGAAAACAAAACGCATGCATACCATCTACTGAGAAACCCACCAAATACCATACAATTTGCACCAAATTTACTTTGCACCATACCTCTTCTATTGCCCAACTCCCCATTCAATCAAAATGAAAACCACACTCAACCCTTCCTTCTGCTTTCCTCTTTCCCAAGATACCAAATATTCTGAAAATCAATCACGTTTGCCGCACCACTTGATTGCTAAAGCCCACCCTTTAACCATAGTGTCCACCCCAAAAAAATAAAGAACGGCTTTCAAAACCACACACACTCACTATTCATCGTTGCATTAGTGTTAATACATGCAGCCAAAATGTTGGAATATCCAAAGTAATCATCCTTACTTTATTTGGGCTAAACATATTGAAACATAATAATAATAATAATAATACTCATGCTAATTTACACAACCTCATTTTGGGCAAAATCATTAAGGAGTAGATTGCTAACCTACACTTCCTAGATTTCAAAATAGTGCAAATAACAAACTAACACCCAACCCATATATATATATATATATATATATATATATTCAATTAAACTCCAAATTTCAAATAGTCAAAACCAAATTAATAAAAAAGCACGAGATTTATTTAGATAGGTGAGAAACACCGACATTACAAACCATTACACATTAATAGTGACCACATTAACGACCACTATATTAAGGAAACATTAATCACTAAATGCTTAGACTCTTGTCATAAAACTGCAGATACTAATCCACAGAAAAAAATGACTTCGTCCAATGCCACTACTAATGTGACTTAAGGAAAGGAAAAACCAAATAACAATTATATCTCGTGCCTAATCGCAAACACACTACCAATCACTCATCATAATCCTGAGGTTCAACCTTGACACAAACGCGCTTTGTCATTCTGTTTGTTGAAGGCATCATTTCAACATTCTTCTCAGCAAATGGCTCTTCTTCATGATCGGAATCAATATCAAAATAGAGTCTTTTCTTAGATTTTTTTGGCGCAGCGTTCTCATCCGACTCATAAACTACAGCTTTTTTGGGAGCTTTGCACTCATCCGAATCATACAATGGGAAATCAAAATCCATCTTCTCATTTGGGTCCAGTTCTTCAACATTGGCCTAAAAAACAATACACAGTTACTATACATTGACTACTTAAAATATCCAAATAATAATCTTAAATAAATGAAAATAATTAAAATTCAATAATTCATAAACAAATACCACAGGATATTCATTGGCCAATTGGTTCACAACGGCATTGAACTCTGCCTCCTCAATATCATTGTCCAACTACATAGGAAAAACTCAATTAGTAAGCATTAATAGAGATAAATAGTACACATTCATAAGATGTAATAAGATGTATTAACCTCAATATTATTTTGCTGCACAAACTGTTGAACAATAGAAACATCGTCAGTCAAATTCTTAACAGTAAATGTCTGCCATCCATGTTTAACATTGGAATCAGTAACTTCCACTTTGAACAGAAATTCCTTCCCCACAAATTGCGCAAAATCAGTTGGACAACCAACAACAACATTACCCTGGAAATAAAGAAATATATTATTATCATATGATCAACCAAACAACAATATCATTAACGTTAAATAAACAAATCTACATAACTTACTCCTTCATTTGAGCCAATTACTTGTTGTGCAGTCTTACCCAGATGACGGGACACAATGCGGTCAAACAATGTGAACATAGTAGACCCCGTTTGGTCAATAACTTGAAGCTGCAACTTAAACCTAAATACAAAACACAAAATGAGAACATGGTTATAACTTTGTGCCTCACTACAAAATACTAACACATTATAAACTATATTACAAACAACCTTGGTATAGCATCAACCAATTTGTTACAATAATGGCAAGCATATTTGATGCCACACTCTTTGACTTTCCTAAAGCATTTGCTACATGAATTATAGGACCATCCCTTCTCAGTATCAATCTCCACAGCCGTAGCTAAAACTGAACCAAAACATTTCTGGAGAACAACGTATGAATACATTAATATAACACCATATTAACAACAAAAACGGAATCAATTACCCCTACAACAGACACTCACACACATATATATATATATATTTATATATTTATATAATACAATAATTAACCTCTCTAGCATCAAGTAATTCCGCAATCGTCATTTTCCTTGTTTGCAATAAATCTTCAGCTATTGACAGAGTAGAAGGTGCGGACACTTGAGATACAGCTTGACTAAAGGAAGAATCACTCCCCACCAACCTACACATATATCCTTGATTAATCACGTCTTATTCACCAAAACAATGCCTCTAACAAAACACACACACACACACACACACACACATATATATATATATATATATATATTTATATATATCTTAATTCCTCAAAATTCATACTTCAAATAATAGTCATTCACTTCAGGCAGCTCCGCATTTAGCAACATCTTTGTTCCAAAAAAGGCAGTGCTAATTCCCATAATGCCTGTATAAAAAGTTAAGAAGTCCATAAAGACTGAACATGAATGTGTTATTAAATAAAAGGAAATGAAAATAAATTAGAAATCTCCTTACCTTGAAATTTGTTAAGAATGCAAAGTTGGAAAATTACAATAAGTGGTTGGGAAGAGGTGTTTGATTCAAAATATTCTTGCATTCTTTCAGCAAAATCCCCCCAGACAGAACACTTAAGCCTGGAAAATCTATTAAACCAAATATGGAAAACGAATTAGTGTCCTTATTAAAAAAGCCAAATAAAATGCAAAGAATTGCCAACTAAAATTATCATTAACTTACTCAAGGTCTTCTAACACAATCTCGACCAACTTAGTCCTCTTACCATTTACATCCTTTTCAAGAATGTTGTTCTTCTCCACCACATGACCAATCACGTCTAAGTGTAACAATGTAAAAGGCAAAAAACATTCAACGAACCACACGGATAAACAGTTAACTATGAATTAAATGTTAAAAATTCATAGTAAACCGACAAAGAACACATACCCAGGTAAGCATCAGTTTTCTCTTCCGACAAAATCTTATGAAAATCAGTGAAGTCAAAATGATTGAGAGGAATTTCCTCAGCTGTTATCTTAGAAATCTTAGTATCAAGCATGAAATTAAGTTTGAACTTGTGACTTGTTTTTTTGAACATAAGGTCATTTTGCGCAACTGTCAGTTTCTCAATCAAGTAAACGGATCCCGCAGCAACCTTCGATCGAAATTTCGATAGCAAGTGTTTCTTGATTGTCGCTTGGATCTTGCCACACTGACATAAAATTTATAAATACATTTAACAAAAAATCAGATGTCATTTGATCATTGCATAATTTTATTTTTTTCACACCCATTTATTCCAACAATCATCATAATGAGCTTTAGAATATAACCTTTTCATCCAACAAAAGCATTTCAACGCTATTTAGCTCTCCAGTTCTTTTGTTTAAAACATCCCACATGTGGATTATCCGAACCTTCAACTTATAGTCAACGGTTCCAGCAACAATGTCATCAATGTAACTCACATTCAATGCCATCTATCACAAATATAACTCTTGGTTTTAATCAACATAAATTCAATAAATTAAATAAATTTACATACACATGCACAACATGCTTCCTTGCATAAATCATGTTATCAACAATATGCTCATCAATTTCAAAACGTTTCTTGAAAAAAAGGCCGCAAAAAAATGATGACAAATACATTCATTCAAATGTCTAAAGGTGAAGCATAATTCATCCCATTCTATCAAGATAGAACTACCTTGATGTGCCCTTAGCCAACGTATTCCCACTCAAACAAAACACCTTTGTGCAAGTTTCAATTACTCTAGAATCGGCTATATTTATAGGGTTGCCATTACAAAGAGATGGACCCCAGCAAAAATAAACACTAACTCCTATGTAAATCCATCACCCACGCGTAAACTTCAAAGATCATAATACAAAAAATAATTCAATGTGACTTACAATAATGACACAAAGTCAACTATAACTTTATGCATTGTCACACTCATTAAAAATGGACATCCCACGTCCTTACCATTTGACTTGATGTCAAATTTGTTTTTATGTATTTGGATTGTTGACCAGAATTGGAAGTCCATAATTAATGTTGACATAACTTATCAACTTCCACATGTGAAACTTGCAATGTTATCTGTGTAACTTTAAGTGTACATGACCATATATAGCTTACAAACAAAATTCACATCAACAACTATCGAGAGGCAAAAATCCCAACTTCAAAAACAAATTTACCACTTACTTGGAAACAGACTAAATGTTACTATTCCAATCCGTAGACCAAGCCAAAATCAAATTTCCCATTTGTCAACTTAATGCTCAACAAAATGCCAATTAGTACTTAAGCTGTATTTTCTCCCAGGCTTATTTACATCGTGTGAAAAGCCTCTACTAAAATGAACCACTGTTCATGACGTGGGATACAAAACTCCATTCACATAATTTGTTTTTTTTTTATACTTCACTTGTTACGAAGATGGGAACTACTATAAAAAAAACCCATTGACTAAGTCTATAATTTATTCAAATACCCCTTAAAATAACATATTGCTTATTTGAATGTAGCACACATGTACACAGTATGAATATTCGATTTATACAAATCGATAGATAAACTACAATAAAGATTAACTATCTATAATACAAAGTAAATTTGGCTAAATATAAGTATTATATTGTTTTTATATTTGATTATTCTCATTTAATATAAATATATGCCAATAAAACTTGAAGGAAAAAAATTAGACACAACAACACAACCCGAACCCACAAATATCCATCCGATGCCACCCATACTTTCAAGGAGACAACCCAATTTGACCGAGGACAGAGCAGGGTTCGACTATATCAATACCCACCCGTCCCCGTCCCAAACCGGCCATACAAAATATAAATTGATTATTTTAAACAACTTGCATGTCGATAAAGCGTATCATCAAAGTTGTTTCCGATGTTACAAATTATTTTATATCCTTAATAAAAACACATGGTTTTATCATGGCAGTAGCGGTGGTGTTAAAGAAATATGGTGGAGGGAGTGAAACGGAAAATAGGTTCGTGGTGAGGGTAGGGTTGTGATGAGTGCGAGTTGATAATAGTGGCAGTGGTTTTGTTACACACCACACAATGGTTTAAAGAATCAATGTTAAAGAATCAATGAAGTTCATGGTTTAAATTGTGGTTAATTCAACATTGAGATCACTATATCAATCATAGACACCACACTACACTTATATTATTTTTGAATCACATTGTATAACAACGACAATCAGAACTTGAATTCCAGGTCCCTTACATACCACCTTAACAATACCACCTTAAAATCACAAAACCACTTCATATTATTAATCAAAACAGATTAATTGTATGTCATATAAACTCATTTACTCAAGTTGTACCACATTTATACCAACTGCATGAATTCCAAACAAATTGCAAACAACAATTACAAACCTTTATTAACTTATCACAACCCTCCCACAATACATAAGTCACACACTACATATTGTTACTCCCATTAAAAACTTATAATCAACCCATTGCCCAAAATAAGTGTAAACTTAATAATACAAAGAGTCTAACATCCATATGATAATCTAATGCAACACCATCTTTTTCCATATACTACTACTTAGATGGATTATTATATTATAACTACTACAGACTAATCAACCACGAACCACTTCGAACAAAATAAGATCAGCTTTGTTACATGGTACATTAAGTCTAATTTTTAACCCTTCCTTAAGTGCCTTCTCAATACAAAACCTCTCCCACCCTCCATATAGTCCACAAATATGACGTTTGTCATGATGATACTGAACCACGCAGGTGGACTCAACCCCAACATCATCAAAAATCACAACTTCAGATTTACTAACACCAAGTGCAACCTCACAAAACTCCAGAGGAATGTGCTGTAATATTCAAGACAAACAACATAACAAATATCAGTTGCTTGTGTGCCAAATAACAACATTTCATAACAATACCTACTATCAATTAGCTTAATAATAAACATTACCAAGAACCCAGCAGCCATATCAGCCATAGTTAATTTCTTAGTCAACATATGAAAGAAATTAGGCCGCTGACAAATGCTTGCAAATCTATTAGAAACAACAGTTCCTCCACAGCTAACAATCGGTTTAGGTGCCTCACCAATCCAGCAAATTTTAGCCGGAGATGGATAAACAACTTCTATATCCAAACGGTTTCTCAATTGAATGAAAAATCGGTTGCTTCTAACAAAAACCAACCTTACCCACCCACCCACAAAAAGACCATAAAACTTCCCCAGATTCTTCCATCCTTGGGTGAAGTATGCCTCATTAGCCCTCTTCTGAACAAAAACCTCAAACATGTTGCCCACGGGATCACAAAGGAAACAACTTGGTGCAATCTCATCCAAGTGTGTGTTATTGAATATCCTTGGTAACTTCACAATATCCTGTACATGGGTTTACATTAAATTAACTTCAACATCACAGATCAAATCCACTAAAACATAATCACATATACAAACCCAAATACAAATGTGTTTATAACTACCTCATCCAAATGATACTCAACATAAAATGGCTCAAACTTTATCTCAATATCATACACAGTCTCTTCTGGATTCCAATAACTGGATGAAGCCATTATCTAGAGGCCTACACAGTTGACATTCAAAAAAATTAAGCAAAAGCTATTACCAACACGACTAAAACTATATGAAAAAATTATATATTCGAAGTTATAAGACATACCAACAACAGAACAACACCAACTGAAATAAGAAATTTTGAAGTTTCCACTACATCAAGCACAAACACCAACTACACTCACATACATATATATAGATGTTGAATACATCTCCCCTTTTCTCTCTCTCTCTCGATATATATATATATATATATATATATATAAAGTTATAATTCGACTTAGACAACTCAACATGAGAACTCTACTCTTTCTCACTTAAAAGTATTCGTATGAATCAAAACATTGAGATGCAATGCACCAAAACTTCAGACTGACTACACAATATCATGGACTTGCAGAATCCTTTAGTGTATTTTACTAAAAAAGTATGTGTCAATCAAAGCACATATAATGGACATCTTGATCGTGAATAGTAACAATATTGGAATTGTCTTCTTGTCCTGTAGTCATTTTGAATATGAAAATCAGCTCAATGTTCTTCAACCCCTGTGCAGGCTAACACATGCTGTTTTTCACAAACTTAATAGCAATAATAATTCGAAACTTCTACCCACTACCTTAAAAAAGGACATAAATAGCAAGACACAAACACACACTTATATTATAATGAACAAAGTACATTACAGTTGCAGCACAACACAGAATTTCTAACTGTTCCACCCATTATCCTTCATGAACCACTCAACTTCATGTACTTCTAAAAGACACCAAATAGAACTGACAATGACTCATGGTTACCATTCTATTATTTTTTTTACATTCATCCAAGAAAACCAACTTAAACAACGTCATAAAAGACCATATTAAACATCACTCCAACAACACACCAGCTACAACACTTGACAGAACATTGACCCACAAATTCACACTCTTGAAGACTTCTTTGATGCAGCAACTTGTCTATGCACGACCAAGATAGTACACCACCTCAGCATTGCGGTGCAGAACCCCAAGCCTCAGCTTTTGTCCTGCAAGAAAGCCCTTGAGATCACGAAACTTTTCCCAACCCCTCATAAAAACACATTGGTCTGGTCCAACCCCATACTCATAGCTCAGAAACAACACCCACACAAACCCATATTCATCAACTAATGTAACATCAGCTGAACTTATTGGCAGTGCATCTTGGCAAAACTCACGTGGAAGACTCTGAAACAACACTTAACTCAATCAATCACCAAAAATACATATAAAGAATATAAAAAAATGACATTTGCATGTTGTATCATAATAACTAAAACACTTTAATACTAAACTTCATACATACCATCATATCATGCATCATTAAAAATAAAACACATAGTTTGACACATATACTAAAACTACAGACATACCATCATATCATGCGTAACATCAGCAAAACTCAACTCCTTCTCTATTATGCGATAAAATTGCCTTTCTACAAACTTAGGCAACTGACTTGCACCATTATCATCATCAGATATGTTGATTGGGTTTGAAGGCTCACCCAAGCTCATTGTGGGACTTAAAACAGGCTGATATAACACCTCCATTCCTAGAGTGTCATATGCACTCAAATAAAACCTATTCACATCCACATACATAAGACGTATCCACCCACCAAACCACAAACCATAGTAGGCTCCTACATCTTTCCACCCATCAGTAAAGTACATCTTGCCAACATTCTTCCAAATTTCCACAGCATGCATCTTTTCAGCCTGATCAATCAACTCAACCACAGGACCAAGCTCCTCATAGTAGCGTCTAGTGAAAATTTTGGATAGCTTCACCAAATCCTATGGAAACAAACAAACATTAACACAAAATCATGCCAACCAAGTGACCAAATAAATCTACCGAAAACCAACCCAACACTTACATCTCCTGGGAAATACTCAAGAAAGACAATATCATTCCTAGCTATAGCATCGTTAGGGCCACCTCCCCCACTATTTGTGCCATCACTTGCAAAGAGTGCACTCAAGCTCTCAGTGCCAAGTGACTCGTCAGAATTGCTTCCTAAGGTAGTGTTATCACTTCCAGTTTTTCCACTATCAGTTCCAAACAATGATGATGTACTTCCAGATTCACTCTACAACACAATGCTCAAACACATAGACCCAAATAAGTATATAATGAGTTCTTAGCAAATTCATATCAACACTTCAAGTCAAAGAAACACAAAAAAACAATGTACCTTTGACTCCATTGCGATTTGTGCTTCTACTGCTCCTCAACAAAGCACATGAGTTGCACTGAAGTTAGTATTGTGCACCTAATCTATTTATAGTATTGATCAATATCAAAGAAACGATTATCATCACATCACCAGATACACGTGTACTGACCTTCATAGAGAGATCCATCTCTATTTGCATTGTCAATTCATGTAAATCACAACCCATACCATCTACTCCTAGTGGCTACCAAACCCCATTCACATTTACCCAAATTTTAACCTTTCAATACCTACACTATTCACATCTCATTTCCCTGCGACATACACGCCTACACCACTCAACATCATTTGTCATTTTTCCATTCAAAGGATACCCAAAATATTCTTTATGTTTAGCAACTTGCAAATAAAACCCCCTACATCTTAATAGCAAATAGTATACTCTGGTGATCCAAATAGTAATGCCTTACTATTTCAGTAACCGCTGAATTTTTTTTTAAAAGCAAATGATCATATATAATAAATTATAGTAGGCTTGGAAATGATTTAATCCAACAAACAAAAATCCAAATTGCTCCATTCAACCACAAAAACACATAACCCTTTCAACCCAATCACCTCACCAAAGAACTATTGAGTAGACTGCTTCCTTCAGTGCAACAGTGTGCACAAACAATACATAGATATCTATGACAAATATTCACTATTCCTCCATTCATTTTACTGTAGCTTACATAAATTCCACACTCAACCGTAAATTTTGTAAAACTTTTGTATTGGGCCCAACATGTCTATGGTTCACTGTTATATCTCTCTGTTCATGGGGAAGACAATGAATCGACCTATTAATGAAGTCCAACCTTTTCATCCACAACTTGAACCTCTCACGCGGGAAGAAGATTGCGCCTATAACTCCTGAAAATTTCACCGAAATTGTGGCGCAAACTTGGCTATCTACCTTTTAGTTTCTAAGATAAACGGACGGCTCTGGGAAGCATCTATTCAAGGTCTGAACAAATCAAAAGCAACAATGTTAAGAATATTGTATCCACCTCGTCCTTCATCTGCATCGTCATCTTGATGGGCGGGTTGGGTCTGGTCAGGCCTATCATGCTCTAGCGGCTGTGACTCAGGTGGAGGTACTGACATCCCTACGTGATCAAAGACAATGTCAATCAGGTGATGCTTGGGTATATGGCGTAAAATCATCAAAGCATAACCCGTATATGGCGTAAAATCATCAAAGCATAACCCAAGCCGTATGTTGCGTGGATCGGCGGCAAAATCAGGTTGTACCAGATCAAAGTATCTCCATAGTTCATCATCACTCATCAGATGGATGGCGCAACATACTTGAACTTCTATTCTCACTATGCCTCGTCATTTTTCCAGCAGCGTTCTCGGATGCAAACATTCTTTAAAACGTTGGATTTATTGGCAAGTAGAACATTGACTTCACCAGAACTAGTTTATTCTTACTAGTCCCTCTTTTGCGAACACGATACCTCATCGCTTTACAAAATTTGCATTCAAGTAGAACACCATCATTTTTCCCAAACTCATTATCATAACACAACAAGTGTCATTTCGCCTTAACACAAAGTAGAACTAAAATCCCACAATTTTTATTTAATTCAAATACTAAAAATACACTAAATTAAGACTTATCATTCCCCTTAATACACTCTACGCAGACTTGAAAGTCAGACAAATCTAAGGGTCTAAGAATATCCTCCGACACAAGCTTTGAATTCTCTATTTAGAGATGTGACCTAAGCGCTTATGCCATAAAGTGGCGGAATTCTCATTTAATTTTCGTTTCGTACCGTGTGAACTTATTTGCAATATTTGGTTATAGGAATGCTTAACATCTAGCATATAAAGATTATCAATTAAAGACCCGTAACCAATAATATTTGGACCATAAGAGAGACTAGCTTTGGCATCTTTAAATGAACAGTCATAACCAGATTTGTCCAAAACCGAAACTGAAATTAAATTCCGTCTAATTGACGGGCAAACATGTGTCTCAATCAAATCCAAATAATAACCAGTCTTTAAAAATAATCTAAAAGTTCCTATAGCCTCAACTGCAACTTTAGTGCCATCGCCCACATAGATGAATCTTCCAGCATCACTCGGCGGTCGGCTCCACAGGCAACCCTGCATGGACATACTAATGTGAGTAGTAGCACCAGAATCTACCCACCAAGTATCCTTAGGTACTGAAACTAAATTAACTTCAGAACAAATAACAATGAGAGGTTTACCCTTCTTTACACGCCATGCGACGTATTTAGGACAATTCTTCTTCATGTGTCATGCCTTCTTGCAGAAAACACAAGCTGAGCCCTTATCTAGGTTTTTCTGGTGCTTCTCCTTAAAAGAACCTTCTGCAGTATCATTCAATTTTCTTCCTCTTCTTGTGTTGAGATTTTGAAGCCAAATGAGCACTTTCAGTCCTTCACCTCCGCAGTCTCTCTTCCTCTTGCACACAGTGAGACATAAGCTCATTGAGGGACCATTTGTCCTTCTGAGTGTTATATGTCACCACAAATTGTCCAAATTGTGTAGGAAGAGAGATAAAAACCATATGCACAATCACATCATCAGGGATGAGCATCTTTAGTGCCTTGAGTTTTGATGCAAGGTTGGACATCTCCATAATGTACTCTCTTACGTTCCCTTTACCATTATACTTCATAGAGGTAAGTTTTGCCAAATGGCTAATTATCTCAACTTTATCACTTTTTTCAAATGATTTCTCAATTGATTCCAGGAACTTCTTAACATTCTCATTCTCAGTAATTGAGCCCTGGAAGACCTCCGGAATTGATTTCTTGATGATCATGAGGCACATTTGGTTGGACCGATCCCATTTCTCAATTTTGAGCTCATAAGAGTTCTCCAGTGTGGGAATGGGTCGTTCCTCCCTCAGTGCCTGGTCTAAGTCCACACATCCGAGAACGATCTCAACGGATTCCTTCCAAGACTTAAAATTCATCCCATTCAGCATAGGGATTTGGTTAATTTGAGTAACAAAACTTGGAGAGTTGGCAACAACAACTAAAAAAAAGGAACAAATAAACTTACAATCAACATTAGTAGCACATCAAATTATAGATAATTATAAGATGTACACAAACGACTTTAATTGTGAATTAAAAGACCCAAACAAGATACCAACGCACCATTAGTCCCCAATCTTTGGATTGCAAAGACTAACTGCAAGCAGTACTCTCAACGCAATGATCAAATATTGGTGATAAGTCCTGTCAAACAATGGTTGCCTTTGGTTACCCCAATTGCTCACATGGATAAATAGCCTTATAATCACCACACATTCACCATCACATACATGTTATTATTCGGCCACGTTGCGCCTTCCTTTGGGCTGACAACAACTCGTATGAATAATTTCACATTACATCTTTTGTAAATTTAATCAAATTGATCTATGTAACAGAGGTTACTTTGGCAACGTGTTGTTTCAATCAACTCAATTAAAAAATACTAGACAATTTTATTAATAATAATAATATGGGAAAGGGTCTTAATTCACATATATCCTACACAGAAGCGTAGAAAAAAACTGAATGTACGGTTATGGCCTCCTAAATGTAAAAGAATCAAGTTACTAAAATTTACAATTCTTCAGCACAAAAATAGTCTCTCCGAGTGGCGTCCTTTATGGTGTTATCTCCTTTTGCCCTTCTCGATCAATTACAATATTAAAGTGAAAATAAAATAAATAAAAGAGAAAGTCACGGTGTGCAGACCGTATTTAAATTAAAATCACGACACGAAGGTCGGCCCGAAATAAATAAACGCATAAACAACAACACCGAAGTACTAAGGCCATAACCATACACAACGCAATACAAATTATTCAATAATAAGAGCACCGCAATATTATTGAATATATGTAAAAAGGCAGTGGAGTCATAGTTTTCATCTTATCCATACCTCAAGTAGTTTTGGCTAACTAAGACTCATCAAACACTGGCTAAGAGGCAGTGGAGTCATAGTTTTCATCTTATCCATACCTCAAGTAGTTTATGCTTACATAAACATATCACACGTTAGAGAATGCATTAGGGTAAGCAATTACCTTACGAATTTGGTATAGTTTATATTTGTGTTTTCATTTGCCGTGTGTTTTCTTTTTATAAAATAAAAATCCGTAGAAGTGAACTTAAGTGGCATCTAGATTAGAAATGTTCTGGACATAGAAGGTTCATAGGAAGAAAGCCAAGGAAAGAAAAAAAATGCCAAACTAATTGCAAAAACAAAAAAAATGTGAAAATCTCTTCAACTTTTGTAACCTTCCCAAGTCTCTAAGGATAATGATGATGATATTGTATATCTCTAATTTATATGTATCTACTGAAAAGTTGTAAAATATCGTTATTGGGTAAGTCATTATAGAATATTTAAGTGATCTATATTAATATTCTTTTGATCGAAATGACTCCTCTTGGTATTTCTTGGTCCATATATATATATATATATATATATATATATATATATATATATATACTAGTATGGTGGACCCGTGCGATGCACGGGTTGACGTATATGTATATCTTAGAATTCTGGTACTGCGGTCGAATAATTCAGATAATTAGTTTGTCAAATTTTGTTTTCCTCTAATGGAAATTACAGCTGTTGGCAGGAATGGCAATATTACCAATGTGGTAATATATTGTAATAAAAATTTATGGTCAATACATCAGGTTGTACGAAATAATCTTATGGGATTGTTTATTGTAGAAATGGGTTTATATGATATAGAATGCTCATTAGCATACAATTTTGCGCTTTTCGTGACATACGTCGTTAAATGATTTGGTATCTGTTTGTGAAAGAAATAAATATGCGTAATATGGGTGTAGTAGTCAGTTCGAATTATTTTGTTTTATGTTGTGTCTGCAAATCAGTGCTGACGTTTTGAAATGATTAAAAGCGACGGATTCGATTTAGATATTTCTGAAATAGCATATATCTCGTTATAGGTATTGAAGGTGTAATAATAACGATTCGGTTATGTTTAGTGTTGGAGAATATACTAAATGAAATTATTTAGTTAGTTGAGTTGAAAAGTTAGCAACACATTAGACGCCATGGTTTTAAAAATGAACATTGTTTTTTAAAGATAACGTCGTTAATTAGTAACGTGGGTGCATGGGTGGGTTAGTCGAGTTAAAAATGAACATTGTTTTTTAGTTAGTTGAGTTAAAAATGAACATTGTTTTTTATTTCCATAATGTCGTTAAAATGAACATTGCTTTATACAGTTTGAGTAGTGGCTTGAAGTTCCGTGGGTGGGTAGTTGTTACTGATAATTTCTCAGCCCATTGCAATGTTGCATCATAGTGTTAGGTATTAATTGTCAACGATTTGGACCCACAATTATAGGGATTGTTTTCAATTCTTTGTATATGCCATTTATTATCGCATTAATGATTTTTCAAATGCCGAGTCATTGGAAGTTATAGTTTTCCTCAGTTTCAATCCTCACCGTCAAAATCATGGCCGCAATTTTAAGGCATGTAGGTCGTTGATCTTGTCCATGTAGAGTGCTACTCGAATCTCAACCGTTGGTGGTCTATGCGGTGCCAATGTGTCATGCATCAGATGGTGTTCAGCTGACATGGAAATGACGTCAAGATGATGTCATTTATGCGAAAATATGATGTGTCAATGACCATGTGGTTATCCATGGTTTAGTATAATTAAGATTAAGATAATATATATATATATATATATATATATATATATATATATATATATATATATATATGTGGATATTTCTCAACTTATTACTCTTGATCTTTCTACCGTTCCAATGCAACTATATACGTTCATGACAATGAGTCCTCCATAGTCCAATTTGGTTAATCGAATGATCAAGAGAAGGTATATGTAGAGGGACAACATCTACAATCAAAAAAGTTGTTTACGTCATTCTCATTTGCATGTTACATGTAGAAATTAGCTTTTACAAGTTTGAACGTATGTTTTTATTAGACGGGGCAAATACACTATTTGGCGAAAATAAAATTATAACGGTGAATCCTCCGTTCAAAAAAAAAATTATAACGGTGAATCCTGACAAGTACATTACGGTTGTTCTTGGATGCAATATCATTTTGTATCATAGAGTCAAGATAATGCATATATCTGAAGGTCACTAATTTAGATGGTTATAATCACTCATAGTCATGGTTGACCGTTTCTTTTCCTGCTCTTAAGTGCCCTATTTCACGTGCTAATCTCAATAAAGGCGTTCCTCTTCGGTAATTCAGAAATATGAATTAATGTCACATTTTAAATTCAGAAATATTCACACAACGAAATACATTTTAAATTCATCAATAAACTGAATCATCACCCACTAGAAATCCAAATATATTATATTCCTTACCTTAATATTTTGAATTTTTGAACAATCCCATTGCACTATCTGAACAATTAATTTCATGTATCTATTACTAATACAGTTTAGCTAGCACCTCAAGGAAAATTTTCTGAGTTGTCATCCTCCAAGCCACTCGATTAAAATTTTATTATAGCAAAACATCAATAATCCAACTTCCATTTATTTTTTCATTTGCTTTTTTTTTTTTGCTTTTCGGTTTTTATTTTATTGTTTTTTTTTCTTCTTTTTTCCTTTTTTTCTTTTCATTTTTTTTATTTCATTTTTGTTTTTGCTTCAATTTTTTTTTGTTTTTTCTTCTTTTATATTTAAAGGAGTACTTTATGATCTCGAAAATTTTTAAATGTTTAAATATGCAAATTTTGTTCTTCAATAATCGATTAAGTGAAAAGCTAATTAATTTTATGAAACAAATACGTAAAGTGAGATGTTAAAAAGTGTGTTTTGTCGTACTTGGTGGTAACAAAAAATAATTTTGTAACAAAATGTGTAAAGTGAAATGTTAAGTAATGTGTTTTGAGGTACTTTGGGATTCGGAAAAAATTTGACTCTTCAAATACCAAAAGTTTTTTGGTAAATAACTGGGTTGGTAAAAAATATTAATAAGTTTGTGAAAAAGTCTGAAAAGTGCAATGCTGACAATGTATTTTGGGGTACTTTATTGTACCGAAAAAATTTTAAATGTTCAAATACGCGAAGTTCGTTCCTCAATAACATTTTCTTTTTAATTTTATAATATTCTTATTTAATTTATATTTTAATTTAATTTTAATTTCGAAAAATTTAGTCACATTTACAATAGATCCCCCAGCCGCACTCTTTCAACTATTTATAGTTGCTTTTATTTTATTGGTAATTTCCATCCAACCCTGCACGATATCACGTATTTCACTTTCTATTTGTGTTTTCTTTTTTATATTGGTCATTTCACCCCAACGGGTATTAAAATCATTCTTTAATTGGTGTTTATATTTTTATCTTTCTTTAATATTCGAGTACAACGTTGCTACATTGACTCCCGTGAGAACTTCAGCACATTTGCAATAGAACCTTCATGATCTTATTTCAATGGGAACTTCAGCCACATTTACAATAAAACCTCCGTAATCTTTTTCAACTTTGTATAACTGCTCCTATTTTATCATGGGTTTTCCTTCAACCATGCATGATACCCAGCGTGTTTCAGTTTTTAATTGTGTTGTCTTCTTTTCTTTCTAATTATGAGTTAATTTTTTATATTTGCATTTGATGAATGTGGATTATGTTATTAAAATTCTTTAGACTTTTTCTTCTTATTTTATCTATGGAGGATGTGTGCCTTTATTAATGTTCCTTTTAAAATTGATAATCTTTTTATTTAATTTATATTCAATTTTTATTCAGAGTTATTAGATTTTATATTTTGCAAACTAAAACCATTTGTCCAATGGCATAGGCTACTCTAGGGCACGGGAGTTGATCCTGTGCTCGATTCTCACAGTTGACAAACTCGGTGTTAGCCAGTGCAAAATTTGCTTTCAAGCACAATGGAATATTAGTCTTTTGAAAAGATTTAATTACTTGAGTATACGCTAGAATTTAGCCAATCCGGTGCATCGTACGGGTCATGGGGGCTAGTGATTAATTAATCGAACGTTACAAACATACAAAATGGCTCCCTGCAATAACATTTGATAATTATTCAAATGATTAATCAATTAATCATAGGTTACAAACATAAAAATGGCAAGCGTGGTGTGATTCACGAAATTCTGAGAAATGGTGGATAACACTGTCGATGTGATATTGCTCGCGTAAAAAATTGATAACAAAATTTTGAGAAATTTCTGTAGTATTAAACAATTTTAATTTGATCTATCTAGATCGTAAGATGTGACATTTTCTTGAAAAATATATGTAGGACCTTATGAGCAAGTTTTCAGCATTTGATGATGTAGCTGAGAATGGTGATGGAGTCCAAACAAATACAAAAGAAGAAAGGTTGTTGAAGGAGGACTAATTTGTGTGGTTGATTGATCTACTGAATTACAAGAATCCCCCAACGCTAAAACAATTATGCCTGATGGGGGATTTGATCCAATTATTTCAGCAACTTCAAAGCATCAAACATAAGATAAAGATTGAGAAAGACAGATTCAGATCTGGTGCAATCGGAGTGCTGTGCATTCATGCATTCAGTCAATCTCGGTCATTAATTTTAATCGGACGATCACGTTTTTGAGTATATATTTTATATCAATTTCAAAGCTAAAAATCGTTTGATTAAGATTAGACGGTTCAGATCTGCCGAATGCACGAATGCACCAAATTTCCGACTGCATGGAATTAGTAACCGAAAAAGACTACTAGGCTCTCTATTACGTATATTTTGATTTTTATAATATATGGTCGAATAATGTGGGTCTGTGGGATAAAGTCTTTTGATAACCGTTTTTTTGATGTGCTTTTAGTATTTGGGTCGGGCTATTTAATTACATTAGGTAAGTTGTGTAACATGGGTGCTTTTTGTAAGGCAAGTTGTTATCTCGAGTGCTTTTTGTAAATCAAGTTGTTGTCTCGGGTGTTTTTTTGCAATGCATGCACCATTCTGTTTTCTATTTTATTTTATATAGTGTTTGTACACAACACTATTTCCACTAATAAGATTGTAGTGTTTTTTTATTACTTAAGAGCTATTCTTCTTGTGTCGTGCCTTTCTTGATGTTTTTATTATAACATGTTAAAAATTCAATTTTAGAAAGATCCTCTACCACAATACCCAAAAACATATCATAATTGGGAGCACAAACAATGTGTTAGTTTTTTGATAATGTGTTAGTTGTTCCCAACAATCAACTGCACTAAATAAAATAGGTTTAAATATCATTTTGGTCCTAAAAGAAGAATTGTTATTTTTTATTTGTGAAATGGAAAATTATTATTAATTAAAGTTATAACAATGATTATTTTACAACTGGTGAGGGGATTTTAACTATGTCCCTTAAGGTTACAAGGTCAAACTTTTAACATTGAGCGAACACCTCAAGAACAATGGAAGAATCACTATTAAAACTTGGTATTCAAAAACCTTATTAGATATAACTTAGTTTTGTTATCTTTACTTAACATAATAACTTTTACATCTTGCCACGAGAAATGCAATATCAATCAACTGGTCGTCATGTTTTATCTTTTTATAAAATCACTGCCTTATTGTATTTATACTAACAAATATAGAGTTATCATATATAACTAGGCAGGACAACATGGTGGGGAGGGAGTGAGTTTTAGCTTCCCCTCCCCCTATCTTTAACATGATTTGAGTTTTGCCTCTCTCATTCCCACTCCAAACCGGGACAAGGTTTTCCATGAGTCTCTGATGTTTCTACAATTTATAAAAACAATTTAAAAATATATTTATGATAATTGGTAGCATAAAATTATAATTATTATATAATGATAAAGTAAAGTAAAAAGTATCAAAATATATTGTTCTATATCAAAATTTAATATAAAAAATTAAAATGAATGAATGAGTATGTATGCATAAAATAAAATAAAAATTAACAATTAATGGTTTGTCGTGTGGGTTCGGGGCAGGTATCGACATCCCCAATCCTGCACCCTCCCCGCCCCTGCACTCGCCCACAATCAACGTGTGTTTTCCTGTCAAAATTAGGTTGAGGTTGAATGAGTACACACGGGTTTGAGTTCTGTTGTCATCCCTACTTATAATAAATCCAAAAGTAACGTAATCTATTTGTAACAATACTAATATTAACAATTTAATGTCACAAACATATTTCCCATCATATAATGAATATCTTTCGTAGTTTTCTTTTGACAAGAATCACAAGATCGTTTCGCAGTTGTTAAATAGCTTATATCTAAGTGATATATTTAAATGACAACATCATCTTAGATTTTTTTCATAAGATTATTTAAATCTAATATTTTGCATGAAAATTATTTCCCGTGCATCGCACGGGTTACATACTAGTGTGTATATATATATATATATATATATATATATATATATATACTATAGTACTTTTAGTTATTGTTTTAATGCTAAATTAACTCTAATTCACCAAAAACCTTTCTATATTCCATCAGTTTTTTCAAATATAGAGTGAAAAAGTTTTTTTTTTGACAAGTTAGAAGTGCAAGGGTTTATTGTCCCTTCAAAATTTTTAAAATTTTATATGACTTGAATATATAGCATACTAATTGTATATCATAATCGTTAAATTTTTATTGTAGCAATAATTGATTATTTTAATCTCTCAAAATATTGTTACTTTAGCCATTAATAAAAAGTTTGGTAAAAAAAAATGTAGAGACCAAAAGTTGGTGAATTTTTTTTGAGAGACTAAAAACAAAAAATTCAAATTTTGTAGGGACCAAAAATATATTTAACCCTAGCTTTTTTTAACGAAAATAGTTTTATCACTTAATTTATAATCAAGTTGGAATAGTTTTTAAATTTACCTATTAATATACCTTACACATACTTAAACCATTGAAAATCTTTTCATCTTTCCGTGTATTTCAAAGCCATAATTAACCACTATATTTGGATATAAAGCTTGTAATAGTTCTACCTTTTTTTGACAAGACATCACGTAATCCTCAAAAAATTTAAGAATGATTTATCTTTAAGTACACCATTGCTTATATACTTTTTTGACAATAAAAAGGATATGAGCATTTAATATACCAAAAAAAAGTAAAAAAGGATTACCTATCGACCATAATTTTGTGGAGTGTATTATGCTACATCTCTAACCATATTACTGTGAGCCTTGATTATTATCAATTCATATTCCATCAAGTTTTTATTAATTACATTTTTTTTTTGCCAAACATTTTATTAATTACATATAAAAAATTAAAAACCCACTAAAATAATATAACCATATTATTATGCTACTTGATTATTATCGCTTCATATTTTATTTCAATTCATATTTCATGAGTTAATGATTCCAACCGATGTGCAAGTTATGGTGCTTAACTTTCATTTAAATCTTTATGTTTTTTAGTCACTTTTAATTCCTATTACGTTTTGGTCTTAATTTGTATTTCGAGAATAGTCTACAATTTTGGACTAACACATTACAGGTTTAGTCTTCGTTTCTATTTTCTCTTTTTCCCCAATTAATTCAACAGAGATGAGAAATCCATTGAGTACGCTAAAAATATAGTCTAACATGATGTATTTTGTGGGTTTCCTCAAAGTGAATATACTTAAGTCGTCTTTACAAATACTCAATATATTTGTCATATGTTTATTCTCTAAAATCATATATGCCTTTGTGTTTAGTTAGATTTATTATGCTCTACGTCCATTATTCAAATTTTGATACAATATATGCCTGAATAACAAAGACTTGAAAAAACCTAACCACCTTATAATAAAATATACGTTGACACCTTCATGCTTTACCTCGAAAATTTCAAAATAATTGATAAAACATACCATTTTTTGAGCCAAATTGGTCCACTTTATATTAGCAGATGACTTAGATATCCTTTTGGTCCCTGCAAATACAACAACTATCTATTTGGTCCCTGCAAATTTATTTATTTTAAAAGGCTTAAATATTTGATCCCCCTTGCAAATATCCTAATTTTCCATTTACCCCCCTGTAAAATAAAAAGTTTTAAAATCAACCTTGCAAATAATAAGTGTTTCTAGTTACCCCCTGTAACATCCCAAATTTGTAGTCGACAAAAACAAATTCGAGATATTACCTTAAGTCATTCAGAGATGCACTTCTACGGATTCAAAAATTACATAACTGATAAATCAATTATGTACAACTGGAATTATCAATTTTCGTTAAAACTTTATATTTTGATACATAAACAAATCCTCAAATATTCATATAATTCCAGTCATTACAAAAACTCACTAATCCAAGTGCATTAATCCTAAACTTAAACTCGGCCATAATCCGATATCTAATACCGAGTACCCATCACGACCCGTGAATTTCCTCAACATGATAGCCCCAAGCAGCTAGGGTCCTGAACTTCCTGAACAATCCTTAGACCTTACCTGAGGATCTGAAAAACAAACAACAATAAACAATGAGATTACAAATCTCAATGAGTGACTCCGAGACCCCTTACGGTTCCTCTCATTCGTTCTCTTTTAGTTATTTTAATTATTTTGAAGACCGGCTCGAGAGACCAAATCACTCAACCTCTACGAGCCCTCTAATCAGGCAATCACTGCACAAATCATTGTATTTTCCATAAAAATCATTTCCTTTTATCTTTGGCTTAGCATAATCCGTGAAACAAAATCTCACGAGATCACGGAAACCCCAATCCAACATAGCCATGAGGGATAATGCCAGGGCCTTGGCTTCTGGGCTCATGACTTCCCTCCACCAAGTATGCTAAATAACTCGGAGTCGTCACCCCGTTAATAAATTATTAATCACTGAACAATATTACACATGTTCAGGAAATCCATTTAAAACCATTTAGGGTTCACAGAACAATATTACACATGTTCTGGACATCACTTTAAAACCTTTTATGGGTTCTCACTCGTTTATACGGCATTCCGATCAACACATAATTCAATTAACAAATTCAAGTGACAAGTTATCATCCACCATACATAAACATCAGCATATATCATACATTTCAATAAACATTCTAGGTGCAGTAAGTTTTCAGCAGTGGTACATGAACTTCGACAATTTATTTAACATATCAAACGATATCGGAATTAGACAAACAAATATTCATTGGAAACGTTAGAGTGTTTAGTTTCGGGATATAATTTTTATTTATTTGTTTATGTAGCCAAAAAGTACAGTTTTGCAAAATAAATTGTAGGGATCCAGAAACAGGACAGCAACTGCTGCCCAACTTGTAACTCAGTTTTCTTATTGAATTCTCAATCAAATTAAGCAAACCAAGTGCCCAAATTAAAGCAAAACGAGTCTAGTTTCCAATGAAACAGAAATCATTTCAAACAGTGTCCTACCTAAGTCACTACAAGCAAAACACCGAACCTATACCCAAAACAGTCTCAGATTTTTGACTCAAATTGCAACCAGAAATTCTCCCATCATACTTACCCAAATTGATTAAACTCAGTGCCTAATTGGTGTAAAATTGTGTCTAGTTTCCAGAAAAACAAACCATATAATTTTTGGACACACAGAAAATTCGCAATCACGTAAACACTGAACCTATACCAAACAGTCCCAAACAGAGTTTCTCGCTTCCCGTTCACTCGTGTCGCGTCCGAACCGAAACTAAACCCGCTTCCAGCAATCCAAATCATTCAAACAGATATTCTAACACATATTTTACATACAATCATGGCATAATTTTGTCAATTTCACCAAAGCACATTCGAGCAATTAAAATTCAAACCGAGACATTTTCAAAAACCGTAAAATCATTAGTTTCGTAAAATTCTCAGTTTCATTCAAACCAAACCATCAATCATAGTAAATATTCACATGAAAACACCTAAATACACGATGTGGTGAGAACACTCACCCGGTTGACGACCCACTCGAGACTTTGACGTCTCAAAACCGAACTCGAACCGAACGGAATTCCGACGCTCCCGAACTTTTCCAAATCGAACCCCGAGCTCCCCAATACTGAATCCTACTTGCTCACACCCTCTTCAATCAGTACCCAACTCTGACCCAACCTTTTGAAGTCTCAAGATCACTCCAAGACAGCAACTAAACTCTTCTAAACAAGTTAGTGATGATCTTCAATGGACTCCTATAGCTCACCTTTGCTAAAATGATTCAACAATGGGGCTCCTATGTGTGGTTTGTGCAAGAAGGAGAAGGAGGACAGATTTGGGTATTTGCTTCAGGGGTTGATTTTTGACAATCTGATGGTACAAGAATGAAGAGAATAACTTGGGTATTCTAATGGAATCAAGAGTTTCAACATGCATTAGGATTTGGGGGTTGATCTCCTCTCTTTTCTCCCCATTCGAACCCTCCTCTTCTTCCTCTCCCTTCTTCCTTTCTTTTTTTCTCTTTTCGGTTCTCTCTCTCAGCCCTTCTTTCTATTTTTTTTTTCCAACACAAAATGAGAGTGTGTGTTTGTTTTAGGGTTTTGTACTAATGATGAGGGTATGTGAGTGTTTGAGTGGTGTGGAAGTGACCAAACATAAAGGAGGTCAGCTGAGGTTTTAGTAAAGTAAATGGGGTGGATTCCCTAAAATGCCCTTTTTAGTTACACACCCCTTAATATTACTTGTACACTTAACCCTTCAATTAAACCCAAACTCACTCTTTAACTTATTTAAACTAGCACCCAATTACACAAGCAAGTCATTTAAAAAATTTAGACCATCAATCATTGACTAAACAACAATCTTAAGTAAACAATTGAAATTATTTACTACTCAATATAATTATAAGCCATCAACTAAAATAATTGAAACAATTATTTTGGGATGTTACACCCCCCTGCAGGGGGTAACCGTAAACTTTTTATATTTTGCAGGTGGTAACCGTACATGGTTTTACCCGTTATACACTACATAATCTAACAACAGGGGGTGACCGAAAATTGTTTATATTTTCAAGGGGGTAACCGTAAACTTTTTTTTTACAGGGGGTAAATGAAAAATGTGTATATTTGCAAGGGGTAACACATATTTAAACCATTTTAAAATAGCCCTTGCAAAATTTAAAATTATTCATTTTAGTCCCTGTATACAGGGATAAAAATGATTAATTTTTAATCTTGCAAAGGCTGTTTTAACAAGAAACTTTTTGAAGGGACCAAAATGGATATTTTTTGTATTTGAAGGGACCAAAATGATATTTAAGCCTTAGCAAATGTATATATAGCCTTTTTTTAATTCAATAAATATGTTCTAAACTTTTAAGTTTTGTTTCATATTTTCAACCCAAACAACTACTCTTCATATTTTCATATATTATAACAGGTTTTATATGTTCGCCTATAAACAAACATAGATTTTGAGCAACATATAAAATAATATATACATATACACATTAATTCTATAAACAACTTTGAAATACAAATCATTATTAAAACTAAAATTTATGATTTTAAACCCAAGTTCCAATAGCACCTTGCATTGTTCGATACTAACTAAAACATTACCTTTTTATTATTAATACAACATATTTCCCAATTGATAGATGTTATACACCGAAAAAATTAAAATTTAACTAACCATTAGACAACATTTAGCAAATTACATAGACAAAATTTTAAACAATATAATAAAATAAAATATATTATAATAACTTAGATACAAAACATTTCAAACAAATCCGTGCAACGCACGGACTTAACCCTAGTAATAACGTAAAGGATAATTTAGTTACATTATGTTTGTAATCAATTTAAATAACTGTGATTCGGGATAAAGATATGATATTTATTACCGTATATAAAGGGATATGACTCTGATCTTTATAATTATGGTCCCAAAAAAATCGTGCTTAATATCCAACTCCATAAATAGCCATCATTTATAGCAATATATATTATAAATACATATAGTCAAATAAAAAAGGAAATAATCAAATTGAAAGCAAATAGCACGTTATACAAATCATGAACCTTAACAAAGACTTGAACAATCACACTAAATATTGTATTATGTTTTCTATGTAACTTTAACACTTAACAAAGACTTGAACAATCACACTAAAAATTGTATGTGTGATACGAAAGAGAAAAAAATAATTAATTTTTGACCAAAATAAATCCCAAAAAATCAACATAGAAGACTGCTCTGATACCACTTGTAGGAATTAATCTATCTACAAGACATGCTTATAATCATGAATATAGTATAGCGGAAAACAAAGACATACAAGCATGCTTCTATATAATCAAGAACAAAGCCATGACCTTGATAACCTTAGGATCTACGACATGTTGATATATCAAGGATTAGGTAAATACCTGGATCCATAGCAAAGAAGCGAATAACAGATCCTTACAAGAAAAGGGTGAGTGAAACGAGCAACAACTGCTTTATGGTTCTTCCTCAACTGGACTCCTAATGCCTTAGATTCTCTTCAGATGGGGAGAAGAGAGTAAACGTGTGTATTGCGGTTAATCTGGTATATTGGGGACCATAGTGTGACAGTCTATTAGGGTTCAAATTATCCCTCTAATAGGCTATCACTGACATCCACTCATATTGGGCCCATATCAGTAATAATTAATTAGTTATATAATTAGAAATCCAATATAGTCTTTTACTTATTTTGATCACATATCAATCAAGGCTCCTAATTGATAAATAGCTAACATAATTAATAAAAGAATATTTGCCCATTTATGATATTGGAATAAAATATTCCAACAATCTCCCACTTGGGCAATATATCATATTAATTATATCATAATTCTTTAGGCTGGCATCCGAATGCTATTTATTTTTTAGATTTCCCTATACAATCTAGTCCACCTCATATATCAATAATGAGACCAACGCAGTTGTTGTCACTAACATCTTTTGTGACTGTACCCCGATGACCATCATATTAACATACTCGATGACATAGATCAATATGGATGAGCGGCGTGGAAATTTCATGCAATGTGATCTCATGTCATGCCTATTTCCAACTGGTCCAACTTAAGTCCTTAGTGAGATCAAACTGAAGTTGCTGAAAACGCAAAATTTATTTTGCATTTACTATGATACAAACATATTTAATAATAACTCAACTTAACTCAACTTAATTTCTGCAGAAAGTCAAAATAACATAAAGTCTGTATCAATACCAAAATTCTAGAACACAAGGAAAAACAATAAAAGGCTCCCACTAACCTAAGGCAATCTCAAAACCAACACCCATATGAGCAACGTGCTCGTGGTAAACTTTGGGTGTCAAGCCTTTGGTTAGTGGGTCCGCTAGCATAAAGTTCGTCCCTATATATTCTATCAAAATCTGTTTCTCTTGAATTCTTTCCTTCACAACAAGATACTTGATGTCGATGAATTTCGACTTTGTGGAACTCATGTTGTTAGAGTATAGGACAGCTGCATTATTGTCACAATAAATATTCAATGGCCTCTTAATACTTCCAATGATGCTTAGGCCTGAGACAAAATTTCGCAGCCACAAAGCATGATTTGATGACTCAAAACAGGCCACAAACTCTGCTGCCATGGTCGAAGGAGCCACTAAAGTCTTCAATGATACTCTTAAGTTAATTCTTTAATTTATATTATGAGAGGAAAACTATTATAATTAAGGGTAGTTTTGTAAATATATTTTTTAATATGAAATCGAGAAAATTAGATGCATTTTTTATTAGTTGGGTTTAGTGTTGGAGTGTTGTTTTACTTAGTTTGATTTGGTAGGCCCTAGTTGTTTCATGGTGGGGAATTATTTTTTGGAGCCATTTGTTATTTAGGTGACCTTAATTGTCTTGTTCAGCTTCTTTTATTGTTAATGAACATTTTTTTCTTCTTTAAAAAGTGAAATGCACTTAACTACTGACCTTAATAAGTAGGTGTTTTTGCTTATAATTGTATCTATAAGGAGTATTTCATTAAATTTTTTGTTTACCTTTTATATGTAAAAGGTTTGATTTTTTTAACTAGACATTAATGGGCTTTTGTTTTTGTTTTTCTGGGTATTGTTTACAGCTCAGGGACATCTGGGGGTGAGACAAAAATGATCCCAATAATTGAAGAAGAACATGGGAGAAGGAATTTGTTTTGCAGCTTGTTGATGCCTATAATTAGTCAGTTTGTTCCTGACATAGAAAAAGGAAAAGGAATGTACCTAGCTACTCTTCATAAGGAGTGACTCGAAAACACCTGGAGGACTTTTGGCTAGGTCAGCTCTCACAAGCTATTACAAAAGTTCCTATTTTCAAAACAGGCCCTATTTGATAAAGTAACAGAGATATAACATGTCTTTGATAAGTGTATAAAATTTGCCGGTTTTAACATTCATAGACACATAATTGGAAGTTAGGTTTACTAATGAATATGAGTGTGATAATTCCAGGACTCTATAGGTACAAAGTTGGTGATGTGTTGAGGGTGGCTGGATTCAAGAACAAGGCTCCACAATTCAACTTTGTTTGTAGAAAAAACGTTATCCTGAGCATAGAAACTGACAAGACGGACGAAGTTGAGCTTCAGAATGCAGTGAAAAATGGGGTGACACATTTGGTTCCATTTGAAGCAGATGTGGTCGAGTACACTAGTTATATATGCAGATACCACAAAATTCCTTGACACTGTGGCCACTATGTTTTGTTTTGGGAGGTAACCTTTAGGGGGTCAACTCCAATTCCTCCCCATGTGTTTGAGGATTGTTGCTTAACCATTGAGGAATCACTTAATAGTGTGACACCAAGGTGTGTCAAGTTTGCACCACTTGTGGAGCTTTTGAACTCAAGGGTAACATCAAATTATTTTAGTCCTAAATGTCCAAAATGGGTTCCAGGTCATAAAAATTGGATCAATCAGAACCGATAAATCTAAACACAGACAATATATTGTTGCATAGCTTTCAAATAGTTGTTCACCGGTAAAAGGCGGGGGAGCTTTACGAGTTTCTGAATTCCCATTGAATGTCTTTCTCCACACCCGATATTGATGAGTTGGAGGCAAAAATCTCCGATGGCCAAGATATATATTCTTCTTACCATGTTCCAACCACATCAAATCTGTATTATCTTCACATATAGGACATGCATACTGACTTTTGTTACTGTACCTAGATAGATTGCCGTATGCTGGAAAGTAATTAATGGTGCCAAAAATCATAGTCTTCAGAATGAAACTTTCTTCTCTGAACCCATCATACACAATTAATAATTTTTTTTATTAAATTTCTAGTTAGCCTATCGCACTTTCATAGTGCAATGGCCTTTGGTCAATTTTTTTCTTTTTTTATTATTTTAATGTCATTTGGTGACATTGGTGTGTATTTAGGTACTTTAGGGTCCGAAAAAATTTTATATGTTTAAATACGTGAAGTTTTTTCCTCAATAACAGGTTTGGTGAAGAAAAAAATGTAACTTTGTGACAAAATATGAAAAGTGCGATACTAAGCTGTGTGTTTTGGGGTACTTTAGGACTCGGAAAAAAACTTAATTATTTAAATTCGGGAAGTTAGATTCACAATAGCCGGTTTGGAGAAATAAATAAATATCGTGACAAAATTTGTAAACGGCCACACTAAGCATTGGGTTTTCGAGTGCTTTAAGGTGTGGAAAAAATTTATCCATTAAAATATGTCAAGTTCAATCCTCAATAACTTGTTTAGGAAAAATATAAATAAGTTTCGTGATAAAATGTCATCTAATTTGCCAGTTTCAGATATTTGACCACCCTCCCCACAAAATTTACCATGTTTTTGTGATAAATGACCAACGTAATATTTACATGTTTTCTTTGTAAAACTAATAATGAAACTGCATTAGGGTACTAAATGAGTGGGTTGGGAATCCTAAATGTAAGAGCAAGGACACGTGGTTGTAAAATATCATCTAATATGTTAATTTCGGACGTTTGACCACTTTCTCCACAAAATTAACCATGTTTTTGTGATCAACGACCAACCCAATTTTTACATCTTTTCTTTGTAAAACTAATAATGAAACTACAATAGGGTACTACTAAATGAGTGAGTTGGGGCTAAATGTAAGCACAAGGACATGCGGTGGTCAAATGTCATCTAATTTGTCAATTTCCTTGTGAAACTCACCATCAAAATCCACTTATTTAGTAACCAAAATACAGTACTTAGTATCGCATTTTTCATATTTCGTCACAGAATTACATTTTTTTATTCACCAAACCTATTATTGAGGAAAGAACTTCACGTATTTAAACATATAAATTTTTTTCGAACCCTAAAGTACCTAAAAATACACCAATGTCACCAAGGAGCAGCAAGGACGTGTTCTTAGTGCTAAAATGTACGCTTCTTACTCCTTCTTTTATTCTTCGTACAATAATATTTACCTTTAATGACAGCATTTACTGTGCTTCTGATTAAATAAGGCACCAGAGAACTAATAGCCAGCCGTAGTCTTGGACCAGAAGATGTCTTCTCCAGACAGAGGCTGTAGCGAAACACGATCTTTTATTAGAGGTAACTTGTACACAGTGGCAGATTTAATGGGTGTTTCTAGTGTTCAGGAACACCCAAACATCATTGACTTAGTGGTTATATACTCCAAACTTTGTACAAAAGTGGCTGGGTTCGAATCCACAGGAATACCATTAGTGGTAATACACTTCAATTTGCACAAAATAAACACTTTATTTTTTAATCCTGGATTCAGCCCTGAAATCTACTTATCAAAGACTAAATGACGAGTTCACTATCTTGTACTATTTACAATCCTTGGGCTAGATGATGGTTGTGGAAGAGTGACCTCATTATAGAATTCATATTGTTCTCTTTATTATCTGTTGTCAACAAAACAATTAAGGTTCATTGTTTATGGATCCACTTGATTCCAAAGTAAGGATGCTCCACTTGACAAAAACCATCTCCAAGACATAGTTTGATTCCGCCAATTAACTACATATCGCAACAAGGGCACCCCTACAAACATGTACCTATTTATGATTCCCCAAATAACTCAGAGAACAGTATTGATCAAACCAATACTACCCTCTTCTAGGCTCAAAGAAGAGGTCAGAGGTAAGACAAACTCGAAACCCATGCAATCCATAATAGCATACCACACTGCTGAAGAGAAATCACATCCACCAAAAATGTGAATAATAGATAAATGATGATGGCCACATGATACATGTCAAGTATAGGATGACCCTTCTCCTAAGAAAGTTGTTCGAGTTGGTACCTTGTCCAGAAGAAATTGCCAGGAGAAGATAATTACTTTGAACGGTTCAAAACTCTTTTGAAGCTTACTCAGGAGCCAAATATGTAGATCGAAGATCCATGAAACTTGGAAGGTAGGCTTTGAGAGAAAGTAATAATGCCTTAAGCTGCAAAATCCTCAGCAACTGAACTCGCAACTACTAACGGTTAATTACTGCTTTGTAATTGTTTTCCTGAACAGAATATTTCCTCCTCTACAAGACAAATAACTTGGGATGCAACCAAGAGGAATGACATGATCCTGAATGTAGATGGTAGCAGCATTGGAAACCCTCCTATAGGAATTCACAATCTTCTGCTAGTTGACGCTAGTGGAATCGTCTTCTCTACATAACTTTTTGCTTTCCTTTTTCTCCTCTTGTACCAAAAAAAAAATACTTAAAGTGGTCCAACAAAATCATTTATTAAACGCTTCCTATTGATAGCTAGACCATTACTTATATAAGAGAACAGAGCTCCCTATCACTTTTTGAGGGTCATAATATTTTGCATGCAATAACTTCTAAGTATCAAATCAACAAGTTATACCAATTTTTCCTAATTCAATTGGCTTATGATTATGAGGAAATATTGTCCATCTTACTGGTTTGGACTATGTTACGGTTTTGCAAATATTGCTTATTGCTATTTTCTAATATTAGCAGATACAAAAGTAAGTAATTTAGAAAAGAATTTACATTTTCTTTAATTTATAGACAAGTTATCAGTTGGTACAACTTTTTATTCAAAATGAAATTCCTGGAAATGGATGATAATAAATATATAATTTTATCAATAAACACCTTGCATGTTATGTTTAATCATAGCTTCTCTACCTATATTTGTAGAAGTATATGTAATGATCTTTTCATCGGTTATAAATACAACTTCTGAGTGACATGAATAATCAATATGAAGAGAAACTAAATGTTCAACTCATGGAAAATAAAATCACATCCAACAGAAACAGCCTTCAATTGTAACTTCCAGAACCATAGAGATAAGGACTTGGGGGAATCACAACTTCAACAATTCCTTCTAGCATCAGCAAAACCTCCTTCATTGTTGGCCTAACAGAAGGATCTTCTAGAATGCACCAAATAGCAATCATCACAAACTTTTCCAACCTCATCATGTCATTGACAGCCTCCTCATCGTTTTCTAGAAGAATGTCCAGTCTGTTACTTCTATAGCAATCATAAGCCCAATCAGTTAAAATTCCTTTTTCTTCACTAACAAACTCTTTCTCTACATTTTTCCTACAACAAATGATCTCCAATAACACTACACCAAAACTATATGTATCAACCTTAGTAGTGATTGGTGCACTCCTAAACCAATCTGGTGCAACATACCCTTTGGTTCCTCTAATTCCAGTTTCGGTCCGACTTTGATTAATCAATAACAGCTTTGATAATCCGAAATCCGAAATCCGAGCATTGTATTGATCATCAAGAAGTATATTTTGTGGCTTTATGTCACAATGGATGATTTGAGTGTGACATCCCTCATGCAAGTAAACAAGACCTCTTGCTATCCCAAGTGCAATCTGAACTCTTTGGTTCCAATCTGGTTTCAAAGAGGTGAAAAGGAAGCTTGCTAAAGTGCCATTGTTCATTAGCTCATACACCAAAATCCTATGTTGTCCCTCATTGCAATATCCAAGAAGACGAACCAGATTCCTATGATGAGTTTGGCCTATCACACTCATTTCAGTCTGAAATTCCTTATCACTATCTTGGATCAGTTTATCTAATTTCTTAACTGCCACACTAGTCATGTCTATTGTTCCTTTATAGACAATGCTGCAAGACCCTCTTCCCAATTCTTCTCCAAAGTTATTTGTTGCATTAACAATTTCCTTGAAAGTAAAATTGATCAAGTTTTTCTCAACAGCTCTTTTGTTGGTTCTACTTCTTTTGATCTTCTTGTGGTTGTAGGGAAACCCAAAACATATTGCACCAACCAATATTAAAATGACAAAGACAGAGCATCCTAAGAGAACTGAAATCACAATGATCAAAGTATCATGATCTTTCTTCAAATTTGTCAAGGAAGAGAGAGGATCATTCTTCATCAATTTCATGACAGAAGTTACATTTACTCCCTGATCTTTTCTCCCATACGAGAGAGGAAGCTTCTTCTTCCAACAAGAACTTTGGTTGTAAGAAACCAATACACATAAGCAATCTTGCAAACATGAGTCCTTGCAATCTTGTAGAGTAGAAGGACTAACTATTTCATAATCAGATTTTGGCCAATCAGTATTTGGCAATTCCTTCATTGTATATAAATCATCTTGTGAATCCAAATTCCCACCTACTTGACAAATGACTTGAAAATTTGGTATACAACCACCATACATGTTATTTGCATCAATTAGAGAATATCCATATGGACATGTACAATTTGGCCTCTGATCATCTTTAAGGCTGCAAATGCTATTAAATCCACACACACCTTCACCATCTGTGTATGTAGAATCCAAACATATGTTTTTTGGTATGGTTTCTGCAACAACCCAATTTTGTCCCCTTGTTGGATCTTTAGGATAATATGATATGGTTAAAACTCCATCATAAGTAATTGTTGCTTTGTAATAGACCTTATCAGGTGAGAATGTCTCATTAGGTTTCTGCAACAACTTAACTTTATCCCCACTTTTTTTCTCTATGTAGAAGGAACCTGATTTGTTAAATACCAAACGCTGCCCAACATTTGTTTGATTGTTAGCATCAGCAGTGCGGGTGCTATAGTAAGGCTCATAGGTATAGTTGCTAGGAAGATTTATAAGGTTGAACGCAAGATTCCCATCTCTTTGTAAGTGAAGTTTGAACCTTCCATGTGAGAAGTTGAACTCTCCTTGTCTAGAAGAAAGATTTCCATTTAACTCTACTACTTGATTTGGTACTAATGTGTCTGTAGGATGACTGAAACTGTCCCATAGTACCACAGAATTTTTGTCTACCAGTTGAAAATTCCCAGTATCATTCATTAGAGCATTGGAAACTGTACCTGATGTGGTGAAATCTGATGTCCATAGCTCGGAACCTTGAGGACTGGTGAGCACTAACCCACGAGAGTCATCTAGTTCCAACTTTGATCCTTTAGGAGCAGGGTTGTCTCCATTTGCATACCAAATGATGTTGTTAACATTATTGGGGACTTTGTTGTACCATATAGCAAGTAAGAAAAGCTCATTAGGAAGTTGGTAAAACCCAAATGCAAAATCTCCTGAAGGAGAGAGCCATTTTGTTGCATCATTTCCTGCAGTAAGTGAGTCACCAACACTAACACCTTGATCCAATGTTTCCAAGCTGCATTTATAATATGATGGTCATTAGTAAGAGCATTCATATATATTGTGAACAATATTATTCTTTTTATAAAACTTATGCGCATGTATTTCTATATGTTGGTTCAATTATTCATTTATCTTAAGTGGGGTGGCTAATGGCTGAAAGTTTGAAGTCAAGTTTTAACTCTTTAACATTTTACCTTTCATTGTTATTTGGCTTCATTATAACTTTTGATTAAAAAGCTAGTAAAAAGTTGTAGCTTAGTGAGAACTCTAACTTTTGTTGGAGTTTTGGGTTGGTGATGTTCTTATTAAATAGTACTATTAAAAAAATATAAAAGAGTGATGTTACGTGGGACTCATTTAAGTACTGAAATGAGAGTTTCTCCACTGTAGATGCTTTTAGATTTGAGCTTAGGATATCAAACTTCACTGTCCTGCATTTTTACCAATTGAAGTTTGTTCAGATGTGCGATATTTGTTTAAATTGTTTATCAATATGATCTATTTTTTGGAGGTCTAACTACAGATAAAAAAATATCAAAAGTAATGCATGACAGTGACGTCAGAAGGAAAAAAGTAACACATGGAACCGCATAATACCACACACCTCATTTGTGGTTGGTTTCACGAACTATTTTGCGCGACAAACAACATTTCCCTAGTAAAAAACATCTTATACTTTTTTTTTGTGTGGACCGGGTATCCTCTACGTGCAACTATAGAGGCTAATCCCTCTAGACATGTATAGGACCACAATGAACAATAAAGCTCTCGTTTAAGAAATTTAATGCTGCTGCATTCTCAAAACTGAATTCAATTGGTTAAACTAATATCAATGCGAAATTGGTGGAATAAACTAATATCAATGCGAAATAGAATTGACTTAAATGGAAAGAGTGGCCGGCCATAAAGTGGAAATTGGAAAGAAAAGTCTGAATGAGGACAAGTCTCAACGAAGACTTTTCTGTTCAAAATTAATTGCGTAACGGAAGAGTCATTGCAGCTAAAATTGACTAATAAGTAAACCCAAACTGAATATAGAAAATAAAATAACATTGAAGCTTTCATAAAACATTTTCCATAATATTAATTAGTAATAGCAATATTAGTAATTAGTTGCTGAAGCCGTAATTATGAATATCTAACCTGGAATTAGTTGTTGAAGAAGGACAAAAGAGGATTTGATAATCTGTACCAGGACATGAAAAAGTGCTACTCCCATCATCATACGCATAACTATACGCTTGAGGACACGAAGACTTGAATATCTGAGCATACACACTAGGTTGGCAAGTCTGTGCAGAAGAATAATTCCCAAGGCAACAAAAAAAAACTGCAAATTAAACCTGCCACAAGGACCTTGACAAGCCACAACTGTCTCATTTTCCATCACCTTCAATTCCGTTGGACACACCGCATTCAAATCCGCAGGACAACCCGTACTGTTACACATTCCATTTCCCAACGGAATCACTTCCATTGGAACGTTATAACCGTCTACCAAGCTGACATCATAGAAATCGCGATCGTTGGAACTGCTTAAACCGAATTCTGCTAGTGTCACCGGCGGGGATCCGCTTTTGTCGCATGTTATCTTGCCGGAGCCACAGTCGCCTGTGACACAGGAGAAGTTCTTGGGGACGGAATCCGTCTTGCAGAGAGTTCGTCCCCAAAAACGACCGTTCCACTTGTCTGGTGCCGTTACCGTGGAATTCTCACCGGGTTTTAATACGAACCCGGTGGTTGAGAGAGTTGTGCTTCCATTTGTAGTAACATTACTACTACCACTACTAGTAGTAGTATATGAAGCTGGCCACACCGTGTAGTTGCATTGGTTAACTAAAGTGAATTTTGCTGAAATAACACCTGCAAAGGAAGTTATAAGAAATGGAATTTTAGTCATTTAATAAATTAGGTAGTTTGGTGTAAATGAAATTGAGATGATCGATTATGATTTAAATCACTAAATCATAAGTACCTGTTATGATTAGATGAAATATAAAGAAGAGAAAAGAAATTAGCAGTGTTGGATGAACCATATGGAAGCTTAAGTGTGTTGAAGAGAAGAGAGGGTTATATGAGGAATGAAAGAACTTGAGTTATTCGAGTTTTTTTTCCTTCTTCCTCTGTTGTACTTGTGTGGACTTAGAGTAGATTACTTAAAGAAGATACAGTTAGTTTGGATTTAGGACTTTTTTATTAGGTGGAAGGCCCCCGAGTTGACCTGTTGACCGCCATAATAATCTTATGATGATGATGATTGAGAGGATAGGACATTGCTGACTCTAGGAAATAACAACGAAACTCAAAATAACCAATTACTCGATTTTAGGGTGTGTTTAAGAGTTTGGAGGGCGGAGGGGGACAGGATGGAAGACATGAGATTAATAGTATAAATTCTTTGGAGAGAAAAATTATCCCTAAAACCCCCCAAAACTCATAGTTTATTTTTGGAGAGTGATAAAACCCCCCCAAAATAAACTAGGAGAGTGATTGGTGGAGAAGCAAACACTTCTGTGTATCTAAGCAAAAACATCTACTTATTCAAGTTATTAAGCCTTTGTTTCGATCGGGCTACGTATTACGTTACTAAGCTTTTGGCTTAGTAACTCTTACTAAATTAATTTGAGCCATTAGATGCTTAATATTTTAAGTAAATTTCATCCAATGGTTATTATTCAATAAGAGTATTATAGTACTCTCTAATATTCTGCCTAATAATTAAATTTGATTAGCAATTAAACTAATTTCTATTTTTAAGGGACAGTTTTAATTGCACGCTTAATTTTTTTCCTCTCTCTTCCTTCTTTATGCGTTCCTATTCTTTTCCTTCTTCATGTTCCTATACTTTCATCCTTCTTCTTTCTTCCTTTCTTAAATTTTTTTCGTCAGTTCTTATATATATATAGTTTAATAGTTAGTTTATTTTATTCTTCCTTTCTTCCTCTTTGGTCAGTTCTTTTTTTTATTTTAATGTTGCACTTTTTTCCATTAAATCAACACACACCGTTGAAGTAAGCCATTGAAGCACGCTCTTCGGCTACACCATTGATGGCTCACTACGGGGTTCATGAACATGGGACCAATATCAGTTTTACACGATTACTTACTCATAAGTCTTTTCTTTCTCATTAGTAATCTGCCCACGCTCTTAATCACGACAATATAGTTTAGTACTCTAAACTAGACTCTTTGGATCGACATTTGGATTCATTCTTTGTGGTAAAGTTTAAGGTAAAAATAAGATGTTTGGCTGCAAACATGATAACTTGATTTTAGTCCTAATTAAACTCACGTTTACCTTGAAGCTGAAAGGAAGCGAGCTTTTACTGAGAGAGACAGACACAGAGACAGAGAGAGAGAGAGAGAGAGAGAGAGAGAGAGAGAGAGAGTTGAATTGATATTGGTAAGGTGGTTATTATTCAACAGAATCTGTTTACGGTATAACTTTCAATATATTTACAAGCTTAATAATCTAACTGTTTATGATAACTAAGTCAATTCTAACTAGACTTTAACCATAGGCTAACTATACAAAGTGGTTTGTGAATATCTTATTGTATCTTATGAGGATAGTGCGTCAAGCTAGAATGGTTGGGATTACACATTCTAATTTTTTATTTTTTTTCTAGTATGTAAATAAATTGCGAATATGGTCCACTCGACATTCAACCCCTATGGAAAAGCAAGTCTTCCAATTGGAGTCAATTTCATGAGGCTGATCTTGAGCAGCCATCCACGCACAAATACCTTCGTTTAAGAGAATATTTTTGGTATAGAAAGTCTCAAACTTCGGATCTTCCGCTACGCGGATTTCTTGAGAAAAGAAGTCATAGGCACTTAGGTTTGTTCTCCCTTTAGATCGTTGAGGTAGTCATTTCGATCTATATCTATGTATTCATCTCGATTTATACTATTCCAACCATTTTCCCAGTATGAGTCTTCATAAGCTTGAATTCGAAAGGAAAGGGTTCACTTGTTAAGTAAGAGTAGGTAACGCGTTCCCCTGTCTTTGTTTCTATTACATTGTATCTCATTGTATCCCATTGCTCAGTATTTGAGACTCGCCGTTAATACCTATGTGTGAGTTCGGGATACTCATTTGTTCCACAGCACGAGGCTATTTAAACTAATCAATAATTAAGAATTCTCAGGTGGAATAGTACTAGCAATAGCAGTTTTTTTTGTTGACGCAATCATAAACGAGAGCCTACAATTACTGCGAGAAAACATCTTTTTTGATGTAGTGTATACTATAAAAGAATTCTAATTAGATTATTAATCTAACTAATAATGCAGAAGTGTTCATATATTTTACATAAGTCTGCACCCAATCTATAGACGAACACTACAGTAGTAGTGGAGTAAAAGGACTATCATTTTGATTCCTTTTCACTACTATAAATGAATTTTTCATTGAATTCGAGACAAAAAGATTTTAAGCTTACACTTAAGAAATTATTCCATCGAACGTATTCTCCTCTGGATCCCAGAATAGCGACATGGACTAAATGCCTTGAAACTAATATTATAATGAATAATTAGATTACAGGACAAAGTAATTTATATTAAATAATATAATATATTTATATAATAATAATAATAAAAATAATAATAAACAGGCAATGCTTAGGAGGCAATTGGTTCACCTTTCGTGGCTCCTCCTTATTTCTTTTATTTCTCTCCGTAAACTAGTGAGGTTGTTGCAATGCTTACAGTTTTGTAGTGAGTTCTCAATACATTGACAAAACTTGCAAAACACGGGCAGACACTCATATTCCACCCCAATAAGAAGAGTGTATCCCTCTCTTTCTAATAGCAATTGATCATGCAACTTGGCAGTTAATAGTCCTAATTACGATTTCGTATTGCGTTGTGCACTTTAAATTTTATTCTCAAATAGTAATTTTAATTTTGATATTTTATATGCTTATTTAGTATTTTTGTTGTCTATTTTATCAAATTTAAATTTCTAATTTAATTTTGAGATGATACCCGTTTTGTTAGTTTTTCACTGAAAAGCACTTTTAATCCTATGTATCCAAACAACAATGAATGGTGAAAATCAGTTTTCAGTAAATGTATTCAAACAAAAATAACGTTACATTTAACTCAGTTTTAACTAATTATACTCAATTCTGCAAATTCAATTCTGTCAAACTCAATTTCTCTTCACCGCAAAACCAAACACACATAAGCAATTCAAAGTCTTTTTTAATGTGCATATAAAATATCAAAATTAAGCATAAAAAATGAAGGACTAATTAAGAAAAGTAGTTGATTTTGTATGGGAAAGATAAATTATGAGGCGCTTTATAAATTTCCCTTCATTAATAACATGGGAAAAATAAATTCATAGAAATGTAAAAAGAGAGATAATTAAAAAATGAAGGGTATGATGGGAAAAGAAAATTTAATGGTTAATTGCTATTGTAAAATGTCGTATAATTTGGTGTTGCACCTGAAAATTCGGGGGAGGCATTCTTCGATGTTTAATGAAGTCGCCACCAAAGTTTAGTTTCAGGGCAAACGTTGATAAATCCCTTTGGATCGGATAATGGTCTTTACAGACCAGATAGAGTTCGAGAGTCGATTATGTATGGAGAATGTATTAACACCCCACAACATCCTTCCTAATGAAGGTTACCTTTTAATTGTGGAAACTTTAATTTGAAAATATTTTTGTTTTACCCTATTAAAAAAATGAATTGAAAAGGACTTAGTGATTTTTTGAGAATAAAATGGGAGTAATTTAGAAAAGAGTTAAAAAAAGATTTTTTACTAGTGCAATTGACAGAGGTGGGCTCCCACAGCTCCTACGTATCTTACGTAGTTATTGGGTAAAAAAAGTTATGAGTTGTGTGTTTTTTATTATTTGATTAAATGTTCTTATTGGAATTTGAAGCGTCTGAAACCGAATGGTGCTTGCAATGTTCAAACAGGTTAGAACGGCCATTGCCTACAACTTAATTTTGATTTTTGTTGCATAGTATATCTGACGGATCTATATTGATTATATTATATCAGGTTCGAAATGTACAATATATTGATTGTGATTTTTTTTTATAAATCGGATATCTTCTGCGCGTAATTGTAGAGACTAATCTCTCGAGCTTAGTAGGACCGCAATGGGTGGCAAAACTCTCCCTCAAGAGGTTTAAAATTGCTGCATACCCAAAATTGAATTCGAACCCAAGACTTTGGATAAGCTGGAAGAGACCCCTACCACCCAGAGGCAGATCTTAATTAGGACGGGAGAGGGCCATGGCCCGTCCTAGATTTTAAAAATTATGGTATATATATAGATATATATATATATATATACATATTTTTTATTTAGACTTAGGCAATTTATAGAGATATGACCAATAAAATATTAAAACATGTATCTATTTATGCGGCAAAGCGCAACATTCTTTCTTGCATGGTCCGATGTTCAACTCCCATCTTTACCTTTTTTCATTTATTGTTACAATCAAAAAAATCATGAAAAAGGCAAATGCAGGGGATTGAACCCCGTAGATTCCACACAAGGCAAATGCAAGAGAAACATTTGTTGAATGTTGCACAAATATCAATATTACCTTTAAACATGGCTTTAATAACCATCCCTCCCACTTCAAACAGGGTTACAGTAATTCTTGGCAGGTACTCCCTCAGGACCTAATTATAAGTAAAAATAACTAATTTCACACATATTAAGGATAGTAGTTTTGTACATTTAATTTTTTTGAATTCAAGGAAAAAACAAATAAATTTACTAAATTATCCCTAATTAATAGTCATCTTCTCAAAACATTAATGAGCTAATTTAAGGGTAGTTATGGAAAAGTAGCATTAAATATGGGTAGGTTAGTTGAAATTTGCTTATATTTGAATCCACCAAAACAAAACACTTTTTTACTTATAATTAGGTCCGAAGGGAGTATATGCAATTTTCTCTGTTTCACTGTATTATTAAGAATACTTTTTTCATTTTTTGTCATTTAACAATAGCAACATAATACTCTTAACTATTTATTGTAGAAAGAAAACAAGTATAATGAAATAATAAAAAGTTGTGACTCTTTAAAAATACAAATAATTCTACAATCGATAACAATATTTATTAATTTTCTTAAAATGTACGTGTAAATAACTTTAAAACGACATGTATAGTGAAACTGATAAAATACCATATTCTATATATAGCACCCATTATAATATCTTTAATATTTCTTTTATCTTTGTTTTTTTTGGTCTACAAGGAAATTAAGATTTTATTATAAACAAATATCAACTAATCTACTTTTACTTGGTGTTATTATATTCTAAAAATACACTTAATTTTGTGACAGGAAGACCATTATAATTAAAAGTAATTTAGTATATATGAAAGAGAGATGAAAGCAGTTGCAAAAATACGAGAGAGAATGCTGTTTCAAAAATGCGATGAAACGATTCCAATTAAAACGTTCCAATTAAAGCGGTTCCAATATTTAAGGAACAGTTCCACGATTTTAAGGTTTCATTAATTTAGATTTTCTTCACTACAACAAAACAGGCAAGCGGCGGCGGTTGAAAAAGCATTTTGCGGCGGTTTTAACCGCTGCTAAATACCCCTCGCGGTGGTTCGAGAACCGCTGCAGTTACCTCCGCCGCAAGGGAACTCTGCAGCGGTTTTTGCAACCGCTGGAATAACCGCAGGGAGTAGTAAATAGGTGGCGGTGAGAGATTTGCGGCGGTTTTAACCCATCGCTAGGTAGTTGGTTGATACCCATATTTCTGCAGCGGTTTTGAGGCATTTTGCGGCGGTTTTATATTTGCAGCGGTTTGCAGCCGCTGCTAAATTATCTCTGAAGCCATTATCTTTGGTTATCTACAGCGGTTTGGGGGATGTTTGCAGCAGTTCAAAACCGCCGCTAAACCGTTTTCCTAATGATGTATTCCTTCTCTATCTGCAGTGATTCTAGCGATATTTGTGGTTGTTCAAAACCTGAGGAGGATACTACTTTTAGCTTTAGAGGCTCAAATAAATTGTTTTGTTATTTGTAGCAACATTTTCTCAAATTATTTAAAAAATAAAATGAAGTATGATAAAGATGCATCAAATTATAAACCTACATAAATAATAAAAGTTCATTCATTCATACTTAAAAGTAAAATAACACAATAATATCAAAAGGTATTGTTGTCCCAAAATATCAAAAGATACGGGGTTTAGGAGTATAAGTTTCTCCAATATATAAGAACATGTTTTCAACATTACTAGTTAATAATAAATCCTAAATCTAAAGAGTAGATGTTGGTCCATGATGTGTTGGTGCATGGACCAACATTACTAGTTAATAGAATGATCAATGATCAATGTTTATAGGTCTTTAAATCTCATCATTCATGTAAAGATACAATACTAAGATCTCATTTTGCAATTTTATTATACCAGAATCATTACATAATTTGATATTGTTATTTTACTTAGTTTCTTATCAAGCTTTGTGTTCTGTCCACCACATTGACCCTATGCAGCATTTACCAATATTCTTTTGAGTAACCATTCATCATTTCTTATTACAGTCTAAACAGAAGCTTGGTATTATATGGTAAGATCTTTATTGTCATCTGCAAGCCTTGTTAATAATGCTTTCTTCATAGCTACTTATCCGAGATTAAGCGTCGCTTAAAAATGTCATTAACTCATTACATGTCTTACTTATATAACAGAACCACCACCAAAGACTTTAAGCATGGACATACATTACACTTACACCAAAAGAGCAATTAGCTTAGGATTGAAATAGCCTAACACTACTCACATCATCACTTTAGAAAAACTCAAAAATAGAAACTACCAAGTTATTATCCTAAACTTTCATCACCAAAAACAAAGTACACAAATTCCACAGATTCATTCAAGGGTAACAATCTTCTCCACATGACATCTATGATTCATTTAAGAAGAGAGTAACAAGAAATTTATTAGCAATCAGCAATAAGACATGTAGTTTGGTGGTGAATTATTCAATTAAAAAAAACAAAACTCATTCACAGTAGACATGTAGTTTAAGACTTTAGAGCATTGCTTCCTATAAGAGCCAATTATAATCCCAATTTCTCAACAACAAAAAAACCCTAATCTCATAAGACACAATTATAATCCAAATTTACTTATAATCCAAACACCAAGAAATAGAATTAAAACAATCAGCAAAAAACAACTGGGAAGAGGGGGGGGGGGGGGGGGGGGGGAGCGTGATACCTTGGTGATAATGCTTAAAGAAATAGTCCCAAACGACAACCTTTCCTCAATTGGAATCTTTCTCCCAGAATCCTGACAAGAACAACAAGAAGAGCATTATTAACAAGAAATTAGGGTTAATGAGAGAGAGGGAGCGAATGGGAAGAGAGAGTGAGAGACACACCGTGACAGAAACGAGTTGAGTGGGACCGTGAGCAGTGTGGGGCGGTGGAGAAGGGAGGTGTGGCGGTGGAGAAAATGATTTTCAAGGGAGGTGTGGCGGTGGAGCAGTGTGGGACGATGGAGAAAGGGAGTAGTGTGAAACAGTGGAGAGGGAATAGGGTTTCAAGGGAGAAGGGGGAATGATTTTCGAGACAGAGAGAGGGAATGATTTTTGAGAGGGAAATTTTTGGGAATGAAATTTTTGGGGAAAAACTGTGGGAATGAAATTTTTGTGGTAGAATTGAGGAACCGCCTCAGGTTGGGTCACAACCGCCGCAGATAACTTTAAAAATTCGTTAAATTGAGGAACCGCCCCACAATGACATATAACCGCCGCAGGTTTATTTTAAAAAATTACTAAATTTTAGAACCGCTGCAGAATTACACGAAACCGCTGCAGGTTATTTAATAATACGGGCAGACAACACAACCGCTACGTGCACCGCCGCAAAATTAACACCAGCGGCGGTTTTGCCATAACCACCGCAGAATTACCGCCGCCGGTTACCAATTTTGTTGTAGTGCTTTTTTGTTTTGGCTTTTTTATTAATATGGAAGTTACATCTATAACCCTTTAGTAAGAGTTACTAAATAAATGTTTAGTACCATAAGTCATACTCTTGCTGAGGAGGGTGGCTGGATTCAAGAACAAGGCTCCACAATTCAATTTTGTTTGTAGAAAAAACGTTATTTTGAGCATAGGTGTTGACAAGACAAACGAAGTTGAACTTTAGAATGCAGTGAACAATGGGGCGATACATTTAGTTCCATTTGAAGCAGATGTGGTCGAGTACACTAGCTATGCAGATACTACAACTTCCCATGACCACTCTGCCCACTATGTTGTTTTTTGGGAGCTATCCTTAAGAGGGTCAACTCCAATTCCACCTTGTCTGTTTGAGGATTGTTGCTTAACTATTGAGGAGTCACTTAGCGACGTGTACCGCCAAGGCCGTACGTGTTAAAGAAAAATCAATAAGGTTTATTTGTCACTCATGATATAAACATGTAAGTGAACGTAATAGAAACTTAAGAAATGAAAGTTTGAATTGGTGTTTTTAAATTCTTTTCCAAAACTAGGTGTCCTGCAAATATTCTTTTTGAAATAAGGATGAAGATCAAAACTAGGTGTACAATCTCGTAAATTACACTGAATGTGCGCATTTGCCTTTTTCGTACAATTCACAACTAGAGCGGTACTAATAGTATGAAGATCAAAATTTCCTTTAAGACAATATTTTTTCAATGATATACTTTTAGTGCTTATATGGATGCTTCTTATTCCTTCTTCTTTTATTCCCTAAAAGGCACCGAAGAATACTAGTCACACATAGTCTTGGACCAGAAGATGTTTTTACTGTGTGATACTTCGTACAACTCTTTGGCTACTCGAGAGACACTCTCCTCTCCCTATGAAATGACAAAAATACCCTCATTAAAATTCTAAAATGCCATACCTATCCATCACTCACAACCCTCCTCCAACACACCCCCTAAACCCCTCATTACTCTCACTCTCACTCCACACCCTCACATCAATCTAACCTCTCTACCTCAAATCATCCTCTCATTATCATTAATATTACGGTATGTAGTATATTCTTTCATTATTTTTGTTTTTCTCACACATTTTCGTTGATTTTGTTGTTTAAACTGTTCTGAAATCGCTCTTAGTTCAGACCTACAGCATTTGAACTGGTTCGGCTAACCGTGCGTCGAACTCGTTCGGCCAACCGTGCGCCGAACCTGTTGTGGGGTGTTTGTTTCTGGGTGGTTCGGACCACCGTGCTCTGAACTGGTTCGTTGGTTCCGCGTCTGACACAGACAAACAAACAATACACAAAGAGAATACAAAAACAAAATCAGTTGCTTCCCTAAATCAAATAGTTTTTCAAAAATGATCTCATTGGGCCCAATTTTCAGATTCACACACACACACCTATGTCTTTCACAACATTTAAAATTATTACTGCTCATTTATGTCATGAGTGTGTGCCCGCTGAGTTTAGATCAGTTCCAAAACTAAGTAAAAAGGTTATCTCAGCCTTTGAAAGAATTAGTTCACGTTTGATCAAGCTAAGGATTTTAAAAAAAATGGACTAGACTAACAATTTCCTCAAGTATTTGGGGAGTTCTTAGCACAACAAAGGGCTTTGAGTGAGTATAAAGAATTGTTGAGTCAATGCACTAATTTCCTATTTTTGGTGGTTTCTTGATGCAGGTGCATCAGATGCAGGAGTATCGTATTTTCTGTAATGCAGGAGCATTGTGCTCTTTGCATTGAGACTACACATAGGCTTTTTAGCATAAATTGCCCTCCTCACTGACCCCCTTTTGTATATTTATTTCTTTTTCTTTTTCTTTTCTTTTTTTTTTCAAATGTATTTTTGGAACGGGTACAGCTTATGATTCAGGCAAATATAGCTATTTTACAATAATTTGGTATTTGTAGTATTCTTGATATTGATAAACCTATGGCATTGACTTCACTACGAGAAAACCCAGTATTTCCGGCGGATTTTTTCCGTCGGTGCATTACCGGCGGAATTTTGGCATTATTGGTGGATTTTTTCCGGCGGAAAAAATGGTATTACCAGCGGATTTTTAAAAAATATATATATATTTTTACAAAAATCCGCCGGAAATGTTACCGATGATTTTCCAGCGGATTTTTCAACATATCCAACGGATTTTTTAAATAAAAAAAATTAACTTTTTTTTTTAAAAAAAAATCCGCCGGAAAATTTTGGAGGGATTTTCCGGCGGATTTTTTTTGTTATCTTTTTTTTAAAAAAAATTCGCCGGAAAAATTTAGAGGGAAAAAAATCTGCCGGAAATTTGAAAAATCCACCGGAAAAATTTTGAGGTAAAAAAATCCGTCCATAAATATAACTTTCTCCTACACTCCTCTCATTCTTTCATTTAACTCTTTCCTTCATTCCCATTCTCTTATACATTTTCTTTATCTTATCTTTCTTCTTCTTTCTCATACTCTCTAATGTTCAAAAATTTCTCTACATATCTCTCTTCTATAATTCTCCTTTCTTCTTCATTCTTATTCATTCTCACTTCTTTATTCTTATTCCTTCTTCATTATCACTCCTTCATTCTTATTTCTTCATACTTCCTCATTCTTATTCTCTCCTATATTATTTCTTCTCATATTCTCTTTTATTCCTTCCTACTTCAACATTACCATTCAATATTTTACTTCAATTTCGTTTTTTTTACTTTTTATTAAAATACATATTAAATATTAAAATTAGGAAAAACTAAAAAAAAAATTAAAAAAAAAAAATTCCGGCGGATTTGAGGACTTTCCGGTTGATTTTTTTGAATCATTTTTTTGACTTTGGTATTTCCGGCAGATTTAGGTGCTTTTCCGGCGGATTATCCCTCGAAAATTTCCGGCAGATTATCCGAGGGGCTAAAATCCGCTGGAAACCGTTTGCTACCACGGTTTTACCGGCGGATAAAATCCGCCGGAAAGTCCAAATTTCCGGCGGATTTTGGTCGCCGGAAAAACCAGTTTTTCTTGTAGTGCTTCTCCAAACTCTCCGTACTCAACCTTAATTTTCATTGAAGCACCCCCAAACTTAATCCTTTATGCTATTCCAAATTTTTAATAAAAACTTAGCAAATTGATCTTAGCTTACTAAAAATTCCTTTTGTATCATATTATTTTCTAAATAGCAAGGTTCTTTTCTAAAACTCCGTTTTGACGTGTAGAAGCAGCAATAAGACTAAACATTGTTCAAACAAGGCTACTCAACACATACACTTTATCATCATTAAATTCAGCCCAAAAAGAAACATCATCTATTACTGCAAGATAGAAAATGCAACTAATCATGCCTTTGAATTAAACAAAACAATAATCAGAAGGTCCTCCCCCCAACTTAAAACCTAGCAGTGTCCCCACTGCTCATGCAAACTCTAATGGGAAAGACCTTTTGGGTACTAAACAATTTAAAAACATCTATCACAAACAAAGATTTATTAAAAAAGAAAGATAATACAAACAAAGATAACATTAACAAAACAAATAAAAACACAACACTAACAACAGAACACTAACACACACAAGAGGGAAGAGTTACTGATTGATGAACACATCACAAGTCTTTTCTGGCTCAGTTTCAGCTTTTGCAGGAGTGGATGCTGCAGCATTGGATTGGTTGTTGTTGCTACAACATTGGATGCTTCAGCATCAGCCTGTTGTTGTTCTAGTGCCCCCTTAGTGCTTTCTGTTATAATTCCTCATTTTGCTCATTCTCTTGTTCTTCTCCTTCCTCTAGATCTCCTTCTAGAAGATGATGTAAATGATGTTGTAGCATCAGATGATACCTCCTCACAGTTAATGTTCACTTCACCTATGCAACTGAACCTTGCTACACATCAAAAAGAGAAATAAAAACAACAAATATTAGATTAAAACTATGGGCTGCCTCTCAGTAGCGCTTTGTTTAAGAGTCCTCAGCCAGACTAAGTCTTGTGGCAGATATCTTCAACCACTAATGCAGCTGCAGACAGTGCTACAGCATCAGAATTCTGCATAATTGACAGCATATGCACAAGACCATTCATTCACACCTGCAAAAGAAAAAAAGAAAAACACACAAAACACAATTAGTCTCAAAAATCTGGGTTGCCTCCCAGTAGCGCTTAATTTATAGTCTTTAGCTAGACTAAGCCTCATGTTAGAGTATCGGTAATTCTGTGGTGACTTTGTCCCTCACCACATGTGCCCCATAATACTGCTTCACCCTTTTGCCATTGACTTTGAATGTGCAACTAGTGGCTTCATCAAACAATTCCACTGCCCCATTAGGATACAATCTCACCAATTTAAAAGGTCCTGACTGCTTAGAATTGAGCTTTCCAGGGAGTACTGTAAGCTTTGAGGTTGATAAAAGAACTTGTCTCCCTTTATTTAGATCTTGTCTTTGAATCTTCTGTGCTACTGTAGTAGTTGCTGTAGCATTCACTTCAACTTTGGTGTATTTTTGTAGTGGGGGTGTCAGTATAGGCTTGTAGGGTGGTGTTTTGGTTGGTGTGGTGGTAGCTGATTGGGGAGAAGATTGTGGAGTTGGATATTTGTGAGGTGGAAATTGGGTTGAGGGATTTTGTTATTTGTTGAGAGTTTCTTTAGGGTCTGGTTTAGGCTCAATCTCTTTAACACTCCCTTCTTTTTCTGGTTCATTTCTTCTTCCCTCACTCTCCTTACAGCTCTCAGTTGATAGGACACTGATGTGGAGTTGCTTCAACACCTCTAAGAATTTACCAATTTGTTTGTCTTCATGAGCCTTCTTCAAACTTTGAGGAAAAGGAGGAGGAGGGTACTCTTGGACAAACTTAGGTGATGGCACAGGTGCAGTGTCAGATGCTGTAGCATTGGGTGCTCCTGCATCAGTTGTGTTTTTTTCTTTTCCATTTTTTTCATTTTTTTCTTTTTCTTCCTTACCTTCACCTTCTGTATCATATGGCTTTGTTAAATCTTTTCCACTTCTCAAAGATATAGCGTTGACCTGCTCTTTCCCAAGAGTTTGTCAAATTGAAGCTTCTGTGGTGGATGGTAATGATCCACTTGGTCTTTGGTAAAGAGCAGTGGCTAATTGTCCAACCTGATTCTCCAAGTTCTTGATGGCAGCACCATGAGTTTGGATTGAGGTTTTTGTATCACTCATAAATGCTCTTGTATCATTCATAAATGCTCTAGTATCACTTATAAATGCTTTCATAAGAGATTCTAATGAGTTTTCCATTTCTGGTGCAGATGGTCTTTGGACATGTTGAGTAGGGAATCCTGATAGTGTGGGAGGTGCTGCAGTAGTAGGTGCTCTGGCTGCATTGTTACTCCAATTGAAATTTGAGTGGTTTCTCCACTCAGGATTGTAGGTATTTGAGTAAGGATTGTTATTATTGTTGAACCCTTCATAGTTGAGAGAGATAGGGTTGCTGGGACATTCTTCATACAAGTGTCCTCCTCCACAGTATACACAACTAATTGTTCCATGAGGGGCTCGTTCTAGTGCAGCAGCTGTGTGTTCTGTCAATGCTCCCACATTAGATGCTGGGGCACTGGTGGCATTGAGATTTTTCATCATGTTGGTCAGAGATGCTACTTGAGCTGATAGAACTGATACTTCACTGATTTCATGAATCTTAGCTATTTTCTTTCGAGCATTGACCCTTTCTGTGGGCCATTGGTAGCTGTTAGTTGAAATATTTTCTATAAGCTCACAAGCTTCATTATAGGATAAATTCAATAACACCCCACCAGATGAGACATCAAGCATGAGTCTGGTTTGTGGTTACAAACCATTATAAAATGTTTCCATTTGAATAATAACAGGAATTCCATGGTAGGGACATTTTCTCAACAATTCTTTCCATCTTTCTCATGCTTCAAACAATGACTCAAATTCTTTTTGTTTAAAAGTAGTGATATCATTTCTAATCCTGGCATTTTTGATAGGTGGAAAATATTTTGCTAAATTTTTTTGAGCCATCTCATTCTAAGTAGTGATAGAGTTAGGCTCTAGAGAGTTCAACCAAGCCTTAGCTCTATCCTTTATATGGAAATAATTTCAATCTAAAAGCACATTCACTAACACCAGGAATGATAAAATTGCTACACACTTCTAAAAATTGTTTTAAGTGGAAATAAGGGTCCTCATGAGAAGAACCATTAAATTGGCCTACTGTTTGAAGCATTTGGAACATCATGGGTTTAAATTCAAAATGTGTTGCGAAATTTCAGGTCTAACTATGCTAGTTTGCATGGTTCGAGGATCAAACATAGCATAGTCTTTCATTGGTATATTTCTATCATTTAACATACCTATTGCTCCTATGTTGATGAATTGCTGTCTTCCTTGATCTTCTGAATCACTTGATGATCCAAAACCATTGGCACCATGTGTGGAACCTCTGCCTTTTCTAGGTGAAATCATGCTGGAACCTCTGCCTTTGGTTCTTTGTTGTCTTTGCAAGCTCCTAAATCTCCTCTCTATCTCAGGGTCTAACTGGGACCTGTGCATAAAAATGCTAAACACAAAAGCACTGACGGCTATATTAACTCTTGGGCCCATTTTCAGTGACTTTATTGAGGTTTAAACTCTATAAATACCTCAAGAAAGGCCTCATTTAAGTTTTGTGGGAGTATAATACAACTTGCCTATCTTCTGAAGTGGCTTCTCAATTAAAATCCTATATTTTCTTAACCACACTCAGTACTTACATCAATTCTCTAGGAACTTTTCTGATGTGCTCATAACTTTGTGTCAATAGAATTCTAAATTTTACTCGAGCTATTGTATTTCCTTCCTTAACCTAAACTTACTTAGTGTACAACAAGTACCTTCTTAACAAGGCATGGGTTTGTTGTATTGTTAGTAGCAAGGCAATAGATAGAGCCGTGTAAGAAAACTATCAAGTTTTTTGGCCTAGGTTGGGTTGTAAAGTGCAAACTATTTGGAAAGTAGTGGAAATACTCATTGGGTGTGAGTAGTTGAGTAGCCCTGGTTGGGAGTGAACCACTATACTTGCTATGTGTTATTTATTGTTTTCTTAATAGCTGTTTCATGGTGCCAGTTAGGATGGGAAGATGCAGAAATTTCCCATCATACACAAATGCACTTTTAACCTTCTATAGCCAATACAACCAGTTTTTTGTTGATTCATAAAAAGCACCTCAAAAGTTGTAGAAATTATAGTTAGACCCCAGAATTATATTAATATTAAAAAATTATATCCCGTACATTAAAAATAGACAAAATTATACCAGAGGTCCTTTAAGTTATTTATTTGTAACGAGTTGGTCCTTTATGTTTTTTTGTACCAACTTAGTTCTTTAAGTTAAGTAACGTTTACACAGTCGGTCTTTTTTTATTTTCCATCCTACGCCGTTACAAAAAAGTCTATGTGGCAGTTAAATGCTTATTTGGCAGGTCTAACATGTAATTTTTTGAGCTGACTCATATTTTTTAGGCAAAATTACAGCAGAGGACCTTTAACTTATTTATTTGTAACAAGTAGGACCTTTAAGTTTTTTTGTAACAAACAGAACCTTTAAGTTACCTAACGTTGACACCGTTAACCTTTTAGTAAAGTTCCGTTCCAAAAACGTTGAGGTGGCGTTAACGTTGCTTATGTGTCAGTTACATTGCTGACTTGGATATTAATTTTACTTAACATTTAAATAAATACCCAAAAATGTCTTCTTTTCCATTTAAACCCCCAATTCCCAATCTGAAACCCTAAACGAACCAGAACCCCCAATTCTTCCATCAATGGCTTCATATCGTACAAATTCCTCGAATTCACGAAACCAGAACTCTCAATCCTTCAATTCGAGTGCAACACGTCGTCGTATTGCACCAAAGTGTCCTTGTGGAGTGAAAACTGTGATTAGAACGGTTAAGAAAAGAACACCAAACTTTGGGAAGCTGTTTTGGGGTTGCAGATACTTTGTGGTACGTATATTCTTCTCTATGTTTTCTGTTTTTACCTCATTTGCTGATAGTTCTTTTGAAAACAGAGTGAAGGTGTTGATGAAGGATGTGGATTTTTTAAATGGTATGATGATGAACCCAATGATGAAGTGCAACCAGAAATTGAAGAAGAAACACAAATTTCTGCATGTGTAGAATGTGGGGAAAAAGATATGGAAATCAACACACTTAGAAGGGCCATAAAAAAGATTCATGGGGATGACAACTACACTAGGGAGATGATGAATAACATGATGAAGATGCTGGTCTTTGTTGTAATGTTATTGGTTCTGATTTGTGTAATTTTGATGTGTATTTTGGTGAACAAATGGTGATTATGGTTAATGTTGTGTAATTTTGATGTGTATACTGTAATCCTTAACTTCTATTATCTTAATGTTAATTCATCCTTTTAATGATTTGAGATTTCTGTTGAATTTCCTTCTACGCAGCAGTAATGTGGTATTATGCAATAAGGATTCAATTGTTACACTGAAATAAACTTAAAGGTCCTGTTTGTTACAATTTAAAAACTTGTAGTTCCTGTTTGTTTTACTTTAAAAACTTGTAGGTCATTTTTGTTACAACCTAGTAAGTAACAACAGAATACCAGAAAATCTGTAGGATCTGTTTACACTTTAAAACCATGTTAATTAACAACAGAATACCAGAATAGGGCACAAAATACAATAACTTTTAGAAAGGCCACAGATTATCATTTTCAAAGACAATCAAAATAGAGAGTAATTGGGCAAAATGCCATTACATCAACATAGATAAGTACCATTACATCAAAATAGACAAGTAATCACTACAACATAGATAAGTACGATTACATCAAAATAGATAAGTAATCACTACAACATAAAGAAGCTTGCTAATTCTGTTTTCTTTTTAAGGGAAGCTTTGGTCTAATGGTTCTTGGTGCAGATTGGTTTTGGGTTGCTTGTCTAGCCCTTCTATTAGCAAGTAACTGGGCTACTTTGATCACAGGTGCAGTATTGTTTTGGATTCCTTGTGATTGTCTTGTTTGGACTCTTGTTGGTTGTTGGGATTGGACTGTTGTTTGGGCCTGTGATTGTCTTGTTTGGACTCTTGCTGGTTGTTGGGATTGGACGTTTTGGGTTTGAGGTGTGTTTTGGGCTTGTGTAGTTTGTGAGTGAGTTTGCTTTTGGGCTTGTGTAGTTTGTGATTGGGGTTGTTCAGACTGTGTTTGAGGTTGTCTTGGTTTAGTTGGGCATGTTGATTTGTTGTGGCCAGATTTACCACACCCTGAGCATTTGTTTGGTAGCCCTTTCCGGCTAACAATAGTAGAATCCCTTGTCTTTCCGTCAGCATCTTTGTTTCTACTTCTTTTTGGCCTCCCTGGAGCTCTTCTTGTTAGTAGTGGCAGTATGTCCGGGTATGGAGTCTGTTCCAATAAGTTTTGACCATTGGTTGGGTAAATCAGTGGACTATAGCAAGCCCGGTAATTGTCCTTTCTGTAAATAGGAGGAATGTAATCTGCTGGGTCTTCATTTCTTCTTTGGATGCATGGAATTGCATGGAGGCATGGAATGCCTGTGAGCATCCAACTACTACAAGAGCACTCCATCTTGTTGAGATCTACTGTAAATTTATCACCACTTTGACCAATGTGTCTTACTTCACAAATCTTCTCACCAGATAACCTTGTATAAAATCAGAATAACAACAATAAAATCAACAAAATTAGCATAACAAAATCATCATAACAAAGTCATCAATGAAATAGCATAACAAAATCATCAATGAATTACCTGGCCATAAAGAACCTTGAAATTTCAATCCGTTTTTCAAGCCTTTTTTTAATTCTTGGTAGTACATCACCATTATAGGCTTCAATTTTGGTTCTATTAGTTGTCCATCTATCCATGAGGTAGCCTCTTATCTCCTCTAGCATTGTTACAATTGGCTTTTGTCTTGGTCCAATTATAACACTATTGAAACATTCTGACATATTGTTGACCAACACATCACATTTTGTATTAAAATTGAACCTAGACTTACTCCAAAATCTAGGGGGAATTTTCAACAGGTATTTGAATGCCTCCTCATTAACCTTCCTCATTTCTTTCATTTCCCTTTCCCATGCTTGAGGATACGTTGCCTTGGCTGCCCTCCACATAATTTCCTTCAACTGCTTGCCCAGAAATCTCCTTCTAAAGTTGTTGTACAAGTGTCTAACACAAAATCTTTGGTCAACTCCAGGTAACAACTCTTCCATTGCAGGTAACAGACCCTATGCACAAAATCAGGATAATTTTTAAAGCATAAGAATCTGAAAACAAAAACAAATTAGCAGAATATGAAATTGACATGAAACTACCTTTTGTTGATCTGACATGAAAGTGAATTTTTTGCAAACTTCTGTCCCTCCTAAGTCTTGAACTAGCAGATCAAGAAACCATGCCCACGATTCTTTGGTCTCTGCTTCAACTACAGCTAATGCAATAGGCATCATTTGATCATTAGGATCTCTCCCTATTGCTGCAATAGTCATACAATCTAAGAAATTGTTCCTTGAATGTCCCTTCTAGTAACTTAAGGGCTGCCTTTCTAGCCCTATAAGCTTGCATCCTACTCATACCAGAAGTCCATTTCTCATGGACTTTCTCTTGAATTGCAGTTGTTTTCACTGTTGGATTTATTCTAACTGTCGAGTGCAACTTCTTCCCGAGCCAAGCAAAGTTAAACATCCTAATATTATACTCCCTACTGCATGAGTGATTGTCAATCAATTTTCTCAATTGCCATGTGTCCTCATTTTTTAGTTTGGCACAATATGCAAGCCATTCACACCCTTCTTTACACCCCACTCTAACCCTGTCTCCTTCATTCTTTATGTACCTTAGAAATTGAAATCATCAATGAATAAAAGCATCAATTGAAATTTCAATCTGTTTTTCAATGTCTCAGCATCAATGAATAAAAGCATCAATTGAATAAAAGCATCAATGAATAAAAGCATCATTTATGTACCTTAGATCTCTTCCATTATGTACAGCATAATTTGTAATTGCCTCTGTAAACTCTTTCTTTGTTGAGAACAAGCATCCCAATTCCCATTTATAATCATTATACTTTTTTGGAGGAACAAATGATGGGTATTTAACCTTTCTAACTCCATCCTCATCACTACTCAAATCATCATCAGTTACTAAATCTTCAGAATTATAATCAGAATCTGATAAACCCCTATCAACCATTTTTCCCTTCTTCGAATCCCTAACCCCCAAATCAAGTGAGTCATCGTCGCTTAAAGGTTCCTCACCTACAATAACTGAGGTTCCTTCATCAACTCTTGCTGTTTTCGGTCTTCCTTTACTCTTGTTGGATCCACCTTTACTCTTCTTTTTCTTTGGTCTCCCACCCTTGTTCCTCCTTTTATCCTGTGGGGTTTCATCAAAATTTATTTCATCCACTGGTTGCTCATTTTGGCCAGCCACAAAACCTCCAACTCCAATTGGCACCTCATCTAATCCATCCTTTAATACCTCATCATCATCTGAGTCATCAAACCTTTCCCTTAATGCACTATCATCACTAGCATCACCATCTTGGGTTTGTTGTTCAGGGAGGGCAGTTTGGTCATTTTGGTCAATGGGGCAGTTTGGTCAACTGGGTCAATGGGGTCAGTTTGGTCATTTTGGTCAGTTTGGTCATTTTGGTCATTTTGGTCAATATGGTCAATGTGGTCATTTTGGTCATTTTGGTCAGTTTCAGATAAGGGCCCAGGTAATAGAGGTACTTCAACAACCTCAGCTTGGGAAATAGGGTGGACTAAGTATATGTGCCCCTTTCCTTTAGTCTTGGCCCAATTTAGCAACTCTAAGGCACCAAAGTCATTTTAAAGTAACTTTAACCTACCCCCAAATTCATACCACAATCCAACTTGGTCCTTATACCCCATATCCTTAGCAAGACCCACAATTTCAAAATAACTCCACCTATCACTATCACACTCCCAAGGTGTTACTTCTCCTACATATGTACCATCTAAATCCACAAATTGTCCCCCATGATGGAAGTCAACATAAAAAACATCCATTTTTTTCCTGTTTAATTCAACAACAATAACCAACTTTAAAGCAATCCCAATTACACTAAGAACAGAAGAAAAAAAATAGTATTTTACGACACCATAGCCCACCATTTTCAAAATAACCAAATTAGGGACGACAAACAAGCACAAAGTGTCATGCTTTAAAGATTAAAGTAATCAGGGACCACAAACCAGCAGAAACTGTCATGCATTACAGAATAACTACAAAAACCCTACCAGAATATGAGGGAAAACAAAATACAAAAACCCTAACAGAAGATGAGGGAAAACAAAATACATACCTCAAATGTGACTCAAAAGCTTCAATCTTCGAACCCAGAAACGTTTCCTTCGTCTTCGTTTTCACTTCTTCTTCTCTGTTTTCGAACACAAACCCAGAAACTTCAATCTTCGTTTCCTTCGTTTTCGTTTTCAATCTTCTTCTTCTTCGTTTGCGAACCCAGAAATTTCAATCTTCTTCTCCCTTTCTGTTTTCTTCTTCTTCGTTTTTACTTCTTCTTCTTCGTTAATGCTTCTTCTTCTTCTTCGTTAACCCATCCTTTCTTCTTCTCTGTTTCTATTTCAGAAGACAAATGGTTAAACTTCTTCACTGTTTTTATTTGATATTTGTTAATTCCATTTCCTTTTATCTTTATTATTTCTTTTTATTTCATATTTGTTTTATAATTGTTAAATCAAATTGATATCCAAGTCAGCAAACTAACTGACAGCTAAGCAGCGTTAACGCCACCTAAGCTTTTTTGGAACAGAACTTTACTAAAAGGTTAACGGTGTCAATGTTAGGTAACTTAAAGGTCCTGTTTGTTACAAAAAAAACTTAAAGGTCCTACTTGTTACAAATAAATAAGTTAAAGGTCCTCTACTGTAATTTTGCCTATTTTTTATTGAAAAAAAACAGACGAACATATGAACCCAGAAACAACAACACCCTTTCCTTCTTATTTCTCTTCATCTTCCTTCTTCTTACAAAAATCAAAATCAATTGTTGTTTTTTTCTTTTTCATGAACCCTAATTTCATACCCCTAATTTCATACATTTCCCCCCAAATTTCCTAATTTTATAGAATAGGAGAACCTTAATTTCAATCTGGGTTCTTTAGTTTATGTTTAATACCAATTTCCTTTTATTATCTTTCTTTAAAACGATAGCTTGCCTTCGTCGCCAACGTGTGAGGAAGGAAACAATTAGAATAGCGTTGGAAAGAAAGATCCACCATCCCTCCCATAGTAATAACTTTGCAGAGCTCATCAAATCGAACCTTCATTCCCTAAATGTTACTCTCTTTTCAACCATACAAGCAAACCTAAATCATAATTTTATTGGATCTTCACCGGCAACTTTTTATTTTCCTGTTTCTTCTCCCTGTTTCAATGATTCATTTGTAGGTGCAAGAGTTGTTTGAATCTCGTTTTGGTCAGTGTGGTCAACAGTTGTTTGATTATGAGCAGTAGGAATTAGAGCTTTGGTGGTGGTTGATTTGTGTTCAATGATGTCAGGAGGAAGATGAACTAAATAAAATTAAATAAAAATGACTTGGATAATATTTTATGTAGCCACATAAGCATTAATAAGCATTAATAATATTTGCAACACCGACTTGTTATCGCATCGGACGATGACGTTCTCTGTCCATTGTGTTGGAATGAAGTTGAATCGCAGTTTCACCTGTTTTTTAGTTGCACCTTTGCATCGGATATTTGGTCGTGGGTGTGCGTTTGGTGTAGGATCGACCATGTGGGATCCAACAGCTTGCTCGAACATTGTCTTTGGTAGGGGAAGCTATCCAAAGGTAAAAGGGCCAAGAAAACAAAGCACTTAATTTGGTTGACTACCTGTTGGAGTATTTGGTTGGCTAGGAATGCTCTTATCTTCAATAACGAGGATCCCAACATTGAATCTATCATGTCACGCATCAAGCAGTTAACTTGGAGTTGGTTGGTCTATAGATCTCATTGTAATTTAAGTTTTGATATTTCTGCTAGGTGGCTTGATCCACTTCATTGCCTAAACAATATGTAACTTTTGTTGTTTGGGTTTGAGCACCCCTAATGCTTTTTTCAATGAAGTATTGCTTATCTAAAAAAAACGTAGGCTTTTTTTAACGGAGTTGGATGGAAAGTTAAGAAACATCTAACGGCGTAAACGTTACTTAACTTAAAAGGCTAAGTTGGTAAAAAAAAACTTAAAGGACCGACTCGTTACAATTAAATAAGTTAAAGGACCCCTGGTGTAATTTTGCCTTAAAAATAAGGGCTTTTTTGGTACCCCTATTTCTCCCATATACCCCATTTTACCAAAAAATCCCTAAAATACCCCTAATTTAAAAAAAACGATTTTTTAAAATTTTCCGGAAATAGGAGTAAATTCGGAAGCCATTTTGACTTCTGCAAATACCTCTTTTTGAGGTGTTTCCGGAAATCTTAAAAAGATGCATTCCGAATTTACCTTTATTTCCGGAAATTTTTAAAATTTGTATTTAAAAAAAATTAAATTGTTACAATAAATAACGAATTTCGCTAACCTACGATAACGATAACAAACGCGAGAACGAATACGACTAAAAATTACGATAACCATAATAATATAATAAATTCGATCAAATACAAGTACAAATATACAACAAAAAAAACGGATAAGAATACAACTATCGGTTGTTATACCCTAATTTTGTCCGGCTAATTTTAAATTCTCTTAGAAAAAATCAAAAATATTACTTATTGTGTATTTTGAGGTTTTAATCATTAACACGTGTCAATTCGCGTTCTTTAACGATCATGTACCCATTTTTATTTTCGTTGAGCACGCGTGTCTTTTCTAATTGGATTACGCACACGTATTCGCGTCTCGTTGTGTACGAGTGTCTATTTTGGTACTCGTTACTTTATTGTTATCATTATATTTATTAGTTTAAGTTATCATCATTATTTTTGTTATAAATTAAAGGAGATATGCAATTTAAGTTGATTAGTCAAACTGCCCTTTTATTACAAAAAAAAACATATCAAAGTTACAATTTTTGCTACACATGTAGACAAAAAAACAAAAGCAAGAAAAGTACAAAAATTTAAAACTAAAATAAAAAGAAAAAGAGTGCAGCATGCGCTGCTGTTTGTTGTTGCTGGCCTTGCTCCATTTTGAGAGTGAAGCTCAAATTCATTTACTCTTGTCCATTGGCTTTTCATATTTTGGGTAAAAACATTTCGACACATCCATTGCTGCTCTTGCTGCTCCACTAGTTTTAGGTGCAACCACAACCACCTTGTCTCCAAAGGGCCAAAATCCCCTATTTCACACCCACGCCTACACCACAAATTTCACTATAAATACCAGTGCATATATCATCAGTAAAGGACACACACAGTAATAAACACACAGACACAGCAACATACTCACAGAAAAATACATACAGAAAGTGGTTTTCAAACTTGAGAAATTAGAGAGAAGAAACTGCTCTTTTGTTCAAAAGTCTTGCAATTAGGTTAGTTCTTAAAGTTATTGGCTTCTTCATATTGCAATATCTTTAGATTCCTTTTTAACTCGTTTATTTATTCATGTAGGCATAAATCATGTAGTCTTAACAAAATGATAATGTTTATTTTAGCAAGAAAACAAAGTGCATAATGCATCTGTTAGTGTTTATTCATCATAATGATAGTGTTTATTCATAATGCCTCTTTTAGTGTATTCATAGTGCATCTGTTAGTGTGTTCATAATGCATCTGTGAAAAGCAAAAAACAAAATGATACAAGTAGTGTTACAAATCAAAAAATATGAGATGATAGTGTTTATGCATTCTGTTTATGATAGTGTTTATGCATCCTGCTTTTTTTGTTAGTAAATAGTGTGAGTAAAAACAAAAAATAAATAGAAATAGAGGAGAAACGAATGATATAACAAAAATCAAAAGAAATTAGAGAAGAAGAGGGAGGGATTAAAACTAGAAAAAAACACAAAAATAATATAACTCAGCTCCGGCCACCGTAGACGGTGGTCGTCGTCGTCACCGCCGGCGACCCCGTCGTCGTCTTCCCTCACTGACAGGTCCTCTGCGTGTACGAAACTGTACCTCCGGCAGGCGCTTCTTCCCTCCACGCCACGAACGAAGTCGCCATCAGCACCGCCCTCACCATCTCGCTCTCCGTCACGACTCTCTCTCCTCACCGTGATCCCGTCCCTCTTCCGACGACCTCAACCATCGCGCCGGTCCACCATCACCACCATCATCACCGTCGTCTTCCCTCTCTCCACCGTAGCCATCTTCTTCTTCTCTCCCTCTCTTTCTCTCTCTCTCTCATTTTCTTTCTCTCTCTCAAGTTGAATACTCTTTCTCTCTGTTCACAGAAAGAAACGGCGCTAGAAGGTGCAAATTAGGTTTTCCTAATTTGTTTCCTTCCCTTTTACATACTAATTGTTTATTATTATTATTATTATTATTATTATTATTATTATTATTATTATTATTATTATTATTATTATTATTTATTTTTCATTTTATTTTTAACTTCAGATTACTAACTAAACCCTCTTTTTCATTATCACAATCCCCTGAAAGCCTAGTAGGCCACGTTCTTTAGAACCCAAAATATGTAAGAACCGATTTCTGCTTACTGTACCCCCAGTTTTAATAATACAGCTCTCCTGTAGTTGGCACCCCATTTTTACTACTTCACACCCCTTTTCGTTTTTATGCCTTTCTTTTTTATAAAAAAACAATTTCTTTTCCAAAAAAATCTACAAAAATACATAAATAATTAATTTCAAGATAGGGGATTAAGTCGACTGTACAGTCGGGTTAGTCAACTTTTTAGGGCCACAAATGAACCGTTACGGATCAGCCCCTGAAATCCCTATTTGAAACAAACAATTTCTAAAATAAAAAATACCAACACACCTCTTTCATCAAAACACAAAAAAAAAAAACAAATTTTCAAAAATAGGGGATTAAGTCGGTCGTACGATCGGATTAATCAGTGTTCTTGGATGAATGAACCGTACGGCTCAAGAGTCCTAGAACCCCTAAAATAAAAAACACAAACCAACCAAACCTTTTTCTCCCAAGAACTACGTGTGATTTGATTCTCTACCAGGAGATACGTAGGAGCAGAGGGCGGCCGACCTCTGTCAATTGCAATAATAAAAAACCTTTTTAGTCTTTTCAAAAATGTCATTTCTTAGTTCTCAATAAAAATGCATAAAGAAATAACTTTTATTTAGTCTTTTTAAATTCTTTTCATTACAAAAGGGAAATAAATATTTTCAAAGTTAATATGTTTTTGCACAACTAATCGGAGGTAACCTTTTTCGAAAGGATGCTGTGGGGTGCTAATACCTTCCCCACGCATAAACGACTCCCGAATCCAAAATCTGGTTCTCGAGACCATTTTCGTTTTTAAAGGTATTTTTCAATGTTTTCCCTTATAATTAAACATTGATGGCGACTTCATTGAATTGCACGAGAGATCCTCCGGATTTTTCGGGTGCAACATCGGTCAATGTCACAATCTGTCAAAGCACGCGGGAGTCTCTCATATGCCTCAGGTGGAAGGCCCTCAAGTCCCATGACATAACGGATATGTCCACCTGTACTCGCGAGCCTATCCTCCGTGGACCAACATCCTCAGTTGCTGCGTCCTGATATGGTACATCCTGTGGAGGCGAAGGCGGAGCCGGAGTCAAACGGGGAATGGACACCTCCAAGTACCATGGTAGGTAATCGTCATCGCAGAGACCTGCCACAGGGGGTCGGCTTAGAAGTGTCCCTGAAAGTCTGCGCCGGGGAAGCATAGAACAACCAGAGCTGATGGGGAAATACTCATAAATCCAGCATTGAAATGGCATCAGCCTCAGAAAAATACAACTGGTGCTCCAAAACTGCACCGTTAAGCGGAAAGTGGGTCAACATGGAGACATCGTCCAAAGTAATAGTCGTCTCCCCCCCCCCCCCCCCCCCCCCCCCCCCCCCCCCCCCCCACGGCATGTGGAATGAGTTGGTCTCAGAATGCCACCTCTCCACAAAATACGAAATCAACTCATGGTTGATGTTGTTGAGAGGTGTACGGTCGAGCTCCAACAGATTGGATCCTGGTTTCGAACCGGGTGTGAACAATGGGAGTATGTGTGTTGTGTTTATTTGTCATTTCGTCTAAGTTGACAAAAAAAGTAATACATTTACTCTTTTTTAAAAGAAAAAAGTGCAATTATGTTAAACAAGAGAAAATTATAGAGCTTTTACTAAAAAATTAGATAAAACAAAAAAAAACAATCTTTAAAAGAAACGTTAGAACTTACAACAACAAGAAAAACTGCTGCACAAAAACAAGCAATTAAAAGAATAGAAACTAAATAAATGAAAAAAAAGTAAATAACAATAACGTGACAAATTTGAGTGGGATCCAAGGACTTCTTATTAAATAGAGTATAAGTAGGACTTAATAAGAGAAACAAATACCAAGTCACAAATCTCATCCACACAATATAAATATAATAAATCAATGGTGCAAATAAAAGTGCATTTGTGTTTGATGGGGAAATTTAGCATTTCCCCACTCTAACCGGCACGCTCTTTCATATAGCACTTTGTTTTAAAAGAAAGACCCTTTCTCCACATATGTGGGAAGCCTACTTTAAGAAGCTTCTCAGTTTTTCTAAGCAAATCTTCTTACACTACTTACTTTGAAAAGCACAACATTTTACCTCCTCTCTACAACACACCCCTTCTATCAACAGCATTACCACTGTAAGAAGAAAGAAAATTATTTACATTTTATTCTTTCAAATATCTTCTTATTACACAATCTATAGATTCTCAAGTGTACATCTTCTTCAGTAATTTGGTTGGTTCAAATAAATTTTAAAAACTGTCACAATTAAAACCCTTTTCTTGTGACTTAAATTGACTTTAAACCCTTCTCCTATGCAAGTTGTTTTGGACCAATACTTTGTCCAAAAACAATTGTAAGAAGAAGATAATTACTTTGGAAGATGCAATACTCTTCCAAAGCTTATTCAGGACCCAAATATGCTAATTGAAGATCCGTGAAGCCCAAGAGGCAAACTTTGAGAGAAAGCAATAAGAAGAAGAAGAGGAGACAATGAAAATATCTGATGGATCCCTAGTCATGATCCATCGATAGTGCTCTAGTTCTATATATACTCCTTTCTATAAGCGTGGCATATTAAAAACACCATGGTAGAGTTTGAATAAAATAATTTACAATCTCAACACAAGAGGTTTACAATGAAAATCCTTTTTAGAAATATATAAATATAATTTTTCTGTTGAATCTCATGCCTTCAGAATACCATGGTGCTTTTTAATATACCCCGCTTATAGTGCAACAACTATTGTATCGACAATGTTTTTGAGTATCTTGCTTGTATTCTTTTTTTTTTTTTTTATGACGTGGTCTTGCTTGTATTCTTTTCTTGAATTTCTTGTCTATGCTCTTTTGTTGATTCCGAATAAGATAGGACCTTTTATACTTCGTGAGAGAAAATGTAATACCTAAAGTAATTAAATAATACTTTAGATATTACATTTTTCTTGCCTTTTTTAAATTATTTGTTTTGATGGTTGATTAAGTTGCTATTGAGTTAAATGAGTATTGTGATAGTTAGAATAAAATCTACTGTAGGAGTAAGGGGGGTTGTTGCAAAAAAATTGGTTGCACCTCTTTATTGGGATGTGGAGCACCAAGTCCAGCTCATTAGCGCAAACCCATATTTTTCATTTCAGTTGAACAATTAAATCACTCTCTTTTTTTTTTTTCATTCTAACAGAAAAATGAAAAGAGAAACTTGAGAGAGTGAGAGAGAAGTCGATGAGAGAAGAGAAGAAGAGAGTTTAGAGAATTGTGTCATTCCTTCACATTCCTTATCAAAAGGAAACCTTCACCATCCTAAGTAGGTAGTTCAGTTGGCGATCTAAGGGATATCGAATGAGTGTACCAAAAGAGTGCAAAAAGGAATTCCCGAGTTCAATCCTTGAAAGCTAACATTCCCCACCCCACTAGCATTGCTTATAAAAAAAAAACTAAACCTTCACCTCCATTCTACCTTCTTCTTCCCCATTTCAAAATAGCTCTAGTGATTTAACACCAAAATCAGAAACTTTGAAGTGTTGGGGTCCAACAAATTAAAAATGGTAGGCCACCTACCATGCTCATGTTCACATACCATGCATTTTGTCAAAGGACAGTGCCAATTATTTCAAAGGTGTCAACTGCATGTTTTGCATGTGGTGCTAATTTGGTTGATAAATTAAAGGCAAAATACCTCACCGGGTCCCTTAATTTATTTATTTGTAACGATTAGGTCTCTTAACTTTTTTTTATAACGCACAGGTCCCTTAACTTTTAAAACCGTAACGCATAAGTCCCTTTTAACTTTTTTTGTTAACACCGTTACAAAAATGCTCAAGTGACTGTTAGATTGCTGATGTGGCTTTTCTTTAATGCTTATGTGGCAATTTTATTTGCTGACTTATTATTTTTAATTAAAATAAGGAATCCTCTTCTTCTTCAAGAAAAAATGTGCAGATTTGAAAACAATTCTTCACCATCAACAACCCTCTAAAATCATCGGCTTTGTCAAGGTTCTCTGTACAAAGATTTTCCAGATCTTATATGAAGAATTGTTAAGAATTGGTGAAGAATTGTAATTCAAATCTGCACATTTTCGTTGCTGCTTAAACTTTTGGTTCTGAAGAATTTCCAATTTTCCAGATCTTATATGAGATTTTACAAAGTTTAAGTTTCATATAAGAATCTCTGTACAATTCTTCAGAACCAAAATCGATTTTCTAGATCCAAAGATTTTAGTTTCAGATTCATCAAGGTTCTCTGTAATTTCGTTTTTAATACTACCCAGAAAACGTTTTCAATTTCGTTTTCAATTGCTTCTCTATAGTTTTTCGTTTCAGATTTACATTCCTATTTTCGGTTTCAATCTTCGTTTTTCCAGATTAGTTGATTCCCCTTCATCTTTGCAAAAATTGAAATTGGAGAAGAAGATGGGGAAATTAAGAAGATGGGGATAAAAAAGGAAATTCACATTTTTCTTTAATTTTTAACTAAAAATAATTATGAAATAATGAAATATCCTACGTGGCATGCCAAATAAGCAGTCTAATAGCCACATCAGTGACTGATAAACGGTGTTAACAAAAAAACGTTAAAAGGGACCTATACGTTACGTTTTTAAAAGTTAAGGGACCTGTGGTTATAAAAAAAGATAAGAGACCTAATCGTTACAAATAAATAAGTTAAGGGACCTGGAGATGTATTTTGCCTAAATTAAATGTGGACATGTCTCAAGCATCTATAAATAGATGCATGCAGCAAGATGGAAAATTCATTCCAGTAAAGGGGATCAAAGGCAAAGCAGAGGCAACAAAATTGAGAAAAATATATCGTGAGAGAAAAATAGAGTGTTTTGTAAATCTGGAGAGTGTGGGAAAAATACACTTGAATAGGTATCATCTCTATTATTCCTTTAATATTGCTAGTTTGCAATATTTGGATAGGAGTGGGTCTCACGGGAAACATTATATTGTATCTTTTGAGGGTTTCGAGAGAGGGAATAATATTGTAATTATTCTTTGATATAGTGAAATATTTTTTGGAGCTTGTCCAGTAGTTTTTCCCTCGGTATTAGAGGGTTTTCCACGTTAAATACTTGCATGTGTCCTTTATTTTCAGTATATTTTGTGTGTGATTGGGGTATTCTTCATCCAAACTTGTTTCTGTACAAAGGTTCTGCTGGGAGAAATTATTTGTTGTTTTAATAACAACTAACACCGATTTTTCCAACATGAAGTTCTCTTCTTCATCCTCTTCTTATCTTGCTTGTGGAGTTTAAAGCTAAAAATGGTAGTTTTGGAGTTTGCATGGAGCTAGAGAACTTCAATCTAAGATTAGGAAGTATTACATGTTGGAGGAGAACATCAAACAAGGGTTTGGTAGCTAACTTTTGAACTCAAGAGTTTGGGGGGTATTTGAGAGCTCATTTTCGGTTTGTGAGGAACACTTACATTGTTGCCAAAGAGTTCTACTTTTCATGTGAGTTCATCATTTTCCTCCCTCTTACCATACATAGGGTTATTGAGTATAAATTGATACTCAAGCCCATTCTGATTATAATGTGAAATTTTTATGAGAGGCACATTTAAGCCTCATTGTGCTGAAATATATTATTTGCAAGATATTGACTTGTATGATCAACTAGTTAAGACTTATGTAGAAATTTATGAAGAATAAGAAGTGATAATCATGTTTGTATGTGATGTAATTGGTGATTTCTTATGTTTAATGTTATTGCATGCTAGTTGGGGTAGGTTAGAAGCACTTGGAATGAACTTAAATGCATGAAAACAGAAAATTTGGCCACTGTTGAAGCACGACATGGTCTGTGCTAATCTGGAACAAATCGTGCCATCTTCTGGTTGGCAGATATTTTCTGAAGCTTTCCAATGGTTTCGATTATAACTTTTGATTCGAAAACTCAATTAAGGTATTGTTGGATGCATCAGAAAGCTAATGAAAAGATATACATTTATAGATAAACATTGATTATTTTTTTTTAACTCACTCCAAGAATTATTTTTAACCTATTCTAAGCCCTAATACTTCAGGTATAGTAGTCATGTCTTTTTAATTCAATCATTATTGTGTGATTGATTCGTGTGACAATTTTGGTGAATTGCATAATATTGCTCTCAAATTATTGATGCTTGATGGGTCTATTTATAAGATAGGATTTTTGGGCACGAATCATTACGATTTGATCTTTTATGATGATTATGCATAAGTTGTGTAGATTTTGCTAGCTAGCTATATATATATATATAATAAATGGATTAAAGAATTATGAAGACATACTTGGATTAAGAAATAATGAACCCAAGTCCATGACCTGGATTATACTTCCATAAACGGATGGAAGGGTTGTTGATCGGCCTGTGCCTATCTCTCTGGAGGGGAGTATTGCCTTCTTTTTGCCCTGGTATCCCGTTCGTCTTTGCTGGCAGCGGTTTCCTCCGCTTCGATGTGCTTGTCCGCTCGAGCTCTTACTTCGTCCATGGTTCGTGGCGTCCTAATGGAAAGTCCTTCGTTGAATGTGTCGTTCCTCAGGCATTTCATAAATGCTTTGACGAAGAATCTTTCTTCAGGATCGTCAACCAAGACAGTCACCTTGTTGAACCGGTCCAAGTACTTCTTCAATGGTTCGGCTGCTCCTTGTCGAAGATCAAACAGGTCTTCCGAGTGCACCAGCTTCTTTTTATTGGCCGAGAATTGTTGCACAAAGCGGCCGGCGAGATCCTCGAAGCTAGTGACCGAGCGTGAGGTTAAGCCCTTGAACCATTTCATGGCTATGTCGGTCAGGGTTCCGGCGAACATCTTACAAGTGACGGCATCGTTACTGCCACTTATCATCATTTGAGTCTGAAATGCGTCCACATGGCTTTGTGGATCGTCGGTGCCATCATAAGTGCCGATGGACAGCGCACGAAAACGGTGCGGGATCGTCACTGCCTCAATGGCCTCTACAAACGGCTAGAAGGCCCTTAGAGGTGCTCTGTAGCCTCAATCCCCTGGGGAAAGGTTTTGCATCTCTGCAAGTTGCTCCTGTAGTCAAACTTTTCTGGCTTCCAACGCCTGAGAACATAGACGCTGCTCTTCTGCATTCTGGTCTTGCAGTGCTCTCATTGCATCTAGTAGCTCCAAGATCCTTGGGTCAGTGTTGCTAGTGGAGGTTGTGTGCCTCGTGGCCACCATGGTAGCGTAGCTGTTTCAAGAATTTGTGGGGATGGGTGTGATCTTATCGGGCCCCACGGTGGGCGCAAATGTTCTTAACTATTTCCTTCGGAGGATCATCTAGCTAGAACACAAGAGTATGATAATTATGAGTAATAGTATAGGGAATGAGTATAAAGTTGGAGATTCAATGTGGGATCCTTCTATTAGCCTCCGAGGGTAGTTTATATAGTACAAGGTGATGATAAATGACATTTATTATACATTATAGTCGTAGCGGATTAGGGGAGCGAGATTATAGGGGTTTTAACATATATTCTGACTATCACTTCCCCCTAACCGAGCCGAGTGGTGGAGCCGGACCTCAGGAAGAGGGGCGAAGTCCCTTAGTATTAAGTGTTACAAGAGACCCTCGGTGCTGAAGGTCGACCGAGGTTCCTAGATGCTTTATCTTTCCTTCTCTGGAGACAGTCGTGTCGGCCACGCGAGGAGTATGGACCAGACTCTCAAGAGTGGTCGGCCAGACCGTGAACACATTCTAACCTCAAAATTTATGCATGTAAACATTAGTGTGAATCCTTGTCCTCTTACTAAGGCCATCATAGCCACATCTAAATATACAATGGTGAATCCAGCCAAAAGAATGCAAACACAAAGATGTACAACATTTTTCTTGTACCACTATTGCTCGAAAGAGTTATCTTCCTCGCGTGCTTTGTTTGGGCATCAGAACGCACATAAAGTGTTCCCTAGAAAAGATAGCTCAAAACAATAATGCTAGTGGTTTTGGGAAATCTCACCCTTTTCCTTCCAGTTCTTCTCCATATGGATTTAGTTATGGTTATTATCCTAGGTTTGGAGTTGCAACTACTACTCCTTGTTCAAGGATAAAGCTAGAGGATGGTAGTGATTCTGCTCAAACACTTCAACTTTTTTCAGATACTCCATATTCAAGGGTTAAGCTAGAGGATGGAGAAAGTGATAGTGTTCAAGAACATCAACCTTTTCAACATAATTCATATTCAAGAGTAAAGCTAGAAAATGGAAATGCTGGTGTTCAAACACTTCAGCTTTTACCAAATACTACCACTAATCAAACCAAGACATAGAGAAGCCAACACTAATAACATTGTTGATCCTCATTACAAACCAAAGACAAAAGAAAGCTCCAGACTAGAATCTTCGGATCCTGATTTGATGGCTTTGAAGTGTAGACGCTTTATTTTTAATAACATTGTTTAGTTTATTTAGTATTGAAAATATTTATATGAAACAATAGTATAAGGAATTTTATTTTGTTTTTGGTGGATAAATCAAGTTCTTTCGTTCCTCATATAACCCTCTCTTCTCTTCAACACACTTAAGCTTTCATATGGCTCACCCGACACTCTTGATTTCTTTTCTGTTCTTGATATTTCATCAATTACTAACCGGTACTAATTTTATGAATACAATGACAACCATCGATCTCAATTTCATTTACACCAAATTTACTTATTTATTAAATCACTATATATAACTTAATTTGCAGGGGTTATTTCACCAGAACTTCTCTTGCGTCACCGGCGACTGTGGCTCTGGAAAGATAACATGCGACAAGAACATATCGAAACACTAGCGGAATTCAGTTTAAGCGGTTACAACGGTCTTGATTTTTATGACGTCAACTTGGTAGACGGTTATAACGTCCCAATGGAAGTGATTCCTTTGGGAAATGGAAAGTGTAACAGTACGGGTTGTCCTGCGGATTTGAACGCAGTGTGTCCAATGGAATTGCAGGTGATGGAAAATGAAACGGTTGTGGCTTGTCAAGATCCTTGTGCTTGTTGGAACAAATTCACTCAGTGTTCCTCACATTCACTCAATTATCACAAGGGAATTTTACCAAGAAGAGAGTGTTCTTGGTTACACAAAGTTGGTTAGTCGAAAGCAATGTAGCCGTAGTCGAAGGAAGCAAAATAACAGAAAAACTGATATTATGGTGTGTAATCTAACAGAATTTCGATTACCACCATCTCTTGTATTTATAGGCTTACTTTACAACTGTACATACACGAGGAGTTTACTAATACACGTGGACTGATGACACGAACAACACTAAAACAAATTACATGAGAAACACTTAACTAACTATATTTACTTAGTGAGTAAAACTAGTTATTCGACCAACTTAGTTTACATACAACAGTTCGACCAACTTGGATTGCATCCAACAGTTCGACTAACTTGGATTCAACAATTCGACCAACTTGGATTCAATAATTCAACCAACTTGAATTCAACAATTCGACCAACTTGAATTACATTCAACACACCTCCTAATTCAAGTTGTTCACATTTGTCAAGCCCATCTTATTTCTCAAATCTTCAAATCTGTTAACCTTTAACGGCTTAGTTAGCATATCAGCTAAATTGTCATCAGTGCTGCAGTACTCAAGTCTGAGTTTTCCCTTTGTCACTTGGTCTCTTAAGAAATGAAACTTGGTCTCGATGTGTTTGCTTCTTCCATGAGATATGGGGTGCTTTGCAAGGTCTATTGCAGACTTGTTATCGACCTTCAATCTCATTCCATCATTGTCAATCTGATTGAACTTCAGCTCATTCAGCAACATATCAAGCCAATTTGCTTGACAGGCTGCCATAGCTGCAGCAATGTACTCAGCTTCACACGATGATAAAGCCACCACACTCTCCTTCTTTGAGCACCAAGATATTGGTGACTCACCACACATGAACACGTATGCAGCAGTGCTATTTCTATCCCCTTTATCTCTACACCAATCTGAGTCAGAGAAGCCATACACTTCTTGATCAGATCTACCAATTCTTCTAGGATAGAACACTCCAAGTCCTGCTGTTCCTTTGACATATCTAAGTATCCTCTTGGCAGCAACAAGATGTGAAACTCTAGGTTGCTCCATGAATCTGCTTATCAGTCCCACTGCATAAGAGATATCAGGTCTTGTGTGACACAAGTACCTCAAGGAACCCACTAATTGTTTGTACAAGGTTGGATCAACCTTCTTTTCTTCGCTGTCAGTGACCAATTTCACTGCATTGTCTGTTGGGGTGGCTGAAGAGTTGCAATCCATCATTTTGAATCTTTTTAGCACATCACTTGTGTATTTCTTCTGATGTAGAAGTACACCTTTATCAGAATGAACAATTTCCATACCAAGGAAGTATGTAAGTCTTCCCAAATCTGACATTTCAAATTCTGACATCATACTTCTTTTAAACCTTTCCATCTCAGTTTCACTTGTACCTGTTAGAAGCATATCATCAACATATAGGCAAATCACCATACAATTCTCTACATCTGTTCCTTTCACATAGATGCCATGCTCATTTATAGATTTTACAAAATCTTGCTTCAAGAGAAATGAGTCAATTCTCTTGTTCCAAGCTCTTGGAGCCTGCTTTAGTCCATAGAGAGCCTTTCTCAACTTGTACACTTTATTCTCCTTTCCTTTTATTTCAAAACCTGGTGGCTGCTTTATGTATACCTCCTCCTCAAGGTATCCATTCAGAAAAGCTGCTTTAACATCCATTTGGTACATAGACCAATTTCTAAAGCTGGCAACAGCTATGATCAGTCTAATAGTCTCTATTCTTGCCACAGGGGCAAAAACTTCATTGTAGTCACAACCATGTTTTTGCAAAAAACCTCTTGCAACTAGTCTTGCCTTATACCTTCCAATTTCTCCATTTGGCTTCATTTTTGTCTTGAACACCCACTTGACATCTATTACTTTCTTCTGCTTAGGCAAATCTACCAACACCCAAGTGTCATTTTTCTCAATTGACTTGATTTCTTCTATCATATCTTGCTTCCAATTTGCTTCACTTAATGTCTGCTCTACTGTCACAGGCTCACAATTTGCCAAAAATGCTTCTTCCAATAATTCACCTTCAGTGCCAATTGCATTGTCAGGGAACAATTGGTATTCATTCAATCTTTGTGGGGGCTGTCTATTCCTTCTAGGTCTCACTTCTTCATTTACCATTTCATTTGCAGCATCTTGCATCATCTCATTTTCATCATTTACTGCTATAGTCACTGGATTCTCATTCCCAGCCTCAAGCAACACAATAGTAGTGCTACTCCTCTGTGTAGTGTCATTCCACTGCCAGCCTTTTGATTCTTCAAAGATTACATCTTTGCTAATCACAACTTTCTGCCTATTAGGGTCATACAACTTGTATGTACCAGTTGAATGATAGCCTAATAGGACCATTGGTTGAGCTTTGTCATCCAATTTCTTCCTCAATTGGTCAGGCACATACCTGAAGCACAAAGAGCCAAACACTCTCAAGTGCTTGACACTTGGTCTCTCACCAGACCATGCTTGCTCAGGAGTCATCTTGTCAAGCCTTTTGGTTGGACTTCTATTGAGTATATACACTGCAGTGGTGGCTGCTTCTCCCCAGAAATGATTTGGCATTTGTCTACTTTTCAACATGCTTCTTACCATGTTAAGCACAGTCCTGTTCTTTCTTTCTGCTGTGCCATTATGTTGTGGTGTATATGGTGCTGTGATTTCACGTTTGATCCCTTCATGCTTGCAGAAATTTTTAAATTCAGTGGAGGTATACTCCCCACCCCCATCAGTTCTAAGTCTACTGATACAACAACCACTTTCCTTTTCGATCATGATTTTGAAGGCTTTAAAAACTTCAAATACATCACTCTTCTTACTTAGCAAATAGATCCACATTTTTCTAGTGAATTCATCAATGAATGAAACGAAATAACTGATACCTCCTAGAGTCTTCACATCAAAAGGACCACATACATCTGAGTGTACAGCTTCCAGCCTCCTTGATGCCTTGATCTTCATTTCAGCATTGTAAGAGCTCCTTGCTTGCTTGGATTCACAACATTGCTCACACACCTCAGTTGGAAGCCTTATTATCAGGCAAGCCATGCACCATTCCTTGAGTGTTCAAATTCTTTAAATCTCTGAAGTTTAAGTGACCATATCTTTCATGCCACCTCCACACTTCATCACTAGTGACTGCCTTCAAACATTCATCTTGGACTACACTCATGCCAACCTTGAATGTCCTCTTCTTATTCAATGTTGCCTTCAACAATAGCTTCTTCTTTGGATTGAACAGCCTTAATTCCATATCTTCCATTTGCATTGAGTATCCCTTTTCTAAGAGTTGACCCAAACTTATCAAATTGCTCTTCATTGAGGGAACAAACAAGACATCTGCGATGAGACACACCTTCCCATCATCTCTCTTGATTTTAACAATGCCAATTCCTTCTGCTCTTATCACTCTGTCATCACCAAATCTTATAGTTTTCTTCACTGATTCATCTAGTTTGATGAACCAGCTTTTGTTGCCAGTCATGTGACTTGAACAGCCTGTATCGAGATACCACAAATCATCACTGCTAGCACCTATCTCAGTCATCAATACTATCTCATCAGCATCCCCTCCTACTAGCTGAGCCTCTTTCTGCTTGTTATCAGTTCTGCATTCAACATCAACAGCATCTGTTTCAGCCATCAAGACTACCTCATCATCAGAATCAGAATCACCTCTGGCCAATTGAGCCTCTTCTTGAGGGTTCTTTTGCTTGCATTCATCTGCATAATGACCAAACTTATCACAGTTATAGCACTGCACCTCTTTCTTGCTATAATTCTTCTTCCCCTTATTCTTCCAGGCTTCTTTTCTCTTTTGATAATCATTCTGCTTCTGATCACCATTCTTGCTTGAACCCTCACCAGCTCCCTTATTCCATTTTCCCTTCCCTTTCTTGTTTTTCCAATTGTTACCCCAATTTCCTTTCTTGTTTTGAGATTGAGCCAACAACACTTGCTCACTAGGTTTTTCATTAGGTTTGGCACCCATCCTAGCCCTAATCCTAGTCTCATTTGCTTCAAGAATTCCTTGCAATTCAGCAACTTTTAAGGTACTCAGATCCTTAGATTGTTCAATTGAGGTCACTACATAATCAAATTGGGAAGTTAAAGTTCGCAATACCTTGTCAATCTTTCTTCGATCAGTGACATTCTTGCCATTTGTGCGCATCTGATTTGTGATCACTGTTAGGCGATTGAAGTACTCAGCAATCGTCTCCTTCTCGCCCATTTGAAGTAATTCATACTCCCTGCGTAACGTTTGTAGCCTCACTTGCTTCAACGACGCATCACCAGAATAGGATGAAGCCAACGCATCCCAGGCTTCCTTTGCAGTCTCATACCCTACGATTCTCTCAAACGCGTCAGAATTCACGCATTGGTGAATCAAGAACAGCGCTTTGCTGTCCTTCTTTTGTTGATCACGTAACTCATCTCCAATTGCATTTTCTACGATACCATTCTTCACAATGTCAAGAACTTCCTGATACCGGAACACCACCTTCATCTGCACAATCCATTTGTCATAATTCTTCGAATCAAGAACTGGAAGTTTCGCCGGAAGTTGATCACTGCCGAAGTTTTGATTTGCCATGTCTATGCCGCAAGATCACGAACTCTCGCTCTGATACCAGTTGTTGGAACAAATTCACTCAGTGTTCCTCACATTCACTCAATTATCACAAGGGAATTTTACCAAGAAGAGAGTGTTCTTGGTTACACAAAGTTGGTTAGTCGAAAGCAATGTAGCCGTAGTCGAAGGAAGCAAAATAACAGAAAAACTGATATTGTGGTGTGTAATCTAACAGAATTTCGATTACCACCATCACTTGTATTTATAGGCTTACTTTACAACTGTACATATACGAGGAGTTCACTAATACACGTGGACTGATGACACGAACAACACTAAAACAAATTACATGAGAAACACTTAACTAACTATATTTACTTAGTGAGTAAAACTAGTTATTCGACCAACTTGGTTTACATACAACAGTTCGACCAACTTGGATTGCATCCAACAGTTCGACCAACTTGAATTCAACAATTCGACCAACTTGGATTCAACAATTCGACCAACTTGAATTCAACAATTTGACCAACTTGGATTACATTCAACAGTGCTGCATTCAATTTGCAGTTTTTTTGCTGCGTTGGGAGTTACTCCCAAATATTCAAGTCGGCATGCCCTGATGCCTATAGCTATGTGTATGACGATAAGAATACCCAGTTAACCTGTCCAGCTACATATTATCAAATCCTCTTTTGTCCTACTTCAACAACTAATTCCAGGTTAGATATTCATAGTATAACTATTACTATTATCAGTGGGGTGGATTAGGGTGTGCGGGATATACGATCGCACATGACCCTAAAATTTAAGAGGCACCAAAAAAATTTAGTAAGTATATATCAAACGTAAAAACATACATAATTAACATATCCATATTCTAAGCAAGACTTTGATCTAATTATAATAAACAACCTAGTGAGTCTATTTCATTAGACATTTATCCAAGAACATGAAATAACCTTAGAAGTGACTTGAGACATTAATTGCTAAATATGGTCCTAAAAGAGATCTGTAAATTGTGAATGGTCCTAAGGATAACCTTGGTAAACACTTCTCATTCTCATATTACACTCGTTATTGTTCGAATGGAGAAGACTGCGATAGGAGCTTGCTTGTTTATTTAAAATAAATGGATAGTTTTGTTTTTGTTTTTATTGTAAGTTATTTGGAAGAGGTCATAAACCAAGTCAATTAGTAAACGAAGGTTTTATTGACTGAATTCATCTTTTGAAAAAGCTTAAAAAACTTTAATCAAGTGGTGCTCACTTGACTTCAATGAATGAATAGACTGACTTACAATTTAGATTGTTTCTTTTTCTTTACAAGTAGAATTTAGATTTCTGAAAACATAACACAATAACCAATAAATATTATTAACAATAAAACAGTAACAAAAAATATTATTAACAACTTTACAGCAAAAAATCCAAGGAGAATAATATTGAGAGATTACAAAACTAATATTTTTCTTCCACAATATTTTATTTGCTATCATTTTTCAGTTTTGTCCCCGCAAAATTTTTTTCAAAAAGTCCCTACAAAAACAAAACACTTTTAGTTTGGTCTCTATGTTAACTTTCTGTTAAAAAAAGCTGACGTAGAAATGGAGATGACATCAGCAATGACGTCACTACCACGCGCCAACAGCTTATTGGACATTTGTGCCACGTGTCACTAACATGCAACATCAACATCCCATATCAGCAATGACTGAATTCATTTATTTCCACTTGGAGGCTTTGAAATAAGAACTTACTTCCCCCCTAAAGGTTAGTACTAATTATTGTTATTCCGAGTAGGTTCCTAGGAAAGAGAGATGGGTCACAATGGACACTCTTAAGAACCAAGTCTTTACTAGCCAGAACTTTCCCCCAAACAACACTGTTTTCGAAATCAAGCCGAAGAGAATACTGGGATGAGTTGCGGACTAGGTCGCTTTCTTTAAGACGTTTCGTGGCACTACTCCAAGGTGCAAGCAGACTATCAACCACAACGTCCCGAGGATAAAACATCTCAGACAAACTGTTACGAATTTTCACTGCACCGTGAGAAATTCGCTCTAAGATATTGATAAACTCCAATTTAGTGCATTTTTAGATATATTTTTGGGTCAATTTTAGAGCAATTATATACTAATTATATAAATCACTAACTTAATTTGCTCTTTATTTTGCAGAAAGAAAAATAATATAAAAAAGGATAATATTTCAATTTAGAGCAACAAATATTATATATATATATATATATATATATATATATATATATATATATATTTGGCATGCATTACAATAGAAGGGGCTGTACAAAGAAAGGCCGCATGGCCCAAGTTGAGTTAAAAAGAAATGGCCCATGGCCAATTGAAATGGAAGAAAGAGTGAAAATAAATCTGCACAGCACACGTGATTGACTTGGAGAAAAAGCATCATGATACCCTAAGAATTTTACTATTATAAAAGGCATGGGGGCTAGACACCATAACACAAACAAAAACCACTCACGCAAGAATTAAAATAGGCAAGCCGTCAACGCAAAAAGAACACAACTGACGCATACGACTAGAGAGAGGAAGATTTTGGTTACCTGTTCTTGACACCGTGAGAGAGCTCTGAAGCAGAAAAATGAGACTAAATACCGAAGATCAAAAATTTCTCTATTCCGGGTTATTTTTATCTTTGTAATTTATGACTCTTAATTTTATTTCATTGTTCTTGAACACTATGGATACTTAAATCCTCTTCTAGAGTCTTAGGTGGATCTTGCAAGTTTGGAGACTTTTATGTTCTAATTTCATATTTGAATTCTAGTTTTTATTTCAATTAATATTGTCCTATTGTTTTTATCACATAATTAGGATTAGCTACCCTTTTCATGTTCATAATCAATTAGTTGATCAGCGACCGTACTGCAATTAGTTGGTGGACCTATAGAATAATTGGGGCTAAAATTAATGCATGACCAAACTTTAATTTAGTCTTCCAGTCATTCAACCTTTTTGTACTTTATGCTTTTCTTAAATTTAAATTCTAGCATGACCAAACTAGGGTTAATTTAGGAAAAAGAATATTAATCGCGATTGACCAAACGGATTAATAGCTTTAGTAAAGGGATTGGTAATTAAATAAAATAAGGAAATTCAGGTAGAATTACACATAGAGGAATCGAAGCTTGTAAGTGAAACCGCGACCCTAGACCTCTCTCTCCATCTATTAAATCTTGCATTTTATTATTTGTTATTTGCTTACTTTTTATTTCTTTGTTTCAATTACATCTCAATTATTCACTTGTCTAAATAGTAATAAATCTCTTAAGTAGTTTGGTACATGTTAATTAATCCCTGTGGAGACGATAGTCTTTTATACTACTTCTGCGAAAGAGTACACTTGCTCTAAGTGTGTTTTTAACGCAACATGTTTTTGGCGCCGTTGCCGGGGATTAATTCGCAATATTAAACGAAAAAGATTTTTATTGCTTTAGACATTTTTTTTATGCTTTAGTTTTAATTTTGTATTTTTATTTATCTTATTGAAAAAAAAATACAAAAAAAAAGTTGCTAATTCTTTTCCAAGAAACCATTGCAGTTCACCTTGTTTTGCAAAAAAAAGTTGAAATCATGGTTAAAACTCTTGGAGATTATATTAGAGAAGCAGAGGCGAAAAGGAATTTAGAGAAGTTATCTTGGTATATCACTCAATGTCAACGCCCATTTGCTCCTCCACCTTATGAGTCTTATTCAAACTATTGGGACGACTGTGAGCCACCTTCTTATTCCTCCAACTGTGATAATTATGAGCAACTACAAGTGCAGAGGAGAGAGGAAGAATATGATATCAATGAGGTCTTGCTCAAATTTATGCAGCAGACAAATGAAAAATTTGAAACCTTGAAAGGCCAAATTGGAGCCATGAACAACAATTTTGATAGTTTGAAGAATCAATTGTCAAAGGTTATTGATATGGTAACAACTCAGTTGGCTCAAGAAACTCTTTATTTACAAACTAAGTCTACCCCAAATGAAGAATCTGAGCAATACAAAGATAATATTCTTAGTAATGATGAAGAGTTCTCCGTAGAAGCTAATTTAGAGGAAGAAGCTCTCAAGAAAGATGAAGTGACTCCTACTGAGGGGAGTCAAATTGAAACAACAGATTTCATTGATGAGAGCATTTGTGAGGAGAATGAGAAAGATCCATTGGTTCTTGATTTGGAGAAAGAGAATAAAACCCAAATTGTTGGGCAAATTGTTTTAACCATTGGTGATGCTTTGATTGAGGTTCATAAGGGAAAGGTAAACTCTAATGAGTGGTAAAGAAGATGATGTTATTAAAGCTTTAAATTTCAATGAAAATTTCTCTCTTTTTACCTCTCCTAATTTTGATTATGTGGTTCAAACTAACATTTCTGGTGATTTAAAGATGCAGGATCTTTTGGAAAAAAAAAATTATTTTGCAGGATCCTAGCATGGTGGTGGGTGGAAATCAAATAAAAATTCCACAACCCTTTGAAGTTCATCCACAAGTTGGAAAAAGAAAGAACAATGTCAACCACATGGTGAGAAAACTAAGAAGGTGCACTGCGTTAGATGTAAAATTTGCTCTTGGAGAGCCACCTGATTGAGCACCAACTATCGTCAGGCTCATGACGTTAAGCAAGCGCTTCGCAGGAGGCAACCTGTGTTTTATTTTCTTGTTATTTTCATTTTGTTTTTGTTTTGTTTCGTTTTTAGGAATAAGCTCCAACTACAAGATCTCTCAGGGAAGTCACTCTTACTTTCTCTCTTTTATTACTTTTGCTCCTATTTGAATATTTTGCATTGAGGACCATGCTTCATGCTAGTGTGGGGGAGGATAGTTTGTTTTGTCAATTAATCTCTATTAATGCACATACCCAGTTACCCACCATATATGTTGATAGCATTTTTTTCTGGCTTGTTTTGAATATATGGCTTATGCTTCAAGTTGAAAAAAAAAATAGAGATTTTGTCTTTAGGGGATCCCATAATTAATTCACTTGACAGACTTGTGCTTAATTGTAACTGTGAGGATGTCCTTAGGAAGCTGATAATTAGCATTTGTCCCTCTTGAGTACTTTTTGTGAATTAGCTTCTAAATGTGAGATCTGAGCCTTCATAAGGGGATTGATATTCAATCATAAATTTTTCTATGAGTGTGTTTCCCAATTTGCTACATTCTAGAATTTGTCTTTTGACAGTTTCAAGGCGAAAATAGATTTGCATCATGTAAAAAGATTTGGGGATTTAGACATTTTTTTGGCCTCAGAGTTGTTTGTTTAAATTATCCATTAGTTGCCCCTTTTGAGCCTATTTGTTATATTTTTTCTTTGGTACCCAGATATAATTTTTCCTTTTTGTTTTTGGTAACCATTTGAAATTGACTGTGGAGCAACTATTGAAAATTACAATTTCGTCCTATATTTTAGTTGTTTATCTTGTCAGGATGAAGAAAACAAAAGGAGTGAATCATGTGCTTATAAAAATATTTTCATACAAAGGAAACAAAATAGGAGTTTTTATGTACTTACCTTTTTCTCCTATGAAAAAAATGCAAGAAGGAGGAAAAGGCACATCAAAAGAATGAAAGAGCCAAAGGGCAAATCAAAAGAATGAAAGAGCCAAAGGGCAAATCAAAAGAAAACAAAAGAGTCTACTTAAGAAAAAAAAAGCAAATCAAGAAGATACGACTCAATAGAAAAAAAAAAGAATGAAGAAATAGAAGTGAAATTAGTTTGGAGTTTAGACAAAAATTGTAAAATAGATAGGAGCTCCATATTTAGTTTCAAAGGTTACTTTTTGTTTCTTGTTTTTAGTCCTTTGATTATCCATTTCTTCTTGTTTCCTACCCTGCATTATTGCACCCTTGACCCCATTACAACCCATGAAATCCCATATTTTGCATGCATGTGAACTATTTAGTGGAGATTTGGTCAAATTACAAGCTTATAGTAATGTGCATTTTGATGAAACTGGAGTGTATATTTTCACTAGTCCCTAAACACTTGGAGAGATTGTGAGCGAGTGCCCTATTCACAGAAATGTATTCTTTAGGAACATGAGCCTCTAATTGGGCAACCTTTTGACACCTCATATATGCTATATTGTTTATTGTCTGTCATTATGCTTTTAATTTTCAGTCCCTTATTTGGCCGTCTCTGTTATTTATTTGAAAAATTTATTGAGCTACGAGATTTGCTTGAGGACAAGCAAAAGTTAAGTGTGGGGGAGTTGATAAACTCCAATTTAGTGCATTTTTAGATATATTTTTGGGTCAATTTTAAAGCAATTATATACTAATTATATAAATCACTAACTTAATTTGCTCTTTATTTTGCAGAAAGAAAAATAATATAAAAAAGGATAATATTTCAATTTAGAGCAACAAATATTATATATATATATATATATATATATATTTGGCATGCATTACAATAGAAGGGGCTGTACAAAGAAAGGCCGCATGGCCCAAGTTGAGTTAAAAAGAAATGGCCCATGGCCAATTGAAATGGAAGAAAGAGTGAAAATAAATCTGCACAGCACACGTGATTGACTTGGAGAAAAAGCATCATGATACCCTAAGAATTTTACTATTATAAAAGGCAAGTCATTATTTCAATTGGGGGGCTAGAAACCATAACACAAATAAAAACCACTCACGCAAGAATTAAAATAGGCAAACCGTCAACGCAAAAAGAACACAACTGACGCATATGACTAGAGAGAGGAAGATTTTGGTTACCTGTTCTTGACACCGTGAGAGAGCTCTGGAGCAGAAAAATGAGACTAAATACCGAAGATCAGAAATTTCTCTATTCTGGGTTATTTTTATCTTTGTAATTTATGTCTCTTAATTTTATTTCATTGTTCTTGAACACTATGGATACTTAAATCCTCTTCTAGGGTCTTAGGTGGATCTTGCAAGTTTGGAGACTTTTATGTTCTAATTTCATATTTGAATTCTAGTTTTTATTTCAATTAATATTGTCCTATTGTTTTTATCACATAATTAGGATTAGCTACCCTTTTCATGTTCATAATCAATTAGTTGATCAGCGACCGTACTGCAATTAGTTGGTGGACCTATAGGATAATTGGGGCTAAAATTAATGCATGACCAAACTTTAATTTAGTCTTCCAGTCATTCAACCTTTTTGTACTTTATGCTTTTCTTAAATTTAAATTCTAGCATGACCAAACTAGGGTTAATTTAGGAAAAAGAATATTAATCGCGAATGACCAAACAGATTAATAGCTTTAGTAAAGGGATTGGTAATTAAATAAAATAAGGAAATTCAGGTAGAATTACGCATAGAGGAATCGAAGCTTGTAAGTGAAACCGCGACCCTAGACCTCTCTCTCCATCTATTAAATCTTGCATTTTATTATTTGTTATTTGCTTACTTTTTATTTCTTTGTTTCAATTACATCTCAATTATTCACTTGTCTAAATAGTAATAAATCTCTTAAGTAGTTTGGTACTTGTTAATTAATCCCTGTGGAGACGATAATCTTTTATACTACTTCTGCGAAAGAGTACACTTCCTCTAAGTGTGTTTTTAACGCAACAGATATACATCCTCAATATGGTTATGAAAACCACTCTTAGCTTTGAAATGCTTCAAGCTTTCTAGAGAACAAGAAAGTAGTTTAGGGAGAAGAGAGAAAATTAAAACTTGAAGAGAAAACATTTGATCTTCAAGTTTTTTGGTGTGATTTGCAAGTGAGGGTTAGGACTCCTTTTATAGGAGAGGAATGGTGAGCTAGCCGTTGGAGGGACTTAAAAGAGCCAACGGCTCTAATCAAAAAATCTATTGGAATTTAAGAAGAAAAAAAACCGTTGCGAAATAAATGCGAAAACCGTTACACTTTGACTTGGTCAAACGGTCAATAAAAAATAAAATATATATTTTATTTTTTCGGAAATAAAAAATTATACCCCACTCAGCACAAGTCCAAGCCCAAGCCCAGCCGGCGGCGGCGCATGCGTGGTGGTCATTTTGTGTGTGTCTTCTCCCATCCACAAAATTGGGTACCCCTTGGGGCCCAACCCATATGATGAGATTCCCACTTTTAAACACTATAGAAGTGTTTAGTTTATCCAATGTGGGACTTTTTACAATTCACACACAACATCAAAAATTCCAACAATCTCCCACTTGAATTTAAAAAGAAGTTTTAGAAGTAGCGTCAAACGCTTCCAAAAGATTGTGCATAAACAGAGGTGTCTTACGTCTTGAACCTTTGTATAGCGGTTAGGATTTATATTCAACAAGAGTGACTCGTAGTTTTGAACTCTATCTCTAACATTAAAGCCACACACAACCTTTTTCATGGGTGTATTCTTATAAGCCTGTGCTTTTAAGGCCCTGCACGTCTATCCCGGTTTAGTGAGCGCTCTAGGAATCCTGCCAACGATTCCATAGGAAGCGGCCCCACTTCCACATTCACAAAGGTGAGTCTATCAAGAGTACTCCTGTAGCTAGGTACTCCACTCCACATAGAGTATAGATCTCATTAAGAGTTTCTATAACCTCAACCTTACATCGCTTCAGGAATCATGTTTCTTTACTTATAATAGCATGTTCATCTTGTATCACTTCACAACTTGTTATTACCCATTGAACCTAATTCTTGGGATCTCCAGTCTTTTAAGTCGGGTTGCCATCGTGAGCGACTCATGATTCTAATGGCAGTAGTCTCATCCTTTGAGATGTATTTTGGACTTTCTCCCTAGCTAATCCTTTCGTCAAAGGATCAGCTAAATTCTGATCAGTGCGTACATGATCCACTCTCACAGCTCCTTTTGAGAGACATTCTCTCACAGTGTTGTGCTTACGACGTATTTATCGTCTTTTACCGTTGAAATAACGGTTCTCTATTTTTGCAATAGTCGCGGTAGTATCGCAGTGGATCAACACAACTAGCATCGGCTTTTCCCATAAGGGAATCTATGCTAGTAAGCATCTCAACCAACTAGCTTCTTCACTAGCGGTTGCTAGTGCTATCATTTCAGACTCCATGGTAGACTGAGCCAATAAGGTCTGTTTCTTAGATTTCCTGGAGACAGCACCACCAGCTATACTAAATATATAGCCACTAGTTGCTTTGGAATCATCTGATAGAGTATTCCAATCAGCATCACTGTACCCTTCAAGTACAGCTGGAAATCTCTGATAATGTAATCTGAGATTCATGGTCCTTTTAAGGTATCTCATGACTCTCTCAATAGCGTGCCAATGCTCTATATTAGGTCGACTAGTAAACCAGCATAACAATCCCACAACATAGGCAATGTCGGGTCTGGTACAATCAATGACATACCTTAGGTTGTCAATGATGCTCGCGTATTCCGTTTGTCTTACACTGTCACCTGTGTTCTTAAAGAGCTTGATCTAAAGAAATTCCTTTCTCGGACCTAATGATCTTAATACCAAGTATTACACTGGCTTCTCCGAGGTCTTTCATATCAAAGTTATTGCACAATAGTGATTTCACCTTATTAACAACATGAATGTTTGATCCAAATATGAGTAAGTCATCTACATAGAGACATATGATAGTGCAAATGTCATTCTCGGTTTTGTAATAAATGCATTTGTCACTTTCATTCACTTTAAACCCATTCGATATAATCAAATTGTCAAACTTCTCATGCCATTGTTTAGGAGCTTGTTTGAGACCATACAGAGACTTATCCAACTTACAGACCTTGTGTTCTTGCCCATGAACCACAAACCCTTCAGGTTGTTCCATATAGATTTCTTCTTCTAATTCACCATTTAAAAAAGTAGTTTTGACATTCATTGGTGTACTTCCAAATTGTAAATAGCGGTCAACGAAATTAATACCCTTATGGATGTAATTCTAGTAACAAGTGAATATGTATCGAAGAAATCTATATTCTCTCTTTGTCTAAAACCTTTGGCTACAAGGCGAGCCTTGTATTTATCAACAGTGCCATCAGGTTTTAGTTTCTTTTTCAAAATCCATTTACAACCAATGGGTTTGCAACCAGTAGACAAGTCCACTAAGTGCCATGTCTTATTAGACTCTAGAGAATTCATCTCGTCATTGATGGCTTCTTGCCACAAATCGGCATCCAAAGAAGACAATGCTTTTTGAATGCTAGTTGGATCATTTTCTAACGTATAGACCAAATAGTCAGGTCCATAGTCCTTAGCAACACGTGCTCTCTTACCTCTTCGAGGTTCTATTTCCCTATGTTCGTCGTTTTCAACCTTCCTAGGCACAGAAACTTGACTAGTTCCGGTGCCCCACTATTTCTAGATTTAAAAGGGAATTCATTTTCATAAAAGTCGACATCATTTGACTCTATGATCACTTTAGCTTTAAGGTCATAAAACCTGTAAGCTTTACTGTTTACTGCTTACCCAATGAATACACATTCATAGGCTCTACTTGCAAGTTTAACTCTTTTTGGATCTGGGATCCTGACATAAGCCAAGCAACCCCAGATTCGGAAATAAGACACATTAGGTTGTCTTTTCCTTATGATTTCATAAGGAGAAATTTTTCTCTTAGACTTTGGAAGTCTTTTCAGGACATAACATACCGTTAACAAAATTTCCCCCCACCAGTGAGATGCAGCGCCAAAATAGAGCATAATAGCAACTACCAATTCGGTAAAAGTTCTATTCTTTCTTTAGGTATCGCTGACTCTTTAACTCTAGTAGAGCTTGGGTCACTCTCACGGCTACAGATTACGTTACTAAGCTTTTGGCTTAGTAACTCTTACTAAATTAATTTGAGCCATTGGATGCTCAATATTTTAATTAAATTGCATCCAATGGTTATTATTTAACAAGGGTATTATGGTACTATGTAATATTCTGCCTAATAATTAAATTTAATTAGCAATTAAACTAATTCCTATTTTTAAGGGACAGTTTTAATTTCACGCTTAATTTTTTTCCCATCAGTTCCTATTATTTCTCCTTTCTCTTTTTTTTTCGGCAGCCTATTCCCTCTTCCTTCTTTCTGCGTTCCTATTCTTTTCCTTCTTCATGTTCCAATACTTTCATCCTTCTTCTTTATTCCTTTCTTAAATTTTTTTTTCGTCAGTTCCTATATATATAAAGTAAGCACTTGGCTTCCTCAGTTTAATAGTCAGTTTATTTTATTCTTCCTTTCTTCCTCTTTGGTTAGTTCCTTTTTTTTAACGTTGCACTTTTTTCCATTAAACCAACGCACACCGTTGAAGCAAGCCATTGAAGCACGCTCTTCGGCTATACCATTGATGGCTCACTACGGGGTTGATGAACATGGGACCAATATCAGTTTTACACGATTACTTACTCGTAAGTCTTTTCTTTCTCATTAGTAATCTGCCCACACTCTTAATCACGACAATGAACGGATGTTTACACTATCTATATAGACAACTAACCATTGTTGTTCACTTTTGTGGTTATTTAACTCTATAACGACTCGTGGACTATTATTTATGAATAACCAAAGTTCTATAATTAGGTAGTTAGAGCTCAAGTAACCAATGTTCTATAATTATGTGGTTAGTATAACGACCAAGTATAACAACTAATTTCATATTTTATATGAATAACCGAAACTCTGTAATTAGATGGCTAGAGCCAACTAACCCGAATTGTTTCATTCTGTGGCTAGTAGTAAACTAGCCGAAGTTAAGTGACTTCGTGGTTAGATGTTAGCGCTACATTATATTGTGTGATTTTTAGTAATTTAGTAATTTGTGATTTTTAGTAATTTAGTACCATGTAGGACGGCCACATAATTTGTGTTTGCTTTTAAGTAATTTAGTAGCATGTATGACGGCCACATAATTAAGATGTTAGCGCTACATTATATTGTCACCTTTTTTAGTTACAAGTATAACGACCAATTTCCTACTTTATATTAATAACCGAAGTCCTGTAATTTGGTCGCTAGAGCCAGCTAACCAGAATTGTTTCATTCTGTGGCTAGTAGTAAACTAGCCGAAGTTAAGTAACTTCGTCGTTAGATGTTAGCGCTACATTATATTGTGTGATTTTTAGTAATTTTGTAATTTGTGATTTTTAGTAATTTAGTAACATGTAGGACGGCCACATAATTTGTGTTTGCTTTTAAGTAATTTAGTAACATGTATGACGGCCACAAAATTAAGATGTTAGCGCTACATTATATTGTCACCTTTTTTAGTTACAAGTATAACGACCAATTTCCTACTTTATATTAATAACCGAAGCCCAACTAACCAAAATTGTTTAATTCAGTGGCGGCTAGTAGTAAACTAGTCAAAGTTAGGTGACTTCGTGGTTAGACAAAATTCTTGCATGCATTATTGTTTTTAAAATCTCTAATATTGTGTGTTTCTTCGTAGTAAACTAGCCTGGTTAGATTTTATCAAGGTTGATTTCCTTCTTTTTTGGATGGTGAATTATTGTGTGCGTTTCTTGTTTTTAAAATCCCTAATATTTGGCCATATTTTAAGGAATGGAAAAACTGGATAATAATGACTAATTCTATTTTATTATTTAGCAACTTACTTTTCTACCCTTTAGTAAGAGTTACTAAACATATAGTTTAGTACTCTAAACTAGACTCCTCTACAGTACATATTTAAATTAAAAACTTTACGCTAACCATCCCGACCAATACGGTACCTTGTCCCCACCTGAAAAATAACACGAATGCAAAACTCGCTGCGGTAATGTCGACACGTGCTCGAACAATGTTTGATAGTTGATGGTTTTGAATGAAGGAATAAATGGATGCTTTGATATCAAAGGGGCATGTCACAATCTGAAGTTGAGAGGGAGAGACGGAACTACTCTCTTATTATAAAGTGAGTAGATCAGGTGCCGTGGACAGCAAAATGGTTTGCTATGATTTGAATGTCTATATCAATATTTATATGAAAGCAAAAGTGTATTGAGAAGAGAAAGAAGAAACCTATAGCAACGACGGAATGGAGAGGGAAAAGAAGCACATCAACGAGAGCATGGAGAGGAAGAGTGTCTCCTATATTTGGAATGTGAGTCCCTCACGGTGAATCAATCAACAACAACAACTTCAACAATTTATGGCAAAGCGACGGAGGAAAAAATGTATGGTGCTAAAAGCGGATTTTGAGAAAGCGTATGACTCAGTGAGTTGGGAGTATTTGGATTATATGTTGGGCAGGTTATATGTTGGGCAGGTTGGGTTTTGGAGCTACGTGGCGTGATTGGATGCGTGCATGCTATTCATCCAATTCTATCTCTATTCTAGTCAATGGCAGTCCCACCAATGAAGTTGTGGCCCAAAAGGGCTTAAAGCAAGGGGATCCATTAGCCCCGTTTTTATTCTTGATTGCGGCGGAAGGACTAGCGGGGTTGGTGCGTAAAGGAGTGGAAACAAATAACTTAAATGGCTTTCAAGTAAGTGCGTCTCTCTCGGTTGAATTACTTCAATTTGCGGATGATACAATCTTCTTCTGTGACGGTGGGGAAAGTAGTGTGTGGTGTTTGAAAGCAATCCTTAGAAGCTTTGAAATGGTCTCGGGGCTGAAAGTCAACTTTGCAAAAAGTAATGTTATCGGGATTAATTTGGAAGACCGTATTATGGAGGGAATTTCACAGTTCTTATCTTGTAGATTGGGCTCTATGTCATTTAAATTCCTTGGTGTTCCGGTGGGTGTGAATCTGAGATTGTTGAGTACTTGGCAACCGATAGTAGATAATGTAAAAGCAAGACTTACGTGTTGGAGGAGCAGACAACTTTCAATTGGGGGACGTGTCACGCTCATAAACTCGGTATTGTCTTCTCTACCCCTTTATTTATTTTCATTCTATAAGGCACCAAAGAAAGTGGTTGGGGAAATCATTAAACTACAAAGAAGCTTTTTGTGGGGTAGCGACGGCGACACAAGGAAGATGGCGTGGATTAACTGGGGAAAAATATGTATGGCAAAATGAGAGGGAGGGCTTGGTGTAAAAAATCTGGAGGCATTTAATATAGCATTGTTAACAAAGTGGGGGTGGAGGATTCTGACGGAGGAAGGAACTCCCTTATGGAAGGAGATTCTAACGGTAAAATATGGTCTAAAAGGGAGATGGCCTACTCCAAATGAGTATAGAAGAGATTGGGGGAAGACATCGTTGTGGTGGAGGGACTTATGCCAGTTAGGGGAAGACGCAAAACTGCATAATGGTTGGTTCAATGATCTCATACACCTAAAATTGGGAAGAGGCAATCTAACAAGATTCTGGAAGGATAGATGGTTGGGTACTGAGAATTTTTCTGAATTGTTTCCTTCAGTGTATAATGCTTGCAGGGTAAAAGATGCGCTAGTTGAGGATATGGGTCGTTGGGATGGAGGTGGTTGGCGATGGGAGTGGGATTGGACGTTGGAAGTGCCATCAACGGAGTCGCTTAATGTGCTATATTTAAAGGACATGTTACTAACAGTTTCGCTAGACTCTCAGTCGCCCGATCATTGGCGATGGAAATCAGATATTGCTCGCGGTTTTTCGGTAAAAGTTGTTATTTGTGGCTGACTGATTTTTTTGCAGGTGTAACAGTGCCAAATTACAGCAATGATTCTGTTGTATGGTCGAGACTATGGAGGCAAAATGTCCCTTCGAAGGTGCAGATCTTTGCTTGGCGGGTGATGCTTGATCGTATAGCAACGCGAGATGCCTTGTTTCGGAAAGGGGTGTTGCAAAACGAAGAGGATAGGCGCTGCGCTTTCTGCTTGCAAGAAGCCGAGACTCCCGTGCACCCGTTTCTTGTTTGTATTGTAGCAAAGTCGGTTTGGAGGATGGTGTTTCGTTGGTTGGGAGCTGCCCAATTGCAGGAAGATGACTTGGTTACTCATTTTATGGAGTTCGGAAATTTACTAAAAGGTAGGAAGTTGCGGCGAATAAAACAAATTATATGGCTGGCGGTTATTTGGAATTTGTGGATGGCCCAGAATAAAAGAATTTTCAAAGGGGAGGTGGCTTCAATTTCTTCTGTCGTTGTGGCTATTAAAGACACTTCATGGGGCTGGTTAAAAGCTAGGCAAGGGAGAGGCTGTGAAGCTAGATGGGAGGACTGGTATAATTGCCCAACTGGGGTATTGAATTCGTTGGAACACCCTTGTATTCTGAATTCTTCATCTGTTAATAGTTTGTAACTTTAGTAGGGGGAGAAACAGTGGGTTAGGTTGTTGTTCCCACTGTAGTGCTTTTTGCACAAGGTACTCTTTTTCCTGCCTGAGTCTTTTTCCCAAAGGGTTTTGGCTCAGGGAGGTTTTGAGGAGGCCCTCCCCCTTTCCTTCTTTTGCATTGTAAGGGTTGGGCACCCCTTGTGCTCCCTTCAGTGAAATTTACTTATCTAAAAAAAAAAACATCAACAATTGTTTTCAATAATTGCAGTAATGCGTCCTTTAATTCATTATTCTCACGGTGAATCAATCAACAAGACAACAACAACAACAACTTGGACAACAATTATTGATAGCAAGTTGGCATAATATCAACTTGCTTCAATAATTGATATAAGTTGGTTCAATTAGTGATGCAACTTGCCTACTTGTTTTAATTAGGGTTAAATATGTTTTTAGTCCCTACAAAATTTCACTATTTTGTTTTTAGTCCCTATAAAAAATTTCGTCAACTTTTAGTCCCTATAAAATTTCACAATTTTGTTTTAAGTCCCTATAAAATGTAAACTCGTGTATACCTTTAGAATTTTTGAATGATATTTTGCATACACGTTAAAGATATTAAAAATATCTCCCTCACAAAAAATAAACTCAAATTTTGATTTCTAGGTTAGTATTTCCTTTTAATTTGTTTATCGAATCTTTTGCAATTAAAAAATTTAGATTTAATTTATGCGTTGTTAAAAAATTCAAAGTTTTTCTGGAAGAGATGTTTATAATGTCCTCAACTTGTATGCAAAACATCGCTCAAAAATTCAATGGATATACACTAGTTGGCGTTTATAGGGACTAAAAACGAAATTTTGAAATTTTATAGGGACTAAAAGTCGATGAAAAATTTTATAGGGACGAAAAACAAAATAGTGAAATTTTGTAGGGACTAAAAACATATTTAACCCTTTTAATTATTGATACCACTCGCTTTAATTATTGGTATAAGTTGGCATATTCAATTATATGAGGTCGTCAAATATTTTTGCGTGTTTAACAAAATCCCCTAAATGTACACTAATCTTTTATCATTCACCCAACACATAATGGAATATAGATATATATTACTTAATAATTATTTTTAATTATACCAGTCCGGTCTAGTTAATTTAATACACACAAAGAAATTTAGGGGTGTTTGTTTGCTGGTGTTTTTAGCAAACAATCACTAGTTTTATTAGAAGGTTTGTGAGATCAAACTAGAAAAATCTCAAAGCAATTGCCTTTGAATTGCAAAAGTTTTTGTTTCAGAAAATGTAGAAAAGGGGACGATTTGCAAATGATTAACAGAATTGAAAAGAAAAGAAGCAGTAAATGGTGCAGGAATTGTAAAGAAAAGAAGAACAAATTGCATTGAATCATAAAAATGGTACACGATCACATACAGGGATTCTTCCACTCGTTTTTCGCTCTGGCTTGGAAGTTAGAGTTTCAGGAATCGGTTGTGTATTGTGATCTGCGACCCCTGTTTCTTCTCAGAAACAGTTATTTATACAAAGGAAAAGGGGGGGAAATTTGAACTAAGTAACTGCCTATCAATTTGAAAATAAGTAACTGCTCCTACTTTCGACCAAGTAACTGCTCCATCACGCTTCGACCAACTGCTAGTCTTCAGCGCATAACTGCTCTGTTTTCTGTCTGTCGAAGGCTTGCGTCCATTTTCCTCTCTCTTGCTTTTGCTTCCCTGGAAACTTGTCGAGTTTACCTTGGGCATGACCATTTTCTCTGTCGAAATAATATGGTCTTTGTGAAATAAATATAAGTCAGGCCATGTTGACCATCTTTAATGAAGCCTGTCGAAATTACAGGCTAACAAATTGCCCCCCAAAAATGTCTTTCTCGACTGAGCTTGAAGTGGAAGAAGAGAAAGAACATTTTTGAATTCACCATCGAAATAGACTTTGCACTTGAGTAGAACAACTGTATACCTGATGTCGCCACTGTTAAGTGTTGCTTCCATATTCAAACCTTGAACTTGAACAGCCTGTAAATTCGGCCTTTGACTATGTTTTGGCAACTTAAATGCCATGTTTTTACGCTTTCTTTATATTTATTCCAGCGTTATTTTAACTTCTTGCAACGTTGGCTTATACTTTTTCAAGTATTTGCCATTTATACGCAAAATTCTTTCATCAGCGCCAATCTCTTCGACCTCATATGCGCCGTTTGAATAAACTTGTAAAATTTTAAATGGTCATTCCCAACTTGGGGACCATTTACCAAAGACTCTATCTTTTTTATCCATAGGCAATAGGACCTTCCACACTAGATCACCTGAATTAAAGGCTTTAGACTTAACCTTTTTGTTATAAGTTTTAGCTACCCTCTCTTTCTGTCGAATAAGCGTATCTAAAGCTAATAACCTTTCTTCGTCTAAATCAACCAATTCATCAAGCATCATATTCCAATAATAATCAGAGGGAATCTCCCACTGTCTTTGAATTCTTGTTGATTGTAGACAAATTTCAACAGGCAACACTGCATCGTGTCCAAATGTTAGCCTATAAGGAGTAGTGTTGATAGATTCTTTGGGTGAATTTCGACATGCCCATAATGCTTGATCAAGGGTATTATGCCAATTTTTTGGCTTCTGCCCAACATGTTTTTTAATCAAATTAATAATAACTTTATTGGCAGCTTCTACTTGACCATTGGCTTGCGCATAATATGGTGTCGAAGTTAATAACTTAAAACCAATTTCAGAAGCAAACTCTACCATTTTTCTACCAGTGAAAACTGATCCTTGATCTGTAGTAATGGTTTCTGGAATTCCAAACCTATAAATGATATGATTTTGAATAAACCTTATCACTGCTTCTTGATCAACATTGGCTAAAGGTATAGCTTCAACCCATTTGGTGAAGTAATCAATTCCCACAAGGATATATCTATGGCCCTTCGACGAAGTTGGCTTTATCTCTCCAATCACATCTAGAGCCCAACCCCTAAATGGCCAAGGTTTGACTATGGCATGCAATTCATTTGCAGGTACATGTTGTATCCCAGCATGCTTTTGACACTCTTGGCACCCCTTAGCAAATTCTATGCAATCTTTCAGCATAGTTGGCCAATACATTCCTTGTCGAAATAATAACCACTTCATTTTGTGGCCTACTTGGTGTGAACCACATGCTCTACTATGTGTATCGGAAACTGCTAAATATGCCTCATTTTCACTAAGACATTTTAATAGTACTCCTTCAGGAGTCTTTTTAAACAATTCGTTTCCAATTATCACATAGCTCAAAGCTCTGTATTTTACCTTTTTATTGGTATTTCTTGTGGGATTTTGCAAATATTCTGCAATAGGCCTTCGCCAATCATTATTGGTCATATTGTCAAGAGCAAAAATTTCTGCTAAGTCAAAGTCACCAAAAAATTGACGTTTTTCGACAACGACTAGTTCCTCGTTTGCGTTTGTTGCCCCCCCCCCCCCCCCCCCCCCCCCCCCCCCCCCCAATTCTTGTTGACAATAGTGACGAAGAATAGTCATTAGAAATGATTTTATCCTTTATTTCGATTAACTCTTCCAGGCTTTGTTTTGAAACTTTATAGCCTGAAGCAATTTGTGCCAATTCATTTGCCACTTGATTATCAATTCGTGGTAAATGTTCTAAGTGAACAGACTCAAATCTTTTTAACAAAGCATTGGCAACAACAAAGTATCTGATAAGGTGCTCTTTAATGCATTTGTACTCTCTTGTCAATTGTTTGACAACCAACTCAGAGTCACCTTTTACTTCGACATGACTTGCCCCCAGCTCAAGTAAAATTTCAAGGCCTACTATTAAAGCCTCATACTCAGCTTCATTATTGGAACAAACATCCCGAATTTTAAACTTATACTTCGTTGGAATGTTAGTAGGAGATATTATTAAAATACCAATCCCAACTCCATGTTTATGGCTTGAGCCATCAACGTACAACCTCCAAGGATACACGTCTACAAAACTTAATGTTTCTTGGACAACAGAATGGTCTACTATAAAATCAGCAACCACTTGTCCTTTAATTGATTTTAGAGGTTGATAAGTTAAGTTGTATTCTGACAAAGCCAAAGCCCATTTACCAATTCGGCTATGCATTATTGGTTTCGACAGCATATGCTTAATAACATCAAAATGCGAATAAACAGAAACATCAGCTAGTTTTATATATTGCTTTAACTTTGTACACGAAAAATACAAACAAAGGCACAACTTTTCTATAGGAGTGTACCTCGTTTCGGCATCATTTAATACCCTACTGAGGTAATAAATGGCTCTTTCGACACCACTATCATCCTCTTGTGCTAACATGCTACCTATTGTTCTATCAGAAGCTGCTATATACAATTTGAGCACTTTGTGTTTAATAACAGGCAACAAAATTGGTGGTTTCATCAAATAAGACTTGATTTCGTCGAAGGCTGCTTGATGCATTGGTTCCCATTTGAACTCTTCTTCCTTCTTCAGTCTTAACAATGGCGAAAAAACTTGTGTTTTGCCACTTAGATTTGATATAAATCTTCGAAGGAAATTGATTTTTCCCAGCAACGACTGAAGCTCTTTTTTGGTCGAAGGGGCCTTCGTTTCCATAATTGCCTTAGTCTTATTTTGATTGATTTCAATGCCTTTTTTGTGCACTATAAAACCCAAGAAATCACCTGCACGTACACAAAAGGCACATTTTAATGGATTTAATTTCAATCCATATTTCCTCATTCTTTCAAAAGAACGGCGAAGATGGTCTAAATGACCACTTTCTGAGGAAGATTTAACCACCACATCATCTATGTATACTTGCATAAAATCATCAATAAAATCATGAAACATAGAATTCATGGCCCTCTGATATGTAGCACCAGCATTCTTTAAGCCAAAGGGCATTACTACCCATTCATAAACACCCAATGCCCCTGGACATCTAAAAGCAGTTTTCGACACATCCTCTTCAGCAATGAAGATTTGATTATACCCAGAATAACCATCTAGCATACTAAGATAATCAAATCCTGCTGTTGAATCTATTAGCATTTCTGCCACAGGCATTGCGTATTCATCCTTGGGAGTTGCATTATTTAAATCCCTAAAGTCTATGCAAACTCTAAGAGTCCCATTTTTCTTTATTACAGGAACTATATTGGCTAACCATTCGACATACCTGGCAGTTCTGATGAATTTGTTTCTGAATAGCCTTTCGATTTCCTCTTTGATCTTAGCCAACACTTGAGGAGAAAATCTTCTTGGCACTTGCTTCACTGGTTTCTTCCCTGGTCGAATTGGTAATTGCATTTCCACTACTTCTCGACTTAACCCAGGCATTTCGTCGTAATCCCAAGCAAAGCAGTCTTTGAACTCCCTTAGCAACGTGATGACTTGGATTTTTAGAGAAGCATCAATATTTGCACTAATATAAGTTGGCCGTTTTATTAAGCCATTTCCCAAATCAACTTCTTCTAACGGGTCTTGAGCTTGCATATGCTTTGTCAAATCTCTAGGATCCTTTTCGAAACCTAATGGGTCATTATCATAGATACAGTCAAGTCTTTCATCTATGACTATGCCATTTTCTTCATGTAACTCACTGGCTTCGACAGCCATTGTTTGTTGAATAATTTCGGCCTCCATAGCCGCTTTAAACTTGTTTTCGGCCATATAAGCCGTAATTTTGTCCCATGCATTGGGCACTGACATAAGAACACTTTCAAGAACGAGTGTTCCACCCCGTTGGTCGAAAAACACCATCAGGATAGACACTATCATCTCCCATTATTTCTCTTTCCCAAACAAAACCATAATTTGGGTCAAGATGAACTGAGGCAAAAACATTATCCGCAGGAACATATGCCTCATTAGAAGATGAACATGGCGCAATCTTCGCCATTTGTTTCTCAAAGTTTTCCTTGGTAACTTGGTTCACATCAGTACGGAAGTAGCTCTGATCGGCTTCAACATACTCTACCAAACCATCTTCCTTCCACATTACTAAACGTTGATGCAAAGTTGAAGGGACAGCACCAACTCCATGGATCCACTCTCTACCAAGGAGTAAATTAAAATTCGCTTTAGAGGCTATCACTAAGAACAATGTAGTCCTCTTTATGGAACCAACGATTAAGTCCACCTCAATGGCCCCCAAAGAATGGCCAGTTTTGCCTTCATAGTTGCTTAAGACAATGTTATGTGGCCTGAGGTCAGTATCGAACTTACCAATCTTCTTCAAAAGACCATGTGGCATCAAATTCACTGCAGCTCCACCATCCACTAACACTTTGTTAATCCCAACACCATTGACTTTGGCTTGGACATACAGGGGTTTCAAGTGGTTTTGCATACTCATATCTGGCTTCTCGAAGGTAGCCATTTGGTCTTCGACACAACCATTGTTCATCACAAAATAACACATTGGCTTATGATGAGCCATATCCTCTGTAAAATCCTCTTCAACGTCATTTGGTACTGTGATAACATCGTACTCAAGAGGCAGTATTGATACCACATTGCAAACAACGTCGAAATCATCTTCAGAATCATTAAAATCAGACTCCATGTCTTCATCCATGTCGAAATCAGCATTTCTTTCTTTCACTGTTGACAATGGAGGAAATATTCTTTCAAGAGCAGGCCTTCTTGACTTTTCTGTCACCACAGCCTTGCCTTTGGCCTTATTCGCTGTACACACTTGACTAGCAACATCAGCATTCCTCTTTGTGGCAACTTCAGCTTTGTGAACCTCACTCTTCGCCACTATCATGCTGCGTGGAACTTGATTATTAGCCAAATGACTTGGAACCTGGTTAATGTCAAAGTGTGCCTTCTTCTTCTGTTGTCTTTGGTAACGACGCCACTGTGTTCTAGTCATAGGGTTCTTACCCTTATAGTTATTCTTATAATTAAACTTAATAGCATCAGTACTTGGCTTGACAGCTTTAGCACGTTGATTATTGGGTACCCACGCTTCGACAGGAGCACTAGAACTTGGGACAAAGGATTTATTTGTTGACAGCTTCAAATACCCTTTCGCTGAGGACTTCTCCTTAGCAAATTGTCGTTCGCTTGTTGAAGGCTTTGTTGACACATTAGCCTTATAGCCAGGAAGGTCTCCTTTTGCAAAGTCAAATTTTGGCCTGTTGTCAAGCCATTTTCTTTTACGTTGTTGTTGATCCTGATAACCTTCGATAGCTTTAGCTGCTTCTTTATCGAAGACAGCGCTGCACCTTGGGCAAAGCATAACTTCAGAGTTATTCCACTTACACCGATTGAGGAAATCTATCAATTCTTCCTCAGCCTTTGGATACACAGCATGTATCTTCCCATCATATTCTTTTAGGGTCACTTCCTGTTTCTTACCTTCAGCATACATAAAACCTTTTAATTTTTCGGTGGCAATCTTGACACACTTAGGAGGGTCCGCCATTTGAGCATCCACCATGCCTACATCAGCTTCGACAGGTTCAGAGTACATAGCTTCAGCCTTAGGCAATGGATCAACATCAATCTGCATAGGAGCTTTCATTTTCTTATCAGCAAATTTGAGTCTTCCTTCGTCAATTGCTTTTTGCACAATATCCCTGAAGAGCACACAACGGTCAGTGTTATGTCCCAAAAAATTATGGAACTTACAATAACCCTTTTTCTTTCTTTGGTCAAGAGTTGGTATTTTAAGGCCTTTAGGCACTAATATTTGACCGTCAGTTACTAAAAGATCAAAAATTTCATCACATTTAGTAACATCAAAAGTATAAGTCTTAGGCATAAATCTATCATTCTTAGGCTCTACAGGGTTATTCCCATTCGCAGGCCTTAATAATTTACAGGTATAAGGAGGACCAGGCTTAAGTTCAGCCACCTCTATCTCCTCTTCTTCGACATTACTATATGTAACGTCAAATTCTTCTTCGACATATGCCACTTTTTCTTTTTTATGATACCTATTCGACCTAGATTTTTCCTCTCTAAGCCTTTCAACTTGTCGAACCCTATCAGCCAAATGAGCCATATCTCGCAAATGAGATGTGTCTAATTTCTTTCTAATTGAGTAATCAAGGCCACCAGCAGCCATTTCGACAAGCTCATGTTCAGGGACTTGTGTGAAGCAACGAGACTTCCACAGCCTAAATCTGTTTAAGTAATCATCAATAGTTTCAGGCATTTTGCGCCGAACACTAGCCAATTCTTTAAGACTAATTTTCGACTGGCCCATGTAAAACTGTGCATGGAATGCCTTTTCTAATTGCCCCCACGTGAACATAGAACCAGGGGGTAAGGTCGTGAACCAAGTGAAAGCATTTTTAGTTAGAGAATTTGGAAAGTATTTCATCTTCAAATTCTCATTTTGTGCTAAGTCCCCAGCCTCAGTCAAGAAACGAGCAATGTGTTCGACTGTGGACTCATTTGTATCACCACCAAACTTAGTAAACTTGGGAACTTTCCATCCCCTTGGTAACTCAGTTTGTAATACATATTCACATAATGGTGATACGAAGTTAGGCCTTTGTAAACCTATGTTAAGGCCATTTTGCGCCAAAATAGTTTCGACTAAAGTAGCTATATTGTTTTCTGCGCCAACATTGTGTTGTTGCACTTGTCGAACAACTTCATCAGCGTTCTGGTGTCTATTTACCAAAACTACTTCAGGGACGTGGTTTACTGCCCCTTGTAGTTCGCCTACAACTGTCGACGCTTCGACTGCAACTGCTTCTTGGGGGTTAACTGGCGACGCATTACCCGCAATAATAGGAACGTGCCTATTATTAACCGCTGGAACCCCAAAAAAGTCTGCAATCCTACTCATCTGATTTGCCAACATTTGGTAACTGTTATTGGTATTTTGAATCAATGGATTGAAAACTGTACCAATTTGTTGGGTAAGCATATTAACCATATCGTGATTACTCTCGTCTACTTGCTGTCTTAAGGCCAACAAAGACGTATTGGTTAATGCTGGGGGATTTCGACCAAATACGCTCTCAGAAGAGACATGTGTAGGGGAAAAGGTCGAAATATGTGGCATTCCAGTAGGCATGCCATACATTCCCAGAGGAAATGGGGGTAGATACACGTCATTCAAACGTGGGTCTAAACCGTTTCCCATTGCCATGTAAGGGCTATGAAGCCCTGCACTTAACGGCAAAGACATAGGCAGAGATGCCATTTCTGACTGCGTTGAACCAACATTAGTCATTGATAATGAAGGAACGGTTATCGACGATGATGGTCCTGCGCTAAAGCTTGCAGAATCCATTGTTGTCCCTTGCCCTTGTGAAACCACAGGGTTGGAACTAGATGCATTATTCGTACCAGAACGAACCATTTTACCACTTCTTAAGTGCATACAACAGCGAATACAAATAAGAGAGTACGAAAATGAACAAAATCAAAGGCAATGTCCCACTGGGCGTGCCAATTTGTTTGTTGGTGTTTTTAGCAAACAATCACTAGTTTTATTAGAAGGTTTGTGAGATCAAACTAGAAAAATCTCAAAGCAATTGCCTTTGAATTGCAAAAGTTTTTGTTTCAGAAAATGTAGAAAAGGGGACGATTTGCAAATGATTAACAGAATTGAAAAGAAAAGAAGCAGTAAATGGTGCAGGAATTGTAAAGAAAAGAAGAACAAATTGCATTGAATCATAAAAATGGTACACGATCACATACAGGGATTCTTCCACTCGTTTTTCGCTCTGGCTTGGAAGTTAGAGTTTCAGGAATCGGTTGTGTATTGTGATCTGCGACCCCTGTTTCTTCTCAGAAACAGTTATTTATACAAAGGAAAAGGGGGGGAAATTTGAACTAAGTAACTGCCTATCAATTTGAAAATAAGTAACTGCTCCTACTTTCGACCAAGTAACTGCTCCATCACGCTTCGACCAACTGCTAGTCTTCAGCGCATAACTGCTCTGTTTTCTGTCTGTCGAAGGCTTGCGTCCATTTTCCTCTCTCTTGCTTTTGCTTCCCTGGAAACTTGTCGAGTTTACCTTGGGCATGACCATTTTCTCTGTCGAAATAATATGGTCTTTGTGAAATAAATATAAGTCAGGCCATGTTGACCATCTTTAATGAAGCCTGTCGAAATTACAGGCTAACAGTGTTATACCTAGATTTTTATCTAAGCCGTAAATCACACAATTAAAATAAAACTATTTCTAAAACATGTCCTAATAATTATTTAGAAAAAGTGGGGTGTTACAGCTACTATGAAGAAACTCGGTAAGAACGCAAAAGACCTCATCCCAACCACGATGACTATGACTAGCTTCATCGGACACCCATCTCATGCTTTGGGCGTATTGGTGGTTGATGTTACAGTGGGATCAAAGGTAACACGATCCGCTTTCTTTGTTATAGAAGGGAAGCCATCGTATGCGATAATCCTCGAGTGGGACTGGATTCATACAAGTGAGTGTGTGTCCTCTACCTTGCATCATTAGATGAAGATATGGATTGGTGATAAGGTGGAGATCGTGGAAGCTGATTCAAATCCTTTCCCTATTGAGGTAAAGACGTTAGAGGCCATATTCTACTCTCCTTATATGTGTCCCATTGCCATACTAAGAGGATATGAGGAGGGGGAGTGGAATCTTATGAATGGACCAGAGAAGGGTTCAAACTTAAAAGGTTGGCCGATCCACGACCTAGTAGCAAATCTGATGATTGATATCCCACCTGAATTACAGAGTCTACTAGACAGGCTAGACCTCGTTCAAGTAGAGTCCAACATTGAAGGAGCTATGTTTTGTGCAGTACACTAGGAGGATGAGCTCCAAGACTGTCTACTCATAGGAGTATCAGATAACACCAAGAAAGGAAAGTTAGCAACTAAATCTCTTACTGATTTCATTGTCTCAATGCTGTCAACCTCTCCCTCGCCATGGGAGAGGTTCACGGGCTCCTCACGCCTCATGTTTGCTCCGGAACCCCTACTCTCTTATCCCCCAGGAGAAACCATGATCTCCTGAAACAATGGTTAAACATTCATATGATAAAGGAAACACAAGCTTTATGCATTTATCATATGAATAATATCTAACAAGGATTAGCTTGTTTAAAGGCTCACATAGACTCTGTACCCAATTCTATACATGGTTAGCATCCGATGTGGACCTAACTCGACTCAGCTAGTATGACCCTAACTAACAGTCCAATCTGAATCGAACTGCTCTGATACCACTAAATGAGACGACCCTCGTCCTCATCATAGTAACCCTCGACACTTAATCTCTTAATAATAAAAATAATGGATAAATTTAAAACTCAAAACATATATAACTAAACACACATCACATAGATAAAAACATAATGTTGAGAGTTTTACAAAACATGTGGCTACTAAAGTCATTCACACATATATTAGAGTATTACAAAACAACGGAAAGTAAGAACATAAAGCATGGTCAGCCAAATGACTAAAACAGGACGAAAAAAGATTGACACACTAGCTAAACAACACTCAGATTCTCTCAATGAGACACATGTCTGCTCCATCATATCGCACTGGTATCCTTGGTGCCTTCAATGTCCATCGTGGAAGGAAGAGTGTCTTCTTTTGCTGCAAGCGGCTCCTCCACTGGGTCTAAATGATACAAACAAATATACAAAAGAAAACACGTAAGGCTAATATACATGTATAAGTCAGAAAAATGGTAAGATACATTAAAGTTTAATTTAAACATGTCACAAGCATATCAAATAATATTATTTCTTATTTTCCATATTTTATTAATATCTTATTTTCAGACTCTATCTATTAGTATGTGTAAATACTATATGCTGACTCTGGTCATATCCTGATGCCACTAACGTTCTCACAGATCGTCAGCAACGCCATCCAACTGTCACCACAGAGTCCGGATGTTATAATTAAGCATTTTATAATATTTAAACAATTAAGGCACTTGCCAAAAATATATATTTAAACAATCAAAAGAGTCGATCAAAATATCTCAAGCAATCAATCAGTCAATAAATCAAAATATAAAACTTTCTTATGCGTTAACCAGTCATCGACAGCCTAAACTTCATTGAACCTTAGCTCCGAAAAGTTAGTCAAATGATCTTTTGGTATCGCTGACTCTCAATGATGCCCCCACCTGAAAAATAGCACGAATGCAAAACTCGCTCCGGTAATGTTGACACGTGCTCGAACAATGTTTGATGGTTGATGTTTTGAATGAAGGAATAAAAGGATGCTTTGATATCAAAGGGGCATGTCACAATCTGAAGTTGAGAGGGAGAGACGGAACTACTCTCTTATTATAAAGTGAATTGATCGGGTGCCGTGGATAGCAAAATGGTTTGCTATGATTTGAATGTCTATATCAATATTTATATGAAAGCAAAAGTGTATTGAGAAGAGAAAGAAGAAACCTATAGCAACGAGGGAATGGAGAGGGAAAAGAATCACATCAACGAGAGCATGGAGAGGAAGAGTGTGTCCTATATTTGGAATGTGAGTCCCTCGACACACAAAGAGATAATTAATATAAGATATTAAGCTTACATCATAGCTAAGATAATAGGTACGGCTAGGAAAATTCTTTTGGTCCAATGAGAATTGATGCAAGTTGCAATTCCCTCAATAATTGATAATGCAAGTTGTGTAATGCCATTCAATAATTATCTTCAATAATTGCAATAATGCTTCCTTTCATTCATTATTAGAATAATTGACTCGTGCTCCTATGGGTATACATCATCTTTTAAAAAGATTATCAATATTATTAGGTCTAAATTGACAATCTTATGAATATTTATATGAGATCCTACGTAACCACTGCATTTGCACGCACATACTATTTTTTTATTTATCAAAACACATTTTTCTGAAAAATATGTAATGCGGAATCTCTTGGGCCCCTGAGGGCTTTAGTCCTCAATCCCATGATGCTTAAAAGGAAAGGGATGTAAGGCGCTTGTATTTTGTTAGACTTCTGGACATGATGTAGCTTCATATAATGGTTGTGTGTTCCTATTTCACTTTTTCTTAGTAGGAAAAACGCATAAACTAATTACTTATTTAACTTCATACCAAATAGAAATGATAAAAAAAATTCTAAATATAACAAACAATATATGCAGTATCAAACATCACAAAACAATCATATTTCAATTGGTTTAAGTATTAAAAGTTTGATAAACAAAAAAATTCAAAAAATTAATTAATAGTATTTCTCTTTATACATTATTACTTATTTATAAAAATATGTCATTTATGTATAAATTTGTATTCAGCTCTATAGTGATAGTCCAAAAAAAAGACAATGAAGATTATGGATATTTTGGAATAAACATATGTGATACGGAGATGTTTATAAGAATTTGTTTTTCAAAAAGCAATAATAATGCGCTTTTCTACATTTCGCACAACTAAAGGGAATATAATTTCAAAATATAAGTGGATAATAGTACAAAAATATATTAATATTTTGGTGCTTGGAGAAAGAACCAAAAAAATAGACGATGTGAACTATTGTTTCAAACAAAACATCTCCATTGCCACAGATAATGATAAAATAATCATCACTTACATCACCATTTGGAACTTTTAATGACGGCTAATCAAAGTGTCTATGTCATTTACATCCGAGTCAACAATTGAGAGCATGAGGAACTTCATGGGTAGCTCATGGATTTTGTTGATATTCTCTGCAACATTCAAGTGCTTGGCATAGGCTATTATAGTTTATGAAAGGAGAATGTGGGAACAAATGTTAACAACCAATTCATCCGGCAACATAAAAAAGTACTCAATACAAATAATTTTAATTTTAAAAGTAACCAATCATTAACATGCAAACACCAAAATTGAACTCAACACATTTTAGAAAGGTGTAATTTTCAGCAACGTGATTGTAAAATATTTAATAATATTAGCATGTATAATCTCGTATAAGAATTAAATGATAGGTTCAGAAAAAGCATAAAGGCTTGGTTAATTTATAGAGGAATGAGAAAATGTAGTTGCAAAACCTTATTACCAGAATGAGTTAGCAATCCAAATACAAATGGAGCTAGGAGTTTCCTATCAAATCTTTTTCTCCTATTAGATTAGCGATTACATAGTGTTTTTATGAAGCTATGTATCAATTAACACTATGTATCAATTAGCGATTACAAATGGAGCTATGTATCAATTAACACTAAATTACGTAGTGTTTTTTTGAAGCACTATATTACGTAGTGTTAGTCATTTATTTTCATTAATTTCGTTTATTCTATTTTTGAAAAACTCTTAGCAGGTTATTCACAATGTTCATACGTGGTTAATAGTACAATTTAATTCCCGTCGAAAAAAATAGTACAATTTAATTTTTCACTACAAATAAGTGAATTATATATATATAACCATAATTAGTGTTAATTTTTTTTTTGGTTACAAAAGATAATAAAAGAAAAAACAAACTCAACCCCTCAAAAAGGAGGTGCCAATAGCATCAGCTTGAAGAAGATGATGCATCTCAATTGGGGCGTTAGCCACAATGACAAGAGGAATGTTACTCCTAGCACCAATCTTCGCAAAGAAATCTGCACAAAAATTTGCCTCACGGTAGCAATGTTGAAGTTGCATTTCCCAACTTCTCTTCATCCAAGACCTAATAAGAGCCACTTCATTACCATACCGATGGTACTTACTTTGAGCATGCAATACTAAATTGATAGTTTGCAGGGAATCTGTATAACACTTTATCTTCTTATAGCCCAATTCCCAGCACATCTTAATACCATGAAACAAGGCCATAAGCTCAGCATGCAAGATGTTAGAGATCCCAATTGATCCATGGAATCCACGGATGAAGACACCATCATGATCACGAAGTAACCCACCGAAGCCTGCCATGCCAGGATTGGTAATTGCACTCCCGTCAACATTCAAAACAACCCAGCCAGCATCAGGCTTAGGCCAAACCACCTCTTTCAGCAAACTTGTTTTTAAATTGCTATCCCCATTTCCGTTAAAGGCATGCAAGGTATCATGATACAGACCCCAAATTTGCCCAACTACAATCACAGTTGGAACCTTCTCACCATCAAACACCAATTTATTCCTCATGCACCAACACTTCCAGAGAACAAAAATAAAGAAAGTACCATTCTTGATAACCATATCATGAGCCCACTCAAAAGGATCAAAGTCCTCAGTAGAAGGAAGAATGTCTATTTGAACACCACACCCTCTCCAAATATCATGAACAAGATCACACGTGAAGAAGCAATGCATGTATGTTTCATCATATAGTCCACAGCTCGCACAGGTGGCTGACGAAATGATATGCCTCTCATGCAAGACACACCTAGTTGGCAAAGAGTAATGACAGAATTGCCATAAGAAAAATTGCATGTTAGCTGGGATTTTAAGCTTCCAAATCCAATACCAATTCCTCCCTTGCACTTGGCTTATATTCCCTAAGAGAAAACTATATGCTGACTTCGTTGTGTACTCCCCTGAGAGGGATTCCTGCCAAACCCAAGTATCCTCCAAACCCTCTACTATCCTTGGGTTCAAAGCTTTAATTTGTTGTTGTTGATCAACACTTAGCCACGTATATAAACTTTCCAGATTCCAAACACCATCAATATAAACATCACGGATTTGAGTGTCTCGGTCGTGAATGTCTACAAAAGGAACTTGAGAACACAATGGTTCCTTATCAAGCCATGATTCATACCACAAACTAGTTGAGCCATCTCCAACCTTAAACTGAAACCCCTCTTGAAGAAGAACCAATGCCTTATTTATAGCATTCCAAACAGATGAACCTCTAGAAATTCTGCAAGTGAAAACCGATCCATTTGGAAAGTATATTGATTTCAAGAGAGAGACCCATAACTTGTTTGAACCATTAACTACATCCCACACCATTTTACCCAAAAGAGCAGTGTTCTGATGTCTTGTAACTCTCACCCCCAAGCCACCATATCTCTTTGGTTTTATGATTTTACTCCAACCAACCATATTCATCCCACGATCATGATGTCCCCTCCAAATAAAATTTCGGATGGCACGATCCAAATGGTCACAAGTTGACTGTGGGAACCAGTGCAATTGCATACCATAAGAAGGCAAGGCCGATAAAACTGAGTTTGCAAGAGTAAGTCTACCAGCCTTATTCAACAGTCTACCTTTCCAAGCAGAGAGCTTAGAATTCACTCTATCAATGATATCATTAAAATCAACCCTTTTCACCCGACCTTGAAAGATTTTGAAGCCCAAGTACTTTGTAATGCGAGTTGTGAAAGTCATCTGAAGAACATTTCTGATTTTATTTCTCTTAGGAGTTGTGACTCCCATTGATGCATACATCACTGATTTCTCCACACTAACTTTGAGGCCAGAGAGTGCACAAAAATCATCTAACAACTTCTTGATATTTTTTGCCTGGGATGCTCTTGCTTTTGCAAAAAGAAGGACATCGTCAGCAAAAAATAAATGAGATATAGTAGGTCCATTACGAGTTACCTGGATAGGAGCCCATTGACCACTATTCACTTGATCGGTTATCATAACACTTAAACGCTCCATACAAAGGACAAAAAGATATGGAGATAGGGGGTCACCTTGGCGAAGGCCCCTTCGAGGACAAAAGCTCTCCAATCTACCTCCATTCCACAACAAAGATATTTTTGAGGCTGAAATACCATGCATAATTAAAGAAATAATTACCTCCGGGAATCCAAACATGATGAGTGTATCTTTTAAAAAATCCCAATCCACACGGTCATAAGCTTTTTCAAGATCAAGCTTCAAGATCATATCCCCCCTTTTAGCTTTCTTCTTGCTCAAATGATGAATTATTTCCTGTAAAATTATGGCATTATCTTTTGTACCCCTTCCAGGAATGAAGCTACTTTGAAGAGGGCTCACAATAGAATCAAGGAAGGGCCTCAACCTGTTAACCAAAACCTTTGATATGATTTTGTGAATGACATTACATAAGGTGATTGGCCGGAAATCTCTGAAAGTGGAGGGATTATCCCCTTTAGGAATCAAGACCATCAAAGATTCAGCAGCTTTAGCATCAAATTTTCCAGACTCAAAAGCATTTTTTACAAAAAGCCAAATATCATTCCCTACTGCTTCTTCCCAATACATTTTGAAAAAGATAGGTTGGAAACCATCTGGCCCTGGTGCCTTATAAGACTTCATAGTCATCAAAGCATGATACACCTCCACTTTAGAAACGGGTTTGGATAGCTCTAAACCAGCCTCCTCTCCAAGCCTAGACTCCAAAGGATCAATGGGACAAGTTCTCAAAATCTCTTTTGAACAAAAAAGATTTTTGAAATAATTGACAGCTTCCACCTGCAAAACATTTTGATCAGTACACCACTGACCAGTGGGTAAGTGAAGACCATGAATCTTGTTTCTTTTTCTTCTTATAATTGTTTGAGTATGAAAGAAGGAAGTATTCCTGCTCCCCAACTTAATCCAATTATCCCGAGACTTTTGGAACCAAAGAGATTCCTCTCTAAAAAGAATTGCCTCATAATCTGCAAACAATTTTTTCTGGAGGGCCACCAACCTAGCTGAATCAATATCCTCCAAAGCTCTTTGAATGCCCCTAAGCCTTGATTCTAACTTCTTCTTTTGATGAAAAATGTTGCCAAAAACCTCTTTATTAAAGATCAAAGAGTCCTCAGAAACATGCTTCAGAGCTGCTATAGGATCATTAGGAACTTTCCTCCAAGCTTCTTTAACAACCTGCAAATAATCACTATGAGTAGCCCAAGCTGCAAGAAAACGGAATGGCCGAGGCTGGTGAAGCACACAGTTATCACAACACCGTAACAAAAGAGGGTTGTGGTCAGAACTCCTCTTCACAAGGTGCTCCACAGTTGCTTCTGGGAAAAGCAACCGCCAATTACAATCACCCACTGCCCTATCAAGTCTCTTACAGACAAATCTATTGCCACGACAATTACCTTGCCAAGTAAATTTAGTTCCATAAAAGTGTAAATCAATCATATCACATTTATTTAAAACTTGGGCAAACCTGTCAGCTTTCATATGAGAGAACAAACCACCTTTTTGCTCTGAAGGCAGGATGATTTCGTTAAAGTCACCAATGAGATTCCAAGGTCCAGAGATAATAGACCTCATATTACATAAATAATCCCACAAGAGACAGCGAGTGTTATAAGTGGGACTTGCATAAATACCAGAGCAATTCCATGTTAAGGAACCATTATTAATAGCAAGGGTAATACACTGTGGCATTGTGTCAACAACAGTGAAGGTGTAATTAGTTCCAGTCTTAGCCATGGCCCAAATTCCACCTGAAAGACCCCTTGCCTCTTCAATCTGAACACTATAGTAACCAACCCGATCCCAAAAACGTGAAGAACTTGCAAACTGAGTTCTTGTTTCCATGACAAAAACAAGATCAGGATTATAACGTCTCAACAACTCCTTCATATTTTGTTTACTACTCCTATTGGCAAAGCCGAACACATTCCAGGACAAAATGCTAAAATTGTTGTAATTCATTATAAACAGAAAATGATGAAAATAAAACCCCCACCATTTATAATCCTTGGAGCATTTCTGGGGTTGCATCAACAGTTTCTTCCATACTATCATCCTCATTAGTATTGTTAATCTCTAAATTACTTGCTGCCTTGGGATCAGGGGGTTTTGGATTCATTAAATTATTAACAACAAGGATGTTACCTGACTCTTTCATTTTTCCTTGCTCATCACGTTGACTCATGGAAGTATCCAAAGCATGCACCATTTCTTTTAGTGCATTCACGTGAATAGTGGGCATAATAGGTATGCTTGGTATTTTGGGTCTTTGTAAAATAGTTGTTGGGGTCGATATATTTTCCATAGGCCCAGTAGGTTGATTTGGTTCCTTGATAACAATGCCATTCCCACGTGCTGGCTGATGTGGCTTTGAATTGCTTTCTCGGCGCTGCCTTTTCTTGTGTAGCCATACTTTTTCCCCTCCCTTTGAATTCTCCCCTATATGGAAAGTGGACCCCCCAGCAATTCTCTCTCCTTGCTGACGTGGCTGATCATTAATGCCTTCCTCCCAAACATGGTCTGTCAATATTTGAAAAGAATTTTTCCTATTATTTCGCTTGTTCCCACGTAACAGATTATCAGCCCCTTTCCTCGGATTTGAGCCAGCCGTTTTCTTGATTTTTTCCACCACTAACTCATCATGATGCAGTGGGCCCCAACCGTTTAATTGGTCCTTATTGATTTCCGTAACTGACTCATTAGCTGTAGGGTTTTCATGTGCATGTGCTTGGTTACTGCCGCCACCGTCTACCATTATCGGCGCCTCCTGCTGAGCTTCAAGCTGCACCGATTTTTTATGGCAGTTTTTCCCAATATGACCATACAAACCGCATTCCTTGCAAAGTAGATGGAGGCCTTCATATTGGACATTAAACCATTTATTTCTAAACCAGACCTTTCCTACCACTGGTTGCTCCAGGTTAATCTCCACACATACTCTAGCAAATTTGCCACGTGATGCATCAATAGTCCTGATATCCACCTTAACTGGCTTCCCTACTGCTGATGCAAGAGCTAATAAAACACTCTCATCGTAGTATTCCATTCCGAGATATGGAAATCGGATCCACACCATTGTAGTGTTGATCTTTACCTCCGAAGCTATAAAATCTGGTGTCCAGGGTCTGACCGCAACATAATGGTCGAAAATCATCCAAGGACCCCCACTAATAACCTTCTCATGATCGGCAGCAAGATCAAATTTCACCATAAAGAATCCACTCCCTATATCCACCATATCCATTCCTCCAGTAGGTCGCCATGCCGCTTTAAGTAAGAATGAATTTTAAGTATTAATAACGATTCCGGTCATAAAAAGGTTATATATTTACTTTTATATATTCCAAAACAAAGGGAATATGATTAGGCATAGGAAGAATTTCTATAAACCTTGTCATGGTAAGATACAATAGAGCGCTCTCTCTCTCTCTCTCTCTCATTTATTATTTGTTTATTGTAAATCATATAGTTCTAATATAAAATGACTTCTTATTCTAGCACTTTTTTAGAAATGTTGTATCAAAGTGATTTTCATATTCAGTAAGTCATAAACCCGAGAGATATGATTCCTAAAATCCTTCATCTAAAAAAAAATATGATTCCTAAAATATGAGCAAATAACCAAAATTTAACTAAAATTTCATTAAATTTTTGATAATTGAAAATTAAATAATATTGAAATTAAAATTCATAACAACAACTATTGTAAAATTAAAACCTAAAACATCCTTCTTGCTAAATAGTTTGATGAACTATTTCCTTCATAACTATCTGAAATTCATTCGTAGTATCATGGACCGACTTGATCGATATCGGTAGAGTTCTCATTTAGTTTCGTTGTATATGAACCATTATACTTCATTGAGGCACAATATGAAGTGTACTTATTGACTGCTTGTTGGAACAAACAACCTTAAAAAGATAAGATTGTCTTATCCCAGTTAAACGAAATACACAAGGTTGTAAAAACCGGACCGGACCGGTCGGTTCAACCGGGAACCGGACCCCTATCCGGTCCAAATGAACCCCAGAACCGACTGGGGTGAAAACCGGGAATTGAACCGGATAACCGGCTGAAAACCGGGAACCGGACCGGAAACCGGCCAAAAACCGGGGAACCGTGCAGAAAACCGGATTTGGTTTATTTTCCTTAAAAAATGGTATAACAAGTTGATTTTTGGAAAAAAAATGATAAATAATGTTGATTTTTGGTATATGAGATATTTTTTATCATTTTTTATAATTAAATTGATGTAATAAATAAATAAATAATTAAAAAACAAATGTGTACACTAATATTACTATGAGAGTATTTACATTATAGTATCTAATTATCTATGATTGTTGAATATTATAGTTTTATTATGTCATATTATGATTCTTTTTTGTTTTTTGTCCTTTATATATTGTAAAAAATATATTAAATAATCTATTTAATTAATTCCGGTTCAACCCCCGATTCAACCGATTGAACCCAAAAACCCCTGAACCGCTACCTCTTCCGGTTCAATGTCCGGTCCGGTTTTAATTACCTTGGAAATACATCATATGTCAGTAAATTATTTATTTACGATTAAAAAATTATACGACTGACGTCACTAAAATCCACAAAAAGATATAAAATTTATTGGTTATTACATTTATATTTGGTTCATCATTTTTGTCACTGATGTGTTGCTCATAAAAGTCAAAAGTTGCACTGTCAATTAGGACAAAACATGCAGAACTCGTGTGGTCTACAACTCTAACTTCACTATAAAAGAAAAAATAACAAACATAAAAAAATCAAAACATAAATTTCGATTGGTAACAAATATTTTACCATTTTGTGGAGATAACTTCAGCAATTTAGCCATCGCAGTATAATGAGACTCCCACTGACATTTGAGAAAATAAAATTCACAAATAACGTTTTCTAATCCAACATTAAATAGTATAGTAAATAAAAAATAAATCAAAAATTACATTGAGTTGATGTAGTGAAAACAATAGACAGTTAAAAAAAGTAAAAAACTATGTTGTTCTTTGAGAAAAATACTGGAAAACGAAAATGAAAGAAAAAAAGATGATTTTTTTTATCTATACACGTGTTCTAGAATGGAATAGTTCAGTTAGGCTAGTATTCTTGTTAAGCAAAAGGAATTCTTCAATGATATGTGTAATGATCTAAGAAGAATCAAGTAATGACCCAACTTAAGAGAAACAAGCCCAAACTACCTAAGAGAGTATGTGACCTAAGAAGAAACATCTAGTAGATTCTAGAAATATATGAGTCACCATTTTATATTCATTTATTTTGTCTTTTTGTTGGTCAATCTAAAATATTCTTTAGTGGGGTAAGTCACCCTTTTTTAGCAACTATATATGTACCTCAATCCTTTAAATGGGATCATCAATCAAATCAAAAGAAATGTTAAGAGTTAGTGTAGTTTTTAGTTTATTTGATTACAAAATCTGTTTCAAGATTTACCCATTTTTGGGTACCTTAGATTGGTGCTTTCATCGCCATAGACTCACCTCATATTCGATCTCTTCTCCACCAACTTCACCTCTCCCAACAGTCATTGAATGATTCACTCTCTCTATTGGTTACTGAGGCTTCACTCCTTAATACCTCCCTTTCACCATCTATTTCCACGAACACCAACCATGTTATTCCACCATTTTACAACTCACAGTGTCACCTACACCCAACCTTCACAATGGGAATCACATAGCCCTTTCAACCATCAGCCACCATTTCACTACCATTCACCGCCACCATTTCATCATCTCAGTCACTACCCCACTCCAGAAACTTTCACTCCACAACCACCAAACCTTCCACCACTTCCTATTTCATACACTATCACCGATTCACCACCACCACTGATTCAACCAACACCCACGACCACTAACCCAAACCTCCATAGCCATAACCAACCCCTGCCCTTTTCACCACCACAGCTTCCTCTAAATGTTTCTCCTCCGCCAATATCTGATACCAAGCCTCAGGAATCAGAACCAAAACAATATGTGGAAATAAAAAATGATGAAGAGGGAGAAACACTAGAAACAGAAAAAGGTTCACATTGGCCTAGCTATAATTCCTTTGAACCACTCTCCATCGTCTGATCCGCACCGCTTAGCTTCGCAACAATCTGCGCCGTTTATCATCGAATCACAGCAGAAGCCGTCAGATCTGATTTGTTTGAGCGTGGCTCAATCTTGTCCGTACGTTAAAAGCACAATCTGTGTGCATCAATCAAGACCCATACCGGCTCAACACGTGGCATCCTATAATTTGCTGGTTTCATCTCTCTCTGAGCAGCCATTGTGCAATAATAATTCCACCGGTATTTTCTCTCTCATCCGTAATGTGCAAGAGTAATTACATCAATGGTTATTCCATCATCTCAGCCCCAAAACCCGCGCCAGCTGTCATACAATTTTCAAATTCTGAACACTGCTTTTAATGTCCCAGTTCTCAAGATGATTTCTCTGCCCCACTATATTACCACCAAAACCACTTTTTCGTTCTTCAAAATTCTTACCCCTACTTCATAAGCTTATTTTCACAAATCCACTCCTGGCCATTGATATTCCAAGCATATATATCCATTTACGCCAAATTTGCCATTTATTCCATACTTGGCTTTAATTGGCAATTTTTTGCAAACCTGGGCCATTAGTTGCTTATTGGAATTGAATGCGTCTGTCAAGGTGGTCTTCATATCACCTCTCCAATGTTCATCTATTGTTTTTGATCCATCATTCCAATATCTAGCCATTAATTGGGGAATTCCATTTTCCTATTCTTCAAGTGTTTTAACATTGTTGTTAAGGTAAAAATTATACATCATTATTTGGGGGGAAAATTACGAATAAGGGACGAGTTTAATTGCTGTAACTATTTATATTAATTATATTAATATATTATTATTAAAATAAATTATTTTGTTAACGAAATGTGGGGTTTAATTATGAAACGTATTTAATGTATTTTTTATAATAGAATGATATTTGGCAATGCATTAATGGAGATGCATTCTCAAATGTTTATAATATAGATATAGATTCTCACGGTGAATCAACAACAATAACTTGGACAACTTGATTCAATTATTGATGCAAGTTGGCATAATATCAACTTGCTTCAATAATTGATACAAGTTGGTTCAATTAGTGATACAACTTGCCTACTTATTTCAATTATTGATACCACTTGCTTCAATTATTGGTATAAATTGGCACATTCAATTATATGAGGTATTCAAATATTTTTGGGTGTTTGACAAAATCCCCTAAATATACACTAATCTTTTATCATTCATCCAACACATAATGGAATATAGATATATATTACTTAATAATTATTTTTAATTATACCAGTCAGGTCTAGTTAATTTAATACATGCATAAAGAAATTTAGGGGCGTTATACCAGTGTTGTTGGACCCGGACCGACCCGGTTGGCCCGTGACCCGCGTTGGAACTCGGTTCGGTTTGGATGTTGGATCGGATCTGCAATTGGCCCGCGCTGACGTCATCAACTCGGTTGTTGACCCGCCTTTGACTCGATTGTTGACCGAATTTTAAATAGCAAAATGTAATGGCTGGGGTTCGAACTCCTTACCTGATGCTTATATTTCGAGATTTAACCAACTGAGCTGAATGTTCTGTTGTTAAATGAACAACATATTTTATACTTAATTCATTCTTATCTTTTATTTTTTTAAACAAAACCCTTTTAACTTTAATTATATTCATTTATTAATTACTTTTATACTTACATGTGTTATTATATATTATGTATGTATCTTACTTATTTAATATCTAATATTTTGTATCACATTCCATAAATTTTAGATTCTATATATCATTGAGTATGAATAATTATTCATTTTAAAATTTATTTTAAAATTTAATTAAATCATATTGAAAATATTGACTTAGAATATTATATATTTTACCAGTTTTATTGTTTCACGGGTCATGCGGGCCAACTAGTGACCCCTCGGTCCGACCATTGACCCAGTGACCCAGTGACCTGATCGGGTCGATCACCGGGTCGATTTTAATAACATTGCGTTATACGCAGATTTTTATCTAAGTCGTAAATCACACAATTAAAATAAAAATATTTCTAAAACATGTCCTAATAATTATTTAGAAAAAGTGGGGTGTTACAGCTACTATGAAGAAACTCGGTAAGAACGCAACAGACCTCATCCCAACCACGATGACTATGACTGGCTTCATCAGACACCCATTTCATGCTTTGGGCGTATTGGTGGCCGATGTTACAGTGGGATCGAAGGTAACACGATCCGCTTTCTTTGTTATAGAAGGGAAGCCATCGTATGCGATTGATATGTACCTGGAGTCGTTAGCTGTTTGAACGATCAAGAGATCTGATCTTGTCCGTTTGCTCTGCTGGTCGTGCTCCACGGTCAAGGAGAAGAGAGTGGGTGGTACCTGCAATAAACACTCCAACGCCCAAGTCTAGGGAGCACGAGCAGAGTAATGATGCTAATGAATAGTGTGTACCTGACAACTGACGCAATAACTCTTTATATAGTGTCAGTGGATTGCGGGTGACCGTCAGATCACTATACGGACCGATCAAGGCCGTTGATTTTGGTTCCTCCTCCTTTGCCCCCAGTTAATGGGCTGTTTTACTTACTCTTTAATGGATTGGGCTTCGGCTCACTCCAGAACAGTTGCCCCCCAAGCCAAGGTCGTGCTTGGAATGGGCGCAGGCTTGATAAAACTTCGTCCATGTTTCTCTTGCTCGTTCGTGAGGAGCATGTGGTCGGTCAAGTGAATATCTGAATTGAGGTTGAGCGCATGATTGAGCGCGTTCTGCTCATAAGACAGGTGGCACTCTGAAGTGACGTTTTACGTTCCCTGAGGTGTCATTAATGAAGTCTTGGATTTTGAAACGGCGGCGCTATCATGATGGCGTTTCGCCTTTCGAGACGCGTGCAGGCGGAAGGTCACGTCGTATCGTTTGCCTGTCATTGAATTCCCTATATATACGTTGCCCCTTTTCAGGGATTTCTTACTCTTAACTCCCTATCTCTCTGAGAGCGACCATAGTTTTCCTCCGAAAGCGACCAGACCCTTCCTGTGACTCTGGCGAGGTGTTCCCCGGTGCAAGAGTTCCCTCTCTGACAATTCGTGACTTCTGCTCGCCTGATCATGTTCATTAAGGAATACACCACTTTGAGCCCGAACTTCTCTCCTACTCAAGGTATGAATTTCTGTTCATTCTTAAGTTTTTTAGCTTCTTTTTGATTTTTCGGGGCGAGGTGGGGGTGTCAGGCTCGGGGTCGACCTTGTCGCCCCCTTTCCGCGAATCGTCGATCTGGGTGATCCTGACTTTCCCTCTCCTTGCAGGGTAGGGTGCTGGCGTGGACAAAAAGGACTGCAATAATTTCCGGTGCTCCTTCTGCCCGTTTGGCCGAGTGCGCTGCTCGGTCCGGAGACATTAAGATGAGCGAGCTCCCTCCATTTGAAAACCTTTCTTCTTCGACTGATTTTCCTCGTCGTCTTCTTCTGGTCGCTCCATTTCAACAATTGATTCTGAGGTCGTTCTTTCTCCAAGAGCTTCTTCACCGCGAGGAAACGAGGGGAGCGCGGTCCCACATCCTCCACCCGCTCCTAACAATGAAGTGCTCCCAGAGGAGATCGATTGGCACAGGAGGATTGATGCTGATCATTCCTGGATCTCGTCCGCCATTCTCTCCCAATCTTCTGTTTTTCCTCCTGGGGACGAGGTGTTACCCTTTTTTGCGAAACTGCTCGGTTACGGCGACCAAGAATGGAAAGCAGAGGGGGTTCCCGAGGGAGAACATACGGCCACAATTCCTACCACTTTAAAGTTCATAATGTTTACGAACACTCTTAGGGACATACGAGTGTGCCCTCCCTTCACAATCTTCCAAAGGTGCATTCTCAGGTGCGTGGATGTCGCTCCATCTCAACTACATTTTAACGCTTGGGCGACCATCAAATCGTTTGAGATGCTTATGGTCGTGATCGACCGGGATCTCAACTGCCCTCTCTTCTTTTCTTTGTTTGACGTTAGTCGGACGGTCGAATTGAAGAGCGAGCCCAGGCGATGGGAGCAGGTTTCGTTAAAAGCTCGTCACGATGCCCTCAAGTTATTTAAACCTTTTTGTGAATCTTCCAAACCTTGGAGGCACGGTTTCATTTGGTGTGTTCCTATCAACGATCGTGCTCGTGAGCCAGTCGGTTCTGTGAATGACCAGGGAGAGGTTGTTTCCATGAAGTTCCCTTTGGGTTGGACAAACTACCATTATGATCGAACAACCCTCAATTACAGAAATCATCGACGACCAGGAGAGTACGATTTAGAGAGCATTCGGCTCTTAGAAAACCTGGCGAGTTGGTTGCCCGAGGGACGATTTCCCTGCAACCACTTTGCTCGTGTAAAGAGTGTAGATCATGCTAAACACAAACTTGGTGGGCCTATTTTGTTCGTCTTTATTTATTTGTTAATTTCCTTTCGTTTTCTTCACCTCTAACTGTTCTTTATCTCTTGCAGCTGAAATGTCAGGAATTGGTTTTGAAGCTCTTTTCAAGAAGGCAAAGTCTAAGAAAGAAAACAGGTTACTTTTGTTGCTTCCCCTTCCCGCACTATTGATCTGGAGGACGGAGAGGACCAACCTTCTGTTGACAAGGGGATGAGCTCATCCTCAAAGAAGAGAAATCGAGCTCATCATTCTGTGGGAACCAATGAGGTTGAGATCGACCATAATCCTGCTATTCCAAAAAGAAACAAAGAGATTCAGAGGATATCGTCCCTCAATCTGGATGATCTCAATGAAGCAGATTTTGATCGTTTTCGTGAAGATCCTCTTCTCTTCATGTCAGATGTGGCCAAGGCGGCCTCTTCCAAACTTCGCTCGCTACAAGGAAGAAAAGGACGAACGACAAGCAGGAATGCGGCTCGTCCATCGTAATTTACGGTTGGAGCGCGACCTCATAGATAAGACTGATAAATATAACTCTGCTCTTGGTCGCATCATAGGGTTGCGGTTAGAACTGGAGGCCACCAACAAGAAACTTAAGGATGCTGAGACCGCCCTCCAACCAACCAAGGACGCTCTGAGCACGGTCACAACGGAACGAGATGCTGCCATAAATGCCAAGGTTGAGGCAGAGTCCAAGTTGACTACTGAAACGACCAAGGTGACTGAGCTGTCTTCTAAAGTGCAAGAATTGGAAGGGCAAGTGGACGGTTTGAAAGCGGATCTCAAGAACATGGAATCTGATCACAACAAAGCTGTGGCCGAACTGGAGGCACTTGAGGCATCTAGTCTTGCGATCGCCAAAGAACGTTTTGATGAGGCCGTTGCTCAGATCCAATACTGCTACCCCACTCTTGAGGTCAACCGTGAAATAGTGAATAGCAATCATTTCTTGAAGGGCGGTCAGATTGTTCTACCAGAGGAAGAAGACGAGGAGGGAAATATGGTGAAGGAGGAGACTGTCATCTACAAGCATCCCGAATGATATACTTGTTTGTACTCTTTTTGCTTTTTCTTGTTTTCGCTCTTTGGGCGACCTCGTGTTCGCCCCTTTTTGTAATGACTTTCATGGAGCCCGGCCTTTTCCGGGTAGCTTTCAATGTTTAACTGTGCATGTTTGCTTTTTAATCACCCAATTTGTTTAATTATCTTTTTAACTTATGCTAAGTTATTTTGCCCGCTCACAAATTCTTTTTGGTTGGATCATATGGACCAAATTCGTATTGGCTGCCTATAAAGCTTACCAAGTTTCTACTTTAGATTTAGCTCGTTTATACGGGTGCGACCACTATTCTTTTGGTCGCTTCGTTTTATTGTACTTAAATTCGTTAAGTTCTTGCATCCCTATCCAACAGTTTATCAAACTCGGTTTGAATTTAACTCGCTCTAGGGTTGTTCGTTATTGGATCGGTCAGCGATTGAAAGTAAATTTAACGCAAGTATAAGAAATTCCTCGCCTTTTTATTGGCTGACGAGCAAGCCTCGATAAAAAACCCCGCAGGGAAAAAGAGTGTCCTGCACGTTTTATTTTTCATTGATCATTCGATTGTAACCTGACATTCTTTCATAATTACAAGAGATCTACTCAAGTAAAGTATCTCCTAAGGTTCATAACATTCCAAGTGTTTGAGATTGTTCCACCGCTCATGGTCTGGAGGATGTATGCACCTTTGCCTGTTCTAGCGATTACTCTGTATGGGCCTTCCCAATTGGGGGCGAGCTTGCCCTGACCAGAATTTCTTTGGCCAATATTTGCCCTCCTTAGAACGAGCTGTCCAACTTCAAATACCCGCGGGACGACTTTGGCATTGTGTCTTGTTGCCATACCCTGTTTGATTAATGCCTCCCTTAGCGTTGTTTTGCTTCGAAGTTCTTCTATCAGGTCTAACTCTTCTCTAGTAGCCTGCTCGTTTTCTAACGGTTGTTTGGGGTTGGTCGTTCTCCAATTCAGTTCCCCAATTTCCACAGGAATTAGTGCGTCCGTCCCATAGACCATTCTAAAGGGGGATTCCCCTGTGGTGGAATGAGGAGTCGTTCTATAGGCCCACAAAACTGAGGGAAGTTCTTCTGCCCATTTTCCCTTTGCTTCGTCTAGTCTTCTTTTCAGACCGCGCAGGATGACACGGTTTGCAGCCTCTGCTTGCCCGTTCGTTTGTGGGTGCTCCATAGATGTGAAACGATGTTTCACTCCCAACTCGATCAGAGTTTCTTGAAAGTTTTTATCAATAAACTGCATACCGTTATCTGATACGACCACCTCTGGGACACCATACCGTACCAAGATATTCTTCTTGAAGAATTTGAGGCAATTTCTTGATGTGATCGTGGCCAGTGGTTCGGCCTCAATCCACTTAGTGAAATAGTCAACGGCAACGATCAAAAACTTGAGCTGTTCGGGGGCAAGGGTGAACGGTCCCAGCAAGTCTATTCCCCACCAAACAAACGGCCAATGGACGGTCATGCTGTTCAGCTCGGTTGGAGGAGCAATATGAAGATCTGCGTGCCTCTGGCACTTGTCGCATTTTTTAACTAACTCCTTTGCATCAGCTTCCATGGTAGGCCAGTAGTAGCCTGCCCTTAAAGCCTTTTTGGCTAATGCTCATGCACCCATGTGATTCCCACAAATGCCCTCATGAATCTCCCTTAAAACATAGTCTGCTTCTGCTGGGAAAAGGCACCTGAGTAGCGTCATGGTAAAACCTCTTCGATAGAGTTGTCCGCTTATGACCGAGTAGGAGGACGCTCGCCTTCAAACGAGTGCTGCTTCTCTGGGATCGTCAGGTTCTTCCCCGTCCCTGATATACTTGAGGATGGGGTCGATCCATGTTGGTGTTGCATCAATTGCACATATGTCTGGTTCAAGGACGACCTCCAAATTCACGCCGGGCTGATAGTACCTTTTGTTTAACGCTCCTGTGGTTGCCAGGATTCTTGGTGCTTGCCAGCTTTGATAATACGTCCGCCCTAGTATTTTTTGCTCTAGGAACGTGCTTGACTTCAGCGTACTCAAATTTCAAGAGCAATTCCCTAACTCTTGTCAAGTATCTCTGGAGGATTTCATCTTTGGCACTAAAGACTTCTTCAATTTGAGAGACTGCTAACAGAGATTCTGAGTGTAGTTCTACCCTCGTCACATTAAATTCCAAGTTGAACAATAATCCTGCCACGCAAGCCTCGTATTCTGCCTGATTGTTTGAAGTAGGGAACGAGAAGGTCAATGAGACTTCAATGGTCGTTCTTTCGTTGTTCTCAAGGATCAATCCTGCTCCGCTGCCCTTACTATTGGAGGAGCCATCAACATGCAATGTCCATAAACTCTGGGCTGGGTTTTCTGGAATTGGAGTCATTTCTGGGACAAAATCAACTAGTAGCTGCGCCTTGGTGGTTGATCTAGGTTCATACTTGATCCCAAATTCTGACAACTCGACCGTCCATTTGATCATTCTGCCCGCCAGATCTGGTCTGTGTAGGATTTTCCTGATGGGTTGATCGGTGCGAAGTACGACCTGATGGGCCACGAAATATGGTCTTAATCTTCGTGCGGCCACAATCAAGGCCAATGCCAGCTTCTCGATCTTTTGGTACCTAAGTTCAAGGCCTTGCAGGACTTTACTAAAGAAGTAAACTGGGTTCTGCTTAGATCCTACTTCTCTGACCAATACAGCGGCCAGAGCCTCGTCTGTAAAGGACAAGTATAAGTATAAGGTTTCCGCTGGTTCTGGTGTGGTCAAGATAGGAGGTTCTGACAGGGCTGTTTTCAGTTGCTCGAGTGCTTGGTCGCATTCTGGCGTCCATTCAAACGTGGTTTCCTTCTTTAACAGTTTGAATAGTGGTAGAGATTTGTTCGCTGCCTTCGCAATAAAACGAGAGAGGGCGGCCACCATGCCATTGAGTTTCTGAATTTCTTTCTTGGTCGTGGGCAGCTTCATTTCTGTTACTGCACGATATTTTTATGGATTGGCTTCTATGCCCCTTTCTGTGAGATAGAACCCAAGGAATTTGTCCGCCCTTACTCCAAAGGTGCATTTCTCTGGATTGAACCTTAACGAATTTTTTCGAGCTTCCTTGAACACCTCTCTTAGGTCGTTCACGTGGCCAGAGTCTTGTTTACTCTTGATAATCATGTCGTCTAAGTAGATTTCTACCATTTTGCCTATCTGACCTTGGAAAACCTGATTCATCATTCGCTGGTAGGTTGCCCCTGCGCTATTTAAGCCAAAGGGCATGACTCGATAGCAGAAATTTCCCTTGTTTGCATAAAGGCCGTTTTTTTCTGATCGGGTGGATGCATGACAATTTGATTGTACCCCGAATAGGCGTCCAAAAATGATAGAATTTTGTACCTGCTGGCACTGTTGATAACAATAAAATATGATTGTTATTACCTCTTATTTCAAGCTTAAATCATTGTTAATTCTCAAACAATATAGTGATTAATGTTGTAAATATGTTAGTTTAGAGTAGCTTAAGGTGTAAGCTTGAATTTGTTATAATTGGCACTTTGGTGCCCAATTGTGGTTTAATGTGTTTGTTTAATTGCTGCAGCACTTATTGTGGCAGCAATGCCTAATTACACAACATGAGAGAGAAAGCAATAAGAAACACGGAAATTGAGGAAAGGACAGCTATCAGTGATCATCAGGCGTGGGTGTGCGTGCCAATCATGGAATATTCGCTGATGACCTAGAGATTTGGGCAAAAAGGACCTTTTGCCCTCATTAAAGGACAAAAGGCGCCTCCCCAATTAGGGTTACCTCTCATCCCTAACCTCCTCTATATAAAGGACCACATTCCCAGAATTAAGAAAAGCCGAAATTGAGGTATAGAGATAGCCTCCCTTTCGTGCCTTCTCCAAGTAACCCAAAAGATCAGTTGTTGGATTTTGATTGCTGCAGCAACACTGAAGCTTCATCTCTTGGAAGAAGCTACATTGGAGAGCTGGAGTTTGTTCCTTTGATCTCCATTGGAGCTATTCTCACGTTCAAAGATTGTAGTGTAAACTCTCTCCTTGAGATTCTCATGACTTGTTCATTTATGTTAATGTTTAAGTTATTTTCTTTGTTGTCAAAGCTCAACATGAGCTAAACTCTAGTAGTTGGGATGCAAAACTGAATGTAATGAATTTATTGTGTTATTAATGTTTATGTTTAAGTGTTGAGTACTTTATCTTGTGTGCTTTTAATATTTCCATCTTAGATTAGGATTGACCGTCTTATCTAAGTAGCATTTATATTCACAGAGATGGTTTGTAAATTTACCCCACAAGATAACATATGCATGGTATGTTGCATAATAGAGATATTGTTGTTCCTTGTCTTAACCCTAGAGATAGGGGAGGCATAAGCCATGAGGTGAACACTGCGGGTGCTTCAGCAGCCTAGGATAATACTCCTTTCAGGTCTAGAGATAAACTTGTGGGAAAAAACCTAGTGTCTAGTATTTGAGAAAATACGCAATTGCGGCAGCACCTAGTGCTGCAGCACTTAACATAGCATTTTTGCACACTTTAATGAAGTTACTGAAGGTAAATGCATCTCAACTTGTTCCAATCATCTGATCTTTATTTACCCTGATACCTTTTTAATATTGTTGCATGTTACCAAATATTTGTGTCATTTACTTTATTTTTACCATCACTAATTTGTTGATTAAATTAAGCTTTGATTAAGTGCTAATCCTCGTGGAAACGAACTTTACTTTCACTTTATTACTTGTTGATAGTGTATACTTGCACTATCACGCTTTTAGCACGACAACTGTCGACCAAACGATCAACACTTAGGACGGGGAATGCATCTTTTGGACCCGCCCGATTGAGGTCGGTGTAGTCCACGCACATCCTCCATTTGTCGTTCGCCTTTTTAACCAAGACTACATTGGACAACCAAGTTGTATACTTTATCTCTTTAATGAATCCTGCTTCAAGTAAATCTTCCACAGCTTTGGTCGCTGCCCGTGCCTTTTCTTCTTTTTGGATTCTTCTTTGTTGCACAACCCATTTTACCCCAAGGTCTACTGCTAAGTGGTGACAGGCCACTTCAGGTGGGATCTCGGGCATATCTGCGGCACTCCAAGCAAACAAGTTTGCATGCTCTCTTAGGCACTGAACTAACTGGTCTTGAACTTCTGGAGGGAGGTCGCTCCCCAACTGGACATGGATAAATTCTCCATCTGGTTCAGGTCGTTTGATTCTCTTCTTGAGCTCCTTGGTCAGGAAGTCGTCTCCTTCCTCCTCCTCACTGTCTGGATCGTAGCGAGCATCTAGATCAGCCATGTTTACATGCTCGCCCCCTTTCATTGCCTCTTCTATCTCCTTCATGACCTTCTTACCTTTATCCTTCAAACTCAAAAGGAAAGCTCGCTTCGCGGACAACAGGTTTGCTGGGATGGTGGCGACCTCCCCAGCCTTAGTATAAAAATTCATCTTCAGATGGACCGTGGATGGGACGGCTTCTAATCGAGCCAAGGTTGGTCGTCCAATGATGCACTGGTAGACGGATTTGTACGGTAGTACTATAAAGTCTGTTCTGACCGTTCGACAAAAGGATTTTTCTGTTGTGTCATCCCCAAAGGTGACCATCAATTCTATCCGTCCTATTGGGGTTGTGGATGCTCCATTAAACCCGGTTAAAACAGTACCTCTGTATGGCCTTAGATCATCCTTTGATATTTTTAGCACGTCCAAAAGGTCTTCGAAAATGATATCTGCTGAACTCCCTTGATCTACTAGTATCCGCCTGACTTCTATATTCGCCATTACAGCGACCACCACAAGTGGTACCTCGTAGTTGGGCATTCCATCGATTAGATCCTCGTCTCCGAAGGAAATGGGTGGTCGCTTAGAAGGGGGTCTAGGAGCGAATGTGGAGGCAACGCTCATGATCTCATCCCATCTTCTTTTGATCGATCTGTTGGTTGAGGCATCAGTGGGAATTCCTCCTGTGATCACCATGGCAACTGGTATTCCTTTTGACTTTCTTGTGTCCACGATGTCATCTTCATCGTCCTCTTCCTCTTCTACTACTTTGGCCACTTCGTCAGTTTGTGCTTTCCCTCTTCTTGGTGATCGAGCAACTTGCTTATCTTCTCGCCCCTCAGCCTGATTTTTCTTTACATACTGGGTTAACTTTCCTCTCCCGTTACTTCTGTGGTAGCGACAATATTTCTTGGATGGAAGCTGTCCCTCCTTGAGAACGAGAGGCTCTGGTGCTTTGATGTCTCTAAACTCTGCGTTTGGGCACTCTGCAAGTATGTTCGCATACAAGGTGTTTAACTTGGTTCATTCAGAAAACCTCTTTACTTTGTGAGCCTTTCCTGCTCTAATATATTCTTCTTTTGCCCTCTGATCACGCTCTCCTCGTGGTCGTTGATTCATGCCCGCTTCAGCAGCTTCAATGGCCATAGTTCTTTCCTCGTAATTCATGAAATTTTGTGACCTGCGAAGAAACGTTTCTAAATCCCTGGGGAGATGAAGGTCGACCTCAACCTCAAAACGACTCCCTCTAAGGAGCCCAGTCCTCAAGAACCATAACCGTTGGTTATCATGTAAGTTTCTGACTTGATCGGCTTCTCGATTGAATCTCCCCACATAGCTCCGCAAGGACTCGTCTGGTACCTGCTTGATAGCGATCAGGACATCTTGGGATTTAGGTTTAACCCTGGAGGTCGTGAAACGAGCAGTGAACGCTTTAGCCATTTGTTCCCATGAGGAGATGGTGTTAGGTCTTAACTCGGTGAACCATTCCAACGTTGACCCTTCTAGGGTTAGAGGGAAAATTTTACATTTTACTGGCCCGGGCGCCCCTCTATACTTCATCCTCAAATCAAAATGCTTTAAGAGAGCATCTGGGTACTTGACCCCATTATACATCTTGAGGTCAGAAGGGGGCTTTTCTAAGGAACGAGGAATGCGGTATTCATCTTTCTCTCTCGTGTACGGCCCCAAGCTTGTGTCGCCTCTTTCTTTGCGGCGTGGTCGTTCTTCGTTATATCGCCCTTGGTGACCGTGCCTTTTGTCCTCAGAATATTCTTTTGACTTATAGGGGACAAACCTCTCATTAGAATGGCTACGCGAGCGGGTATGTGAGCTGGTCGACCCATAAGAAGATTCTTGGTGCGAAGATTCTTCAGGCCAGTACGTGTAGTCGGAAGTGGACGGGGTCGTCCTCGGTGGCGTAAGTCCTCCTCCTCGTCCCCTCCTTCGGGGTGGAGATCGATGTACAAGCTGTCTTCGAGGAGCGGAACGATGCCTTCTAGCTGGGATCGCCCGTGGAGCGGGTGAACCGTGATGACGACCTAGTAATTCAGGGGCCGTGTTTGCCCGTCGAGAGGCGGCTTGATCTTCTATCTGGGTCAATCGGTCATTATGACGGGCCAAAGTTTGATCACGGTCGCGGAGCAAATCTCAGAGTTCTTGAACCAAATCTGCAGGAAGGGTGACAGTAACCTGTGGGGCAATGTCTGGCTGAGGTACAGCACTAGTGCCTGCAATGTCTGCGGCTGCTTCCACTGGAACGGGTGGTGGTCGAGCTGGGATCTCGACCACACTCTGAGGGGCAGATTGTCTTAGGTCGGCCTCGAGGAGGCATGAGGAAGTAGGTGAGATAGCGCGCGGGCTCCCAATGTAGTCTCCAAATGATCTGTACCTGGAGTCGTTAGCTGTTTGAACGATAAAGGGATTTGATCTTGTCCGTTTGCTCTGCTGGTCGTGCTCCAAGGTCAAGGAGAAGAGAGCGGGGTGGTACCTGCAATAACACTCCAACGCCCAAGTCAGGGGAGCACGAGCAGAGTAATGATGCTAGTGAATAGTGTGTACCTGACAACTGAAGCAATAACTCTTTATATGGTGCCAGTGGATTGTGGGTGACCGTCGAATCACTGTACGGACCGATCAAGGCCGTTGATTTTGGTTCCTGCTCCTTGGCACCCAGTAAATGGGTTGTTTTACTTACTCTTTAATGGATTGGGCTTCGGCCCACTCTAGAACAGCGATGATCCTCGAGTGGGACTGGATTCATACAAGTGAGTGTGTGTCCTCTACCTTGCATCAAAAGATGATGATGTGGATTGGTGATAAGGTGGAGATCGTGGAAGCTGATTCAAATCCTTTCCCTGTTGAGGTAAAGATGTTAGAGGCCATCTTCTACTCTCCTTATATGTGTCCCATTGCCATACTAAGAGGATATGAGGAGGGGGAGTGGAATCTTATGAATGGACCAGAGAAGGGTTCAGACTGAAAAGGTTGGTCGTTCCACGGCCTAGTAGCAAATCTGATGATTGATATCCCACCAAAATTACAGAGCCTACTAGACAGGCGAGACCTCGTTCAAGTAGAGTTCAACATTGAAGGAGCTATGTTTTGTGCAGTACATGAGGAGGATGAGCTCCAAGACAGTCTGCTCATAGGAGTATCAGATAACACCAAGAAAGGAAAGTTAGCAGATCCTCCTCACCTTGAACCTACCCAGCGAAGGGTCCCTACCTTTGAGGCTCAATACCCTTTGATAAAAGTCAACTTGGGAACCGAGTCAGAGTCGAGGATTGCTAAGATCATTAGGGTATTGAGTGCTTCGCAGAGGGACCGAGTGGTTGAGTTGATAAAAAGGTACCACGACTGCTTTACTTGGGATTACCATGAGATGTCAGGCTTAGATAGAGCTCTGGTAGAGAATTGGTTGCCCATCAAGGACGGATGCAAACCCCACAAACAGCCACCGAGGAGGTTAAACCTCAACTGATGCCTCAGATCAAAGCTGAGATGGAGAGGCTGTTAAAGGCATGATTCATAAAAACCACCAGGTACGTTGAATGGTTATCTAATATAGTACAAGTAATTAAAAAGAATGGCCAAGTGAGGGTCTGTATCGACTACATGAATCTTAAACTGGCCACTGCTAAGGATGAGTATGGTATGCTTGTGGCCGATATATTAGTTGATGTCACGGCTAACAATGCCAACCTAACTTTTATGGATTGCTATTCTGTGTACAACCATATTTACGTGGCCGAGGCGGACACTCATAAGACTGCCTTTAGGTTCCCGGTGCTTTAGGCATCTATGAGTGGTAGGTCATACCTTTCGGCATCAAGAATGCGGGAGCCACTTATCAAAGGGCGATGAACGCAATCTTCATTTACTTGATTGCCAAAAGCATGAAAGTATACATTGATGATGTGGTAGTCAAGTCTGAGAACTTTGAAGCACATTTGAATGAGCTTGAACAAGCTCTAAAATGGGTGAGACTCCACAATCTCAAAAAGAATCCCACTAAATGTGCGTTCGATGTTTCTGCAGGTGATTTTCTTGGTTTCTTGGTGAATAACCAAGTTATCAAAATTATAGTGCTTCTCAACACTTTTATTGCGAAAAAAACTATTTTTTTGCCACCTTAAGAACTTTCAAATTAATTGATTTTTTATTATTATAGGCAAACGGATTTGAGAAACTCTTATAAGAGATTACGCAATGAGCTTGTTAAAATTTTTTTTACAAAATATCTCTCGGGGTCCCTTAACTTATTTTTAGATAATGAATAGGTCATTTAATATTTTTTTTAACGACTAAGTTTTTTAAGTTTTAAAAATGTTTCACCGTTGCCCTTTTTTGATATTTTATGTTAAACTGTTTCAAAAATGGTTAGATGACTGTTAAAAACCCAAGTGTCAGAAATAAAAAAATTGTCCATCTTGCCTAGTTCATCCCCCTTGCATCTTTCCAAGATTATGTTTCAAATCTAACAAATCAAAGAAATCAAAAATCCAGTTCATAAGGAAATGAATCTGAAACCCATCTTCATTAGCGTTCAGAGATCAAAAATTTGAAACCCATCTTCATTACCCTGGAACGAAATGAATCAAAAATCAAAGAAACCCATGAAGTGGAGAAATCTGAAATGAATCTGAAGGAGAGACGAACCGACGAGATTGCAACTGTAAGCAGAAGCAGAGAGAAAGATAGTGAAACGAAAGAATTCGATGAACGCACTAAAGAATTCCATATCTGTGCTTTTGTTCCAGATCTGATTCCCCATTCCTATCGGTTTCATGTTCTTTTTTTTCCTCAAATTAAGAAGCTGGAGACTAATTTTTAGAAACAGATTGGTGAGAGTATTTTTTTCCTCAAATGAAGAAAGTTTGAGACTAACTTCGATTCATCTTTCTCTTTTGTTCCAGAATGGTTGAACAAGTTTTGTTTGGAATGGTTGAAACTAATTTTTAGAAATAGATCTGTGATTGTATTTTTTTAATCATAAAAAATCATTAATCTGGGTGTGACGTTTAGATCTGCAAGGGTGTCTTTTGATCTAATCTATGAGTGGATTTATATGATATATATTTGATCAAAATCAGAAATTTTCTTTTATTTTTAATCAAAATTAATTAAAAAAATATGAATCATCAGCCACATAAGCATAAAAAAGCCATATAAGTAGCTCTAACAACCACTTAAGCATTTTGTAACGAAGTTAACAAAAAAATGTTAGAAAGGGCAATATCACAACGTTTTTAAATCTTAAGGGACCTAATCATTACAAAAAGAAAGTTAAGAGACTTATTCTTTATCTGAAGAAATAAGTTAAGAGACCCTGAGAGATATTTGCCTTTTTTTTACTGATTAATGAGCTTGCTAATTGAATGTGGACAAAACAAACTTTTATTGAAAAGGGGAATATATATATATATATATATATATATATATATATATATATATATATATATATATAACATGTTTATCTGGATGGGGTCAGTTCATAAGAACTAGCCTACCACAACATTAAATTAGCCAAGAAAATTCATAAAAAAGGTTACCTGAATAATAGCAGAAGAATTGAAAAAGGGTATCCAAAGCTTTAAAGACTTTATTACAAACTGAGAAGATATGTTACAAGAGGAGGAGGATTACAAGAGAGAAGAAGAGAGACGGAGAGAGAGAAGGAGAGACTTCTGAAGCGTGCCTCTGACTAAGGAGAGAAATGCCTTATATAGGCAAACTAAAGGCTTACTATTTAAGCCGGTAAAAGGGCTACTGTACATTCCGGTAGCCGGTCAAAAACGACAAAAATTCTTTAATGATGCCGGGAACACTAAGTGGGCCCCATAGGCACATCAGGAAAGACTAAAAGACAAAAAAGAAAAGATTATATGGGGGACACCATTATTAGGTGCCTTTGTGACTATTTTTGTCCTTTCCCCTTAATATGCTGAGTCATATTTTGGATCATTGAGTCCCAAAAATCCTCTGGATAAGGCTCTTCTTCTTGGATTCCCCTGCAAGGCAGTCCATGTCGTTGGGTTCTATTGATCCCTGTGAGGATGTTGACATGTCTTTGACTGGGAATGTGCTGAAAAATTGTGCTTTCATGTGGTCGAGAGTTCTGACCATGACTTCCTCTTCTGATTGTTGAGGGTATTTCTTTTGGAAGTAATGTTTTAAATTGGCCATGGATAAATCTTTAAGATTTACATTTTGGAGATCACTATTTCTATCTTCATTGATAGAAGATTTAATTTTATGATTTAAACTTTTTAAATCTTCTGGGTCCATACGAGCCCACCATTTGTAGAAGAAGTTTCTTCTTAATAAGGGGATATTGTACTTGTCCTTGTCAATGGTTATTGACCATCTCCAAATCCAAGGTATCTGGAATTTGATGAAGAAAAGGCAAGGGCATTGTCCTGTAATAAGTTTATTTGAAGCTATCTTAGCAATTAAAGGAGTATTATCACACCATGAATTGTATAAATTCATAAGTTCTTCCGGCAGAATTTCCAAAGATGGACCAAATTTTTGCCACCAATTGTAAAACCAATTTGGCATAGTTTTTGTGATAATATCTGGGTTAATGCTGAAAAACCAAGAATGCTTGTTTTTCGGGTTTTGATAATAAAAAGCTTTTGTGAAAGCTTGGATATAATCCCAGTAATTGAAATATGCATAAGAATTTTCAGCAATTTTGATTGCTTTTTCTCCATTTGGATTTAATCCCCATTCTCTTGGAAGGAGAATTTTATTAATGTGGCATTTGCTAAAGTTTATAAAACTTTGAGGGTTGTTGTTCTAATGATGGTGGGTTATAGTTACTGATTCAGTAACCAGCAGTAGGATTTCTAGGTGGGGTCTAGGTTTCCCGTAAAGACCTGGGTATCCTCTAGATTCTAGATACCTTGTCTTAATTGACCATGGGTCTTTGGTTATACTGAGGTCTTCATCATCAATATACATGATGTCCTCAGTAATAGGGTTCTCAAAGTATTCTTGAGCCTGTTCTTGGGAAGGGTTAACCATGGCTTCAGCATAAGAGCCAGATTTGGTCCCTGAAGAAGAAGCAATTGTTGGACTATATGATAACCTTAGAGGGGGGTGAATAAGGTTATATGCTAAATATGACTTCTTTTGGATTTTCGAAAAATTAACAATGCTAGTTCAAATCGAATGCGGAAAAATGGGATTTAAACTATATGCAACAACTTATGCAAACTATAACAATAACAGAAACAATTATAATTATAATTATAACGATAATCAAATCTGCGCGTGATAATAGCAAGTACGATGACAGTTAACAATTATAAACGAAAACGCAAAGTAAAGATAAGGGATAGGAGTACACCGTGATTTTTACGAGGTTCGGGATAAAAGCCCTACGTCCTCGGCCTCTGGCTTTGAAACCTTCGGACTTGATAATAACCACTATATGAGAAGATACTTCTTCAACGTCTTACAAGCAAGCAACTTCGCTATAGCTACCACGCCAATCTCAATTTCCCCCAAATTGAGAACCCAAGCTCCCCGCTAAGGATTTCGTTACAATTCAATCTCCCCGATTGAATTACCCAAGAAAACTTCCCAGGATTTCACAACAACCAATTATAGATGATTACAACTGAAAGCTAGGATCCAATCCCTCAAACAATATAACACGATGTAGTTGAGAGAGATGAGAGATTTTGAAACCCTAGATGAAGAACGTGAAGAAAGAATGTGAAGGTGAGTGTTTGCGTTCTTTTCTTTTTGATTTGTGTGTTGTGTATTTGTTTGATCGTAAAAACCCGAAGTCCTATTTATATGGATTGTGAAAATATGACCGTTGAGGCACTTTTTAACACAATTGTAATAAGTGAAGAATCGATTGATTGCTTGAAAGAAATAAGTTGAAAATCGATTTTACTCTTTAAAATATAAGTTGGAAATCGATTTCTTACTTAAAAGAAGTAAGAGAGAAATCGATTGCTAGCTTCAAAAACAAGTTGTGCTTACAAAAAAAATAAGTGGAGAATCGATTCCTTACTTAAAAGAAGTAAGATGGAAATCGATTTTGAGCTTCCCAAATGAGTTATAAAATCGATTCCTTGCTTCCCAAACTAAGTTATCAATCGATTGTTTTCTTTCCAAAACAAATTCTTTTCTAAAACCAATCTAATATAGAAATCGATTATTGGCTTTAAAAGAATAGAAGGGAAATCGATTTTTGACTTCCTAAACAAGTTATAAAATCGATTCCTTGCTTAAAATACACAAAGTCATCAATCGATTGTTTTCTTTCCAAAACAAGTTCTTTCAAAACCAAATTAGATGTGGGAAATCGATTGTTGGCTTTTAAAGGAAGGAGGAAATCGATTTCTTGCTTCCAAGGCAAGAGGGAAATCGATTCTTGGCTTTAGAAATAAGTGGGAATCGATTTCTAGCTTTATGTACCAAATCAAGAATCGATTCTTTACTTCAAAAACAAATTCTTTTTAAAACACTAACTCATGAATCTATTTTCTTAAAAAAAAAACAAACTCAAACTATTTCTTTAAAAACACTTTGTGCCTAACCTAATTAAACATGGTTTTATATAAAATATTTTTCCAAGACAGTTCAATTTTAAAAGATCATCTCTCAATTACAAAAGTTATAAAGCAGAAGTGACGGGATCTTACACGCGTCCTATGCAAAACAATATAACACATAAGTCTTGAACGCTTGAGTAGCTTCTCCTTCGAGCTTCTACACTTTAAATATCATGTCAAGCGCTTTGGTTCATTGCCCTGCTTTGGTTCAGCCCTGTGCTTTGGTTCAACTATAACCATTAGTAAACAGATTGTAATTTGTTATCATTCAAAACAAAGAGTGTTTGACCTTGGTTCAACAAACTCCCCCTTTTTGATGATAACAAATTACCTTATGCATAGGGAGGCGATAAACAAGAAATAACGGCTTAAGCTCCCCCTAAGCATAAGCATCAAGAAAATAAACAACTTACACGCAAGAGAACCAAACATAGTGAGTTAAATAAACAAACATCAAGAAAACATCAAGACTTTCTCCCCCTTTGTTTTCATCAAAAAGGAGGGAATACAAGCTCATAATCACATAGCATATAATATAACAAGCACATAGCACCTCAAAAATACATCACATAATCACAGGCTGGCAAAATCAAGCATACCGAGCTCTCTCCGGATCTTACAAAATTGAGCTTCGGCTAGTGGTTTCGTGAAGATGTCCGCTAGTTGGTCATCGGTGCCTACAAAGTTTAATGCTATGCTCCCCCTAGAAACATGGTCTCTAATGAAATGATGCCTTATGTCTATATGCTTAGTTCTAGAGTGTTGGATGGGGTTCTTAGCAATGTTAATGGCACTAGTGTTATCACATAGAACTGGCACATTGTCATATAACAAACCAAAATCCTCCAAAGTCTGTTTCATCCACAGAACTTGTGCTACGCAATTTCCAACCGCCACGTATTCGGCTTCAGCGGTGGACAAAGCAACACTGTTCTGCTTTTTACTAGACCAGGAAGTCAAACAAGGCCCTAAGAAATGACAGGTTCCACTAGTACTTTTCCTATCTAATGTACATCCAGCAAAATCAGCATCACAAACACCGACCAAAGCAAACTGACTCGATTTCGGGTACCACAGTCCAAAATCTATGGTTCCCTTAACATATCTAAGAATCCGTTTTACAGCTTTTAAATGTGATTCTTTTGGACATGCTTGAAATCGAGCACACAAGCACACAGCAAACATAATATCAGGTCGAGAAGCAGTTAAATACAAGAGACTACCGATCATACCTCGATACATCGTTTCGTTTACTGGTTTACCTTGCTCGTCCTTATCCAACTTTGTTGCAGTTGCCATGGGAGTACCAATCTCCTTTGCATCACTCATGTCAAACTTCTTTAGCAGCTCCTTTGAGAACTTATTTTGACAAATGAAGATTCCTTCCTTCATTTGCTTCACTTGAAGTCCCAAAAAGAAGTTCAGCTCCCCCATCATGCTCATCTCAAACTCGCTAGTCATCATGTCAGAAAACTCCTTGCACAGATCATCATTAGTAGACCCAAAAATAATATCATCGACATAAATTTGAACTACTATGATATGTTTGCCCTTGGTTTTAAGGAATAAGGTAGAATCAATCTTACCCTTTTTGAAACCATTTGCAAGTAAATGTTTTCTCAGCCTCTCATACCAAGCTCTAGGAGCTTGTTTTAATCCATAAAGTGCTTTGTCAAGTTTGAAAACATGGTTTGGTTTCTTAAAATCTTCAAAACCAGGGGGTTGTTTTACATATACTTCCTCTTCTAAAAATCCATTTAGGAAGGCACTCTTGACATCCATTTGGTGTAGTTTGAAGTCCATGTAACTAGCAAAGGCTAGGATGATACGAATGGACTCCAACCTAGCCACCGGAGCAAAAGTTTCTTCAAAATCCACCCCTTCGATTTGGTTAAAACCTTGAACAACTAAACGACTTTTATTTAATAAAATAACACCATTTTCATCAAGTTTGTTGCGAAAAACCCATTTAGTACCAATGATGGTTCTATCAACAGGTTTTTCGACTAAATGCCAAACTTTGTTTCGTTCAAATTGTTCAAGTTCCTTTTGCATTGACAAAACCCATTCTGGATCACATAAAGCTTCCTTAATATTATTAGGAACTATTTGAGAGACAAAAGCACTATGAAAGCATAAATGATTAAGAGAAGAACGAGTGGTTACGCCCTTTGATGGACTACCAATAATTTGCTCCATGGGATGATCTCGAACTGATTTCCAAGTCTTGGGCAAATCATCATGTGTTCTTCCATGGAGATGGTCATCGATGTCTTGGGGATCTCGTTCCACTTCAGTTTCTTCATGAGGTTCCACTTTCACCTCGGCTTCTTCCACACTTTCACTGGTTGATTCAGGCATTCTGTCTTTGATCACTTCAACTACTTCATCCTCATCATCAACTTTCTTAGCAAATGGGTTAGTCTCATCAAAAGAAACATGTATTGATTCTTGCATACATTTATCAATTTTATTGTAAACAATATATGCTCTACTATGACTTGAATAACCCATAAAGATACCTTCAGTTGATTTTGCATCAAACTTACCCAACTTGTCCTTTGTGTTGAGAATGAAGCATTTACTTCCAAAAACCTTGAAGTATGAAATATTTGGAGCTCTACCATTCCACAGCTCGTATGGCGTCTTGTTAAGAGATGGCCTCAGGTACACCCGGTTGATCACATGACATGCTGTATCAACTGCATGTCCCCAAAAATACTTGGGAAGGTTGTGCTCGTTCAGCATTGTTCTGCTCATCTCTTGTATGGTTCTGTTCTTTCTTTCCACCACACCGTTTTGTTGAGGAGTCCTTGGAGATGAAAAGTTGTGATGAACACCAAACTTTTCACACCAAGTCTTGAATGATGAATTTTCGTACTCTCCTCCATGATCACTTCTAATTTCCTTGATGGCTAAGCTTTTCTCATTTTGTAACTTTCTACACAACTTAGCAAACTCATTAAAAGCATCACTTTTATTTGCAAGTAGAATGACCCAAGTATACCTAGAATAATCATCTACAATCACGAAGACATACTTGGCCCCTCCTAGACTTACAACATCAATCTCACCAAATAAATCAAGATGGAGCAATTCAAGCACATTGTTAGTGGAAATAACAGGTTTTGAATTGAAGGAAGTTTTATGCAACTTACCCAGCTGACATGCATCACATAATGGACCCTTTTCATACTTTAGCTTGGGTAGACCTCTAACATGCTCATTCTTACACAACTTAGATAAAAGTTCTATACTAGCATGTCCTAGACGTCTATGCCACAGATTCACATCATCAAGCAAGGAAGGCATGCATACAATATCATCACTCACATTGTCAAAATCAACATAAAACACATTGTTTTCTCGAAAGCCAGTAATATAAAGTTTAGAAGTCCTATGAGCAATAACACATTTATCAACAGAAAAATACACATCAAAATCACTATCACATAATTGACTGACACTTAGCAAGTTAAATTTTACACCATCAACTAGTAAAGCATTTTTAATTTTGATTGTGTTTTCCTCACCCACACAACCTTTACCTATTACTTGAGCAGATTCATTGTTGGCAAACTTCACAGATCCGCTGGCCTTGTTGCTCAACTTCAAGAATAGTGAGGCATCACCAGTCATATGCCTCGAGCACCCACTGTCAACCATCCACACATTTTTCTTCTTGGATGACTGACCAACCTGCAAAAGGAACATCAACAACTAGTACAAGGTACCCAAATTTGATTGGGTCCATGGGGGTTAGTCCTCAAGGGTTTTGTTTTCACAATCCACCTTGGTTTCTTACAAGCAGGTATAAGGGTACCAAGCTCACACAATCTACGAATAGGGCATCTATGAGAGCTATGATTCCCTTTTTGACAATAAGTGCAGGAGAAAACAGTAGGTGTCTTACTTGAAGTGGCAGCTACAAAAATCATTTTCTTTTTCAAGTCAGAGGAGGTGGAATTACCTTCATACCCAATACCTCTCCTATCAACATATTCATGTTGGGAGTGAAGTAACTTGGTTAAGATCTTTTCACCAACCTCAAACTTTTTTAAGGATTCTTTGAAATTTTCATTTTCAACCTTGACTTTTTCAAAATTTTGTTTAAGCTCAAGAAGCTCAAGGTTGAAAGGTTTAGTTTTATGTAGCTCATTCTTCAACTTAGCTACTTCCTTCTCAAGAGTCTCAATTTGAGTGAGCATGCTTTTGTTGCTCTTTCTCAAATCCTTAGATTTTATCAAAAGAGTTTCATGTTCATTATAAAGAGCGTCAAAAGCCTCACTCAAGTCTTGACTACTACACGCATCATCAAATAAGTCATCATGTTCAAGTGAATCAGAAAAACTATGGTTAGCAATGATTACCTTAGGGGTGTCATTTGCCATAAGACAAACAACATTTGCAACCTCCTCTTCTTCATCTGTTTCACCCTCAGTGTCAATATCGTCCCATGTAGCCTTCATGACTTTCTTTTGTGGGTACTTGGACTTTAGCTTTGGACAATTCACCTTGAGATGACCCGGTTTGTTGCATTCAAAACATTTTGGTTGATCATCTCTTTTCTCATAACTATCTCCTTTGTTGTACCCATATTTCTTTGAATAGTCATCCTTCCCAAACTTGTTGAATCTCATGAACTTTTTGAATTTCTTGGCCAACATAGGCATGTCTTCATCATCGGATTCTTCATCAGAGTCAACCTCTTTCCTTGCCATCTTAGGAGTCTTGGCAGCCGCAAGAGCAAGAGACTTCCTTTCTTTGACCGCTTCTTTTTCTTGAGTCTTCTTAGCGGCCAACACCACCTCAAATGCAAGAAGTGACCCAATCAAGTCTTCTTGAGGTAAAGTGCCAATATCTTTGGCTTCAGTGATAGCACAAGTCTTGGGAAAGAACTCACTAGTCAAGGATGCAAGAATCTTCCCATTCAAATCCTTCGTTGAATACTTCTTCCCAAGTGCTCTCAAGTTATTCACTATCAAGTTCAATCTCTGGTGCATAGCTGCAACAGATTCACCTTCCTTCATCTTGAAAGCTTCATACTCCGAAGTGAGAACTCTAATCTTAGTATCCTTCACTTGACTCGTACCAACATGTGTAGCTTCTAGACAGTCCCAAATTTCCTTTGCTGTCTGACATCCTTTCACCCTTCCATATTCTTCTTCACATAAAGATAGGTGAAGAATATTCATTGCTTTGGCATTGAGAGATATTTTTTCTAGCTCAGACTTTCTCAGCTCACTCAAGTCAATGGCATAAATATCTTCAATAGGTACTTCCTCTGCTGTACCAGTGGCTTGATATTTGGTAGTATCTCCGTCAGCAGCAACACCAGGTTTAGTAATCTTGATTCTCATAGGAATGAGTGGTCCATCAACAATGATCCTCCATAAAGTGAAATCTAAAGCCTGCACATGACATTTCATTCGACTACTCCAATAGTCATAGTTAGTCCCATCGAACAGGGGTGGCCTATTGAAGGACATCCCCTCTTTCATAAATGAACCCATAATCAAAAATTGCGAGATGTTAAGCTCAATATGCAATTTCTAGCTACTGATACCAATTGTTGGACTATATGATAACCTTAGAGGGGGGGTGAATAAGGTTATATGCTAAATATGACTTCTTTTGGATTTTCGAAAAATTAACAATGCTAGTTCAAATCGAATGCGGAAAAATGGGATTTAAACTATATGCAACAACTTATGCAAACTATAACAATAACAGAAACAATTATAATTATAATTATAACGATAATCAAATCTGCGCGTGATAATAGCAAGTACGATGACAGTTAACAATTATAAACGAAAACGCAAAGTAAAGATAAGGGATAGGAGTACACCGTGATTTTTACGAGGTTCGGGATAAAAGCCCTACGTCCTCGGCCTCTGGCTTTGAAACCTTCGGACTTGATAATAACCACTATATGAGAAGATACTTCTTCAACGTCTTACAAGCAAGCAACTTCGCTATAGCTACCACGCCAATCTCAATTTTCCCCAAATTGAGAACCCAAGCTCCCCGCTAAGGATTTCGTTACAATTCAATCTCCCCGATTGAATTACCCAAGAAAACTTCCCAGAATTTCACAACAACCAATTATAGATGATTACAACTGAAAGCTAGGATCCAATCCCTCAAACAATATAACACGATGTAGTTGAGAGAGATGAGAGATTTTGAAACCCTAGATGAAGAACGTGAAGAAAGAATGTGACGGTGAGTGTTTGCGTTCTTTTCTTTTTGATTTGTGTGTTGTGTATTTTTTTGATCGTAAAAACCCGAAGTCCTATTTATATGGATTGTGAAAATATGACCGTTGAGGCACTTTTTAACACAATTGTAATAAGTGAAGAATCGATTGATTGCTTGAAAGAAATAAGTTGAAAATCGATTTTACTCTTTAAAATATAAGTTGGAAATCGATTTCTTACTTAAAAGAAGTAAGAGAGAAATCGATTGCTAGCTTCAAAAACAAGTTGTGCTTACAAAAAAAATAAGTGGAGAATCGATTCCTTACTTAAAAGAAGTAAGATGGAAATCGATTTTGAGCTTCCCAAATGAGTTATAAAATCGATTCCTTGCTTCCCAAACTAAGTTATCAATCGATTGTTTTCTTTCCAAAACAAATTCTTTTCTAAAACCAATCTAATATAGAAATCGATTATTGGCTTTAAAAGAATAGAAGGGAAATCGATTTTTGACTTCCTAAACAAGTTATAAAATCGATTCCTTGCTTAAAATACACAAAGTCATCAATCGATTGTTTTCTTTCCAAAACAAGTTCTTTCAAAACCAAATTAGATGTGGGAAATCGATTGTTGGCTTTTAAAGGAAGGAGGAAATCGATTTCTTGCTTCCAAGGCAAGAGGGAAATCGATTCTTGGCTTTAGAAATAAGTGGGAATCGATTTCTAGCTTTATGTACCAAATCAAGAATCGATTATTTACTTCAAAAACAAATTCTTTTTAAAACACTAACTCATGAATCTATTTTCTTTAAAAAAAACAAACTCAAACTATTTCTTTAAAAACACTTTGTGCCTAACCTAATTAAACATGGTTTTATATAAAATATTTTTCCAAGACAGTTCAATTTTAAAAGATCATCTCTCAATTACAAAAGTTATAAAGCAGAAGTGACGGGATCTTACACGCGTCCTATGCAAAACAATATAACACATAAGTCTTGAACGCTTGAGTAGCTTCTCCTTCGAGCTTCTACACTTTAAATATCATGTCAAGCGCTTTGGTTCATTGCCCTGCTTTGGTTCAGCCCTGTGCTTTGGTTCAACTATAACCATTAGTAAACAGATTGTAATTTGTTATCATTCAAAACAAAGAGTGTTTGACCTTGGTTCAACAGCAATTTCTTCTTTCTTCTGAGGGGCAGGTAATGCCTGCATTCTTCTTTCCCTATTAGGGTAAACTGTTGTCCAATCTCCTAGGAGAGGGGCGCTTGGTTCCTGGTGGTAAGGTAACAAATTGTTACTCCTACCCCTTCCTCTGCCTGGGCCCGCTGGGCCTCTGCCTCTACCCCTATAGGGGCTTGTCATGTCCCTGCAAGAACTCACGAGTTAGAAAATCAGCAAGAGAGTTATTTTCTCCTTTAATATATTCTATATCAAAATCAAATACTGATAATTGGGCTTGCCAGTTGGCAAAAATTTGTTTAGAAACTAAGTTCTTTACGTCCTTTTCAATAATTTGTTTGGCTGAGCTACAGTCAATTCTTAAAAGAAACTTTTGATTTAGGAGATCGTCTTGGAATTTAGAAATGCATTTAATTATGGAGAGCATTTCTTTTTTAACGGTCGAATACTTTATTTGTGTGGGATTCCATTTTCCCGAAGTAAATCTAACCAATACCTCTTTTGAAGTATTTGGGTCAACTTGCTTAAGGATGCCTCCATATCCTATATTTGAGGCATCTGTCTCAACAATCTTAAAAAATTTTTGGTTTGCCAAATTTAGGCAAGGAAGACTCTTGACCCTATGTTTGATATATTTGACGGCTTTGGTATGGGCCTCGGTCCATGGGCTAGCATTTTTCCTAAGCCTATTATATAAAAGGGCAGTATCTTGTGCTAGATTTTTGTAATAGTCTGAAATATAATTCAGGCTTCCCAAAAATCTTTGTAATTGCTTTTTTTCTAATATCTCATCAGGAAATTTAGAAGCAAATTCTATACTTCTGCTGATAGGAATGATTTTTCCCTGGTCAATTTCATGACCTAAAAATCTTACTTTAGTTTGGAAAAGCTTCATTTTTGAAGCTGATAAAACTAAGCCATTGTTTTTGACAATATTCTTAAAATTTTTAAGGTGTTTGAAGTGTTGTTCTATAGTTTTTGAAAAAACTAAAACATCATCGATATAGACGATCATGTAATCCGTATAAGGATTAAATATGTCATTCATAATATTTTGGAATTCTGAAGGGGCATTTTTAAGCCCAAAAGGCATAACATTCCATTCATAATGGCCGAATGGAACTGTAAAAGCAGTCTTGTGTTTGTCAGATTCATTAATTTGGATCTGCCAATACCCAGATTTCATGTCAAATTTAGAAAAGACTAAAGCTTCGTTTAGTCTATCTAATAGATCTTTCTTATTAGGTATAGGGTACCTAATCCATTTTAAAACCTTATTAAGGGGTCTGTAGTTGATGACTAATCTGGGAACTCCTCGTTCCTGCTCAGCGTGTTTATTCACATAGAAGGCAGTACAACTCCAAGAAGATTTGGAGGGCCTTATAAGCTTTTTCTCTATGAGAGAACTTATTTCCTTCTTGCAAAGATCAAGATATTCTTGATTCATTTGTGCTGGCCTGGCCTTTGTAGGTATTTGACTTTCATTAAAGTCATCTATATAAGGTAAAGAAACTATATGTTCTTTCTATTCCAAAAGGCATTAGGAAAATCACTGCAAACCTCGGCTATGAACTGATTTTCTAAGATCTTTATTTGGGTTTTTATATCAGCTTTATTAAGCTGGCTATTAATATTAATAGTATTGATTTCTTCTTTAAGAAAACATAGTTGTTTTTCTTTATTTGTTAAAAGTTCTCTAACTTCATTGATCATCTTAGTATGAGGGTCTGAAATGAATTCGAAAATAATTTCCCTATTTTCTAGAATAGTTGTTATGCCTCTTTGGTCAATATTAATGATAGGCATAATCTGGTGGAGAAAAGGAGTTCCCAATATGATTCTATGGGTTAGATTCTTGACTAAAATAAAAGAGGTAGGAATGCATATTCCTTGGTTACAAATGTAAGCATTTGGCAGTTTGAAATTGATTTTCAATCTATCACCTCCAGCCTGGGTGAGTGACTGAGTGGTTTTTGAAAAATACTTAGTAGGGATAATTCCCTCTTGAATGCAATTTAAATCAGCACCACTATCTACTAGTGCCACTTCGTTTTCTAGGACAAAATCTCTGTCAATAATTAAAGTGATTCTAACAAACCATTTTTGTGAAGTAATTCTATTTAAAATAGAAAGGTAACCTTTTGAGGAAGATTCTGGTTTGTCTGGGTTTTCCAACACAGAAACTCTTTCACTTAAAAGGGTATTTTCTTTTCTAATTTGGGAAATTTCATTTTTCAAAATGTTAATTTCCCTATGGAGATCATTAACAGAAATTGGTTTTTCCTTAATATTAGACTCATGGAATCTATTAAGAACTTCACTAATCTGGTAAGGTGCCTCTATAATTAGAGGAGTATCTTTTCTGGAATGTTCTTTCATAAGAACTTCTATCATTCTTCTTTTTATGCTTCCATCTTTAATGGAATCTAAGGCCTCTAAGGCTTCATCTTGTTCCTTGGTGAGGACATTTAATCCATTCATGTCTACGATGGATTTCCAATAATTTATCTCATTGCATTGACAATCATTGTTGTCTCCTGATGATGATTCAGTGGATGTCTGAATCATATCTAAATCTTCACTTGTAGATTCTATATCTGTATCTAATTCCGATTCAGAATTGACTAATAAGACTTTCTCTAATTGTGAACGCAATTGTTCATCCTGAATATTATTTAGTGCCTTTTTAGTCCAGCACTGATTGGCATAGTGGCCTATTTTGCCACATTTATGGCAAGTAATATCAAGCCTTTTGGCTTTTCTCTTTCCTCTCTTTTGGAAAGGCTTGATCTTATCTCTAGCTTTTTCTGAAAAGATTTTCTTTTTTCTGAAATCTCTCTTTTTACTTTTATAAAAGTTGTTTGTCTTTTTGTTTAGAGATATTCTTTTATCCTTCTTTTTGTCCTCGGGTGATTTACCCAGGTCAAAAGCAAATTGCTCACAGAATTCACCTAACTGGTGTTTTTCTGTTAGCTTTTGCTTTTTCAATTGGTTTCTTAGCTTTATGTCATTGCATAAGGCTAATCCTTCGTTAATACAGCAGCTTATTATTTGCCCATAAGTTAAAATATCATAATTGATATTAATACCATCATTCTGGCTTCTTAGGGTTTGCCTAACTTTTTCTGCAAAAAGATGGGGAAGACCATCTATGAATTTTGCCTTCCAATGAATATCATTGGGTTTTGTTAGTTGGAAGACCCTGGATAAAAATGTGTCCTTATACCATCTAAAATGGGTTAAAGATGGACATCTAAGATTTTGTAAAAGAGAGGTTAGTTTCTCTGCTATGGGAACATTGGTTCCTACAAAATTTTTAAGGACAGATAGACACAGGGTATAAACTGCGTCTTCTTCCCCAGTGCTTGCAGTAGCACCATCTTCTCTTTTGACTTCTTTCTTATGGGTTAATATTTCCCTTTTTTGGGCTTCCGTGAGATAATGATCCCACCACCCTCTTAACTGGCCTATGAAGCCAGTTGCTATAAATGAAGCAATGGAACTATCAGAGTTCCCATGTTGTTTACAGACTGTGGAGTACATAATCATTTTATGTATTAAATCAATAATTTGCTTATCATTTAAGCCATCTATGTTCCATTCATAGATTTGTTTTCCAGAGTATGAGTTTTGGTAGGAATCATTTTCCTCATATAAAAGATCTTGGGGAGAGGGTCTTTTATAATAATATTTCTCAACTTGGCGTTGAGTATAGATGGGATTAATTTCTCCATCCTGATTGGACCTATTAATATCCTGATTAGCAAACATTTTTGCTAGTTTATCTATCTCTTCATCAGATGCTTCTGACAAGAGTTCCTCAGAGAGAACATTTAAACTTATGTTCTTAAGCTTTTCTTCTAAGATTTTTATAAAATCATTTTTACTATCCTCAATCTTAAAACCTTCAATTTTAATCGGGGGTTGAACCATAGGTTCTTCCTTAATAATAGGAACAGGGGAAAAATCTTTTAAAATAGTTTTTTGTTGATAAATGTGATTTTCAAAAAGATTCTTTAAGGAAGAAATCTTTTCTTCAAGAAGTTTAAATTGATCTCCCATGCAAACCAGAAACATATTTGTATAATTTTGAGACCTAATAATAGAATTTAATTCTTTCAAAGTAACCTGGTCTCGTTCTATTTTTTGAAGACTAATAAAAGCACTTGCTTCAATACTTTCTCCTAAAATAATGTTATTTTTCTTAGGAGGGAAAGCAGAAGAGATTTTCTCTCCTTTTGTTGTTTCGAAGACTATTTCTTGTAAAACATTTATCTCAGAATCTAATCTGTTTACGAAATAGGTTAGAAACCATTTAACAAAAGGCATATAACTTTGTGTTATAGATAAATGATCATAAAAATCGTTTTTTATCATATGTAATTCGGGAATAGAGAAATATTTGAAATACCATTTCCTGAAACTGGTATATTTTTCTGTCATGAACTCATCATTGATGAGTTGTCTCAGATCACTTCCTGGACTAAAGTCCATCAACATGGAAGCTCATATCTGACTGGGTAGGTGAATGCCTACTTCCTGTGTTATAAACACCATGGGGAATATCATTCTTACTAATTCTAATATTTTCTACTGTCTCAATTTCTTCATTAGTTTGGGACACAGAAGGTTTACCTAATATACTTGGAGTAGAATAGAATTCACTCACAGAGTGTCTGGATGATAAGGACCTTGGGATTCTAGTAATCCTATTAGGATTGAATCTAATTTCTATGTCACCCTCAGTATTCTGAGTTATTTGGTCTATTTCCTTATTAAGGATTGGCCTGGGATTTACTTCCTGAGGAAGCGCCCATGTCTCTGGAAAGTCAATTTCTTCCCATTTGATTAACCTATTGGTCGCAACATTTGATGTGAGCAAATTTGTTTGCACCAAAGTTGTTGTTCCTGGGAAAGTGATTTGCTTAGCCTTTGGGTTAAGCGTATTTAAAATTTTATAGTAAACTCTATAGCATATTGCTATGACTTCACTACCTTGCTTATAGTCATACCCATTTGCATGAATATTAAGCTGAAGAGCTTCTGATATATTTTTATCAGATAAGGATAAGCTCAAATTTGGAGCTACTTCGAAATAAACAGGTCCATGGCATAAACTCGTCTCAATTAGGGCAGCTAAGGATTGTTTGAAATTATTGCATCTGCCATCACGGACATAGGCCATAATACTTGAATTTAATCCAAGCAAAGTCAAAGGTTTAAGGGCTATTTGGATTAGTCCAATATGTACAAAATTATAGTCCTTAGAAAATCTTAAGTCCTTTTTATTAAGAAGCCTTATTACTTGGTTATTTTCAGCTATCTGAACTGTTTGTTCTAGCTGTTTAATAGTATATCTTGCTTTAAAGTCAAACATACCAAATTTATATATTTGGTTTGAGGGAACAGAAGGAATAGTCCACTTATTAAGTTGGTCTAAATTATTGGGGAATTCAATTAATTCTTCATTTTTTATTTGATCATTTTGATCACTATAATTACCAACTTCCATAAGGAAAAAGGGGCTAAAAATGTTGTGGATCAGCTTGTCTTAAGATCATAGCCAACAGATAAATACATTAAACTTAACATCAGATAAAATAGATACCTTTCTATACTTCTTTTGTCATCTCTGTAAATGGAAAACCATTTAATCTATCAACCAGACAGGGATAGAAGGAGAAACCCCCTAAACCAGAGATGTAGCTTTGTTATCTAACAAAATTTTCAAGGCTAAATACACGGTCTAATTCATGCCCTCTGACACAAGAGGCTTAATGGACCATAGCCGAAAACACTAGATAACATAGCTAGTTTTTAATCAAAAAACCCAAAGAAGTACGAACTACAGAAAACTCTTGGTGTAAGTATAAGGGAGATCCATTGCTGGACGTGTCCAATTGGGACACCATACTCCTAGGCTACTGCTCCCAATACTGACTCCCTTGTCAGATCATCGGGGACGGTTCACCCAAAAGAGTAAGATCACATAGCATGTTTCCCAACATGCTTTCCTATACTTACATCCTTAAGTTTAAAGTGGCTTATATATATATATATATATATATATATATATATATATATATATATATATATATATATAGACACTAACACCCACTTTTACGCAATCTTCCATTACTTGATCAACAAAAGCATGAAACTATACATTGATGATGTGGTTTGTCAAGTCCAAGAGACTTGAAGCACATTTGACTGAGCTTGAACAAATTCTAAAATAGATGAGACTCCACAATCTCAAAATAAATTCCACTAAATATGCGTTCGATGTGTCTGTAGGTAATTTTTTGGGTTTTTCGGTGAATAACCAAGGTATCAAATTAAAGTGCTTCTCAACACTTTTATTGTTGAAAACCTATTTTTTTGCCACCTTAAATTAATTGATTTTTTATTATTATAGGCCAGTGGGTTTAAGAAACTCTTATAAGAGATTACACAGTGAGCTTGTTAATTGAATGTGGACAATATGAATTTTTACTTAAAAGGGAAATATATAGGGTTTTTACTAACACCCACTTTTATCCCTTAAATGAAATATATTGGAGTTAGACTTTACTTACCATCCAATCAAATTCTGGATTAGTCTGGGCCACTTTCCCATGGATACTGGAACAGAGTCTGAGACCTCTAGAAAAAACTCTCTCTTTAGGAAAAATTACACTAGATGTCCTTTAAGTTATTTAATTGTAATAAATTGTATCTTTAAGTTACATAATGTGTACACCGTTCGTCCTTTTCTCATTTTTTGCTACACAAAACCCAAGTTGACATTAATAGAGCTGACGCGGCCATGACAGAGTCTACGTGTCATCTATCTGATGACAACCCAAGTTGACATTAATAGAGCTGACGCGGCCATGACAGAGCCTACGTGTCATCTATCTGATGACAATTTGGTCGTTTAAGACTACTGTCATGTGGCAATTTGGTACTACCATCAGCTGCACCGTTCTTCGCCACCTTTTGTTTTATTGAGTGTTGCATCTACAGTGCTTGAGGAAATGTTTGTATCACAATAATGTGTTTGTTTGATGGTACTATTCTCGGATTGTTTTCCTTTGATTATTAATGGTTGATTTATTTCATTTCTGCGGAAGTTATAGAGAATGAATTAAGAACTAAAAGAGTTGCAGAGTGTGTAAGAACGACTATCACTCCTCCTTGGAATTGGATTGAATTTCACCTTCTGAAAACACCTGCTATTTTTAACAAAACAAAGCAGGTAAGTGTACACGTACTTTCCTTTATCAATCACGCGTAAGTTCTTTTTCAAAGTAGTTGTGGGTTTATGAAAATTGTACTTAAAAATACAAATTTCATTTATTTGCATTGAATTAGGTTTCTACCACAATAATGGGTGGGCCACAAAGGATTTTAATATGATTCACGTCCTCTAGTTCTATATATACTACTTTTACATGCATTGCCCCCACACTACAAACAATATCACCACTCCCTTTGTTACTATCACTTTCATATTATCTTATAGTTCCTTTAAGCTTTCTCCATCCAATTTAATTTTCTTCAAGCACCATGCTTAAGGCTCAAAGAGACTCCACCACAGACCACGATCTCTTAGAGAAAAATAAGAGAACTCTAGACTTCATAGAGGATATTACTACAAAAGCTGATGAAATTCAAAAGCGCGTCCTCACTGAAATACTCTCCAGCAATGCAAATGTTGAATACTTGCTAAGGCATGGACTCAGTGGTCACACAGACCCTGAGACATTCAAAAAACGTATCCCTGTCATAACTTATGAAGACATCAAACCTGATATTAATCGCATTGCCAATGGTGACACTTCTCCAATCCTTACCTCAAACACGATTACAGCAATTCTGATTAGGTATATGTTAGTTTAACTAAAGCAACATAATACTCTTATAACTATTTATTGCGAAAAGATAAACGAGTAGGTTAAATATATGTTTAGTCCTTATAAATATATGTTTGATCCATTTTAGTCCTAGTAAAAATAAAATTTTGTGTTTTGTCCTTGTAAATTTACATTTGATCCAATTTAGTCCTCGTAAAAATAAGGTTTTGCTTTTGGTCATTGCAGCTCAGGGACATCCGGGGGTGAGACAAAGATGATCCCAACAACCGAAGAAGAAATTTCGAGAAGGAATTTGTTTTACAAATTGTCGATGTCTATGATCAGCCAGTTTGTTCCTGAAATACAAAAAAGAAAAGGAATGTACCTATTGTTTGTAAGGAGTGACTCAAAAACACCCGGAGGAATTGTGGCTAGGCCAGTTCTCACACACTATTTAAAAAGCTCCTATTTTCAAGATAGGTCCTATGACTTATCAAAAATCTACACTAGCCCATTTGAGACAATCCTCTGCGAGGATTCTTACCAAAGCATCTACTCTCAATTGTTATGTGGTCTTTGCCAAAACAAACAAGTGTTTCGTATAGGGATTACTTATGCTTCTGGTCTCATTCATGTTATTCACTTCCATGAGAAACATTGGTCTCTCCTTTGCAACGATATCAGAACTGGGACAATTAATTCCTTCATCACTGATACTTCAGTGAAAGAGGCTGTGATGAGGATTCTTAAACCTGACCAGGAACTTGCTGATTTTATTCAAAGAGAGTGTAGCAAGAGTACATGGGAAGGTATCCTTACAAGGTTGTGGCCCAATACTAAATGTGTTGATGCTATTATCACAGGGACAATGTCACAGTACATTCCAACTTTAAATTATTATAGTAATGGACTTCCACTTGTCTCCACTAGGTATGTTTCTAGTGAATGCTTCTTTGGCGTTAATCTCAATCCCCTTTGCAAACCCAGTCAAGTATCTTACACCTTAATCCCCACAATGGCTTACTATGAGTTCTTACCGGTTATCAGAAACAATGAGATCTTTGGTTCAAGTTCAATCTCATCACCACTCGAAACTCTCAGTGAGAAAGAGCAACAAGAGTTGGTGGATCTTGTTGATGTCAAGCTTGGCCAAGAATATGAGCCTGTCATTACAACTTATGCTGGTGAGTAACATGAATTTTATTTATATTATAGTTTTAAAATTGAATACTGTACTAATAATGAATATAATAAATGTGAAAATTGAAGGACTCTACAGGTACAAGGTGGGTGATGTGCTAAGGGTAGCTGGATTCAAGAACAAAGCTCCACAATTTAACTTTGTTTGTAGAAAAAATGTTATCTTGAGCTTAGATGTTGACAAGACGGACGAAGTTGAACTGCATAATGCAGTGAAGAATGGGGTGAAACATTTGGTTCCATTTGAAGCAGATGTAGCCGAGTACACTAGTTACGCGGATAACACAACATTCCCTGGTCACTATGTATTGTTTTGGGAGCTAACCTGCAAAGGCTCAACTCTAGTTCCTTCTAGTGTGCTTGAGGATTGTTGCTTAACTATTGAGGAATCACTTAATAGTGTGTACCGTGAATTACGTGCCAGAGACAAATCAATAGGGCCTCTTGAGATCAAGATTGTGGAGCAGGGAACCTTTGATAAGCTCATGGACTATGCTGTTAGCTTGGGAGCATCAATAAACCAATACAAGACACCAAGGTGTGTCAAGTTTGCACCAATTGTGGAGCTTTTGAACTCAAATGTCACATCAAACTATTTCAGTCCTAAATGTCCAAAATGGGTTCTAGCTCATAGGATCAATCAGAACTGAAAGTATTTGTTGTTGTTTAGCTTTATTTCCATTTCACATGCAGCGTTTACTATACTATATTACATTTGTAGTTGCTTTCAAATAATGGATGGATGTGTTTGACAATTGAGTGAATGTATTTTTAATTATTGATTGAAATTTGGTTTTATCTGAGACATTGGCATTGGGTTAGATTAGAGTTGCATCACATTATTAGCAGATAGAAAATAAATTCATAGTTAAAAGTAGGGTCCCTTCTTTTTTACTCCCACCAGCATCCTATATACCCCCACGCCCCATGCGAAAAGACCAAAATATCCTTCACAAAATTTAAAAACCCCAACATATCCCCAGCTCAAAAAAATATTGGAAATCGTATATACCTAAATACAAATTTCCCCGAAAAATTTTAAACAATTAAAATCGTATATACCTAAATACGATTTTCCCCTAAAAATTTAAAAAAATAAAATCGTATATACCTAAGGTGGGGGTATATACGAGTTGTTAAATTACAAAATCGTATGTACCCCACACCTAGGTATATACGATTTTGTAGCCCAAATAATAAATAAATAAATCATTTAAAAAATTAAAATTATATTTTTTTAGAAAATTAAATTAGATATGAATAATATGAATATCGAGCGTTTTTTGATTCTGTATAGGGTATAGTTCGTTAACACGTGACAATCACTACAACAGAAAAAGGCATCAGGGGCGCTTTTTTTTATCCATTGGGGGCGCTTTCGGGCGCCCCTAAATCTGGCGCTCCTGTTGCCAAACACTCTACAGGAGCGCGCAAGAAGCGCCCCTAAATGTTAGCCAACAGGAGCGCTTGTAGGAAGCGCCCCTGATGGTCTTACGTGCAACTAACAATCAGGGGCGCTTTCTGTTAGAAGCGCCCCTCTTGTCTTGACCAACAGGAGCGCTTTTTTAAAGCGCCCCTGATTGTCAAGTACTCTAAGAACATCAGGGGCGCTCGTAGAAAGCGCCCCTGATTCTATGTTTTTTTTTAAAATTTTTTTCGTGTTTCTGGTATATCCAATATTTGGCAGCACTTCCCTACTCTCTTTTTCATCAACCAACAACAACCTATATTTACCAAATTTCAAATCAACTGACCAATTGTAAATCAAAATTAAAACTATCCAATAATTGAAAATCAAATTCCAACTAATAAACCTATAAATCCATCTAATACAAGCTAGCCAATTGAAAATCAAATTCCAACTAATAAACCTATAAATCCATCTAATACAAGCTAGCCAATTGAAAATCAAATTTTGAATGTCAACATAGACAACAAAAATGATATGACATCCAATACAAGCTAACCAAAATTACTTGAATTTCGATTTTCATTAATCAAACAAGCAACATGACGACACCACTCTCCTTTGATCTCAGTAAGTTGGTCATCAGAAAATGGAGCTCCAACCGCGTGTCCTGGAAAATACTATCAAAATAAAATAAAATAAAATAAACTTAGAACTAAGTGGTTAAATGCTAGATATGGAAATACTTATAAAAAAACAAACTATAAAAAATGGAAATTACATACATTTTGGGGAATTTCCATTTGATTGTAAGTGATTGTGTCCTTCATAAACTTCATAACATAATATCCGCAATCGTCATTGTTGGGTTGTCTCGGACACTACAAATCAAAATAACAATTAATTATTAAAATGCAAGCAAAGTTTACATGGATAAGAATATTGATTATAAACTTACCTTTATTACTATCCATTTTGTTTTATTGTTCCCACCTCTAGTCCTGACCTCATTCGATGCCCAATAAGTTGCCACACAACTGAAACATTATACATATAACTATATTAATTAATCAATATATATATATATATATATAATTTATATGATGAAATATGCGATGTATCTAAATACACACCTTTCAAACATTCATCTCATCATGGTGTGGTTGTTATAATGACCGTGACACGAATCCAAATAGAAAATTCTATTTCTCCTAGGATCAACTACCAACAATATCCAATGCATCCTACAAAAAAATTGGATAACCAAATAAATAACACATGTTTCAATAACACGTTTTATATATATATATATATATATATATATAGATTAAATTTCTTACCCTAAGTTGATGGGTGCCAAAAACAAGCAATCACATATGCTTTCCCGTGCCAAAGCCAAGCGACTATTGATATATGCTTTTACCGCTTCCTTGTTTTCTTTAACCGCTTCCTTCAATTCCCCAACTTTTTCTTTTGACATGTCTTTATCAATGCGGACGTTGCGTAGAAAAGTACGTTGGGGGCACAAGAATATAAATCTTTTTGTTTGTTCCATGGTGCTCATAATCTCATGGTACAAATACCTATAGTTAAAATTTGTACAAATAAATTAACATATAATAATAGTAGTAGTAGTAGTAATAATAATAATAATAATAATAATAATAATACCTGATGTACATTGTAATAGTAGCCGCAGATGCCCACTTGTGCTCATATACCTCTTCAAGTTCATCATTTGAAAGAGAAATTTGGTGGTCAACTCCAAAGATGTCTGGATCAATCAATACATTTATCAAATCAGCACTCGCCATTGTTGAGGCATGAATCTTTAGATAACTGATGAATTCCTTAGAAGAGGGGGGTTGGGATTGAATCTCATTCCCGCTAGCTTCTCCCCTAGACACATGCTTCTTGTGACCAATAGAATGGAAGGGTTGGGATTGAATCTCATTCCTGCTAGCTTCTCCCCTAGACACATGCTTCTTGCGACCAATAGAAGGGGAGGGTTGGGATTTGCCAACATGCCCAGAAATCTGAGATCTTCCTTTCCTTACCTATATATTTAGAAATATAATTAGTTATGAATATATGAGACAATAAGGCAATGATTTATTAACAAATATATTAAGTGCTCCTTACATTGATAAGATTTGATGGCCATGCCACCAAGGTGCCAAGTGCATCATTCACAGTTAACAAAGTCATCTCTGCAGTGTCAACTGGTACCGGCAATTCAGCATCATCCACAACAACAAACTCAACTCTGACTCTCGCATGATTTGGAGGAATAGGAAGATTGTGCAAGGTGGAGTCCTCATTGTTACAAACAAAGCCCTTTGCGACCAACGTAAGCGGGTTTGATAAATATAATTCACAATGACAATTGTTAACCTAAATTAATTGATAACCAAATATTAATACTTATAAGTTATTGTAAAATATAAAAAATAAAAAAGAGGTCCAACGATAATTACCTCATCGGACGCAATATTGCAACTATCCCTGAAGCTATCTGGGTTAGGAGATGGTACATCATTAGTCCTTGGACCAACTCTTTCTTTAAGTTCATTAAGTTCTTTTACTAGCATCAATACAGTGGCTTCCAACCGTCTTTCTCTACTTTCTCGTTCCTCTTCTTTTTTTTGCCTCTTTGAACTCGAAAAAGTCGTTGGAGAAATGCCAAATCCCAAACCCCGTAGACGTCCTGGATACTCTTCAGTTCCCAATGCACGACCAAGGATGTCATTTGGAAAATCAGAATCAGTAATCTCTCCTTGTGATACTGATTGAGATATTGACTCCTGATTCACAAACATTATTAGACATTACAAAAAAATAAGAAGTTTATTCACCTTCAATGAAAGAATTCTTTTTTAATTTTATCATACTTACAATTCTTTCATACACCTCTCTCGTTTTTGGGTGGTCAATGACACCATCTTTGTTTTGTCGGGCTTCTAACCATAAAACTTGTCGGTCAATAGATTCATGAGCAGGATTTTTTCCGACCTCTCGCAGCTATTAAAATTTACCATGTATTAGTAAATAAATCAGTATATTAATTTAATAAATGAAAGATAAAATATAAGATAATGTGCCTACCAATCGTTCTTCAATCTCGGGATAACTAGTAACACCGGCTCTATAAGGGTATTCAGGACTTGTCGCTCTCTCGCGATTTTCATTGCTTAATCTCTATAATGACACATCTATTTACATTAATACCTCATAATTGTCAAATATAGGTATATGTATGATAAGTAATTGTACAAACCCGGAATTCCTCATCTTCGCGTGAAATAACAAATGCAGTCCAATCCTCCAATGGTATAATCCCAGCATACTGTGGTGGAGGATGGCTTCTGGTGTTCCCCTCTTCATCTTTCACCCACTTTGTTAGAATTGATCTGAATTTTCTATGCGCCTTTCCAGCTTTCATAAGACAATAGTCTTTTCGAGAGTCATCCACATCAAAGTATTTCTGTTTACATTCAACAAAATGATTAGAAATATACTTACATATTTAATTATAAAATAACTGAATAGTCAAAAATAAGACTCATACCTGTATCATATGCCATAGCTCATCTTTATGCTTCTTGATAGAGGCATCTTTTTTACTATTCCAACTGCTGATTGTAATTGGTATATCCTGCCTTGCTCTGACACCAATGAAGATTCTCAACTGTTTTCCATTGCCACCGATCGCTTGGTTTTTAACATTCCATTCGACCTGCATTATTACTTAGGTAAATTAGATAACAAACAATTAAAAGTATGTAACAAAGTTAGTTAATTAGTAAGTATCATACTATAAGTTTAGGAAGCCCTTTATTCCCCCGATTGATGATATTCTTCTTAACTGTCATTCCACGAGGAGTGAACTTTTTTTTGGGCAGATGTTCACTCTCATGACCACTGTTGTAACACCCCCCTTTTACTATTACAACTAAATAGACAATTATCAGAGTCACCTCGAAGGGCGCTACATTTTTCACCATTTTAAAAAAAAAACACCATTTATTCCAAAAAAAATCTCCAAAATAATTTATATAAAAGAAATCACCAAGCAGCGGAAATATTAACCAGTTTAAACATCTCCAGAATTAACAATTAGAGACATCTCCAAAATTAATTAAAACAATTTCCAATAACTAAAATAATAGTTCAAAACGATAACTAACGACTCCCCGGTGCTACATATCAGAGCTGACACAGACCCAAACGAGAGAGGAAGCAAAACCTAGCAATTCCTCCACGAGCACTAGCAATCACCTGCAGCGTTGCCGCATGAGAGCAACATTCCAAGCAGAAGGGGTGAGTCTAACAGAGATAATAAGCAGATGATAAAAATATGCTAGCATCAGGTAACTACAGCAACACAATACAATTACACCATATCACAGCACCAGATACCAAAGGAAAAGTCCATTTGACAGTGAACCACCAAAGTTATAACATTCATAGACAATGGATGATATGCAACCCCTCCAGTGGGCATATGCATGCGGTACCGATCACCAAAATGAGCCACGACGGGCATATCACCAATAAACACCAGAGGCAGAGCCTATATCACCAAAACATGCATATGACAATGCGACACCATGATTATGCACCAACTCATCATAACAAGTATTTAAAATAAATACTATATCACCAGAATCAAAACAAATGATTTCACCAAAAATAGCACCAAGTTGTAGCATCACAGCTACCACTAAACTCTCCTGAGCATACCAGCACCGCACCTGAAATATTAACACCAGACGGCTCCACAACGCGGACATAACGCACGCACACCACGCACAAGACTGGCGCACAGCGCCTAGGCACATCGCACCTACTTCAGCGAATTAATTAAAATAGCAAACGACATCGGATTTCAACAAATAAATACTTGTTGGAAAGCCCTATGGGTCTGGTTATCATCCCTAAGTTCAGTTTTTGAAGGAGAGTGTCCAATAGGTACAGTTTTCGAAAAGCACACAGGCTAGTTGCAAAAGAGGACAGTTTCTGTCCTTCAAATTCAAGCAATTCCAAAGTGACCAAAACTCAATCAAATTGCATGAAACTTGTGCATAAACTGGGGCAAATTTTGTCTAGTTTTCAAAGAAATTGGATTCGTTCGAAAAGGAGTTCTTTTGAAAACGTGGTAACCAAAACACTGACCCTGTGTCCAGATTGTTTCCAGAATCTTACTCTAACTTGTGGAATTCATATCTCGAGCTACACAACTCTAAACGCAACCAAACCAGTGCCAAATTAACAAGCATTAAGTCTATTTTCCAGAAAAATAAACCACATAATTTTTCGGTCAATACAACGTTCCCAGTCACCGAAATACCGAATCTATACCCAAATCGTTTCCAGAATTTTAACCTAACTTGTATCGCCTATAACTCGAGCTATACAACTCCGAATTTGACGAAACCAGTGCCAAAACGACCGGCGTTAAGTCTATTTTCAAAAGCAATCAACCTCATAATTTTTGGATCAACCAAACAGCGCCAGTTTTAGAAAAACCGAACCTGTGTCCAGAATCGCTAAATTGCCAAACACCAAACCCTAACGGCAACGACACCGCAACCACCACAACAAAAACGACAATTCGACAACGCGACAACAACAATCAACCACGCACAGCAACAACAAAAACACGAACAATAACAACACCATCATCGTGATACAACAATCACGCAACAACAAATAACGAAACAAATCACAATAACGTGCAACAATCATCAAAGCACCAATCTCAACGAAAACACGATATGCAACAACACGAACAATTCAACAAAGCCCTAGACTACCCACACATAATTATCATCAACCCATTATCAAGGTTAAGCCCACCCTTACCTCGAATAACGTAAGCTCCGGAACACGACGAACGAGACACGAACAAAACCACAGCAACACGAACGATCTCCTTTTGAAATTCTTCGCGAAACCCTCCTCTTCTCTCCCTCTTTGCGCCGCGTGCTCTCTCTCTCACTCTCACTTTCGTTTTTCTTTTGCTTGCTGCGAATGAGGGTTTGGCTTAAACCCCCAGGGTTTAAGTTGAGGGCTCAGTAAACACTGGGCTCTCTACGTCACCACCTCCTTTACTCGTTTCACCTCCTACGCATATAAAATATTAACCTTTTAATTTATCTATATCCCGCCTCCAAATTACTTTAATAATTCAATCAACTATTTTAATTAAATTATTTCCGGGGTGTTACAACCCTCCCCCACTTAGAATCTTTCGTCCTCGAAAACATACCTGATTCAAACAGCTCCGGATAGGACTCTCGCATCTTGCTCTCCAACTCCCATGTCATGCTTTCACCAGCAGCTCCTAACCAGACCACTTTCACCAGGTTTATCTCTTTGCCACGTAAAGTCTTCACTTCACGATCTTCAATTCGCACAGGCATTGTCTCCACAGTGAGATTATCCCGCACATGCACATCATCCATCGGAATCACATGGGACGGATCCGAAATATACTTCCGAAGTTGCGACACATGAAATACATCGTGCAAATTCGAAAGATTAGGCGGCAAGGCCACCCTATAAGCAACATTACCAATTCTCTCAGTGATCTGATACGGTCCAATGAAACGAGGAGTCAACTTCTTTGTCTTCAATGCACGCCCAACACCAGCCATAGGTGTGACTCTCAAAAACACATGATCACCAGCTTGGAATTCTAAATCCTTCCTTCTCTTATCATGATAGCTCTTCTGTCTACTCTGCGACGCTTTCATTTTCTCACGGATCAATTTCACCTTTTCAGTAGTCTCTCGAACAACCTCGGGTCCAAGAACAATACTCTCCCCAGATTCATGCCAACACAACGGAGTCCTACATCTCCGACCATACAATGCCTCGAACGGTGCCATCCCGATGCTAGAATGGTAACTATTGTTGTAAGTAAACTCGATCAACGGAAGGTGAGTATCCCACGCACCTCCCTGCTCAAGAACACAAGATCTCAACAAGTCTTCCAACGACTGAATGGTCCTCTCTGTCTGCCCATCAGTTTGAGGATGATAAGCTGAACTCAACCTCAATTTAGAACCCAACGCTTCTTGCAAACTCTTCCAGAAATCAGAAGTGAACCTAGGATCTCTGTCAGACACAATGCACAAAGGAACACCATGCAACTTCACAATCACCTGAATATAAATCTCTGCCAATCTCGACACCGGATACGTGATATTGATAGGAATAAAATGAGCAGACTTCGTCAATCTATCCACAATCACCCAAATCGAATCGTGCCCCCTCACAGTATTAGGTAACCCTATCACGAAATCCATAGAAATACTATCCCACTTCCATTCCGGAATCTCCAACGGTTGCATCAACCCAGCAGGCTTCTGATGCTCAACCTTCGATTTCTGACAAGTCAAGCAGGAATACACAAACTGCGCCACATCACGCTTCATACCAGGCCACCAAAACATCTTCTTCAGATCCTGATACATCTTTGTAGCTCCCGGATGGATATTCAACTTACTCCTATGACCTTCTTCTAAAATTGCTCTTTTCATCTCCTCATCATCAGGAATGCAGATTCTCCCACGGTACTTCAATACATTCCGCGCATCCAACTCAAAGTCTTTATTCTCGGATTGATCAATCCCAACCATCAGGTCAACTAATTTAACATCTAACTTCTGAGCTTCTCGAATGCTAGCCATGAATTCATTATCAATCTTCAACATCCCCAATCTGACACTCTGAGGCGTCACTTCACAAACCAAACTCATATCCCTGAACTGCTCAATTAATTCGAGTTCTCTAACCATCATTGCTGACATATGCAACGTCTTTCGACTTAAAGCGTCAGCTACCACATTAGCCTTTCCCGGATGATAGTTCAAGCTAAAGTCATAGTCTTTCAGCAACTCCAACCATCTGCGCTGTCTCATATTCAACTCTTTCTGATCAAACAGATACTGCAAACCCTTATGATCACTGAACACCTCAAACCTCGAACCATACAGATAATGTCTCCAAATTTTCAACGCGAACACAACTGCAGCAAGTTCTAAATCATGGGTAGGGTAGTTCTTCTCATGAGTCCTCAACTGTCTCGACGCATAGGCAACTACCTTACCATTCTGCATAAGCACACCTCCCAACCCCATCTTGGAAGCATCACAATACACCACAAACGACTCTTCCGGATTAGGCAACGTCAGAACAGGAGACGTCGTCAACCTCTTCTTCAATTCTTTGAAGCTCTCTTCACAACAGTCATCCCAGATGAAAGCTTTACCCTTGCAAGTCAACTGAGTCAACGGAAGTGCCAACTTCGAAAATCCTTCTATAAACCTCCTATAGTAACCTGCCAGACCCGGAAAACTTCTAATCTCAGTAACTGACTTCGGAGACTCCCATTGTAACACGGCATCAACCTTAGACGGATCCACGGCAATTCCATTCCCCGAAATAACATGACCCAGAAAGCTAACCTCTTTCAACCAAAACTCACACTTAGACAGCTTCGCATATAATTTCCTGTCCCTCAGAATTTCCAATACCAATCTCAGATGTTCTGCATGCTCCTCTTCTGACTTAGAATAAATTAGGATGTCGTCAATGAATACCACCACAAACCGATCCAGATACTCACGGAAGATACGATTCATGTACTCCATGAACACTCCCGGCGCATTAGTCACACCGAAAGGCATCACGGAATACTCATAATGCCCATAACGGGTTCTGAAAGCTGTCTTCTGAATGTCTTCGTCTTTCACCTTGATCTGATGATAACCCGATCTCAAATCTATTTTACTGAACACCTGAGCACCCACCAACTGATCCATTAAGTCATCAATCCTCGGAAGCGGATACTTGTTCTTAATAGTCACCTTATTCAGCTGCCGATAGTCTACGCACAACCTCATACTACCATCTTTCTTTTTCACCAACAACACTGGAGCTCCCCACGGCGACACACTTGGCCTCACAAATTTCTTTTCAAGCAGATCCTCGAGTTGCTTCTTCAGTTCTGACAATTCAGATGCAGACATTCTATACGGTGCCATAGACACAGGTTTAGTATCAGGTACCAGATCAATAGCAAACTCAGCCTCTCTCTCTGGTGGTACATCCGGAATCTCGTCGGGAAAAACCTCAGAAAACTCTCGCACCACCTGCAACTCATCAACCTTCGCTTGGCTCTCAGCAGACAATGACGCCATTAATGAAAACAACTGGACGTCTTCCCTCATTACCCTATGCAACTGACCAGCAGACAACAAACCAGACTCTTCCTCTTCAGGAGGAAAGAAACTCACAGACCTTTCATGACAGTTGATATGAACATGGTTATCAACTAACCAGTCCATACCTAGAATAACATCCATTCCGCTCAGCGGCAAACAAATCAAGTCAACGAGAAAATCATTACCGAATATCGATAAAGGGCATTTAGCACAAACAACCGAGGTAGTCACCGAACCCTTAGCCGGAGTATCGATAACCATCTCCCTCAACATAGAAGATAAAACAAGATCTAATTTCTCAACACATGCAGTAGCAATAAAACAATGGGTAGCACCAGTATCAATAATAGCAATAAGAGGAGAATTATTAATATAGCATGTACCTCTGATCTCATTCACTGCATCTGACCCCGCCAGAGCGAACACCTTCCCAACGGACCTTTCTTTCTTCGGTTTAGGACACTGAGTGCTGATATGACCACCCTCACCACAGTTGTAGCATAACACATCCTTTCGATCACAGCTAGACGCCATATGACCCTCTTTACCACACTTGTAGCACTTCTTCACATCACCTGGACAGTCAGGACGCTTATGACCGGGTTTACCACACTTGTAACATACCACACTAGCAGCAGCATCTCCCCCACTAGGTCTCTTACCCACAGCAGTTCTCTGATTGCCCTTACCAGCTGGAACCTCATACGGCTTCCCACGACTCGAGAAATTCTTCTGCCTATCCCTCATGACTCTAGAATGAGCATTACTGTCTTCCTCGAAGATTCTGCAGCTGTCAATCAACTCCGAGAACACCCGAATTTTCTGATACCCTATCGCCTTCTTGATATCAGCCCGCAACCCATTTTCAAACTTGATGCATTTGGAGAATTCAGCACCAGCCTCACCATAATGTGGATAGAACTTCGCCAATTCAATGAACTTGGTAGCATACTCAGTCACCGACATATTACCCTGCTTCAGCTCCAGAAACTCAATCTCTTTCTTCCCACGGACATCTTCAGGATAATACTTTCTCAGAAATTCTCTGCCGAACGCAGCCCAAGTGACCTCTTCATTCACAGTCGCCAACCTCTGCCTCACCTCCAACCACCAGTCATCAGCCTCCTCTGCCAGCATATGAGTACCATACCTGACTTTCTGCGCCTCAGAGCAATCCATAACACGAAAGATTCTCTCCATCTCTTTCAGCCACGCCAAAGCACCATCAGGGTTATACTTGCCCTTAAAGGTAGGAGGATTCTCCCTCTGAAACGTAGCCAAACTGCGCGACCCAGCATCACCAGCAGCACCTGGGTTATTCTCCACAGCTTGAGCCACAGCCTGCAAAGCAGCAGCGAGTGCAGCATCGTTCCGTCCTGCCATCTCAACCTAACACTGCAACAGAAACTATAATCAGAAACGAGTAACAATTACTCAAGTGTTACTCGACTCGACGACTCGACAACTTAGCCGGACAGACCGAACTGCTCTGATACCACTAATGTAACACCCCCCTTTTACTATTACAATTAAATAGACAATTATTAGAGTCACCTCGAAGGGCGCTACATTTTTCACCATTTTAAAAAAAAGAAAATCTCCAAAATAATTTATATAAAAGAAATCACCAAGCAGCGGAAATATTAACCAGTTTAAACATCTCCAGAATTAACAATTAAAGACATCTCCAAAATAAATTAAAACAATTTCCAATAACTAAAATAATAGTTCAAAACGATAACTAACGACTCCCCGGTGCTACATATCAGAGCTGACACAAACCCAAACGAGAGAGGAAGCAAAACCTAGCAATTCCTCCACGAGCACTAGCGATCACCTGCGGCGTTGCCGCATGAGAGCAACATTCCATGCAGAAGGGGTGAGTCTAACAGAGATAATAAGCAGATGATAAAAATATGCTAGCATCAGGTAACTACAGCAACACAATACAATTACACCATATCACAGCACCAGATACCAAAGGAAAAATCCATTTGACAGTGAACCACCAAAATTATAACATTCATAGACAATGGGATGATATGCAACCCCTCCAGTGGGCATATGCATGCGGTACCGATCACCAAAATGAGCCACGACGGGCATATCACCAATAAACACCAGAGGCAGAGCCTATATCACCAAAACATGCATATGACAATGCGACACCATGATTATGCACCAACTCACCATAACAAGTATTTAAAATAAATACTATATCACCAGAATCAAAACAAATGATTTCACCAAAAATAGCACCAAGTTGTAGCATCACAGCTACCACTAAACTCTCCTGAGCATACCAGCACCGCACCTGAAATATTAACACCAGACGGCTCCACAACGCGGACATAACGCACGCACACCACGCACAAGACTGGCGCACAGCGCCTAGGCACATCGCACCTACTTCAGCGAATTAATTAAAATAGCAAACGACATCGGATTTCAACAAATAAATACTTGTTGGAAAGCCCTATGGGTCTGGTTATCATCCCTAAGTTCAGTTTTTGAAGGAGAGTGTCCAATAGGTACAGTTTTCGAAAAGCACACAGGCTAGTTGCAAAAGAGGACAGTTTCTGTCCTTCAAATTCAAGCAATTCCAAAGTGACCAAAACTCAATCAAATTGCATGAAACTTGTGCATAAACTGGGGCAAATTTTGTCTAGTTTTCAAAGAAATTGGATTCGTTCGAAAAGGAGTTCTTTTGAAAACGTGGTAACCAAAACACTGACCCTGTGTCCAGATTGTTTCCAGAATCTTACTCTAACTTGTGGAATTCATATCTCGAGCTACACAACTCTAAACGCAACCAAACCAGTGCCAAATTAACAAGCATTAAGTCTATTTTCCAGAAAAATAAACCACATAATTTTTCGGTCAATACAACGTTCCCAGTCACCGAAATACCGAATCTATACCCAAATCGTTTCCAGAATTTTAACCTAACTTGTATCGCCTATAACTCGAGCTATACAACTCCGAATTTAACGAAACCAGTGCCAAAACGACCGGCGCTAAGTCTATTTTCAAAAACAATCAACCTCATAATTTTTGGATCAACTAAACAGCACCAGTTTTAGAAAAACCGAACCTGTGTCCAGAATCGCTAAATTGCCAAACACCAAACCCTAACGGCAACGACACCGCAACCACCACAACAGAAACGACAATTCGACAACGCGACAACAACAATCAACCACGCACAGCAACAACAAAAACACGAACAATAACAACACCATCATCGTGATACAACAATCACGCAACAACAAATAACGAAACAAATCACAATAACGTGCAATAATCATCAAAGCACCAATCTCAACGAAAACACGATATGCAACAACACGAACAATTCAACAAAGCCCTAGACTACCCACACATAATTATCATCAACCCATTATCAAGGTTAAGCCCACCCTTACCTCGAATAACGTAAGCTCCGGAACACGACGAACGAGACACGAACAAAACCACAGCAACACGAACGATCTCCTTTTGAAATTCTTCGCGAAACCCTCCTCTTCTCTCCCTCTTTGCGCCGCGTGCTCTCTCTCTCACTCTCACTTTCGTTTTTCTTTTGCTTGCTGCGAATGAGGGTTTGGCTTAAACCCCCAGGGTTTAAGTTGAGGGCTCAGTAAACACTGGGCTCTCTACGTCACCACCTCCTTTACTCGTTTCACCTCCTACGCATATAAAATATTAACCTTTTAATTTATCTATATCTCGCCTCCAAATTATTTTAATAATTCAATCATCTATTTTAATTAAATTATTTCCGGGGTGTTACAGTTCACATCACCAAAGATATTGTTCTATACAATGTATTGTATATAAAAGACTTTGGCTCTAACTTGATGTCAGTTCCTGAACTTGCTCTCAGTAGCAAGATTAATGTGTATTTTGATGACCAAGCTTGTTACCTTTTTCAGGCCCTTACCAAGAAGATGATTGGTTCAGCTAAATTGGAAAGAAAGCTCTACAAGTTTTCCACACAAGTAGCTGCTGTGGTTGGTGAAATAAATTCTGCATGTAATGTTGATCTAGCACCTAGCTTGACCTGTAAGTCAAATACCCTTAGCATTAATAATTCTAGACTTTGGCATATGAGACTAGGCCATTTGTCTAATGACAGACACAATTGTATTTCCAAACAGTTTCCTTTTATTCATTTTGAAGATAATAAAATGCCATGTGACACTTGTCACTTTGCAAAACAAAAAAAGTTACCTTTCCCTTTGAGCACTTCCACCACCAAACATAGTTTTCAATTGTTGCATGCTGATATTTGGGGACCATACTCCCACACATCTATACTTGGCCACAAATATTTCCTTACATTGGTTGATGATTTTAGTAGATACACTTGGCTCATTTTAATGAAAAATAAATCAGAAACTCGTACTCACATCAAATCTTTCATAGCCTACATAGAAACACAATTCAATACCAAGTTAAAATGCATTAGAAGTGATAATGGTGTAGAGTTCCTTATGCTTGAATTTTATTCTAGTAAAGGGATAATACATCAAAGATCATGCATTGAAACACCCCAACAAAATGGTTTGGTGGAAAGAAAACACCAACACATATTAAATGTTGCTAGAGCTCTTTTCTTTCAAGCCAAATTACCTCACAAACTATGGAATTTTGCTGTGCAACACTCTGTCCACTTGATCAATAGAATACCTACACCTCTACTTCATAACAAATCACCTTTTGAAACATTGTACAGAGAACCACCTTCACTCACACACTTAAAAACTTTTGGTTGTCTCGCTTATTCTTCCACCTTAACAACTAATCGTACAAAGTTTGATTCTAGAGCCAGAAAAACTGTCTTCTTAGGATACAAAGAGGGCATAAAGGGCTACATTCTTTATGATACTAGTTCTCACCAACTTATTCAATCAAGAAATGTCTTCTTCTATGAAGAACATTTTCCTTTCCACCAAAATCCACCCTCCCCAATTCCTAGCAATGAAATTCCCTCTCCAACAAACTTTGCTTCACCACTCTTTGACACCTCAGAAACTCCCCATGAGCCAGACATACACACATCAGAAAACCTTACCAGTGACCAAGACACTTCCACTGATCCATCCATAGACTCTAACACTTCTACATCACCACCACCCGCCTCACCAGACACTTCTGACAGCTCAAACAATTCACCACCTTCACCAAACAGTCTACCCCAACCAACTAGACATTCTACCAGAATTACTCAACAACCAAGCTATTTGAAGGATTATCATTGTAGATTTTCTAGCTGGACCAATCTTCCAAAAGGTAATTCCTCACCCTATCCTTTATCTTCTGTACTTTCATATGATAAATGCTCCTTTGCCTATAAAACTTTCTGTTGCAATATCACCTCCACCAGTGACCCAACCACCTATGAACAAGCCTCACCACACCCCTGCTAGCAGAAAGCAATGCAAGATGAATTAGATGCTCTTGCATTAAATAATAAATGGTCACTTGTTGACCTCCCTGAAGGTAAGAAACCCATAGGTTGCAAGTGGGTGTATAAAACAAAATACAAAGCAGATGGTACCCTTGAGAGACACAAAGCAAGGCTTGTGGCCAAGGGATACAACCAATTGGAAGGTGTGGATTACTTTGAAACATTCAGCCCTGTGGTCAAAATGACCACTGTCAGAGTACTTTTAGCCATTGCTGCATCCAGAAATTGGTATCTTGAACAGCTGGATGTCAACAATGCCTTTTTGCATGGTGACCTAAGTGAAGAAGTGTATATGACTATCCCTCCTGGTTCATCACATTCTAGTTCTAACAATTCTCACAAAGTTTGCAGGTTTCACAAATCACTTTATGGCTTGAAGCAAGCCAATCGTGAGTGGAATCACAAATTAACCACTGCTCTTACTTCAATGGGATACACACAATCCCAAGCAGACCACTCATTATTTGTCAAAAATACAACTCATTCTGTCACTGCACTACTTGTATATGTAGATGATCTTTTGTTGGCAGGGAACAATATGCACGAAATCTCCACTGTCAAGCATTTGTTGGATGCTCAGTTTCGTATTAAAGATCTTGGCACATTGAGATTCTTTCTTGGCCTTGAAGTAGCACGCACCAAGAAGGGAATTCTACTAAATCAACGCAAATACACTTTAGAGTTACTTGAAGACAGTGGCTCTCTCTCTACTAAACCATCTTCCACACCAGCAGATGCCTCCATCAGGTTGAGCAGTGAAGGGGGGACACCTTGCCAAGATCAATTTGCTTACAGGCGTCTCATTGGGCGCCTTCTCTACCTTACTAACACAAGACCAGATATCTCATTTTCTGTGCAACAACTGAGTCAGTTTGTTTCAAAACCATTGGAGACTCATTTTAAAGTAGCAACTCGTGTTCTTAGATATTTGAAGGCTGCACCAGCACAAGGCCTCTGGTTTCCTGCATCAAAGCATCTAACATTATCAGGATTCGCTGACAGTGACTGGGCATGTTGTGTTGACAGCAGAAAGTCCATAACAGGGTATTGTGTATTCATTGGCACTGCCCTTGTATCTTGGAAATCGAAGAAGCAAAGCACTGTCTCTAGATCTTCATCAGAGGCAGAATACATAGCCTTAGCAAGTCTAGTGTGTGAAGTACAGTGGCTACATTACCTCCTGAAGGATTTGCACATTCCTCAAACATCTCCCACAGCTGTATATTGTGACAACAAATCAGCCATATACTTGGCACACAACCCTACTTTTCATGAAAGAACGAAGCACATAGAGATTGACTGCCATGTGGTAAGAGAGAAGGTTCAGAACAAGGTAGTTCACCTACTGCCAGTGCCATCAAAATCTCAGTTGGCAGATATTTTTACCAAGGCTCTTCACAGCACCTCTTTTCACTCACTTGTATCCAAGTTGGGCATATGCAACATACATAGTCCAACTTGAGGGGGGATGTTAGTATTGTAAATATCTTATATTTATCTTATATTGTGCAAATCAGAGTTAGTCTTAATTGACTTTAGTTAGTTGTTAGTTTATTATCTAACCATTGTAGTTAGTTAACAGTTAGAGCTGAAAGTCAATGTATATATAGCACACTTGTAACAGATTTCAAAACTAAGGGTTAATGCAATATGCAGAAAATGTATTTCTTCTTCAAGTCTCTTCCCTGTGAATTCTCTGAAACTAAGATATATCATAAATACAAGGAAGGAATGTTGAATTTTGTGAGTAGCTCAGACATCATAGAAACCAAAGTAGTCGTGTCTTCTTTCTCCATTCGTGAAGAAATGTTTAGTATTTCAACATCATTTGAAACTCGCATTGCAGCCCAGTAATGGCTTAATCCTTAGAAGCTTAATTGTACCTAATCGTTTTGAAAACTCAAGAGTACAAGTCAAGTTTGGTATAACACACTCTTATGGTTTTTATAATCTCGTTGATTATAGTGAATTCCTTCTAGTCACTAAGGCTCCTTTGCATTATCCTTAATTTGACCTTCTTTATCTGCTCATATGTAAAAACCACAAATTATAAAGGGTGTGATTATAAAATCTCAATGAATTTCTCATATGGCACCAATAACTTATGGAGTGTCTTTTAATTTAATATACCATGACGCAACCCTATGGAGAATCAAATTAAATTCCTTAGGGAACCACCCTTCTAACAATATTATAGTTGAAGTATTATACAGGTCAAAGATTTGGGCTCTTGACTTCCCAATCTAAATACGTCCTCATAATTCTTTAATCAATTTAGTTTATATAATATGACTAGTACTTCTCTCAAAGGGTTCTAAAAGAAATCAATCACGATAACTAGAAATGAAGAGTGACCACAAGATTTACATGTCATAATACAAGGGATTTGAAAATTGTTGAAAGTGTATATAAAAGTGAGTGAAAAACACCTAAAGAACATGCCAACAACTAGACCACAACTCAAATTCATGTACCTCACAAAACTACAGTAAAACTTTCTGATCAACCAAAAAGTACTCAAATATTATTTTTATTTCCTACTCAATAATTTGTTTCCTCTTGTAACACCCCCCTTTTACTATTACAATTAAATAGACAATTATCAGAGTCACCTCGAAGGGCGCTACATTTTTTCACCATTTTTAAAAAAGGAAAATCTCCAAAATAATTTATATAAAAGAAATCACCAAGCAGCGGAAATATTAACCAGTTTAAACATCTCCAGAATTAACAATTAAAGACATCTCCAAAATAAATTAAAACAATTTCCAATAACTAAAATAATAGTTCAAAACGATAACTAACGACTCCCCGGTGCTACATATCAGAGCTGACACAGACCCAAACGAGAGAGGAAGCAAAACCTAGCAATTCCTCCACGAGCACTAGCGATCACCTGCAGCGTTGCCGCATGAGAGCAACATTCCAAGCAGAAGGGGTGAGTCTAACAGAGATAATAAGCAGATGATAAAAATATGCTAGCATCAGGTAACTACAGCAACACAATACAATTACACCATATCACAGCACCAGATACCAAAGGAAAAATCCATTTGACAGTGAACCACCAAAATTATAACATTCATAGACAATGGGATGATATGCAACCCCTCCAGTGGGCATATGCATGCGGTACCGATCACCAAAATGAGCCACGACGGGCATATCACCAATAAACACCAGAGGCAGAGCCTATATCACCAAAACATGCATATGACAATGCGACACCATGATTATGCACCAACTCACCATAACAAGTATTTAAAATAAATACTATATCACCAGAATCAAAACAAATGATTTCACCAAAAATAGCACCAAGTTGTAGCATCACAGCTACCACTAAACTCTCCTGAGCATACCAGCACCGCACCTGAAATATTAACACCAGACGGCTCCACAACGCGGACATAACGCACGCACACCACGCACAAGACTGGCGCACAGCGCCTAGGCACATCGCACCTACTTCAGCGAATTAATTAAAATAGCAAACGACATCGGATTTCAACAAATAAATACTTGTTGGAAAGCCCTATGGGTCTGGTTATCATCCCTAAGTTCAGTTTTTGAAGGAGAGTGTCCAATAGGTACAGTTTTCGAAAAGCACACAGGCTAGTTGCAAAAGAGGACAGTTTCTGTCCTTCAAATTCAAGCAATTCCAAAGTGACCAAAACTCAATCAAATTGCATGAAACTTGTGCATAAACTGGGGCAAATTTTGTCTAGTTTTCAAAGAAATTGGATTCGTTCGAAAAGGAGTTCTTTTGAAAACGTGGTAACCAAAACACTGACCCTGTGTCCAGATTGTTTCCAGAATCTTACTCTAACTTGTGGAATTCATATCTCGAGCTACACAACTCTAAACGCAACCAAACCAGTGCCAAATTAACAAGCATTAAGTCTATTTTCCAGAAAAATAAACCACATAATTTTTCGGTCAATACAACGTTCCCAGTCACCGAAATACCGAATCTATACCCAAATCGTTTCCAGAATTTTAACCTAACTTGTATCGCCTATAACTCGAGCTATACAACTCCGAATTTAACGAAACCAGTGCCAAAACGACCGGCGCTAAGTCTATTTTCAAAAACAATCAACCTCATAATTTTTGGATCAACCAAACAGCACCAGTTTTAGAAAAACCGAACCTGTGTCCAGAATCGCTAAATTGCCAAACACCAAACCCTAACGGCAACGACACCGCAACCACCACAACAGAAACGACAATTCGACAACGCGACAACAACAATCAACCACGCACAGCAACAACAAAAACACGAACAATAACAACACCATCATCGTGATACAACAATCACGCAACAACAAATAACGAAACAAATCACAATAACGTGCAATAATCATCAAAGCACCAATCTCAACGAAAACACGATATGCAACAACACGAACAATTCAACAAAGCCCTAGACTACCCACACATAATTATCATCAACCCATTATCAAGGTTAAGCCCACCCTTACCTCAACTATGGTGGCGCAAACTCCCTCCTAGCCTCGTTCCTCGATCTCCGAATACGGCGACTCCCCCAAACTGCAGCTTCAGTGCGAAGCCAATATCTCTCTCCTCGGAACTCGTTTCGAAGATCCGAACGGTGAAAGTGTAGAACTATATCTTACGAACCTGCTGCCCAAAAACGAAGACGATCCAACGGTTAACGAAACCGGAATCGCAATTTTACGGTGACAGGTTTGAGAAAAACGGGAATTGTTTTCTCTCTTCTTTTCTCTCTCTTTGGTGGCTGCTCTAATCCGAAATTCCTCTCTCTCTCAACCCTAAATTAATCCTCTCCACTTATAATAAGTGAGAGACATAATGGGCTAAATTATTTGGGACTTTATCCACATAGGAAGGGAGCCCAATGCTATTTTTAACTAGCCCACAACACGTGATTATCATCTAACTCGTTTTCAACATAGCTACTACGCCCATAATTTCAATTCTTACAATCATCCTACGGCAATCCAACTTCGAAATAATTTGATTAAATTTTAGGGCATTACGCCTCTCATCTATTCTCTCTCTCCCCTATCTCAACCTTTTCTCTCTCATATCTTATCTTCTCCCTCCCTCTCTCTATCTCTCTCCTCTCACCTCTTTGATATCTTCTCATCCCAAGTCCTCTTTCCTCCATCTCTCTCTTTCTCTCTCTCCCTCTCCCCTGTCATTTCTCTTATATTTTCTCATCTCATGACGTCTCTCCCTCATCTCTCTCTTTCTCTTTCTCTTCTATAATATATGTTATATAAAATCATTATAACATTAGAAAGGGAATTATATTATAATTTCTAATTTTTTGCTTGTGTTGTTCATTGTTCACCAGACAATGTACTGGACAAAAACTTATCCAGTATTGTCTTGTCCATTGATACACTCCAATTTAGTGCATTTTTAGAGATATTTTTAAGTCATTTTTAGAGCAATTATTACTAATTATTGTTGATGTGCATTTTTAGAGCAATTATTACTAATTATTGTTGATGTGGCATATCCACTTACACACATGGGCATGTATTTGATGAAGTGGCAAGTCAAAAGGTCAACAATTGGGTATTTGGGTAATTTCCTCTTAATATGTGTGTGGCTGGAAATTGGTTTCATGATCTCTCCTCTCAAGCTCGCATCTTCAAGCGTTTTCTCTCCTGTTCTCGAGTTCTCAATTAGTTAGGAATTTGTGGCTAGAAATTCATCTAAGCTAGTATATAATCTGTTCCAACAGATTATCTTGTAACTGATTTCATCTTCTTCAATTCTTGGGTGTGTGATTTGAGAGAAACACTTGGGAAATTTGGGGCTTGGTCGTGAGGGGGAAACACAAAGGGATAAACCTAATTGTATCATCTTGTAAATTTATTTCTGATTCAGTAAATTGGACTTGAGGATTTCTCAGTCTCCCAGATGTAAACAACTTGATTGTTGTTGAATTAGGTCAACAAAGATCGTTGTGTGATTCTTCTTCTTCCTCTTAATCTTCTGATTTTTCGCTGCTGTTCGTATAAAACGATTTGGTTGAAATCGTGTTCTGATAAATCAGTGCAATTCGCGAGTTCTCCGAATTGCAATTTCACCTCTGTGTTCGCGATTGTTGCTGCTGTTATTTGCATCTTGTTGCTGCGTTTTCTGCAGGAGTTGCAACGTGTAGGAGCTGCGCATTTGTAGCTGTTGTATTGTGGTTTCTTGCAGGACTAGTTGCTGCTGTTCCGGTTAGTAATTTGTAGGTTGTAGCTGCTGTTTTCTGGTCTGGATTTTTTGTTCTATTGCAGGTGGTTTATTTCGGTGTCGCTTTTTGGTCCGTTTTGTGTTCGTTTACGCGGCTAGGTACCCAACAACTGGTATCAGAGCGTCCGTTGGGTTGAAGTCGCGTTCATAGAGATGGCGAAATTCAACATCGAAAGGTTCAATGGACAGAATGACTTCGATCTTTGGAGACTGAAAATGCGCGCGATTCTCGTTCAATAAGGACTCGAAGAGGCTCTAGAAAGGGAAAGCAAATTGCCGGCAACGCTATCGGAAAAGGAGAAGAAAGATATTATGAACAAGGCTCATAGCGCTATAATCTTGTGTTTGGGGGATAAGGTGCTCCGCGAAATCTCTAAAGAAAAATCGGCTGCGACTATTTAGGCTAAGTTAGAGAGTCTCTATATGACCAAAACCTTAGCAAATAGGCTTTACCTCAAACAAAGATTATATACATTCAAGATGAATCAAGGAACCCCTATAGGAGATCATTTGGACGAATTCAATAGGTTGATTTTGGATCTTGAGAATATAGAAATAAAGATCGAGGATGTGAAGATCAAGCTTTGTTGTTGATTAGATCGTTACCTAGTTCTTATGACACCCTATTGGATACTTTAATCTATGGAAGGGATTCAATAAGTCTTGAAGAGGTTCAAAGTGCTTTAATGTCCAAAGAACTCTCCAAGAAATCAAGCCATAGGGAAAGTGAGCAATCCGAGAACCTAATGGTTAGAGGGAGGTCTGAGAAGAAGGAAAATAAGGGAAAGAATAAGTCAAGATCAAAATCAAGCCCAAGCACAATAGGTGTTACATTTGTGAAGGAAGGACATTTAAGAAAAACTGTCCTGAGAAGAATCACAAGAAGAAGAAGACTCAATACAAGGAAGAAGAAGGAAGTGCTTCCATAGCCTCAGATGGCTATGATAGTTGTGAACTTCTATTTGCTGCAGGGAATGACTGTTGCGAAGTTCTGGACAACACCAGTGACCTAGAAAGTGAGGCTCCAAGTACGGATGAAGATGATAGAATTGAGGTTCTGGTAGCTGCTGATGAGGAAAAGGTTGAATCAAATTCAACAGCCAGCACATCTGGAAATGATGACTGGATACTTGACTCAGGGTGTTCATACCATATGTGTCCAAAAGGGGAGTGGTTTGTTGAGTACAAATCCTACAAAGGCGGACAAGTGGTGATGGGGAACAATAAGACATGCAGAGTAATTGGTATTGGGACTGTGAAATTGGTCTTAGCAGATGGTTCGATAAAGATGCTAACTAATGTTAGGCATGTACCAGATCTAAAGAGGTCTCTAATCTCACTTGGGACTTTGGAAGCTGCTGGCTTTAGTTTCAAAGGTGAGGATGCTGAGTTAAAAGTCATGAAGGGCTCAAGAGTTGTATTGAAAGGAACAAGGAAAGGAAAAAACTTTATGTGCTCATGGGTAGCACCTTAATTGGTGAAGCACAAGTGATTAGTTCAAGCAACAACAAGAAACTCATGTGGCACCAAAGACTTGGGCATAACTCTTACTGATGATTTTAGTAGGAAAGTTTGGATTTACTTATTAAAAACAAAAGATGAAGCATTTAGAACTTTTGTTGATTGGAAGAAAAAGGTTGAAAACCAATGTGGCTTAAAGGTTAAAGCACTAAGAACCGATAATGGTTTGGAATTTTGTAACGAGGAGTTCAATAATTTTTGCAAAGAACATGGGATTTATAGGAATCTCACTGTTAGAGGAACTCCTCAACAAAATGGTTTAGCGGAAAGGCTAAACAGGACACTATTAGAGAAAGTAAGGTGTATGTTATCTTGTGCTAACCTTCCAAAATCTTTTTGGGGTGAAGCCGTGCATACAGCTTGCTATCTTGTTAATAGGAGTCCCTCCACTGCTTTAAACTTTAAGACACCACAGGAAGTTTGGACGGGGAAACCACCAAAGTTAAACAATTTGAAAATCTTTGGTTGCCCGGCCTATTTCCATGTGAGTGAAGGAAAGTTAGAACCAAGAGCAAAGAAAGGTTTGTTTATGGGATATCCTGATGGTGTGAAAGGCTATAAAATATGGTCTATAGATGAGAAAAAATGTATCATAAGCAGGGACGTGGTATTCAAGGAACTGAATTGACTAAGGGTAAAGAAGCAAAAGAGACCCTTGATAAAAGTGAACTGAATAGTGAGTTTCAAGTTGAGGTGGAGCATGATGATAAACCTAGTGATACTGTCACTAATGTTGATCAACAAAATGAAATTGTGGATCACAATAGTGAAGCTAATTCTGAACCCAAAAGTGATGAATCAGAGGAAGATTACTTACTTTGCAGAGACAGAGTTAGAAGAGAAATCAAGCCTCCAGAAAGGTTTGGGTATGAATCAAATACAACTTATGCTCTAAACACAGCTGAAAATCTATAGAATGATGAACCTGCGACATACAATGAAGCCATAAACGGTAAGCAAAGTCATGAGTGGGGTCTTGCCATGAAAGAAGAGATGGATGCTCTCTACAAGAATCAAACATGGAAGCTTGTGAAGAAACCAAGTGGAGTGAAGCTAGTAGGTTGCAAGTTGATCTATAAAAGAAAAGAAGGTAACTCTGATGGGGATCCACCTAGATACAAAGCTAGGCTTGTTGCAAAAGGATACACTCAAAGGGAGGGAATAAACTATAATAAAATATTCTCTCCGGTTGTCAAGCACAGTTCCATAAGAGTGGTATTGGCCATTGTGGCTCAATTTGATCTCACCTAGAACAAATGGATGTGAAAATAGCGTTTTTACAGGGAATACTTGAAGAAAAGATCTATATGACTCAACCAAAGGGATTTGAGGTGAAGGGTGATAACAATCAAATATGATTGCTATTACCTCTTACTTCAAGCTTAAATCATTGTTAATTCTCAAGCAATATAGTGATCAATGTTGTAAATATGTTAATTTAGAGTAGTTTAAGGTGCAAGCTTGAAATTGTTATAAGTGGCACTTTTGGTGCCCAATTGTGTGTCTAATATGTTTGCCTAATTGCTGCAGCACCTATTGTGGCAGCAATGCCAAATTGCGCAACATGCGAGAGAAAGCAATAGGAAACACGGAAATTGAGGAAAGGACAGCTGTCAAGGATCAGCGGGCGTGGGTGTGCGTGCCAATCATGGAATATTCGCTGATGACCTAGGGATTTGGGCAAAAAGGCCCTTTTGCCCTCATTAAAGGACAAAAGGCGTCTCCCAAATTAGGGTTGCCTCTCATCCCTAGCCTCCTCTATATAAAGGACCACATTCCCAGAATTAGGTTAAGCCGAAATTGAGGTATAGAGATAGCCTCAAGCTTCGTGCCTTCTCCAAGTTACCAAAAGATCAATTGCTGGATTCTGATTGCTGCAGCAACACTGAAGCTTCATTTTGTGGAAGAAGCTGCATTGGAGAGCTGGGTTTGCTTCGTTGATATTCACTGAAGCTATTCCTTCGTTCAAGAGTGTAGTGTAAACTCTCTCCTCGGGATTTAGTATGACTTCTTCATTTATCTTAATGTTTAAGTTAGTTTCTTCGTTGTCAAAGCTCAACATGAGCTAAATCTTTGTAGTTGGGATGCTTAACTGAATGTAATGGATTTATTGTGCTATTAATGTTTATGTTTAAGTGTTGAGTACTTTATCTTGTGTGCTTTTAATATTTCCATCTTAGACTAGGATTGGCCTTCTAATCTAAGTAGCATTTATATTCACAGAGATGGTTTGTAAATTTACCTCACAAGATAACATGGTATGTTGCATAATAGAGATATTAGTGTTCCTTGTCTTAACCCTAGAGATAGGGGAGGCATAAGCCATGAGGTGAACACTGCGGGTGCTTCAGCAGCCTAGGATAATACTCCTTTCAGGTCTAGAGATAAACTTGTGGGAAAAAAATCTAGTGTCTAGTATTTGAGAAAATACGCAATTGCAGCAGCACCTAGTGCTGCAGCACTTAACATAACATTTTGTGCACTTTAATGAAATTACTGGAAGTGAATGCATCTCAACTTGCTCCAATCATTTGATCTTATTTACCCTGATACCTTTTTATTACCTTGCATGTTACCAAACATTTGTGTCATTTACTTTATTTTTACCATCACTAATTTGTTGATTAAATTACTCATTGTTTAAGTGCTAATCCCCATGGGAACGAACTTTACTTTCACTTTATTACTTGTTGACAGTATATACTTGCACTATCACGTTTTTACGCAACAAGTTTTTGGCGCCGTTGCCGGGGATTAAATAGCTTAAAACACTATTTATTTAATTGGCAAACTAGTGATTTTTGTTGCTAATTTTGGTGCTTTGTTTCTGTTTGTTCAGTATTAGATTGCTACAGCAACTGTTGCTGCAGCATATGCACAGGCGCAGTTCACTAGAATTCCAACTTCGTCCTGAAATAGAAAGATTGTTTAGGGCTTTGAGAAGGGATCAAGATCACTCAAGACTTATTTCATTTGGCAGAGATGTCAATATGGCTACACCACCGCCTTCTAATCATGGGGGAATACCACCTCCTAGCAACCATGGTTCTGACAGACATACTATAGTTGCCACTGAACACCGTGAGGACCCTGAACATGTGAGACAAGTTTTGAATGAAACACTCATAGGTATGGCTAATGACAGGGACAGACCTATGAGGGATTATGCAATTTTTGACCCTCATACTTTGCAAACTAGCATAGTAAGGCCTGAACTTGCCACAACTCATTTAGAATTTAAGTTTATGATGTTTCAAATGCTTCAAACAATAGGGCAATTTGGTGGAGGACCTACTGAGGACCCACATTTGCATTTAAAATAATTTGTAGAAGTTTGTAGTAATTTCATTCTCCCTAGTGTAAGTGATGATGCTTTTAAACTTAAACTTTTCCCTTATTCCTTGAAGGATATAGCTAAGGTTTGGTTAAATTCCTTGGAACCTAACTCTATCACTACTTGGAATGAGATGGCTGAAAAATTTATAACAAAATACTTTCCACCTATCAAGAATGCCAGGATGAGAACTGAAATTACATCTTTTAGACAAACTGAATTTGAAACTTTGTTTGAAGCATGGGAAAGATTCAAAGAGTTAAGAAAATTTTCACATAATGGGTTGCCTGTGGTTGTTCAAATGGAAACTTTTTACAATGGTTTGGAACCTCAGACTAGACTGATGCTTGATGCTTCTTTTGGAGGAGTCTTGCTGAATGGCTCTTACCAATATGCTTATGAACTTATTGAAACCATTGTTGCAAACAGTTATCAATGGCCAACAGCCAGGGTTAGTGCTCAGAAGAAAGTTGCTGGTATGCATGAAGTGAGTGAAGTTACTGCTTTATCTGCTCAAGTTGCATCCTTGTCCAACATGATCAAAAATATGAGTGCAACACCTGCTGCAGCAACACCTACTGCAGCAACTGAAACTGTACCAGAGACTAAAGTGGCAGCAATTGAACAAGTACCAGTGGGTTCTGCTAGTTGTGTGTACTGTGGAGGAGGCCACTTGTATGAAGAATGCCCTGCAAACCCTATTTCAGTCAACTATGTGGGATATGACAAGAACAATAATCCATATTCTCGTACCTACAATCCTGGGTGGAAGAACCATCCTAATTTCAAATGGAGTAACATTGCAACACCTGCTACAGCTCCTGCAACACCACCAGGATTCCCTGCTCAGCCCAAGGCAGCAGCACCAACAGTTGAAAACTCTATGGAGACCATGCTCAAGGCCTTCATGAATGAAACAAAAACTCAGTATCAAACTCAAGGGGCTGCAATCAAGAACTTGGAGAATCAAATTGGTCAAATAGCCACAACTCATACCCAAAGACCTAGTGGAGCATTACCATCCACTACTGAACCATCATCTTCTAAGGGGAAGGAACAAGTCAAGGCTATATCTTTAAGGAGTGAGAAGGACTTGAATGGACCATCTACTGATCCTAGTGATGGCACCAACAAAAACCAAAAAAATCAGAAAAATCAGAAAAAGATGGTAACAGATGCTATCACAGATGATGCTGCATCAATTCCATCAACAGTTGCTGATCAGGCTGTGCCTGTTCCACCTTTTCCTCAAAGGTTGAAGAAGGCCCAGCAAGATAAGCAATTTGGTAAATTTCTAGAGGTGCTAAAACAGCTTCACATCAATGTTCCTTTGGTTGAAGCACTTCAACAAATGCCCAACTATGCAAAGTTTATGAAGGATGTGCTTTCCAAGAGGAAGAGACTTGGAGAATTTGAAACAGTAACTATGACAGAGGAATGTAGTATGATCATGCAAAGCAAGCTTCCAAGCAAGTTGAAGGATCCAGGCAGTTTCACTATTCCTTGTTCAATTGGTGAAACCTATACTGGCAGAGCTCTTTGTGACTTAGGTGCAAGCATCAATTTGATGCCTAAGTCTGTGTTCACTCAGTTGGGTATAGGTGTTACCAGACCTACAACTGTTACTCTCCAACTTGCAGATAGATCTATTGCATACCCAGAAGGAATCATTGAAGATGTCTTGATAAAAGTAGATAAATTTGTATTTCCTACTGACTTTGTAATTTTAGATTTTGATGCAGATAAGGAAGTGCCTATAATTCTTGGAAGACTTTTCTTAGCTACTGGCAAGACTCTAATTGATGTGCAAAAAGGAGAATTGACTATGAGAGTCAATGATAAAGAGATAAAGTTCAATGTGATGAATGGTCTCAATTTTCCTGACCAAGGAACAGAGGAGTGTTCCTTTGTGGTGTCTCTTGATTCTGTGGTTCAGAAACACTTCCACAAGCAGAATGATCATTTGGTGAAAGCTCTTGCTGAGATTGACAAAAGTGAGCTTGAGGAAGAAGGTATTGTGCATAAGGAGGCTACTGTGAAGGAAATTTGGAGTAGACAATATGAATCTCTTGAACTTGAGGATTCAAATATTAGAAGAAACCTGCCTTCCATTGAGAAACCTCCTGTGCTTGAGCTTAAAGAGCTACCCAAGCACCTCAAGTATGCCTATTTAGGGGAAAATGATTCATTGCATGTGATCATTGCTTCTGACCTATCCAAAAGTCAAGAACATGATCTCATTACTACCCTAAAGAGGCATAAGAAGGCAATTGGGTGGCAAGTGGCTAACATAAAGGGGATTAGTCCTACCATCTGCATGCATAGAATTATTCTTGATGAAAATGCTAAGAATAGCATTGAAGGACAGAGGAGACTAAATCTCATCATGAAGGAAGTTGTGAAAAAGGAAATTATCAAGTGGCTTGATGCTCGCATTGTGTATCCTATATCAGATAGTGCATGGGTGAGCCTTGTGCAATGTGTTCCAAAGAAAGGAGGGGGTCACAGTGGTAGCTAATGAGAAGAATGAGCTAATTCCTACAAGAACAATAACTGGGTGGAGGATTTGCATGGATTATAGAAAACTCAACAAGGCTACAAGAAAAGATCACTTCCCTCTACCATTCATAGACCAAATGCTTAATAGACTAGCTAGCAAGGAGTTCTATTGCTTTTTGGATGGTTACTCTGGCTACAATCAAATAGCCATAGTACCTGAAGATCAACAAAAGACTACTTTCACTTGTCCTTATGGTACTTTTGCTTTTAGGAGAATGCCATTTGGGTTGTGCAATGCACCAGCAACATTTCAAAGGTGTATGATGTCAATCTTTTCTGAATTCATTGAAAAATCTATGGAGGTGTTTATGGATGATTTCTCTGTCTTTGGGGAAACATTCCAGTTATGCCTTGATAACTTAGAGGAGATTCTGGATAGATGTGAAGAAACCAACTTGGTCTTGAATTGAGAGAAATGCCACTTCATGGTCCAAGAAGGAATTGTATTGGGACACAAGATTTCAAAGAGGGGAATTGAGGTTGAGAAAGCCAAAGTTGAGGTAATTGAGAAGATGCATACTCCAACAAATGTCAAAGGTGTTAGAAGTTTCTTGGGACATGCTGGGTTCTATAGAAGATTCATTAAGGACTTCTCCAAAATTTCAAAGCCACTGTGTCAATTGCTGCAGCATGACACTCCATTTGTGTTTGATGAATCATGTGCTGCAGCATTCCAGAAACTACAAAGTGCTCTAGTTACTGCCCCTGTGATAGTGACACCTGATTGGAGCAAGCCTTTTGAGCTCATGTGTGATGCTAGTGACTATGCCATAGGTGCTGTCCTTGGCCAGAGGTATGATAAAGTTTTTCATTCTATTTATTATGCTAGCAAGACACTTGTTGAAGCTCAATTAAATTACACTACCACTGAAAAAGAATTATTAGTTGTGGTTTTTGCATTTGATAAATTTAGATCATACTTAGTTGGCACAAAAGTAATTGTTTGCACTGATCATTCTGCCATTAAGTATTTGATTGCTAAGAAAGATGCAGAACCTAGGCTAATAGGATGGGTTCTCCTCCTCCAAGAATTTGATCTTGAAATTAAAGATAAAAAGGGGGTGGATAACCAAGTTGCTGATCATTTGTCTAGATTGGAAGGTGATAATGCAGGTAATCATTTTGGAGAAATCATGGAAAGCTTCCCTGATGAGCAATTGTTAGCTGTTGATGCTGCAGCATCTGATGGTGCAACACCGTGGTATGCAGACATTGTCAACTTCCTAGTTAGCCAGGTGGTGCCCTGTGATTTGAATTATCAGTAAAAGAAGAGGTTCTTCGACAATGTCAAGCAATATTTTTGGGATGAGCCCTTCTTGTACAAAAAGTGCCCTGATCAGTTACTAAGAAGATGTGTGGTTGATGAAGGATCTCACCAACAAGAGTGTAGTGTAAACTCTCTCCTCGGGATTTAGTATGACTTCTTCATTTATCTTAATGTTTAAGTTAGTTTCTTCGTTGTCAAAGCTCAACATGAGCTAAATATTTGTAGTTGGGATGCTTAACTGAATGTAATGGATTTATTGTGCTATTAATGTTTATGTTTAAGTGTTGAGTACTTTATCTTGTGTGCTTTTAATATTTCCATCTTAGATTAGGATTGGCCGTCTAATCTAAGTAGCATTTATATTCACAGAGATGGTTTGTAAATTTACCTCACAAGATAACATGGTATGTTGCATAATAGAGATATTAGTGTTCCTTGTCTTAACCCTAGAGATAGGGGAGGCATAAGCCATGAGGTGAACACTGCGGGTGCTTCAGCAGCCTAGGATAATACTCCTTTCAGGTCTAGAGATAAACTTGTGGGGAAAAAACCTAGTGTCTAGTATTTGAGAAAATCCGCAATTGCAGTAGCACCTAGTGCTGCAGCACTTAACATAACATTTTGTGCACTTTAATGAAATTACTAGAAGTGAATGCATCTCAACTTGCTCCAATCATTTGATCTTATTTACCCTGATACCTTTTTATTACCTCGCATGTTACCAAACATTTGTGTCATTTACTTTATTTTTACCATCACTAATTTGTTGATTAAATTACTCATTGTTTAAGTGCTAATCCTCGTGGGAACGAACTTTACTTTCACTTTATTACTTGTTGACAGTGTATACTTGCACTATCACGTTTTTATGCAACAAAGGGCATGGAGGATCATGTGTGTCTCCTTCAAAGGTCTCTCTACGGGTTGAAACTGTCTCCGAGACAATGGTATAAGAGGTTTGATACTTACATGATGGATATTAAGTTCAAAAGAAGCACTTGTGACAGCTGTGTCTACTATAAGCAATTAGATGACACTAATTACATCTATTTGCTTTTATACGTAGATGACATGCTCATTGCAAGCAAGAGCAACCATGAAATCATCAAGCTCAAGAATCTTCTTAAGAAGGAGTTTGAAATGAAGGATATGGCGGAAGCTAAGAAGATCTTAGGTATGGAGATCAAGAGAAAAGGCAATGGGAAAGGGTTAACTGTCACTCAAGAGGGATACTTCCGAAAGGTAATAGCTAGATTCAACATGACTGAGGCTAGAAGTGCAAACATACCTATTGGGTCTCAATTCGAGTTGTCTCAAGATGATTGTCCTCATTTTGAGGAAGAAAAGAAACAAATGGCTAAAGTTCCTTATGCTAGCAGTGTTGGTAGTCTCATGTATGCCACGGTTTGCATAAGACTTGACCTAGCTTTTGCTTTAAGTCTAGTGAGCAGGTACATGGGAAATCCTGGCAAGCAACATTGGTTAGCGGTGAAATACATTCTGAGATATTTGAAAGGTAGTATGAAACTTGGTCTAAGTTACTCAAAGGATGATCAAGATTCAGGTGGAGTAGTTAGGTATGTGGATTCAGACTTCGCAGGGGATAGGGACAAGAGAAGATCTCTTACCGGGTATGTGTTCACATTGTTTGGTAGTACTGTGAGTTGGAAAGCTTCATTACAACATGTAGTTGCTCTTTCAACTACAGAGGCTGAATATATAGGTGTAACGAGGCAGTGAAAGAAGCTCTATGGTTGAAGAACTTGGTGAATGAGCTAGGCATCAATCAAGAGAGTGTAAAAGTGTTTTGTGACAACCAAAGCGCAATTCATCTTTGCAAGAATCAGTCTTTCCATGAAAGGACTAAACACATTGATACAAGACTCCATTGGATCAAGGATATCATTGCCGAAGGAAGGGTTCAAATTCACAAAATTCACGCGGCACACAACCCGACTTATTTTATCACTAAGGTTGTGTATTGCTTGAACTTGTTGAAAGTGGATATTGGCTAGTGTGGTGCTATGGTCTGAGAAATCCTGTTTGTTCCAATTCTGAATCAGTGTATGTGTGTGTGGGTATGCCAAGGTGGAGATTGATGATGTGGCATATCCACTTATACACATGGGCATGTATTTGATGAAGTGGCAAGTCAAAAGGTCAACAATTGGGTATTTGGGTAATTTCCTCTTAATATGTGTGTGGCTGGAAATTGGTTTCACGATCTCTCCTCTCAAGCTCGCATCTTCAAGCCGTTTTCTCTCCTGTTCTCGGGTTCTCAATTAGTTAGGAATTTGTGGCTAGAAATTCATCTAAGCTAGTATATAATCTGTTCCAACAGATTATCTTGTAACTGATTTCATCTTCTTCAATTCTTGGGTGTGTGATTTGAGAGAAACACTTGGGAAATTTGGGGCTTGGTTGTGAGGGGGAAACACAAAGGGAAAAACCTAATTGTATCATCTTGTAAATTGATTTCTGTTTCAGTAAATTGGACTTGAGGATTTCTCGGTCCCCCAGATGTAAACAACTTGATTGTTGTTGAACTGGGTCAACAAAGATCGTTGTGTGATTCTTCTTCTTCTTCTTCTGATTTTTCACTGCTGTTCGTATAAAACGATTTGGTTGAAATCGTGTTCTGATAAATCAGTGCAATTCGCGAGTTCTCCGAACTGCAATTTCGCCTCTGTGTTCGCGATTGTTGCTACTGTTATTTGCATCTTGTTGCTGCGTTTTCTGCAGGTGTTGCAACGTGAAGGAGCTGCGTATCTATAGCTGCTGTATTGTGGTTTCTTGCAGGACTAGTTGCTGCTGTTCTGGTTTGTAATTTGCAGGTTGTAGCTGCTGTTTTCTGGTCTGGATTTTCTGTTCTATTGCAGATGGTTTATTTCGGTGTCGCTTTTTGGTCAGTTTTGTGTTCGTTTACGCGACTGGGAACCCAACAACTGGTATCAGAGCGTCCGTTGGGTTGAAGTCGCGTTCATGGAGATGGCGAAATTCAACATCGAAAGGTTCAATGGAAAGAATGACTTCGGTCTTTGGAGACTGAAAATGCGTGCGATTCTCGTTCAACAAGGACTCGAAGAGGCTCTAGAAGGGGAAAGCAAATTGCCGGCAACGCTATCGGAAAAGGAGAAGAAAGATATTATGAACAAGACTCATAGCGTTATAATCTTGTGATTAAGAGGAACAAGATGCATTTAGAGAGCCGCAAACTTCGAAACCACTCACAGTGACGACGGCAACACATAAGTAGGGAAAGTAAAAAAAAAAAAAGAGATTTTGGGTACCGTTGTTGACACCTGAGAGAGCTTTGGAGCAAGAGGTTATTTTTATCTCTGTAATTTATGACTCCAAATTTTATTTCAATGTTCTTGACTATTATAGATACCTAAATCCTCGGGTGAATCTTGCTTGCTTAGAGACTTTTTTATGTTCTAATTTCTGGTTTGAGTTCCGATTTTTATTTCAATTAATAATGTCCTATTGATTTAATCGCATATTTAGGATTGATCACCCTTTGCATGTTCATAATCAATTAGTTGATTAACTACCGTATTACAATTAGTTGGTGGACTTATAGAATAATTGGGGCTATAATTAATGCATGACCAAACTTTAATTTAGTCTTCCAATCATTCAACCTTTTTGTTCTTTATGCTTTTCTCAAATTTAAATTCTAGCATGACCAAACTAGGGTTAATTTAGGAAATAGAATATTAATCGCGAATGAACAAATGTATTAATAGCTTTAGTAAAGTAATTGGTAATTAAATAAAATAAGGGAATTCAGGTAGAATTAGACATAGGGGAATCAAAGCTTGCAAGTGAAACCGCGACCCTAGACCTCTCTCCATTTATTGAATCTAGTATTTTATTATTGTTATTTATTTCTTGTTATTTTAGTTCCCATCACCATCAATTATTCGTTCGTCTAAATAATAATAAATCTTAACTAATTTAGTATTTGTTAATTAATTCCTGTGGAGATGATAATATTTTATACTACTACTGCGAGAGAGTACACTTGCTCTAAGTGTGTTTTTAACGCAACATCCATTACTATCTAGTCCAATCCAGTACTTTTTGTTTGCAAATCAAACCGACCCTTAAAAAATGGGGCAAGAGGAATTCACCTATTGTGTTGTTCCCTAGCTTAGTTGAACTTCAACTAACTTCAATTAATCAAAGTTTAGCTCCAAATTCATATCTGGATGTTCCTAACTCACATGCAATTGAAATGTACGTGATGAAAAGTAATTTCCCTAGCTGAGTTGAACTTCTACTAACTTCACTTCTTGGCTTTAATACCTCATGCAATTTGAAATGTGTGCGATGAAAAGTAGATGAAAAGTAATTTCCATGTTATGTTTTTGTGGCATCTGTAACTAGTTTTGCAGCGAGAAAATCTAATCCAATACTTAACCAAATTCACCAAATAAAGTCCTTAGTTTGAATGAAATTTTATCTAGTTTCCGTGGGTTCAAGTTTCAAATTGAAAAAACAAGTATTCATTGAGATATAGCCAAAACATGGTGACTAGGTCAATACCACCACTAATTCAAAATTGTAACTTGTTGGTACAATTTCTCCCTCAGTACTCATTGAAATCATGTCATTTTTATGCGACTTACGAAGGGTTTAGGGTCTAGTTTCTTTAGAAAGAAAAATTGATAACAAATAAGGTCAGTGGAGGGATTTATGCGCGAAATACAAGAGACTATTCAAAACGGGTTTGGATTTCAACTCCAACCACCAATGGCTAAAAAATTGAACCTTCCAAGTGCAACCCTAAGCTGATTCTGCTTTATTGAAGTCATCACCATACATTTCCAACTAACCTAATCTCCCGTTGTTCCTTTTTGTAGACATGCAAGCTCTACGACTTCAATTCCTAGCCTCTCCATCAACATGCAACTCGAATAGTTCAATAACAAGGAGGGGTGATGGAAATGATTTTGGTCTTTTGAGTAAGGTTAAGTGCAATGGGGGTTGGAGAGAGATAATCTCAGTAGTAAGGAGGAAAAATAAAAAGGAAATAACCCATTTTCTTCAAGCTCCCCTCTCTCTCCCTCCCTCCCTCCCTCCCTCTACTCTCTAAAGTATTTTTGCTGGAAGTGTGTAAAAATGAACAAGTGCTCTATTCTTTTGTTTTAAAAGAACTCAGTTTATAGGAAATGGGTTTGGGTCACGTGCTCTAGCCCATTAAGGAGGTGTTGCTAACAGTTTTGGAAACATCTTACTTTTAAGGGTTTTTTTTTACCCCCACCATCTTCCCATATACCCCTACAAGACTTTTTTTGACGAAAATACCCCTAAAAAAATTGGACAAAATTGTATATATCTCACCCTTAGATATATACGACTTTGAAAAATGTAAATCGTATATACATAGAAGATAATTAAATACGATTAGATACTTAGGTGTGGGGGTGGAAGATAATCGTATATACCTATGGGTGGAGGTATATACGATTTGTTAAATTACAATTCGTATATACCTAGGTGTGGGGTACATACGATTTGTAATTTAACAAATCATATAACCCCACCCATAGGTATATACGATTTGTATTAATTTATTTAAATTTTTAAAAAAGGTTATAAAAGCGTTACTAAAAATCCGTTAAAGAGTCAAAACTAATCAAAAAATTATAAAAACACCACTAAAAATCTAATAAAACCAAAATAAGGCTATGCAATTTTTTTTTAGATTTTTTGGAGTCTATGAAAAATTTAAAAAATTAATAAAAAATAGTAAACGATGGAATTTGGGATTTAATGGCTATGGTTTCATTACAATCGGATTTAATGTTTGTGGTTTCATTACAATCAGAGTAGGTTGCCCGAAAACCGATTTTTTAGCCTAAATTATTTGCTCGAAGTATAACATTCACTACAACAGAATTGTTAAAAAAGGGCGCCCCCATTAGGGGCGCTTTCTAAAAAGTGCCCCTGAAGCCCAAAATACGGATGTCCTTCAGGAGCGCTTTCTAAAAAGTGCCCCTGATGCCCAAAATAAGGCTTTCCGTATATTAGGCATCAGGGGCGCTTTCTATAAAGCGCCCCTGAAGACCCTCCGTATTTTGGGCATCAGGGGCGCTTTTAAAAAAGCGCTATAAAGCGCCCCTGAAGGCCCTCCGTGTTTTGGGCATCAGGGGCGCTTTTGAGAAAGCGCCCCTGATGCCTAATATTCTAATATTACCGTTTCAATACTCCCTCTCACGTCTCAGTACTCGTCTCTTTCCCTCTTCTCTCAGCCTCTCTTACCTAAAACCTCTTCTCTCACACTCTCATCAGTCTCTCAGCCTCTCTTACCTGAAACCCTCTTCTCTCCCTCTTCTCATTAGCTGACCAAAAAAAAACTTATCACTCTCCACTCACTCACTTAACCGTAAAACCCAACACTAAGTCACCACTCACCAACACGTGAAAACTGAAAATACCCCTAACGAAAAACGTCAAAACCAGACAACACCAGCGCCACCGCCAGACGCCAGTCAACCACCACCACCCTCTGTCGTGCTCCGCCGCCGCCGCCGTCTCCACTTGTTCCGTCATCGTCCCTGCTCTTTCTCAGTCAGTCATTCTCTACTTTCAAGGTTAGATTTCCACAATGCATCAATATTGATTCTGGGTTTTTTGATTCAATCCGTTTTACCAGCCCTTCTTCAATCTGTTTTACTTCGTCATTTCTATTTCATTGCTTCTTTGATTTCGTTTGCATTGTTTCAGTCAGTTAGTCTGTTTTACTTTTTCTTGATTCCTATTTTTATGGTTTCTGTGATTTGGGAATTAGGAATTAGGAATTAGGAATTGGCAACTAATGTTGATGTTAGAAATTAGGAATTAGGAATTGGGAATTAGGAATTAGGAATTGGCCTTGGTTCTGTTTGAAAGAAAGTAAGCTTGCGTAAAGTAATGATAATTTGGCAACTAATGTGAATTTGGCAACTGATGAAACAAATAAATGATAATTTGGAAACTGAATAGCCAGCTAAAAGGATTCAAGAATATTATTGGCTATTATATATGATATACTAGGGGGCCCTATTTTGAAAATAGTTGAATTATAGGATTTTCCTAAGAAATGGGATTGATAATATAACACAGTGTTTAAGTGAAAGTATAAAAGAACAAAGTGCAATTTCTTAGTTTCAAAAAATTGTACTTTGTGTGTTTTTCACCATTAATATGTTTAAGTTCTCTTATCAGGAATTTATAATAAATTTCGGTCTAATATGGATAGAAAGTGGATGTCTGCCAATCGTCTGTCGAAAGAATATGTCGATGGAGTGAAATATTTTGTGAACTTTGCCGTTCGACGTTTAGGAACTTCTAGTAAGTTCAAGTGTCCTTGTTTAAGATGTTGTTACGCCAATCGAGTTACTGCACTTGAGTTGGAAAGACATTTAAAGGCCAACGGAATCGATCAAAGTTATATTTGTTGGACAATGCATGGTGAGGAAAGAGGTGAACCTTCAAATATGGATAATAGTACTCAGAGATGTGATCCGGTTGATTATCCTGAAACACATACGTTTGATGGTGACCAATTTGAAGAGATGACAAAGGCGGTTGAAGACGATCTTAATGATTGTCCTCAAATGTTTGAGAAGTTGATAACCGATGCGGAGACACCGTTGTATGTGGGCTGTACTGAATTCACAAAGTTATTGGCTGTGATAAAGCTGTACAACTTGAAAACTTGCCACGGATGGACAGATAAGAGCTTTACGGAATTACTCGCACTATTGAAAGATATGTTGCCGAAAGACAATGTGCTCCCTTCTCGGACGTATGATGCAAAACAAATGTTAGGCACCATTGGTTTGAACTATGAGAAGATACATGCTTGTCCGAATGATTGCATTTTATTTCGGAATGAACATGCGTTGTTAAAGTCCTGCCCTAAATGTAATGCATCGCGGTATAAGAAGAAAGAATCTGCTCCAGAAAAGGTATTGTGGTATTTTCCCATAATTCCTCGATTTAGACGTATGTACCGTAGTTCGGAAGACGCAAAACAGTTGACTTGGCATGACGATGAAAGGATTAAAGATGGTATGCTACGACACCCGGCGGATTCTCCGCAGTGGAAAAAGATTGATATTGATTATCCTGATTTTGGGCATGACCCAAGAAACCTACGCCTTGCATTGTCTGCTGATGGATTTAACCCGCACGGTATCCAGAGTAGCTCCCACAGTACATGGCCTGTGATTTTGGCGATTTATAACTTACCTCCATGGCTTTGCATGAAACGCAAGTATATGATGTTGTCTTTGTTAATTTCTGGCCCCAAACAACCAGGAAATGATATTGACGTATACTTGGCTCCTTTAATAGAAGACTTGAAGCAAATGTGGGAGATTGGGGTAGAGGTGTATGATGGGTTCAGAGAAGAAAGCTTCATTCTGAAGGCTATGATTTTTGGTACCATTAATGACTTTCCAGCATACGGCAATCTATCTGGGTACAGTAACAAAGGTCAATGTGCATGTCCTATATGTGAAGATAATACAGATTGGATGTGGTTGGAACATGGTAAGAAGAATATATATCTTGGCCATCGGAGATTTTTGCCTCCAACTCATCACTATCGGGTGTGGAGAAAGGCATTCAATGGGAATTCAGAAACTCGTAAAGCTCCTCTGCCTTTGACCGGTGAACAACTATTTGAAAAGGTGAAAGATTTGGACATTAAGTTTGGGAAGCCTTTTGCAGGAGAGCTTGCCAAACGAGGGTGGAAGAAAAAATCGATTTTCTTTGAGTTGCCATACTGGAAGTCATTACACGTAAGGCATTTCATTGATGTGATGCATGTTGAAAAAAATGTATTCGAAAGTGTCATTGGTACCTTACTCAATATGCCAGGGAAGACTAAAGATACCATCAACACAAGGTTGGATTTGGTTAGTATGGGGTTGAGACCAGAATTGGGTCCGAATAAGAAGGGTACACGTACATATCTACCTCCGGCAGCTCATACTCTATCTAGAAAGGAGAAAACTGTCTTTTGTAAGTTTCTTCATGGAGTTAAAGTTCCAGAGGGGTACTCTTCAAACGTTACGAACCTTGTATCGATGAAAGACCTCAAGTTAAAGTCTCTAAAGTCTCATGATTGTCATGTTCTCATGGAGAATTTGCTACCAATTGGTATACGATCCATTATGCCCAATAAAGTGCGTCAGGCCATAACTAAACTTTGTTTCTTCTTTAAGGCGATTTGTAGTAGGGTGATTGACCCTGGAAAGTTGCCAGCTCTGCAAAGATCAATTACTGTCACTTTATGTGAGCTTGAGATGTTTTTTCCGCCTTCATTCTTTGACATAATGATTCATTTAATAGTTCATCTAGTTAGAGAGACACAATTGTGTGGCCCATGTTACATGAGATGGATGTACCCGTTTGAGCGGTACATGAAGATATTAAAAGGATATGTTAAAAACCGATCACGACCCGAGGGTTGCATTGCTGAGCGCTACATAGTTGAAGAAGCTATTGAGTTCTCCACCGACTATCTATCTAGTGTTGAATATTCTGTTGGGATGCCAAGGGAGCGTCACACAACAAGTGTTGGTAAAGGGATGACAGGAAGGAAAATAGTGATGGTATCTAGGAACGAACTAGAGCAAGCACACTTATATGTTCTGCACAATGATAGTCAGGTTGATTCATATATTGCCAAACACATGGAGATTCTTAAGAGTGATCACCCAACTAAGAGTGAAGTTTGGTTAAAAAAAGAACATAATCGGAGTTTCATACTGTGGCTAAAAAATCAAATTGATATTGAGTTTGTTTCGAATCCTACCTCGATTTCAGAAAGATTGAGATGGTTAGCAAAAGGTCCAAATATACATGTTTTCTCTTACACTAGTTATCTACAAAACGGGTACACGTTCTATACAAAATCCCATGATGATCAGAGTAAAATGCAAAATAGTGGGGTGACTCTTGTAGCTGAATCTATGCATACATCAAGTGCCAAAGACAGAAATCCCATTTACGCGAATATGTCATACTTCGGTGTTATTGAACACATATGGGAGTTGGATTACAATATGTTTTCGGAGTCTGTGTTCCAATGTAATTGGGTTGACAATAATAATGGTGTACAGATGGATGACTTGGGTTTCATGCGGGTGAATTTCAACAAGTTAGGGTATAAAGATGAACCTTTTATTTTAGCCTCGCAAGCCCAACAAGTGTTTTATGTCACTGATCCAGTTGATATCAATTGGTTCATTGTTTTATTGACAAACAAAAAGTTATTGGTGAATGACATTGGGGATCAAGCGCACGAAGATGTTGACATTGAGGATGACCCTTGCTTCGGGACATTGCAACCAATAATAGGGGAAAGTACTTCTAATGACGATATTTTGTATGTTAGAAAGGATCATAACGATGGAATTACATTTCGTCGAAAACAAAGTACCAAGAAGCAAAAAACAAAATATCATACAAATAAACAAGTAGCTAGTAACGTTAGATCGAGGAAAAGGAAAAGGTAATATATCATGCGTAGTTTCTTTTTTATTCATTTTTCATATTGTAAAAATTAACTAACATATAGTTATTATAAAATAACATTTAACCTAATAACAATGATTATATTATGTTGCAAGTGAGATGACTTCCCACAGTGATGATAGTGCACATGACAGTTGTAACACCCCGGAAATAATTTAATTAAAATAGTTGATTGAATTATTAAAATAATTTGGAGGCGGGATATAGATAAATTAAAAGGTTAATATTTTATATGCGTAGGAGGTGAAACGAGTAAAGGAGGTGGTGACGTAGAGAGCCCAGTGTTTACTGAGCCCTCAACTTAAACCCTGGGGGTTTAAGCCAAACCCTCATTCGCAGCAAGCAAAAGAAAAACGAAAGTGAGAGTGAGAGAGAGAGCACGCGGCGCAAAGAGGGAGAGAAGAGGAGGGTTTCGCGAAGAATTTCAAAAGGAGATCGTTCGTGTTGCTGTGGTTTTGTTCGTGTCTCATTCGTCGTGTTCCGGAGCTTACGTTATTCGAGGTAAGGGTGGGCTTAACCTTGATAATGGGTTGATGATAATTATGTGTGGGTAGTCTAGGGTTTTGTTGAATTGTTCGTGTTGTTGCATATCGTGTTTTCGTTGAGATTGGTGCTTTGATGATTGTTGCACGTTATTGTGATTTGTTTCGTTATTTGTTGTTGCGTGATTGTTGTATCACGATGATGGTGTTGTTATTGTTCGTGTTTTTGTTGTTGCTGTGCGTGGTTGATTGTTGTTGTCGCGTTGTCGAATTGTCGTTTTTGTTGTGGTGGTTGCGGTGTCGTTGCCGTTACGGTTTGGTGTTTGGCAATTTAGCGATTCTGGACACAGGTTCGGTTTTTCTAAAACTGGCGCTGTTTGGTTGATCCAAAAATTATGAGGTTGATTGTTTTTGAAAATAGACTTAACGCCGGTCGTTTTGGCACTGGTTTCGTCAAATTCGGAGTTGTATAGCTCGAGTTATAGGCGATACAAGTTAGGTTAAAATTCTGGAAAGGATTTGGGTATAGATTCGGTATTTCGGTGACTGGGAACGTTGTATTGACCGAAAAATTATGTGGTTTATTTTTCTGGAAAATAGACTTAATGCTTGTTAATTTGGCACTGGTTTGGTTGCGTTTAGAGTTGTGTAGCTCGAGATATGAATTCCACAAGTTAGAGTAAGATTCTGGAAACAATCTGGACACAGGGTCAGTGTTTTGGTTACCACGTTTTCAAAAGAACTCCTTTTCGAACGAATCCAATTTCTTTGAAAACTAGACAAAATTTGCCCCAGTTTATGCACAAGTGTCATGCAATTTGATTGAGTTTTGGTCACTTTGGAATTGCTTGAATTTGAAGGACAGAAACTGTCCTCTTTTGCAACTAGCCTGTGTGCTTTTCGAAAACTGTACCTATTGGACACTCTCCTTCAAAAACTGAACTTAGGGATGATAACCAGACCCATAGGGCTTTCCAACAAGTATTTATTTGTTGAAATCCGATGTCGTTTGCTATTTTAATTAATTCGCTGAAGTAGGTGCGATGTACCTAGGCGCTGTGCGCCAGTCTTGTGCGTGGTGTGCGTGCGTTATGTCCGTGTTGTGGAGCCGTCTGGTGTTAATATTTCAGGTGCGGTGCTGGTATGCTCAGGAGAGTTTAGTGGTAGCTGTGATGCTACAACTTGGTGCTATTTTTGGTGAAATCATTTGTTTTGATTCTGGTGATATAGTATTTATTTTAAATACTTGTTATGGTGAGTTGGTGCATAATCATGGTGTCGCATTGTCATATGCATGTTTTGGTGATATAGGCTCTGCCTCTGGTGTTTATTGGTGATATGCCCGTCGTGGCTCATTTTGGTGATCGGTACCGCATGCATATGCCCACTGGAGGGGTTGCATATCATCCCATTGTCTATGAATGTTATAATTTTGGTGGTTCACTGTCAAATGGATTTTTCCTTTGGTATCTGGTGCTGTGATATGGTGTAATTGTATTGTGTTGCTGTAGTTACCTGATGCTAGCATATTTTTATCATCTGCTTATTATCTCTGTTAGACTCACCCCTTCTGCTTGGAATGTTGCTCTCATGCGGCAACGCTGCAGGTGATCGCTAGTGCTCGTGGAGGAATTGCTAGGTTTTGCTTCCTCTCTCGTTTGGGTCTGTGTCAGCTCTGATATGTAGCACCGGGGAGTCGTTAGTTATCGTTTTGAACTATTATTTTAGTTATTGGAAATTGTTTTAATTTATTTTGGAGATGTCTTTAATTGTTAATTCTGGAGATGTTTAAACTGGTTAATATTTCCGCTGCTTGGTGATTTCTTTTATATAAATTATTTTGGAGATTTTCTTTTTTTTAAAATGGTGAAAAATGTAGCGCCCTTCGAGGTGACTCTGATAATTGTCTATTTAATTGTAATAGTAAAAGGGGGGTGTTACATTAGTGGTATCAGAGCAGTTCGGTCTGTCCGGCCAAGTTGTCGAGTCGTCGAGTCGAGTAACACTTGAGTAATTGTTACTCGTTCCTGATTATAGTTTCTGTTGCAGTGTTAGGTTGAGATGCAAGGACGGAACGATGCTGCACTCACTGCTGCTTTGCAGGCTGTGGCTCAAGCTGTGGAGAATAACCCAGGTGCTGCTGGTGATGCTGGGTCGCGCAGTTTGGCTACGTTTCAGAGGGAGAATCCTCCTACCTTTAAGGGCAAGTATAACCCTGATGGTGCTTTGGCGTGGCTGAAAGAGATGGAGAGAATCTTTCGTGTTATGGATTGCTCTGAGGCGCAGAAAGTCAGGTATGGTACTCATATGCTGGCAGAGGAGGCTGATGACTGGTGGTTGGAGGTGAGGCAGAGGTTGGCGACTGTGAATGAAGAGGTCACTTGGGCTGTGTTCAGCAGAGAATTTCTGAGAAAGTATTATCCTGAAGATGTCCGTGGGAAGAAAGAGATTGAGTTTCTGGAGCTGAAGCAGGGTAATATGTCGGTGACTGAGTATGCTGCCAAGTTCATTGAATTGGCGAAGTTCTATCCACATTATGGTGAGGCTGGTGCTGAATTCTCCAAATGCATCAAGTTTGAAAATGGGTTGCGGGCTGATATCAAGAAGGCGATAGGGTATCAGAAAATTCGGGTGTTCTCGGAGTTGATTGACAGCTGCAGAATCTTCGAGGAAGACAGTAATGCTCATTCTAGAGTCATGAGGGATAGGCAGAAGAATTTCTCGAGTCGTGGGAAGCCATATGAGGTTCCAGCTGGTAAGGGCAATCAGAGAACTGCTGTGGGTAAGAGACCTAGTGGGGGAGATGCTGCTGCTAGTGTGGTATGTTACAAGTGTGGTAAACCCGGTCATAAGCGTCCTGACTGTCCAGGTGATGTGAAGAAGTGCTACAAGTGTGGTAAAGAGGGTCATATGGCGTCTAGCGGTGATCGAAAGGATGTGTTATGCTACAACTGTGGTGAGGGTGGTCATATCAGCACTCAGTGTCCTAAACCGAAGAAAGAAAGGTCCGTTGGGAAGGTGTTCGCTCTGGCGGGGTCAGATGCAGTGAATGAGATCAGAGGTACATGCTATATTAATAATTCTCCTCTTATTGCTATTATTGATACTGGTGCTACCCATTGTTTTATTGCTACTGCATGTGTTGAGAAATTAGATCTTGTTTTATCTTCTATGTTGAGGGAGATGGTTATCGATACTCCGGCTAAGGGTTCGGTGACTACCTCGGTTGTTTGTGCTAAATGCCCTTTATCGATATTCGGTAATGATTTTCTCGTTGACTTGATTTGTTTGCCGCTGAGCGGAATGGATGTTATTCTAGGTATGGACTGGTTAGTTGATAACCATGTTCATATCAACTGTCATGAAAGGTCTGTGAGTTTCTTTTCTCCTGAAGAGGAATAGTCTGGTTTGTTGTCTGCTGGTCAGTTGCATAGGGTAATGAGGGAAGACGTCCAGTTGTTTTCATTAATGGCGTCATTGTCTGCTGAGAGCCAAGCGAAGGTTGATGAGTTGCAGGTGGTGCGAGAGTTTTCTGAGGTTTTTCCCGACGAGATTCCGGATGTACCACCAGAGAGAGAGGTTGAGTTTGCTATTGATCTGGTACCTGATACTAAACCTGTGTCTATGGCACCGTATAGAATGTCTGCATCTGAATTGTCAGAACTGAAGAAGCAACTCGAGGATCTGCTTGAAAAGAAATTTGTGAGGCCAAGTGTGTCGCCGTGGGGAGCTCCAGTGTTGTTGGTGAAAAAGAAAGATGGTAGTATGAGGTTGTGCGTAGACTATCGGCAGCTGAATAAGGTGACTATTAAGAACAAGTATCCGCTTCCGAGGATTGATGACTTAATGGATCAGTTGGTGGGTGCTCAGGTGTTCAGTAAAATAGATTTGAGATCGGGTTATCATCAGATCAAGGTGAAAGACGAAGACATTCAGAAGACAGCTTTCAGAACCCGTTATGGGCATTATGAGTATTCCGTGATGCCTTTCAGTGTGACTAATGCGCCGGGAGTGTTCATGGAGTACATGAATCGTATCTTTCGTGAGTATCTGGATCGGTTTGTGGTGGTATTCATTGACGACATCCTAATTTATTCTAAGTCAGAAGAGGAGCATGCAGAACATCTGAGATTGGTATTGGAAATTCTGAGGGACAGGAAATTATATGCGAAGCTGTCTAAGTGTGAGTTTTGGTTGAAAGAGGTTAGCTTTCTGGGTCATGTTATTTCGGGGAATAGAATTGCCGTGGATCCGTCTAAGGTTGATGCCGTGTTACAATGGGAGTCTCCGAAGTCAGTTACTGAGATTAGAAGTTTTCTGGGTCTGGCAGGTTACTATAGGAGGTTTATAGAAGGATTTTCGAAGTTGGCACTTCCGTTGACTCAGTTGACTTGCAAGGGTAAAGCTTTCATCTGGGATGACTGTTGTGAAGAGAGCTTCAAAGAATTGAAGAAGAGGTTGACGACGTCTCCTGTTCTGACGTTGCCTAATCCGGAAGAGTCGTTTGTGGTGTATTGTGATGCTTCCAAGATGGGGTTGGGAGGTGTGCTTATGCAGAATGGTAAGGTAGTTGCCTATGCGTCGAGACAGTTGAGGACTCATGAGAAGAACTACCCTACCCATGATTTAGAACTTGCTGCAGTTGTGTTCGCGTTGAAAATTTGGAGACATTATCTGTATGGTTCGAGGTTTGAGGTGTTCAGTGATCATAAGGGTTTGCAGTATCTGTTTGATCAGAAAGAGTTGAATATGAGACAGCGCAGATGGTTGGAGTTGCTGAAAGACTATGACTTTAGCTTGAACTATCATCCGGGAAAGGCTAATGTGGTAGCTGACGCTTTAAGTCGAAAGACGTTGCATATGTCAGCAATGATGGTTAGAGAACTCGAATTAATTGAGCAGTTCAGGGATATGAGTTTGGTTTGTGAAGTGACGCCTCAGAGTGTCAGATTGGGGATGTTGAAGATTGATAATGAATTCATGGCTAGCATTCGAGAAGCTCAGAAGTTAGATGTTAAATTAGTTGACCTGATGGTTGGGATTGATCAATCCGAGAATAAAGACTTTGAGTTGGATGCGCGGAATGTATTGAAGTACCGTGGGAGAATCTGCATTCCTGATGATGAGGAGATGAAAAGAGCAATTTTAGAAAAAGGTCATAGGAGTAAGTTGAGTATCCATCCAGGAGCTACAAAGATGTATCAGGATCTGAAGAAGATGTTTTGGTGGCCTGGTATGAAGCGTGATGTGGCGCAGTTTGTGTATTCCTGCTTGACTTGTCAGAAATCGAAGGTTGAGCATCAGAAGCCTGCTGGGTTGATGCAACCGTTGGAGATTCCGGAATGGAAGTGGGATAGTATTTCTATGGATTTCGTGATAGGGTTACCTAATACTGTGAGGGGGCACGATTCGATTTGGGTGATTGTGGATAGATTGACGAAGTCTGCTCATTTTATTCCTATCAATATCACGTATCCGGTGTCGAGATTGGCAGAGATTTATATTCAGGTGATTGTGAAGTTGCATGGTGTTCCTTTGTGCATTGTGTCTGAAAGAGATCCTAGGTTCACTTCTGATTTCTGGAAGAGTTTGCAAGAAGCGTTGGGTTCTAAATTGAGGTTGAGTTCAGCTTATCATCCTCAAACTGATGGACAGACAGAGAGGACCATTCAGTCGTTGGAAGACTTGTTGAGATCTTGTGTTCTTGAGCAGGGAGGTGCGTGGGATACTCACCTTCCGTTGATCGAGTTTACTTACAACAATAGTTACCATTCTAGCATCGGGATGGCACCGTTCGAGGCATTGTATGGTCGGAGATGTAGGACTCCGTTGTGTTGGCATGAATCTGGGGAGAGTATTGTTCTTGGACCCGAGGTTGTTCGAGAGACTACTGAAAAGGTGAAATTGATCCGTGAGAAAATGAAAGCGTCGCAGAGTAGACAGAAGAGCTATCATGATAAGAGAAGGAAGGATTTAGAATTCCAAGCTGGTGATCATGTGTTTTTGAGAGTCACGCCTATGGCTGGTGTTGGGCGTGCATTGAAGACAAAGAAGTTGACTCCTCGTTTCATTGGACCGTATCAAATCACTGAGGGAATTGGTAATGTTGCTTATAGGGTGGCCTTGCCGCCTAATCTTTCGAATTTGCACGATGTATTTCATGTGTCGCAACTTCGGAAGTATATTTCGGATCCGTCCCATGTGATTCCGATGGATGATGTGCATGTGCGGGATAATCTCACTGTGGAGACAATGCCTGTGCGAATTGAAGATCGTGAAGTGAAGACTTTACGTGGCAAAGAGATAAACCTGGTGAAAGTGGTCTGGTTAGGAGCTGCTGGTGAAAGCATGACATGGGAGTTGGAGAGCAAGATGCGAGAGTCCTATCCGGAGCTGTTTGAATCAGGTATGTTTTCGAGGACGAAAGATTCTAAGTGGGGGAGGGTTGTAACACCCCGGAAATAATTTAATTAAAATAGTTGATTGAATTATTAAAATAATTTGGAGGCGGGATATAGATAAATTAAAAGGTTAATATTTTATATGCGTAGGAGGTGAAACGAGTAAAGGAGGTGGTGACGTAGAGAGCCCAGTGTTTACTGAGCCCTCAACTTAAACCCTGGGGGTTTAAGCCAAACCCTCATTCGCAGCAAGCAAAAGAAAAACGAAAGTGAGAGTGAGAGAGAGAGCACGCGGCGCAAAGAGGGAGAGAAGAGGAGGGTTTCGCGAAGAATTTCAAAAGGAGATCGTTCGTGTTGCTGTGGTTTTGTTCGTGTCTAGTTCGTCGTGTTCCGGAGCTTACGTTATTCGAGGTAAGGGTGGGCTTAACCTTGATAATGGGTTGATGATAATTATGTGTGGGTAGTCTAGGGCTTTGTTGAATTGTTCGTGTTGTTGCATATCGTGTTTTCGTTGAGATTGGTGCTTTGATGATTATTGCACGTTATTGTGATTTGTTTCGTTATTTGTTGTTGCGTGATTGTTGTATCACGATGATGGTGTTGTTATTGTTCGTGTTTTTGTTGTTGCTGTGCGTGGTTGATTGTTGTTGTCGCGTTGTCGAATTGTCGTTTTTGTTGTGGTGGTTGCGGTGTCGTTGCCGTTAGGGTTTGGTGTTTGGCAATTTAGCGATTCTGGACACAGGTTCGGTTTTTCTAAAACTGGCGCTGTTTGGTTGATCCAAAAATTATGAGGTTGACTGTTTTTGAAAATAGACTTAACGCCGGTCGTTTTGGCACTGGTTTCGTCAAATTCGGAGTTGTATAGCTCGAGTTATAGGCGATACAAGTTAGGTTAAAATTCTGGAAAGGATTTGGGTATAGATTCGGTATTTCGGTGACTGGGAACGTTGTATTGACCGAAAAATTATGTGGTTTATTTTTCTCGAAAATAGACTTAATGCTTGTTAATTTGGCACTGGTTTGGTTGCGTTTAGAGTTGTGTAGCTCGAGATATGAATTCCACAAGTTAGAGTAAGATTCTGGAAACAATCTGGACACAGGGTCAGTGTTTTGGTTACCACGTTTTCAAAAGAACTCCTTTTCGAACGAATCCAATTTCTTTGAAAACTAGACAAAATTTGCCCCAGTTTATGCACAAGTTTCATGCAATTTGATTGAGTTTTGGTCACTTTGGAATTGCTTGAATTTGAAGGACAGAAACTGTCCTCTTTTGCAACTAGCCTGTGTGCTTTTCGAAAACTGTACCTATTGGACACTCTCCTTCAAAAACTGAACTTAGGGATGATAACCAGACCCATAGGGCTTTCCAACAAGTATTTATTTGTTGAAATCCGATGTCGTTTGCTATTTTAATTAATTCGCTGAAGTAGGTGCGATGTGCCTAGGCGCTGTGCGCCAGTCTTGTGCGTGGTGTGCGTGCGTTATGTCCGTGTTGTGGAGCCGTCTGGTGTTAATATTTCAGGTGCGGTGCTGGTATGCTCAGGAGAGTTTAGTGGTAGCTGTGATGCTACAACTTGGTGCTATTTTTGGTGAAATCATTTGTTTTGATTCTGGTGATATAGTATTTATTTTAAATACTTGTTATGGTGAGTTGGTGCATAATCATGGTGTCGCATTGTCATATGCATGTTTTGGTGATATAGGCTCTGCCTCTGGTGTTTATTGGTGATATGCCCGTCGTGGCTCATTTTGGTGATCGGTACCGCATGCATATGCCCACTGGAGGGGTTGCATATCATCCCATTGTCTATGAATGTTATAATTTTGGTGGTTCACTGTCAAATGGATTTTTCCTTTGGTATCTGGTGCTGTGATATGGTGTAATTGTATTGTGTTGCTGTAGTTACCTGATGCTAGCATATTTTTATCATCTGCTTATTATCTCTGTTAGACTCACCCCTTCTGCTTGGAATGTTGCTCTCATGCGGCAACGCTGCAGGTGATCGCTAGTGCTCGTGGAGGAATTGCTAGGTTTTGCTTCCTCTCTCGTTTGGGTCTGTGTCAGCTCTGATATGTAGCACCGGGGAGTCGTTAGTTATCGTTTTGAACTATTATTTTAGTTATTGGAAATTGTTTTAATTTATTTTGGAGATGTCTTTAATTGTTAATTCTGGAGATGTTTAAACTGGTTAATATTTCCGCTGCTTGGTGATTTCTTTTATATAAATTATTTTGGAGATTTTCTTTTTTTTAAAATGGTGAAAAATGTAGCGCCCTTCGAGGTGACTCTGATAATTGTCTATTTAATTGTAATAGTAAAAGGGGGTGTTACATGAACAGTTCCTATGTGTGTGGCAATGGCTGAAGTGTGATTGGGACAGTTAATAAGGGTGTGTGGAATAGGTTTGTAACTAGAGAAAAGGCTAAAATCAGAAATTATGTGATCTGTTGCACCTGTGTCAACTATCCAGAAAATAAATTTCTCACCAGATACTTGATTAAAGACAATATTAGAACCTGAAGCAGTGTTGGATGTAGGAGTGTGAGATATCACAGTGTTGGCAGAGTGCTGTGTTGATTGTTGTGCCTGCTGCATAGACTTCTGTAGAATATCAATGAGGCCCTTATATTGATCTGCTGTGAAACTCATGTTGCTGACAGCATTGTTCCCAGTTTCAGTGATGTTGTTCTGTCCTTCTTTTACACCTGAATTTTCATTTACTGCAGCATTGGTTGAATTCTTTTGTTTCTGTGACTGGTATCCAGGTGGGAATTCGTGAATGAAGTAACATGTATCAACGGTATGGTTTGTTTTGTTGCAATTTGTACACAATCTTGATTGGCCTCTACCTTGCCCACGACCAAATCTGCCTCTACCACGACCGTTGTTACCTCCTTTATTAAAACTCTGGATGTGATTTGCTACCACAACTGATTTAGCCTCATTTTCAGTTTCAGAGGCAGTGTTTGGTGGACTAGTAAGAGTCATGTTTCTTTCTTGTTGGATAACTAAAGAAAAGGCTTTGGTGATGTGAGGAAGGGGGTCCATCATCATAATTTGGCCTCTAACACTGGAGAATTCTTCATTCAATCCTTTCAAGAACCTAATTGTTTGGTCCTGGTTTCTGAATTTCTTAACATTCTGCAACGCAGTGCAACTACAAGGAATTGCACAAGAACAAGAAGCAATAGGACGAAAGCTTTCTAATTCGTCCCAAAGAGTTTTTAATTCAGTGTAATATTCAGAGACATCACGGGTACCTTGAGATATCTTGTAGATATCTTCTTGAATGTCGCCAATTCGAAACATGTCGCCTTGATCAAACCGGTCACAAAGATCCTTCCAAGCATCGTATGCTTTATCAAAGAAAACGATGGATTTCGCAACGTTTGTTGAAACGGATTTCTGGAGCCATGCTAATACCAGATTGTTGCATCTGAACCACTGATTGTAGATGGAACTTGTCTTTGCTGGAGCAGTTATCGTTCCATCAACGAATATCAACTTATTTTTCGAAATCAGAGAAACACACATGGAATGAAGCCATGGTTGAAAATTATTGCCGCCTTCTAACGCAGGTTGAACCAATACCACTACAGGCGATTCATTAGGATGAATGTAGAAGGGATTTGATGAATTTGTCGCAAAATCTGCGTATTGTTCTAAGTCCTGGCTCGCCATCACCCAATAATGATGAAGAGGAAATTGAATCAAGAAACCTCAATTTGAAACGAATTTGGGGAAAAAGAGAACCCTAATCGAACGGAAAGATTGGGTACAGAGAAGAAAATCTCAAATCAAAGGTGTAGTAAAGCTGAATTTTGATTTGCGAAGATTAATGACGAATTGCAGAAATATGGGTTGAATGAAAGTGGTGATGGCGAGGCCAGAGCTCAAGAATTGAGCTCTGATACCATCTTAGTTTCAGAGAATTCACAGGGAAGAGATTTGAAGAAGAAATACATTTTCTGCATATTGCATTAACCCTTAGTTTTGAAATCTGTTACAAGTGTGCTATATATACATTGACTTTCAGCTCTAACTGTTAACTAGCTACAATGGTTAGATAATAAACTAACAACTAACTAAAGTCAATTAAGACTAACTCTGATTTGCACAATATAAGATAAATATAAGATATTTACAATACTAACATATTTACAATACTAACATATTTACCATAAGAGTGTGTTATACCAAACTTGACTTGTACTCTTGAGTTTTCAAAACGATTAGGTACAATTAAGCTTCTAAGGATTAAGTCATTACTGGGCTGCAATGCGAGTTTCAAATGATGTTGAAATACTAAACATTTCTTCACGAATGGAGAAAGAAGACACCACTACTTTGGTTTCTATGATGTCTGAGCTACTCACAAAATTCAACATTCCTTCCTTGTATTTATGATATAACCCCCCTTTTTTGTCTCAGGCCCTAATGGCTGAGGGTGTTGGACATTCTGGCTCTTTGGGCTAGTTGTTGTTTGGGCCTTTGCCCTTATATTTCACCAAAAAAAAATGATATCATTTACTATGCTTATGAGTAAATAAGGCAACAAAGGAATACTAGCCAGACATAGTCTTGGACAAGATGTCTTCACTGGAAAAAGGATTGAGCCATACACAACCTTCTATCAAATGCAGCTTGGACCAAATGTAGTCTTCTTCTAGACTCAGTTTGGACAACATGCAGCATTATTATCTGAGGCAAAGAGGACCAGATAATGAGGTCAGTTTCTTGTACCATTCAATGTTCTTGGACCAGATGTTGGTTGTGGAAGATCGACACCAACACATATAGTGCTTCTTCATTTGATAGCTTGCTTTTATGATGTAGTGCTAAGTGAAATAAAGTATATTCTACACTCAATGCAATAGAACTCATATTCTTCTCTTATATGATTGTTATCGACAAAGAAATTAAGGTCGTTATTTCTAGATCTACTTGGTTCCAACTATTGGAGTATACTCAGTAAATTAGAATTCCTTATTCTATAGTTAAGAATTCTGTAAATGCTGATTATACCAATCAGTTACACATGTATTAAGTTGGTTATACCAACAGATAGAATTAGTTAGGATACAGTTGTAACTAGCCATAGTTTGTTAGGACAGTTAGGTCATTGTCCTATATATGATGTAACTTTACCAAATTGCAATAATACATTCAATTCATTGCTTCATTGTTGATTCCTATATGGTATCAGAGCAGAGAAATTCTGCTCTGCATGCCCTTCGTCTTCGTTAAAGCTTCGTTGCCATTAATACGCAATCAAGCTACAAGATTCAACAATGGCCGATCTTATAACACAAACGAATCCTGAATTGAATGAAGCACAAAACGGTGATGGAAAGAAGCAAGATCCTGCATCAAACCTTACATCGCCATATTACCTACATCCAGCCGAAAATCCAGGCGCGATTCTGGTAGCTCCACCGATGAATGGAAACAACTACGATACATGGAGCAAGAAGATGAGAAGAGAACTTCTCACCAAGAACAAAATCAAGTTCGTGAATGGGAAGATCGCACCACCGAAAGAAGACGACGAGTTATACGAGGCGTGGGAACGATGCAACAGCACCGTTGTCGCATGGATTGCCGGATCCCTCACACCGGAGATTGCTCAGAGCATCGAGAACGTGGAGAACGCCTTCGATTTGTGGAACGAGTTGAAGAATCGCTTCTCAAAGGGAGATGCGTTTCGCAAATCCGATTTAATGCAGAAGATTCATTCAATCAAGCAAGGTGAGAGGAGTATCAACTCGTATTACACTGATTTGAAGGTGATTTGGGAAGATCTTGAGACTCTCAGGCCCATAAATGCGTGCACATGCGGAGTAGTAGATGCTAACCTCAAAAGACAACGGGAAGAAGAATACGTCATATGTTTCTTGAAGGGATTGAACGAGCAATACAACACGGTGAAAACTCAGATTATGATGATGGAGCCATTACCGGGTATTAGCAAGGTTTTCTCGCTCACATTACAGCAAGAAAGACAATTGAATGGGAATACCTTTGGGAAAAACCCTAAGACTGCGCTAATGGCAAATACGGGATCGAGTCAGTATTCGCAAGGAAGGGGAGCCTCCAACACCCGCAGAAGAGGGTGTGGAAGGTTTCCTGGAAGAACGAGTGGAAACAATAAGGTGTGCAATTACTGTGGGAAGCAGGGACATACAGTGGAAACGTGTTACTTTAAACATGGTTTTTCACCGGGTTTTAAATTCAAAGACAAAGAGGCTTCTGCCAACAATACTACTGCTGACACAGGGAACAATCAAGAAGACAATGGAGGCACAGCACAAACAGAGTCCTCAGTTAGCATCACTCCTGAAATGTATCAGAAATTGATGGCTCTATTGAACAAAGAGGGAGAAGGTGCAACTGGGCAAGTGAATCACATCATAGCCTCCAATGCTACACAAGATTCAACAGGTAAAATAACCTACACTATTTGGATTGTAGACACGGGTGCCACAGATCACATATGCAACAATTTATCTCTTTTTTATTCGTACCATGAGATTAGGCCTGTCAGTATTAAAATGCCAAATGGAACTAGAACATATGCTAGATTTGCAGGAACTATTATGTTTAATTCTGACTTAATATTGCATAATGTGCTGTATGTGCCTGAGTTTGGTTTCAATTTAATTTCTGGATATAAATTGTCACACTACTTGAAATGCAAAATAATCATTGATGATGATGACTGTACTATACAGGAAAAGCCTACGTTGAGGACGATTGGGCACGCTAGAGCGTTCCAGTCACTTTATGTGCTTGATCAAGGCTCAAAGTGTCTATCTGCTTTTAACATTGATGACAATGAATCTGTTTTGACATGTAATCTCAGTTTTTTTAATACTTCAGCTTGTAATCACACTAGTTCCAATGTTTTTCCTTTATGGCACTATAGATTAGGCCATCCTTCTAAACATGTAATCAAGCAAATTTGTAATGAATTTTCATATATACAAAATGTTCCAAATCATGTTTGTGATTCATGCCATCTTGCTAAACAACATAAGTTACCCTTTCCTATTAGTAGTACTAAGTCCAAGAATGCATTTGATTTAACACACATGGACATATGGGGACCTTTTTCTACCCCATCTGTCCATGGTCACTTGTATTTTTTGACCGTTGTAGATGACTTCACAAGGCATACTTGGGTGTACCTGATGAAGAACAAATCTGAAGCAAGGGGACTGATTAAGAATTTCATAGCTATGGCTCACACTCAATTTGGATCTATTGTGAAAGGGATCAGGACAGACAATGGGCAGGAGTTCCTCATGACAGATTACTATCAAGAGAAGGGAATCTTGCACCAAAGGACATGTATAGAGACACCCCAGCAGAATGCAATAGCAGAAAGAAAGCACAGGCACATCCTCAATGTTGCCCTTGCTTTGATGTTCCAATCTCATCTTCCAAAGGTATTTTGGAACTATGCAGTTGCTCATGTTGTGCACTTGATTAACAGACTTCCATCTAGTGTACTAGACAACAACAAATCTCCCTATGAAGCTTTACACCACCACATTCCTAATCTGCAGTACCTGAAGGTTTTTGGGTGCCTCAGTTTTGCTTCCACCATCTTGCAAGGAAGACAGAAGTTTGATCCTCGTGCGAGGAAGTGTGTGTTCCTTGGCTTCAAACATGGAACTAAGGGGTATATTCAGATGGATTTGAAGACTAGAGAGATTTTCATTTCCAGGAATGTGATATTCTATGAAGACATCTTCCCTTACATCTCTATCAACAAACAAACAGAACAATTCACCCCTACACCAAGCACGTATGATTTTAGTACCTTTGATCCAAACAATCCTCAGGCTACCACTACTCATCAAACTCTTGATCCCGACACAAACACTGAAATGAATGAACCAAATGAACCCATCGCTCCCATGCAAGACACCAACCAGAATCACACTACTGAACAACCCACTCCAGAAGTAAACCAAAGACCCACCAGAGTCATCAGACCACCTCCAAAATATAATGACTACATTTGTGGGAATGTCATCACTAACAACAGAACCCTTTATCCTATCCAATCTGTTGTTGGCTATGATAAATTACTACCAACCTACAAAAGGTTTGTCTTATCCATTAACACTCTTACTGAGCCCACTAGTTATACTAAAGCTTCTAAGAATGAATGTTGGAGAAATGCCATGAAGGCAGAACTCAGTGCTTTGGAAGAAAATCAAACATGGGAATTGGTGCACCTCCCAAGTGGAAAGAGAACAATAGGGTGTAAATGGGTATTTAAGATTAAATATAAGGTAGATGGGTCCTTAGAAAGGTATAAAGCTCGGTTGGTGGCAAAGGGGTACACTCAGACAGAGGGAATAGACTATTTGGACACCTTTTCACCGGTAGCCAAGATGACAACAGTGAGGTTATTGCTTGCAATAGCAGCCACCCAATCATGGCATCAACACCAACTCGATGTAAACAACGCTTTTCTCCATGGTGACTTAGATGAGGAAGTCTATATGGACATTCCTCAAGGGTATGATACTCATTCTCCCAATTTAGTCTGTAAATTGTTGAAGTCTTTATACGGGTTAAAACAAGCAAGTAGACAGTGGTTTTCCAAACTGTCTACTTTCCTTGTTGCTCTTGGTTACAAGCAGTCACAGTCAGATCACTCATTATTTACCAAAAATCACAACAATTCTTTCACAGTGTTGCTGATTTATGTTGACGATCTAATTGTGAGTGGTAACTGTTTGGAAGAAATCATGTGTGTTAAGAACAAACTGGATGCTGCTTTCAAAATCAAGGACCTTGGAAACTTAAGGTATTTTCTGGGAATTGAAGTGGCACGAAACAGCACTGGTATTTCACTCTGTCAACGTAAATACGCTTTGGATCTCTTATCAGAAACTGGTCTGCTGAGTTCCAAGCCAACTGCTACACCTATGGTTAAAACTAATCACCTTGACACTGCTGGAGATTCGCCATTTGTTGATGCTACTAGATATCGTCGCTTGATTGGAAGACTTTTGTATCTCAACACCACCAGACCTGATATTAGTTTCTCTGTGCAACAATTAAGCCAGTTTATGGCTGATCCCAAAGAATTACACCTACAAGCTGCCTACAGAGTTCTCAAATATATTAAAAATGCGCCTGGACAGGGTCTGTTCTTTCCTGCATCTTCTACCTTGCAGTTGAAGGCTTTTAGTGATTCAGATTGGGCAACTTGCACCATGACAAGGAGATCAGTTACTGGATATTGCATATTCCTGGGTGACTCTCTCGTTTCTTGGCGATCAAAGAAACAAACCACTGTTTCTAGATCCTCCACAGAGGCAGAATACAGGGCGTTGGCTACAACTGTTTGTGAGATTCAATGGCTCACATTTCTCTTCAATGATTTCACACTGCCTGTTATCACTCCTGCGTTGCTTTACTGCGATAGTCAATCTGCTATGCAGATTGCAGCAAACTCTACATTCCATGAACGCACAAAGCACATAGACATTGATTGTCATGTGGTGCGTGAGAAATTGCAAGCCAAGCTGTTCCATTTACTCCCTGTTCCTTCATCCTCACAATTAGCTGATCTTCTCACAAAAGCTTTGGAACCTCATCAGTTTCATCAACTTCTCTGCAAGCTTGGAGTTCATAATATCCACCCTCCAGCTTGAGGGGGGGTATTGGAGTATACTCAGTAAACTAGAATTCCTTATTCTATAGTTAAGAATTCTGTAAATGCTGATTATATCAATCAGTTACACATGTATTAAGTTGGTTATACCAACGGATAGAATTAGTTAGGATATAGTTGTAACTAGCCATAGTTTGTTAGGACAGTTAGGTCATTGTCCTATATATGATGTAACTTTACCAAATTGCAATAATACATTCAATTCATTGCTTCATTGTTGATTCCTTTACCAACAGTAAGGATGTTCCACTTGACAAGAACCATCTCTAAGACATGGTTTGATGCAACTAATTGCATTTCCTAACGAGGGAACCCCGACAAAAAGATGGACCTATTCTAGATATCATAAATAACTTTGAGAAAGTGTTTCAAAACTAAACATATGAATAATCGAGTCTTGGCGACGGCCACAATATACATGTTGGATCAGGGATAACAATTCTCCTAAGAAAGGTTTTCTCCTAAGCAACTGCAAGATCCAAGAAACCCGGGAGGCAAACTTTCAGAGAAAACAATAAGAAGAAGACATAATGAACATACTTGATAGACCCTTAGCCCTGATCCACCAATCTTCCCCCTTACAATAGCAAGGTAGATATCAACATGGATTTCATATCTGAAGGGAGAAAAAAACCAAAAGGGAGTGAGGTTGTATAGAGTTCTTCAAAATCTTGTCGCTAACCTTGTTTTCTAAAACCTTTTTCAAAATCAGTGTTAGAGCAGATAAGGTAAAGAAAGCGTAAAGTAAATGACACAAGAAATTTATCTTGGTTCACAATCACTTGGTGGCCAGTCCAATCCCTTAAAAACATTTGAAGGGTTCCGCTAAAATGATTTTTACAAACCCAAGAGTTTATCTGCCAACCTTGGTTAATTAAACTCTCAAATTCTTAAAACGACTTGACCTCACACATCTACGGAATATGCCACTGCTAGAGCTTTTTCAAAATAGCGTGGTCCTTTTAAATATGTCACGCTTATAATACACAAACACATTAACTGTCTCTGATGTCAAACACTGTAAATCCGATAAGACTTGCTTTTCCATACGATGTGTAGCATTGTTGGTCTTAGAATGTGGTTTGGACCTAACTCAATCCCACAAAACCGGCTTGTAAGGTGAGGGTTGCCTCTTCATTATAAACTCTCTTGAGACCTTATCACTAGTCGATGTGGGACTTGGGGGTTCTCCCAATACACCCCTTCAGTTGGCACCCGTATGAAATTTCAAACCTAGGCAATCATTTTTTTTTCAAATTCTCAACAATTCCTTTATTCTAATTCGTGTATTCCTTCTGCCATATCTTCACTCAAGATAATATTAAATATCTCATTTATGATTTGAAGTCTTCACACAATTAGTACGAGACGCTTAAGAGAACTTTGCTTGAACCCAACAGATGATATTAGACCAGACACTTCATCTTGAACGTTGACCAAATTCACTCTGAGAGATGTAGAGTCTTAAACCAGAAGTGCTCTCGAGAAATAGAGAATCTTTGACCACATGATACATGTTGCGTTGACCAGACACTACAAAAGAAAGGCTCATTAACGACGAAATTTTTCCTTGCTAAAGGCAAAAAATACCTCGCTAATGGACATTTGCGGCGGAATTAGCGACAACCTTATTCTGTCGCTAAAAGGCTCCTCGCTAAAGTGTAGTAACAAAATTTTGAATCTGTCACTAGCGCGTAGCAAGGGAATATTCTGTCGCTAAAAGACAGAAAACTTATTGTTTTATATTTATAATATACTAATAAATACTAAAATTTTAATTAAATAAAACAATTAAAAATAAATACTCCGAGAATATTCAAATAAAATTCAAATCCAAATCAACATAATACTAGTACGAGTCATCGGGATCACCAGGTTGCTCAGATTTAGACAACCTAGGCCCATCTGGCTTCATGCTCCTATTGTACCTTCTCCTGTTGACGGGTACCGTCAAGAAATATTCCTGCGTACTTCTGATAGTCTGAGTCGGCATCTACTGCTGTTTAGTCTACGTCTGCTGCTATTGTGTCTGAATCTGCTACATCTGCTACTGCTGAGTCTTGAGCTGAGTCTTGTGCCACTATTACTTGAAAAAGTTCTCTTCCTCGTGTGCTTTGTTTGGGCACCAAAACACACATAAAGAAAACCGTGCCCTAGAAAAGTTAGGTCAAAACCTCCCATTGTTCAAGGTACGGAGGACTTGCATGTAAAGGATTTGTTGAATGGTAGTGGCTGGAATTATCCTCTGAATCATCATCATGATTGCTATGGCGGTCAACGAGTCAACTCGAGCCATATCCACCAAATAAAAAGTCCTAAAAGTAAGTACCACGCCTAAAATAATTGTAGCTCCCTACTTAAACTACACTAATTCCACACAACAGAATATGAAGAAGAAAACTTGAATAAATAAATCAAGTTCTTTCATTCCTTGTATAACCCTCTCTTCTCTTCAATACACTTAAGCTTTCATATGGCTCACCCAACACTCTTAATTTCTTTTCTGTTCTTCATATTTCATCAATTACTAACAGGTACTAATTTTATGAATACAATGACAACCATCGATCTCAATTTCATTTACACCAAATTTACTTATTTATTATATAACTTAATTTGCAGGGGTTATTTCAGCGAAATTCACTCTAGTTAATCAATGCAACTACACGGTATGGCCAGCAGCTTCTACTAGTGGAACCGCAAATCTCTCAACCACCGGCTTCAAATTAAAACCCGGTGACAATTCCACGGTGACAGCACCAGAAAAGTGGGTTGGCCGTTTTTGGGGACGAACTCTTTGCAAGACGGACTCCGTCACCGGGAACTTCTCTTGCGTCACCGGCGACTGTGGCTCTGGAAAGATAACATGTGACAAGAACGGATCGATATCGCCGCCGCTGACGTTAGCAGAATTCAGTTTAAGCGGTTATAACGGTCTTGATTTTTATGACGTCAGCTTGGTAGACGGTTATAACGTTCCAATGGAGGTGGTTCCTTTGGGAATGGGAAACTGTAACAGTACAGGTTGCCCTGCAGATTTGAACGCGGTGTGTCCAACGGAATTGAAGGTGATGAAAAATGAAACAGTTGTGGCGTGTCAAGTTCCTTGTGCCGCGTTCAATTTGCAGTTTTTTTGCTGCGTTGGGAATTATTCATCTCCAGAGACTTGTCAGCCTAGTGTGTACTCCCAAATATTCAAGTCGGCGTGCCCTGATGCCTATAGTTATGTGTTTGACAATAAGGATACCCAGTTAACCTGTCCAGCTACAGATTATCAAATCCTCTTTTGTCCTACTACAACAACTAATTCCAGGTTACATATTCGTAGTATAATAACTATTACTATTATCAGGACCCCAAAATTTAACAGACACCAAATTTTTTTAGTAAGTATATATATTTTGAAAGCGTGTGTATATATATATATATATCAAAATTAAAAACTTACATAATTAGCATATCCATATTCTAAGGAAGACTTTGATATAATAATAAACAACCTAATGAGTCTATTTCATTAGTCATTTATCCAAGAATATGGAATAACCTTAACTTGAGACATGAATTGCTAAAAAATGGTCCTAAAAGAGATTTGTAAATTGTGAATGGTAGATACTTCCCATTTTCACATTACACTCGTTATTGTTCGAATGGAGAAGACTGGGATAGGAGCTCGCTTGTTTATTTAAAATAAATGATAGATTTTTTATTGTTTTTATTGTAAGTTATTGGAAGAGGTCATAAACCAAGTCACTTAGCAAATGAAGGTTTTATTGACTGAATTCATGTTTTGAAAATGCTTAAAAAACTTTAATCAAGTGCTGCTCACTTGACTTCAATGAATGAATAGACTGACTTGCGGTTTAGATTTCTTCTTTTTTTTACAAGTAGAATTTAGATTTCTGAAAACATAACACAGTAACCAATAAATATTATTAACAATAAAACAGTAACCAAAAAAATATTATTAACAATTTTACAGCAAAAAATGCAAGGAGAATGATATTGAAAGATTACAAAACTAAGATTTTTCTTCCACAATATTTTATTGGCTACCATTTTCCATTTTTGTCCCTGCAAGACAAAACATTTTTAGTTTGGTTCCTATGTTAACTTTCTGTTAAAAAAAGGCTTTAAAAAGACCTCAGCGAAAACAAAACACTTTTAGTTTGGTCTCTATGTTAACTTTCTGTTAAAAAAACTGACGTGGAAACGGAGATGACATCAGCAATGATGTCACTACCATGCGTCAACAACTTATTGGACCTTTGTGCCACGTGGCACTAACATGCAACATCAACATCCCATGTCAGCAATAACTGAATTCATTTATTTCCAGTTGGAGACTTTGAAATAAGAACTTACTTCCCTTTTAAAAATTAGTACTAATTATATCACACTATTAATTAATGCAGCCTTGAATCATTGGATCAGAGTGTGAATATTGGTGACTCAGTTACTGCTGGAAGTGGGACAACACGATGGCTCTCTCCTTCAGGAGATTTTGCATTTGGGTTTTACCAACTTCCCAATGAGCTTTTCTTACTTGCTATATGGTACAACAAAATTCCTAATAACAACATCATTTGGTATGCAAATGGAGACAACCCTGCTCCTAAAGGATCAAAGTTGGAACTATATGACTCTCGTGGGTTAGTGCTAAGCAATCCTCAAGGTTCAGAACTATGGACATCAGATTTCACCACATCAGGTACAGTTTCACATGCTCTAATGAATGATACTGGAAATTTTCAACTGGTAGACAAAAATTCTGTGGTACTATGGGACAGTTTCAGTCATCCTACAGACACATTAGTACCAAATCAAGTAGTAGAGTTAAATGGAAATCTTTCTTCTAGACAAGGAGAGTTCAACTTCTCACATGGAAGGTTCAAAATTCACTTACAAAGAGATGGGAATCTTGTGTTCAACCTTATAAATCTTCCTAGCAACTATACCTATGAGCCTTACTATAGCACCCGCACTGCTGATGCTAACAATCAAACAAATGTTGGGCAGCGTTTGGTATTTAACAAATCAGGTTCCTTCTACATAGAGAAAAAAAGTGGGGATAAAGTTAAGTTGTTGCAGAAACCTAATGAGACATTCTCACCTGATAAGGTCTATTACAAAGCAACAATTACTTATGATGGAGTTTTAACCATATCATATTATCCTAAAGATCCAACAAGGGGACAAAATTGGGTTGTTGCAGAAACCATACCAAAAAACATATGTTTGGATTCTACATACACAGATGGTGAAGGTGTGTGTGGATTTAATAGCATTTGCAGCCTTAAAGATGATCAGAGGCCAAATTGTACATGTCCAGATGGATATTCTCTAATTGATGCAAATAACATGTATGGTGGTTGTATACCAAATTTTCAAGTCATTTGTCAAGCTGGTGGGAATTTTCGTTCACATGGTGATTTATATACAATGAAGGAATTGCCAAATACTGATTGGCCAAATTCTGATTATGAAATATTTAGTCCTACTCTACAAGAATGCAAGGACTCATGTTTGCAAGATTGCTTATGCGTATTGGTTTCTTACAACCAAAATCCTTGTTGGAAGAAGAAGCTTCCGCTCTCGTTTGGGAGAAAAGATCAAGGAGTAAATGTAACTTCCATCATCAAATTGATGAAGAGTGATCCTCTCTCTTCCTTGACAAATATGAAGAAAGATCATGATACTTTGATCCTTGTGATTTCAGTTCTTTTAGGAACCTCTGTGTTTGTCATTTTAATATTGTTTGGTGGAATATGTTTTGGGTTCCCCTACAACCACAAGAAGATCAAAAGAAGTAGAACCAACAAAAGATCTGTTGAGAAAAGCTTGATAAATTTTACTTTCAAGGAAATTGTTGAAGCAACAAATAACTTTGGAGAAGAATTGGGAAGAGGGTCTTGTAGCATTGTCTACAAAGGAACAATAGACATGACTGGTGTGGCAGTTAAGAAATTAGACAAGTTGGTCCAAGATAGTGATAAAGAATTTCAAACTGAAATGAGTGTGATAGGCCAAACTCATCATAGGAACCTTGTTCGTCTTCTTGGATATTGCAGTGAGGGACAACATAGGATTTTGGTGTATGAGCTAATGAACAATGGTACCTTAGCAAGCTTCCTTTTCACCTCTTTGAAACCAAATTGGAACCAAAGAGTTCAGATTGCACTTGGGATTGCTAAAGGTCTTGTTTACTTGCATGAGGGATGTCACACTCAAATCATCCATTGTGACATAAAGCCACAAAATATACTTCTTGATGATCAATACAATGCTCGGATTTCGGATTTCGGATTATCGAAGCTACTATTGATTAATCAAAGTCACACTGAAACTGGAATCAGAGGAACCAAAGGGTATGTTGCACCAGATTGGTTTAGGAGTGCACCAATTACTACTAAAGTTGATACATATAGTTTTGGTGTTGTGTTGTTAGAGATCATTTGTTGTAGAAAAAATGTTGAGAAAGAGTTTGTTAGTGCAGAAAAGGGGATTTTAACTGATTGGGCTTATGATTGCTATAAAAGTAGAAGACTAGATATTCTTATAGAAAATGATGAAGAAGCTATCAATGACATGAGGAGGTTGGAAAAATTTGTGATGGTTGCTATTTGGTGCATTCAAGAAAATCCTTCTGTTAGGCCAACAATGAAGGAGGTTTTGCTGATGCTAGAAGGAATTGTTGAAGTTTTGATTCCCCCAAGTCCTTATCTTTATGGTTCTGTAAGTTGCAATTGAAGTCTGTTTCTGTTGGATGTGATTTTACCATTATCTTTTGATTTACTTTCCATAAAGTAAACATTTAGTTTTTCCTCATATTGATTATTTATGTCACTCAGAAACTGTATTTATAAGCCATGAAAAGTTCATTTCATATACTTACTTCTACAGTAAATAGAAGTTATGTGTAGCTTATCCATGTTGAGTATAACTCATGCTCAGTTAAGTCTTACTATTTTACTGTTTGACTACTTGTGTTTGTTGCTAATTTCATTTTCATTTGAATGTAATTTCGTTTTCTAGCAACTAAGTGTAATTGCTGATGTATGCAGTATGCACTACATATAATACTATTTGAAATCCCTTTTTCTTATACTTACTTCTACAGTAAATAGAAGCTATGTCTGCTACAAATTTTACATTCTTGCAAGTTTGAAACTGAAAGTTATTTTTTACAAGCTCGTTGTAAAATATTATCTCCTCCTCCTTTAGAGTTAATCTTGATTTTCAAAAAAAAATTTATATGATCGAGTCCAAGGTTTGACAATAGTATATTCTCAAGAGACTCAATCGTAATCAATTGACTACGGTGAATGAGCTTGGACCTCGGATTGGCCGAGGTGGTCGTCTTCCGCGCCTCGGGTGGGGTACCTGCAAGCACTCCGATGTCTAAGTCAGCAAGGGAAGTGAAGAAGTAATTTGAGAAAGGAATGAGTGCGTACCTGGAAATGATGGATGAGTCCTGTATTTATAGAGTGTGGCGCTGTACGTGGATCGTTGGATTAGGCGGACAAGTCCCGCCCGTTGGATACGGGTCGCCGCTGCGGTGGAGTCCGGTTTAGCCTTTTGACAGCATGCGCGGATTGGGCCAGGCCCAAGTGCTTGGCCGTTGGCCCAGTTCGAAACAGTGGCTCCCCAAGCCGAGGTCGAGCTGACCAGGGTCGGGCTTGGCTTGAAGAAGCTAGATCCGAGCTTCCCTCTGCTTTCAGAGCGGCAACAAGTGAGTCCCTTCTTTCCGAAGCCTGGGGCGGTGGGATTGATTTGTTGCGTTCCTTCCTGCAAAAAAGGCTTGACAGCATTTAAGCTCGGAATCAAGTAGATCTTGACTGAGCATTCAAGCTCGGAGTCAATTGTGTCTCGACTGAGCATTTAAGCTCGGAGCCAAGAATGTTCGAAGCCGCTGTGGACTACTTCCTCGGTCCCGAACTAAACATTGAAGCTCGGAGTTCAGGAGAAGGCAGGTGCTCGTAGAGCGGGGTCGAAGCCGCCTGGGACTTCTTCCTCTGGCCTCCGTCTCAGCATTTAAGCCAAGCCGAAGAGGAGGCTGGCTCGTGAAGAGCAGATTCGGGGTCGCTGTGGACCGTCGCGCGCCCCATGACTGAGCATTTAAGCTCGGAGTCACGGGGACGTTTGCATCTCTTTGATGGCCTCGCCTCGTGCCGTTGTCTGCCGAGTGACCAGCTCGGTGTCGGACTCGGGTGAGAGGGGCGTTGTTTGTCAGTCGGGAGCCGGCGTCCTCGTAAGTCCTGCAAGTGAGGAAAGTAATGATTTGTTTCAAAATGCTTTTATTCAGGGACGCTACCGGTCCGTATGTTACATTTGACTAGCTATAGTATCGCCTGAGTTTGGCGGCGTTCCACGTTCGGGGTATCGGCTCCTTGGAGAGGGTTTCCAGGTGGTAAGCCCCTGTCCCGATTTTTGCCGCGACTCGGTAAGGCCCTTCCCAGTTGGGTGCGAGCTTTCCTTCGTGAGCGTTTTTGTTGCCGACGTCAGCTCGCCTGAGGATGAGATCCCCAACATTGAAGTCCCGGGTAATGACTTTCTGGTTGTATCTCCTAGCAATCCGAGCTTTGACGACGGCCTCGGCAAGCTATGCCTTGTCTCGGACCTCTTGCACGAGATCGAGCTCTTCTCTTGCAGCTTTGTTGTTCGCCTTATTGCTGAGGGGGTACAAAGTTCTCCAGGTGGACTCTCTGACCTCCACTAGGATGACGGCCTCGGTACCGTATGTCAATCTAAAGGGGGTTTCATTGGTGGTGGAATGCGGAGTTGTCCAATATGCCCAGAGGACATATGGCAGCTCGTCTGGCCAGGCCCCCTTTGCTCTTTCAATCTTTTCTTTAACCCTTTGAGAATGACTCTGTTTGCCGACTCCACCTGCCCATTGGTTTGGGGGTGCTCGACGGAGGTGAAATGCTGCTTGATGTTCAGGTCCGTCATCAATTTCCGAAACCCCTTGTCCGCAAATTGTGTCTCGTTGTCAGTGATCACCACGGAGGGAACCCCGAAACGGGTGAGGATGTTCTTTTTGACGAACTTGATGCAGTTGTTGGCCGTTATCTGGGCAAGTGGTTCCGCTTCGATCCATTTTGTGAGGTAGTCGACGGCGACGATCAGATACTTGACTCGGCTTCGACCCGGTGAGAAAGGCCCAAGAAGGTCTATACCCCACTAACAGAAAGGCCATGTTGCCGACAAGGAAGAGAGCTCGGCTGGTGGAGCATGATGAACGTCCACATATCGCTGGCAGGTGTCACACCTTTTGACGAGGTCGGAGGCATCCTTTGTCATGGTTGGCCAATAGTACCCTGCCCTAAGGGCCTTCTTTGCCAGAGCCCGGGTCCCCCAGGTGTTACCCGCAGATTCCTTCGTGGATCTCGTTCAATACGTACCCGGCCTCGTCCCTTTCAATGCATTTCAGGAGGGGGTAGAGAACCCGCGCCGGAAGCGTTTTCCGTCTATAATGGAATAGGACGTTGCTCGTCGCCGAACTGCGGAGGCTTCTTTGGGGTCGACAGGTTCGACGACAAGCTCGATGTAATCTTTGATGGGTCGTATCCAACCCGAGTCTTCCACGACTGCATTGACCTCGGTCACCGTGGCTGGGGATAGGTCCACACTTGGTTTTGTCAAGCTTTCCTGAATGATGCTTCGTAAGTTGCCAGTTGGTTTTGTGCTGGCCAGCTTGGCTAGGACGTCGGCTCGTGTGATCTCAGCCCGAGGTACATGCTTGAGTTCCGCCCGCTCGAACCAGAGGAGTAATTCCCGCACCCGTGCTAGGTATCGCTGCAGGATGGGGTCGTTCGTTACAAAATCCTTCTTGACCTGAGATACTACCAGCAACGAGTCCGTGTTCAGTTCAATGGTTTTTGCTCCGAAGTTCGAGGCCAGTTTCAATCCAGCAATACTGGCCTCGTACTCTACCTGGTTGTTCGAAGTGGAGAAGGCGAAACTGAGGGAGACCTCGATCATTAGCCCTTCGGAATTCTCGAGGATGAGTCCAGCTCCACTACCCTTGGAATTTGATGAGCCATCAACGTGAAGCTTCCACTGCAAGGGATTAGCCTCGGAGAGGGATGGCGTCATTTCCGCTACGAAGTCAGCTAGGACTTGAGCCTTGAGAGCGGACCGGGATTCGTACTTGATGCCGAACTCAACTTGAGTTTGCAACTAACAGTGATAATTTTTTTCGTTTTGAAAATGGAGTGCCTGAAATCAACTTGACTTTGCAACTAAGTTCGTCCTTTTTATAGTTTATTAGGCAAAACTTTTCCAAGAAAGAATAATCAATTAGAATGTATTTCGCAAAAATGCATGCGAAACAGCTTTTTCTAAAAAGTATGCTAATGTTTTTTAGAATAAAATGTAAGGCATGAATGAATATATGATGATGTATATGCACGATGAAATGATGCATGCATGAAGAGATGATGCATATGAACTAGGATGACAATATGAGTGAAATGATGTATGAATGCCACATTTTTTAACATGTATTTCATAATAACGATGTTGCAAATGATCTGATGCCTACACTATTTGATGATAATTTTTGTGAATGATTATGAATGAATGGTGGTGCATGATAAATGAATGCTTATATTATATGGCTAAAAAAATGCTTTTCTTTAGGCAAGAAAAGGGAAACAAATGCATGATACTCACAGTGGTTTTTAATGTATGGAAGAAAAATGCATGATTTTTGACATGATTTTTTTGAATAAATAAAAAGGTTATATTTTTTTTTTTTGAAAAGCGAAATTAGATGCATGAGTGTTTATTTGAATGCAAGGTTATGAAGCTCATTTGTGTCCTAGAAGGGTGGGTTTCCTTAGATCAAATACAACAGATTTGGGGATGGGCAGCGTTTTTTTTAGCCATGGGCAGCGTTTCTAAGCGCTGCTAAATTTGGCGCTGCTGATTCATCCCCAAAAATGGGCAGCGTTTATGAAGCGCTGCTCATTGGTAGTCATAAGCACCGCTTGAAGGGAGAAGCGCTGCTCATTCACCTAGCGCGTTTAGCAATGGGCAGCGTTTTGTAAAGGGAAGCGCTGCCCATTGCTAAAAGCGCAAGGTGAATGAGCAGCGCTTGGTGGGAGAAGCGCTGCTCATTCACCTAGCGCGTTTAGCAATGGGCAGCGCTTCGTAAAGGGAAGCGCTGCCCATTGCTAAACGCGCTAGGATAATGAGCAGCGCTTGGTTGGAGAAGCGTTGCTCATTCACCTTGCGCGTTTAGCAATGGGCAGCGCTTCCTTCTACCAAACGCTGCCTATTGCTAAAGGAGCTAGGTGAATGAGCAGCGCTTCTCCCTGCAAGCGCTGCCCATTGTGTAATTTTTTTTTTCTTCCTTTTTTTCTGTTTTTATGTATTTTCCTTTTTACATTTGATAATTTCCTGGTTATATATCCAAATGCACCAATATGATCACAAACCAAAACAAACTAGCTAACAAGTTATTATGTATTCAAAACTTAGCAACTTACAATATTAACCAATTAATATGTATCCAAATCAAACTCTCTAACAATATATATCCAAAACTAGCAAGCTACTTACAATATGTATCTAAATTAAAACAAGTTAGCAACTTACAATATGCATGAACCAATTCATATGCATGTATCCAAATCAAACTCTAACAATTTACAACATTACAATCTATCTAAAATCAAAAGAATTGCGAGACATAATGGCACCACTCTCCTCTAAGCTCATCAAGCTGTGCAGTAGAGTATGTCTTCCACCGACAATTGGGAAAATACTGAAATTATATAATTAAATAAAATTAGAATTGAAATATATGGTTAAATCAAAATAAAAAAGAGTTCTAAAAAGATACCTGTGTGGGGATAACCATTTGGTTGTGGGTAATAATTTCCTTCATAAATCTCATTACATAATACCCACAATCATTGTTATTGGGTTGTTTCGAACACTACAAAACAAAAGATTGGTTAATTGTTAAATTTAATTTAATACATTTTTTTGACAACAAAATGTAAATAAATATATGAGAAGATTGATTACAAATTTACCTCTATTGGCACCCATTTTGTCTGTGATTGTTCCAATCCCCAATATTCCTTCAAACAACTGAACACAATTGGATATAACTATATTATTAAAAATACATACGTATATAAATAAAACAAAGAAATATGCAGAGTGATCGAAATACACACCTATTAAATATCGCAACCAATTCTGGGTGGGTGTTGAAATGACCATGCACAGAATCAATGTAGTACACCGTATCTGTCTTAGGATTTATTGCAAGCAAAATCCAATGATCCCTACAAAATAAAACTTTGAATAAGTAATTGACTAGTATTTAAAAAATGCATGTTATATAAGAATAGATTAAATCTCTCACCCTACGAGACACGGTGCCAAAAACATGGTATCGACGCCTATATGTTGAGCTTCCGATAAGCGTCGAGTGACATAATTTGTAACATCTTTCTTGTTTTGTTCCACAAGGTTGTTATAATTAGACAGATCCTCCCTGACATTACGGAGGTGTGTACTATCCGGACACAAGAACACATATCTCTGTGTCTGCTCCGAAGGGACCAAAATGTTATGATACAAGCACCTACAATTAGAGGTATATATATATATACAAATTAAATTAACGATATAATAAAATAAATTCAATGATGTTAAATAATAAATTACATACGTACCTGACATATGCTCTAATACAAACACCGGTTGCCAATTCATCTTACATAAATCATTAATAGCCTGTTTTGGGATTATCAATAGTTGATCGGGATTCCCAAAAATGTTGTCATCCATCTGTAATACAAGCGGGGCTCCTTCATCCATCTTGAATTCCGCATGCATTTCGGTATACAAAATAATCCTAGAATCATCAATGGAAGATGCGGAGGGTTGACACACTTTTGGAGGAGGGGCGGGCTGAGTCACTTTTGGAGGGGCGGGCCGAGTCACTTTTGGAGGAGGGGCGGGTCGAGTCACTTTTGGAGCAAGGGAGGACCGAGTCACTTTTCGAGGAGGGGCAAGCTGAGTCACTGTTGGAGGAGGAGAGGGCTGAGTCACTGTTGGAGGAGGAGAGGGCCGAGTCACTTTTTGAGGGGCAGGCTGAGAAACTTGTGTAGAAGGGCCGGACCGAGACACTTTCTTGCTAGTAGATATTGCCTTGCTAACACTTTTGCCCCTAGATTTTGCATTTTGGCGTACCTATATATAAATAAAATAATTCGTTAGCTAGCACACAATAAATGACAAAATAAAATAATTAGTTAGTTACAAATATATTGTCACTTACAACAATAAGGTGTGCTGGCCATGCCACAAATGTACCAACTGCATCTTGCACAGTTAGTAAATCTATACTAGGCATTGGAGCAGGCAATGGTGCATCCCCCACAATTGCACAGTCAACTCTGACTCTAAGATGATCTGGAGGTATGGGTAAATTGTGCATCAAAGTTCCTAATTGGTCACATGTGAAGCCTATTGCAACCATTTGGTGTGAGTTTGAGATATACAATTCACACTCACACTCATTGTTGTCCTAAATCAATTATAAACAAAAATTAATAAATACATTGCGTAGAAGAAAGAGAGTTTAATAATTAATTTCTTATTTATCGTCAAAAAAAATATTTAATACCTTAGTTGACGGAATGATGCAGCTATCTCGTGCGCTATCTGTGGCAAGGGATGGTACTGCAGGCGAAACCAACCCATAGTGCAATTTGATTTGACTAAGTTCAGACCTTAGACCTTCATACAATACCCGCAACTCTCTACTTTGTTTACAATCATGATGTTCATCATAAGTTCTCTTCTTTGATCCAAGGTAGTTGGATGGATTAACGCCAATTCCACAACCCCTTGTACGACCTGTGACACAGACTCTGATATGGTTTCCTGATTCACAAACAAAAGTATTATAAATAAAATTTTACCAAGAATGATAAAGGTGATAAAATTTTGGAAATACTTACAATTCTGCTGGTCACCTCCTTAGTTTTGGGATCCACAACCTCCCCATCCTTTTGTCTGGCTGCTACCCACAAAAAATGTCGCTCAATGCTTTCTTTAGTAGGATCTTTCCCACTCTCCTCCAACTATATTTAAATTTACCAAATGTTAAGAAATTATAAATCAAAAGATTTATTAAACAAAGAGAAATCAAGCTTATTGTGTCTTACCAATCTCTCTTCAAAAACTTGATCACCTCCTCTATAAGGGTACTCACAACCAGAAGCTCTCTCTCGATTCGCTTGGCATAGTTTCTATTTAGAGAGATAAGTATACATTAATGTATAATATATAATTGTCAACTATATTTTAAGTTATAACTTAATAGATTATAGTACTAACCATGAAATCTTCAACTTCGGTGCGTCTCCTAACAAATGTAACCCAATCCTCCTCCGTAATAAATCCACTATATGGCGTTGGAGGCTTCCATCTGAGGTTTCCACTATTATCAAACAACCATTTTTTTAGACTACCCCTGAAATTCCGATGTAGCTTTCCAGCTTCCTTCATACACCAGTCTTTTCGGGACTCATCCACATCAAAATATTTCTGCATACACATAATCAATGAAAATGATATAAATATATATGGTTACAAATTTATTAAATAAGATTACTAAAGAGATGTAAAATTTTATACCTGTATTGTTAACCAAAACTCTTCTTTGTGTTTCCTCAAAACAACATTTTTCTCACTCCAAGTAGTGATTGTAATTGGTATCATTTGTTTTACCTTACTACCGAGGAAGGTAACCAAATCTGCGCGATTTTCCCCAATTGGCTGACCCTTAATATTCCACACCACCTACATTATGTCATTAGTAAATTAGTTAACAAACAATTAAAACGAAGTGTTGAATTAATAAGTTAATTAGTAATTAGTAACTTACTGGTACTTTTCCTTTTCCTTTATTTACTCGATTGATGATATCCTTTTTGATCGTCATTCCACGAGGAGCCTGCTTTCTGATATACTTTTCAACATCACACTCATGATCGCTGTCATGATCACTGTCATGGTCCCTATGATCCGCCATCTGACCTGCAAAAAAACATAATCATTGTTGATGTTATATTTATCTATCCAAAATAAATAAACAGACAAGAAGATGAAAACTATGTAAAATAACTACTTGGAAATAGATAAAAAGCATATGATGTAAGTCTAAATTACCCTTTCCTTTTCTTGGAAATAATTTTATTTGCAATTCGCTTCTTAGTACTTTTTTTTTTACGAATCGTAATTCTATCACTATGATCGTTTCTAACATACACAAAATCCTCTATAGGAGTACTTTCCCCTACAATTGGTAGTGATGTCCCAAAGAAAGGGTCGTCCTCAATACCATCATCATCGGTTGCTTGATCATCAATGTCATTCACCAATTTTTTATTTGTCAATAAAACAATGGACCAATTTGTATCAACTGGATCAGTGACATAAAACACTTGTTGAGCTTGGGATGCCAAAATAAAAGGCTCATCTTTATATCCTAACTTATTGAAATTCACCCGCATGAACCCCGACTCATCAATCTGTAAACCACTATTATTGTCAACCCACTTACATTGGAACATAGGCTCCCAAAACATGTTGTAATCCAACTCCCATATGTGTTCAATGACCCCGAAGTATGACACATTCGCATATATGGGATTTCTGTCTTTGGCACTTGATGTATGCAAAGCTTGAGCTACAAGAGTCACCCCACTATTTTGCATTTTACACTGATCATTATGGTTTTTTGTATAGAACGTGTACCCGTTCATTAGATAGCTGGTGTAAGAGAAAACTTGCATATTTGGACCTTTTGCTAACCATCTCAATCTTTCTGAAATCGAGGAAGGATTCATAGCAAATTCGAAATCAATGTGCTCTTTTAGCCACACTATGAAACTCCGATTATGTTCTTTTGTTAACCAAACTTGAGTCTTATATGGGTGATCACTCTTAAGTATGTCCATGTGCTTGGAAACATATGAATCAACCTCACTATCATTGTACAAAACATATAAGTGTGCTTCATCTAGTTCTTTCCTTGATACAATCACTATTTTTGTTCCTGACATCCCTTTACTAATGCTTCCTAAGTGACGAGACCTTGGCAGTCCCACAGAATATTCAAGACTAGATAGATAGCCGGTACAGAACTCAATAGCTTCTTCAACTATGTAGCGCTCAACAATACAACCCTCGGGTCGTGATCAGTTTTTCACATAACCTTTTAATATCTTCGTGTAACGCTCAAACGGATACATCCATCTCATGTAACATGGGCCGCACAATTGTGTCTCTCTAATCCGATGAACTATTAGATGAATCATTATGTCAAAAAACGAAGGTGGGAAATACATCTCAAGCTCACACGAAGTGACAGTAATTTCTCTTTGCACTTTCTTAGGCAAAATGGAACGTATACCAATGGGTAGCAAATTCTCCATTAGAACATGGCAATCATGAGACTTTAAAGACTTTAACTTGAGGTCTTTCATCGATACAAGGTTCATAACATTTGAAGAGTAACCCTCGGGAACTTTAACTCCATGAAGAAACTTACAAAACACGGTCTTCTCCTTTTTAGATAAAGTATGAGCTGCCGGAGGTAGATATGTACGTGTACCCTTCTTTATCAGACCCAATTCTGGTCTCAACCCCATACTAAGCAAGGCCAACCTCGAGTTGATGGTATCTTTAGTCTTTCTTGGCATATTGAGTAAGGTACCAATGACACTTTCAAAGACATTTTTTTCAACATGCATCACATCAATGAAGTGCCTTACATATAATGACTTCCAGTATGGCAACTCAAAGAAAATCGACTTTTTCTTCCACCCCCGTTTGGCAAGCTCTCTTGCAAAAGGCTTCCCAAATTTAATGTACAAACCTCTCACCTTTTCAAATAGTTGTTCACCCGTCAAAGCCATGGGAGCTTTACGGGTTTCGATATTCCCATTGAATGCCTTTTTCAACAGTCGATACGGATGAGTAGATGGCAAAAATCTACGATGACCACAGTAGATATTCTTCCTACCATGGTCCAACCACATCCAATCAGTGTTATCTTCACATATAGGGCACACACACTGACCTTTGTTACTGTATCCAGATAGATTGCCGTATGCTGGAAAGTCATTAATTGTGCCAAAAATCATAGCCCTTAGGGTGAAAGTTTCTTCTCTGGACCCATCATACACCTCTACTCCAGTCTCCCACATTAGCTTCAAGTCTTCAATTAAAGGAGCCAAGTATACATCAATATCAATTCCCGGTTGCTTGGGACCAGAAATTAACAAAGACAACATCATATATTTGCGTTTCATGCAAAGCCATGGAGGTAAGTTATAGATCGCCAAAATCACGGGCCATGTACTGTGGGAGCTACTCTAAATGCCGTGCGGATTAAATCCATCAGCAGACAATGCAAGTCGTAGGTTTCTTGGATCCAACCCAAAATCAGGATAATCAATATCAATTTTCTTCCATTGCGGAGAATCCGCCGGGTGTCGTAGCATGCCATCTTTAATCCTTTCATCATCATGCCATGTCAAGTGTTTTGCATCTTCTGAACTATGGTACATGCGCCTAAATCGAGGAATTATGGGAAAATACCACAACACCTTTTCTGGAGCAGATTCTTTCTTTTTATACTGCGATGCATTACATTTAGGACACGACTTTAACGATGCGTATTCATTCCGAAATAAAATGCAATCATTGGGACAAGCATGTATCTTCTCATAGTTCAACCCAATGGATCCTAACATTTGTTTTGCATCATATGTCCGAGAAGGGAGCACATTATCCTTCGGCAACAGTTCTTTCAACAGTGCGAGTAATTCCGTAAAGCTCTTATCCGTCCATCCGTGGCAAGTTTTCAAGTTATACAACTTTATGACAGCCAATAGTTTTGTGAATTCAGTACAACCTGAATATAACGGTGTCTCCGCATCCGTTATCAACTTCTCAAAAATTTGAGGACAGTCATTAAGATCGTCTTCAACAGCCTTTGCCATCTCTTCAAATTCATCTCACCAAAAAAAAAATATCTCTTCAAATTCGGCCCCATCAAATGTAGGTCTTTCGGTGTCAACCGGTGCACATCTCTCAGTACTATTACCCATATTTGAAGATTCACCTCTTTCCTCACCATGCATTGTCCAACAAGTGTAACTTTGATCTATTCCGTAACCCTTTAAATGTCCTGCCAACTCCTCTGCATTAACTGATTTTACATAACAACAACTTAAACAAGGACACTTCATGTTACTAGAAGCCCCTAAACGTTTAACAGCACACTTCACAAAATAATCCACTCCAGCAACATATTCCTTGGATAGAAGATTGGCAGACATCCACTTTCAATCCATAATTTCCCAATATTTATTTATAATAAAATCCTGATAAGAGAACTTAAAAACCTATTATAGGTGAAAAACAACAAACAATTCGCATATTCGATTTAGGCATATTCGATTTTACTTTGCTAGTTTCATTCACCACACATATACAAGTTTGCATAACTTATATTCTTGTTCAAGTATAAATAAAAAAAGGTGATCTATTTCTAAAAAATAGTAATAGAAGAGTTTGCATAACTTATATTTGATAGGTATCAATCTTAGGTATCAAGAATACAAAGCCTACATATCAATGCAATATCTATGAAGAAATAAATCATCATGGTTCAATCAAAACAGTTATTAGCAATAGATTTTTAGAATCATTGTTGTTGCCCAGACTAAACTTCATCGCAAGTTAGGTATCAATCTTTCATTTCAAGCACAACTAAAAGAAAAGGAACACATAAAAAAAATAAGAGAGGCAATTTCAGTTTTAAATAAATAAATAGTCACTCTAGTTTTAAACAACAAAAGTACCTGAACAAGTGGAAGAAACAATGAACTCCAACCTAGGCGAACCATGCACTAGCAAATGAAGCAAACTCTCGAACAACGAATGCAAAGCTCCGACAAAACAAACTCGCAAAACCTAACAACAATTCACATATTCAGCAACAATCCTCAATTTCTCACGTTTAGAAATACATCACAAGTATCCCTTAACCTAGAACAACATTCAATTAACATGCATTTCACTAAATATCTCAAATTTATAAATACAACACAAGAATCCCTTAACCTAGAGCAACATTAAATAAACAAGCATTTCATTTGGACATTTCAACAAACACTACACCTACATTTCCCCTCAACTTTAGAAACACTTCACCCTTTCAAAGAAACAATCAACAAGCATCAAGTTTGAATCATCTAACCTAAGGTTTCAATGCCATTAAAATAACTAGAACAACAACCAATCCTAATTTCAATCATTCATTTACAAAATTCTTCTATTTATTGAAATTGGTATTCTTTGAGTCAAAAACACAAACACTTTAAATGCAAAGCAAAAGAGACAACGCACAACAAAACAACCACATATACACAATGTCACAATATGATAAACCAAGTAAAACAACCACATATATCACAATAACACTTTAAATGCAAAACAAGAAATGAGTTTATGAGTTACCTTCAAAGATGCTTGGCTTGGAGATGGTTGAATATGTCACCAAAACGAAATGGCTTGAAGATGGTTGAGAGAGAGAGAGAGAGAGAGAGAAAACGAAATGGTGAGAGTACGTGAGGGAGAGAGAGAGAGAGACGAAATGGTTGAGAAAGAGAGAGAGAGAAACGAAATGGTGGGTTTTCCTTGAAGAAGGGTTGAAGATGGTTGAGAAAGAGAGAGATAAAAACGAAAATGGGTGAGTTTTCGTGAGAGGGAGAGAGTGGGAGCTGAGTGAGAACGAAAGTGAGAGAGAGAGAGAGAGACGTTGGAGGCTTAGTTAATGAAAGAAAACGAGAAAAAAAAGGCAAAGGGCAGCGCTTGCTACTTATAAGCGCTGCTTATAGCTGTAGCGCTTTCTATCAATGGACAACGCTTGGTGCATAGGCGCTGCTTATAGGTTACACGCGCCTAGGCAATAGGCAGTGTTTCCTAAAAAGCGCTGCTTATTGGAGGACGTATTTCACCTATAAGCAGCGCTTTCTAGGAAACGCTGCCTATTGCCTAGGCGCGTATCACCTATAAGCAGCGCTTATATACAAGGCGCTGCCCATTGCTTAGCCCGTTACACCTATAAGCAGTGCTTAGAGGACCAAGCGCTACCCATTCCTATTCCGTTCTATCAATGCGTAGCGTTTTTTAAGGAAGCGCTACTTATGGATGCGCTCTTTTCTTCAACATCTGGCGTATCTAAGATTTTCTATTAAGTGAACCTTTCAAAGGTAGCTCTACAAAGTCCTAAATAAGATTCCTAGAGCTAAGGACCCTATCTAAGAATGCTAATCCCAACAATAGGTAAACTATTAGGAGCGATAGCATCCTCAAAAGGAATCAAACTCTAGGTTAGGCTTTCGTGACCACCAAACTAGATGTACATCCAGAAGGCCATCACTACACAACCTCATACTAACTTAGGTTATACTCAAGTCGGGTGTAAGACTATACTCACATGTGTGATGATGTGTAAGAGTGGAGTGTGTGTAGGAGCAATATTTAAAGTATACCCCCAAGCTACAAAACAAACAATACATATGCAAAAGAAGTATAGCCTTTTATCCTAAGGTTCACATATCATATAACATGCAACAAGTATAGAAGATGAAAGAGAAGGGTAAAGTAAAACGTTAAATTAACAAACAAACTTTACAACTAATTAGGTTAGGATTCTTCGAAAAATCTGGGAAAGGATTCTTCGAAGTTCGAAATGAAGCAGCCACCAAAGGTTAATTATAAAGGGCAAACATTGATAAATCCCTTCGAAATGGATAAGGGTCCTAGAGACCAAATTGTGGTTTGGGAGTCCGTTATGCGCGGGGAAGATATTAGCACCCCACGACATCCTTCCTAAGGAAGGTTACCTTCTAATTAGTTGTTAATTTAAAAAAATGTTCACTTTACCCTTTTATTGTAAATAAAATGAATTAGAAGAAAGAGCCTTAACATTTTTTGAATTAAGAAAAGAAATATCTAGAAAAAGACTAAACAGTTTTTCTTCACTTGAAGAGGTGGGCCCACCCTCGGCTCCTACATACCTCCAGGTTGAGAATCAATGACTACGCAGTTCTTGGGTAGAAAACGTTTGTGTGTTGGTGGCTTTAAATTAGGTATTTTAGGACTCTAGAACCTTATTCCTCCTAGGACGTTAACTAATCTGGTCGTACAACCGACATAATCCCCTATTTTGAAAATTTGATTTCTGAAAAGAAAGAAAAATAGTATGTATGTTTGTTTTTTTTATTGGAATTATTTATTTTGTTTTATAGGGATTTTAGGATTTTCGAGCCGTACAACTTATTCATCCTAAAAAGCAGATTGACTCGTCATACAACCGACTCATTGCCCTATTTAAGTTTTTTGAAAAAAATGTTTATGACAATATTTTTTGAAAATGATTTATTCGTTTATTTTTATAGGGATTTTAGGACTTTGGGGCTGTACAACTCATTCTCCTTAAAACGCTGACTAACCTGATCGTACAATCGACTTAATCCCCTTTAAAAATAAAGGAAACGAGATGGGTACTAATAAAAATATAGGGGGTGCAATTAGCTGCAGGGGGTACTGTATGATAAAAAATGAGTGGTGCATTTAGCAGACGCCTAATTTTATTTTCAGGTTGTTGGGTTGATGGCTTATAAAATGGTTTTATGAACAGGGGTGTATCATTAATAGCGGGGAGCGACCATAGCTAGAGCCCAAATTTCATTCTATGGGCTTTTAAAACATAGGGCCTGCGAGTTCAAGTCTTCCAAGGGCTGTATTGTAAAAAGAGAATGGTGCAAGTGTGAATCTGAACTTAAAATAAAAAATGGAATAAAAGAAAAAGGAGAATGGGTATAAAAGGGAATTTAGGGTTTCAAAAGAAACCTAATCCCACTTTATTTTCTCCAGCGCTGCACCACACACATTATGCAGAGAGAGAGAGAGTATATTTTGGGTGAGGGAGAGAGAGGGAAAGGAGAGAGAAAGAGAAAACGGAAAGGGAGAGAACGTGAAGACTAGCGAGGGGAAGGGTAGTGCACGTGATGGACGTTGCTGATCGGTCGTTCTGTGGCCGGTGACAGCGGCGCTGCTGCGTTCGGGGCGATAAGATAGAGTCAAATTATCTATAGTATTGCGCGATAGCAACGATGACGCGAAATAAGAAACAACCACGAGGGATGGTGACGATGGCGTAGTTGAGGAGGAGGACCACCACCTGTGGTGGTCAGAGTTTAGGGGTAAGTTCTACTTTTTTTATTTGTTTTAACAATTTGATTTTCTTTTCTTCCTCCCCTACTTCTAGCGAATTTAAAAACTAGGTCTCAGATTTTAAATTTGTGTTTTGATCCCTTCCTTTTTTTGTTCTTGAGACCTCTAAACCCTAAATCATTTTCAACAATTAAATTCTGTTTTTAAATTTTTTTACTCCTAATTCCATTTACTATGAACTGTTAATTATTGACATGTTCCGAAACTCCCCTCTTTTAGACCAACCACTGTATTTTTTTTATACAACAAGTCATGGGCAGATATAAAACAGAGATGCTAATATTTTAGGAATCAAATCAATCGCATGCTTGGTAAAATAAACGTATGCTAGCGTTTTGAACATCTCAGAGTTTAAACAACAAAAATATTCAGATGTTCTAAATACTAGAAAAAATTAGTAGCCAAAATACCAACCTGGCTTCAACAATTTTTCTGAAGAATACGCAAAGAACTAAATTGTTGATGCTATCACCACTGCTTACTTTTCTTCTACTGTTGTGACTGCTGATTGAACCCTTTCTTTCTCTTCAAAATTTCGAACTAATGTTTTTTGGGTAATTAGGATTCTGGTTTGAACCTCTAATCTTTTTTATTGATTTCTGAATTTTTGTGTGTCATTTTTTTATAATTTTATTTAGCTATTTATCGGGATTTTTTAGGGTTTAGAAATTAAATTCTTGATCCTAATTGATTTTATTTCCTATTCCTATTTTAGATTAGGGTTGGAGAAGATGAAGACTTTGTGAGCAAGGAGAAGGGTTAGAGGTTGCGCATCTGTTGATGCATTTCTACTTGTGTTTTTTTTTGTAGTTTTATGTAATTTTATTATTTTTGTAATTATTTTTGTTTTTCTTATTAATTAGTTTTGTATTTTGTAATTTCTTCTATTTTTAATTATCTAAAATTGATTATATAATAACTGATTTGATTTTCAAAAAAAGGGTTATTTTTTATCAAAAGAGAAATCTAGAAAATGACAAGTTGGGCCGAAGCCCCAATCAAGAAAATTAAGCATAGGCCCAATCAAAACAAAATGCTAACATAGGCCCAATCGCACAAGCATGGGCTCAAATAACTAAACATTCCCAATTACTTTTGACCAAAAAAAAACATTCCCAATTACTAAACATAGGCCCAAATTGCATAAGCATAAGCCCAAATTATTAGATAGGCCCAACCACACAATCATAGGCCCAATTAAATAAAAAAAGTGTATTTACGACAAAAGAAAGTGTCTAAATGAATCCACAAATTAATCTCGCAGTAATTTGACCCGAGCCTCACAATACGCAAACTAGTAAATTAAAATACTGTAGTAACAAAAAGAAAGCGGATAAAACTGGGGTATAACACCTCCCTAAAGGTATTTAAAAATGAAAAATACTAACAACACTTTCTTTTGCACACACTCTCTATGATTGGATGAAATACATGTAGGTCAACCACTTTGGAAACAGGTCCCACTAAATTAGTCAAAGCATAAGAAAATCTTAATGCTCTTTAAAAACTTATAGGGTTCGTTAGATTTGCAAACATGTAAGTACTAGACTGGATAAAACAGTATCGGATAGGACAATACTGGACAACTTTTTTGTTCTGTACACTGTTCAATGAACAACAAAAGGAAAAAATGTAAAATTTACTATAATTCTCTTTATAATATTTATAACGATTTTATATATATCATATATTATGATATAATTAAAAATTATGAAGAAAATTGTGCGATGGAGAAGATAGACGAGAGAGAGAGAGAGAGAGAGAGGGAGGGAGAGAAAGCAAGAGATGAGGGAGAGAGGTCATGAGATGAGATGATATAAAAGAGGTGAGAGGTCATGAGACCATAAAGTTGATCGGTGGGACATAAACTGTTGTACTGTGGTTTTGTGAGGGACTGAAATTTGGGTTTTTATCTAGTCACTTGCCCCCATTTTTGCCTAGTATCATGAATGGTTTCCAAATCAACCAGGTACAACAAAGTTGTCTAGTCCAGTCCCCAGCTCTTTAGCAAATCAAACACACACATATAGAAAATTAAATTGAACTCATCTAAGGGGACTGATGATTTTTTAGTTTCTATTTTCTTTGCTTTTATAGGTTTTTTAACATATTTTTATTCTTTTTCTATAAGCAAAAGATATTACTGAGGGGAGTACAATAGGAACCCCAATACGTACAAGGAACAAGAGGCCTAGTTAAAACCACCATGTGCCAAAACCCTATGAAAAAAGACCCAATGAAGAAAAAGAGTATCCCCAGTAACGACACAAATTATAAATTCCTCAAACATAGAAGATGATTAACCCACCAATCAGAAATATTACAACCGGTTTTTTTTGGCATTGCAATTTTAGGTGTTGCCGTAGGGTCAAAATGTTGTAGTGACCCCAACATTTGATTTTGTTAAGTGAATTTCTCTCTGAGTTAACCCCACCTTAAGACGCAATGTTGTTCCTTTATATCGAAATGCTTCACACTGAAGTTAGTCATATGGTATATTTAACCTTCTCTGATTTTCTTCCCGAGACCAACTCACCATAAAGGACAACACTGATCGATGCCTGAATTCTAAACACTCCCTTGGACACCCAACCAAGCATTCAACCCTTGTCACACCCTCAAAGACCTGCTATAAGAGAAGAAAAGATGCTCTGTAGATTCTTCCTACAAAAAGCACAAAACACAAGTCTGCTACATTCACCCGAAATGATCCCCTCAGCCAACAGAACATCATGGGTGGGAAGTTTATTCAACGACAAGCACCAACCAAAAAATGTTTAAATTAGAAGGCACAATTGACTTCCACAAACTATCCAATGCTTTTCATAATACCTCATCCAACAGATGGTCAACTCTGTTTAGTAATAAATTCATCTACATAGATTTGACAGAGATTTGCTTGAGGTTTTCCAACATCTGGCCATTAACCAGCTCTGATCCATCCGCTAGACAATAAACCAGCAATACTGCCAGCTCCACACCGAATTCACCCACTAACCGTGTTCAGCTACAGATCAATGTTGCAGCAGTACAATCGCTTGTGATGCCAAAATAAAATATTTGTGCTGCTTCCCAACACGCAACTAGTACATGTAAAAAACACACATTGGACAAGTGATCATCAGCCTCCAATAAAATCAAATCCCTCCACCATATCGAATTCTTCATACCCAAATTTGCAAACTCTTCACAAGTGAATGTTGGAACAATCGAGCCATATATGTAATCCAATAACTTCCTCTTGTTGTTCCTGTTTGAAATAAATCTCTACTTCCAATTTTAAAGGCGTGAAATATTAAATAGCTCTAGATCACCCCAAAAACCACCTTCCATCTTTGGTTTGCAAACGTTTCTCCACGACACCTAACAAGTCTTCCTATTCTCCCCATCACCTCCCCAAAGAAAATCACGCTGAAATTTCACCAATTCTGCCATCACTGCTTTTGGAGCCTTATAAAAGGAGAAAAAGTAAAGCGGTAGGTTTCTCAACACCAAATTAATAAGGGTTACTCGACCCTCTATTGACAGATTTCGTCCTTTCCAGAAAGACAAGCTAAAACAGAATGAATCAATCACCAACTTCCACGTGCAACATCTGTGAGGATTAGCCCCCCCATTGGGATCTCCGGAAATTTGATCGGGAGACAAACAACACCAAAAGACAAAATAGTAGAAGCTCTGTATAAGAAATCCTCTGAAAGACTGATACTGATTAAATTACTCTGGTGGAAATTAACTCTTAACCCCAACACAAGCTCAAAACTCCGGAAAATGGTCTTGAGACACCAAACATTATCCCATGTTCCTTTCCCCAAAATAATGGTATCATCGACAAACTGTAATAAAGAGACTTTAAGACTTGGAGCTACTTTGAAGCCGTCAAAGCTTCCCACCGCATCACCCGATTGACCAACATCGTCAATCCTTCCGCCACAGGAAGGGAGACAAAAGACTGCCTTGCCTCAAGCCCCTTTTCACCTTGAAATCCTCCTTTGGGCTACCATTAATCAAAACCGACATAGTGATAGAAAAGATGCAAGCCCACATCCAACAAATCATTTTTCCTACAAACCTCATGTCTCATCATGCACTCCAAGAAACCCCACAATATCAAGTCATGGGCTTTCTCGAAATCATCCTTAATCAGAAGACACTCGTCTTTCCTCCCCTTAGCCAAGTCCACAATCTCATCAACAACTACAACACCATCAATGATTTGCCTCCTCCGAAGAAACACTGATTAGCACTCATAAATGACTTATGGAAGAACTCTCTTCAATCTTTCTGTTAGAATCTTAGCAAGTATCTTATAGAGGCTCCTAACTCAACTAAATAAATGGGTCTATATTCTTTTAAACCTCAAGGATGGACCTTCTTAGGGATCAGGGCCAACAAAGATGCAGTGATGGCTTTAGAGAGAACCGAATTGAGCTAGAATCCCCGGATGAGATTCACCACATCGCCCTTCACTTCCTCCCAACATTCCTCAAAGAAACGTAAGTTAAAGCCATCAGGCCCCAGACTTTTGTCTCCGTCGCACCCCCAAACCTCACCCCTAATCTCCTCTTCAAAAATGACAAATGTTAAAACATCATTGTCAAACCCTTGCAAACCTTGGTAAAAAAACCCTTGCAAACCTTGGAAATTAATCAATCTCATCAGGGCTGGGTGGACTGAAATCAGATTCAACGAAACTATCTTGAAAAATCTGTTTAGCTTCCGATTTGATTTCAAATACATGCTCCGACAACATATTTTTATTCTTTAATTTCTTGATCTACTTAATGTTGTATAGAAAGAATGTTGTTTCATTCTTTATTTTTGTTCATAAACTTTTTTAGATATTTTAATTTTTATTCATAAGTGATATTTCTTTCTTTTTTTGGTTACCATGTTATTGGTGCGCAGTTTCCATCAGCTTTGCCAATGACTAATCTACGCCGGGGAATCTGGCTGGCCACGAGTATCCAACTTTGTCAGCCCATGTGGTTCTCTCCTCCCAACAGAGTTTTTGTCACACCCAAAATTTGAACCCAAGACTTTGGGGTGTGGGATCCGAGTTCAATTACCACTCGAACCAACCTTTGTTGGTAAGCGATATTTTTTTCTTCGTTAAAAGAATGGGTTATACAACTAATAACTAATAATTTGCAATTAATTAAAAATATATTTAAATATTTAACTTTTTTTTTGACAGCAAATATTTAACTTTTATAAAATATATATTTTTACCAATTTAGAAAAAACTCAAGGGGACAAACAAAAAAGAAAAGGAAAATATCAGGGTTTGTTTTGGGTGTGTATATGGTCATTGGTCGGTGATGCTACCGAGTGTCTTTCTTTCTTTCTTCTCTCTCCATTATCACTGTAAACCCTAATTTCAAAAATCCTAAATTGTCCTACTTCTTCTTCCCCCTTTTTTCCGTTTTTTCGCCCAAATTCATATGCAGTGATATCGCCTCTCTCTCTCTCTCTCTCTCTCTCCGAACGCGGTGTCGCTGGGAGCTTCCTGATTTTCGTTTCGAGTTCTCACTTCTCGCGGAGAAACTTTGTGCCGCTCTCATCAAATTCTTCTCCGACACTGAAGCTGAACTTCAGTTTCGCTGTGTTACCACAGGTAAAGATTAAATTTTCAATCTCTCTTCGTACCCGTGTGGTTTTAAGGGCTTTTGATTATGTAATTTTCAGTTTGCAAGGGTTTTTTCTTTTATAATTAAAATAGTGTTCAATTTCAGGTTTCATTCATGTTTTTTTCCTGTAAAATATTACAAAATACTATAGACTTGAAAAGTATTTCATTTTTATTTATTTATGATGAGATAATTTAAGAGTGGCAGGCTTATATAGGCATTTAGTACGGGTTATCATTATCAAGGTATGCTAAATTGTTGGTACTGATTTGAAGTTCCCTGTATACAATACATGTACTGATAACGTGGAGGCTAAGTAGATATTACTGAATGAGAGTGTTAAGATAATTTGATGTTTTTAGCCACTTTCTTTGAAGTGCATAGAATTTACCAAATCTGAGATTTACTGATATGTTAATGAAAATTTTGTAGACACAAGGTGATGTGATCACACCACAAGGGCAGTTCAGGAGAGCTAATTTAGACATATTTATGCAATATTTACTTGTTATATAAATAGATTATGATATAGCTATTAGCTATTTTCAGCTGATTTTTATATGCTTCCCAAAATACTTTATACTTCCCAAAATACTTTATACATAGCTCTGATGTTAATAGGATAAATGCTTATTAAATAAGTACTTAATTAAGTTGTTTATCAAAACGCCTCTGCACCGTCAATTGTTTATACCGGATTATAGGGAAGTGATAAGATTTGTGGTTGCTGACATCGTTGACAATTGTCTTTTATTGATGTTGCGCATTAATGTATTGCTTCTTTGTTTCTAATTAGTGTATTCATTGGACAGGGAGCAGTTGGCTATTAGTGACGTTACATTGTGAAATTTGTATACAACTGCATCAAAACCAAGTCTAATCAGTTTTCGACCTTATGGCTGGATTGTTGCTTGGTGATGTCTCTCATCATGGAACACAGCAAGGTAGTTCTCAACGATACTCTGAAGAGAAGCCAGAGGATGGATCAAGATGGTACTTTTCTAGGAAGGAGATTGAAGAAAATTCACCTTCCAAACAAGACGGCATAGATTTGAAAAAAGAAACTTACCTACGGAAATCATACTGTACATTTCTGCAAGATTTAGGCATGAGGCTAAAAGTGTGAGTCTTTATTGGTAGCCTTATATAACTAACAATAAGCCTTTTTTATTTTATTTTTCAACTTAAGACACACGGTTCACTGGAAGTATCCCTGATATCTCTTTGTTCAACTAATATAACTGTGCCCGTGTTGACAAATCATTTTAAAATTTATAGAGAAGGAATGGTTGTTTTATCTGTGATTTGTTTCTTTTTTGGAGCTCATAGGATTATCATAAATTAACATAACATATTCATATATTATATTGCTGGAGATCTAGGAGGTTGTTTGTCTCATATATATTCATTCATATATTAAAATTACTGATACTACTAATAAATTCCAACGGAGACATTTACTTCATTTATCATGATGTTGATACTGATTTAATTCTTCTGCAGACCACAAGTAACTATCGCAACAGCAATAATTTTTTGTCATAGATTTTTTCTTCGGCAGTCCCATGCGAAAAATGACAGGAGGGTGAGTCTGTATTTTGTTATGATAATTTACACACTTTCTGTTGGTAATTGTTCTCTGATTGAAGCAATAAATTTATGCATTTCAATGGGAAGTATTTGCAAGTCCTTTTTTTTTGCTGGTTTCTATAGATTGATCAGTATTATATTTAATTTTTTTGTTTTGACGACAATAGTTCACTATTTTTTTTTATTTATGTGGAATCTAGTGTGGTTAGTCAAAATTTACTCCATGAAATGTGCTTAAAAGTTCTTAAAAATTAGGATTCACAATGGCAATTATAAATTATAAATATTTACAAAAGTGTGCATTGGTGTATTATTGGAAATCTACCAGAAGAAACATAAAAGGAAAACATGCTTTAGTTATTTATACCTAAGTTGTTAAAATTTGATCCAATTGGCTTATTGCTAAAAATTGATTTATTTACTTTTTGTGCCTATACTTACTGAAGTGTTTATATATGTGTGCGTGTGCTTGTGCACGTGCATGTGTGTATGTATCTAAATATGATATTTATAAATAAGTGAGAGACAGGTGCATTATTTTAATCTTGGTGGATGCTGTCATGTAAGTATATGTTAACTGCACATTAAGAAAGCTGTTGTAGATGTATAATGCATATTACCATGACAAAAATTGAAAGGTTGTTTTAATTCATTCAGTGATTTTAAATTCGTGATAGGAGGTGGGTGATTTAGGTAGCTTATCATGCTAATGGCATGGAATAAAACTGTCATTGTTTCATTGGTGAACAGAATTGAAATTCTGACCTATATATGGTATAAGTTATAGACAGTTGATAACATAAAAACTGTATCTTTCATGTTAAGCTGAATTTTGAAGGCAATGAACGCTATTGATCATTATTAGTTTTTCTAAAAGGTATTAAATGGAAGGTGTGATTTGCTAGTATTTAATTTGATCGGTCACATCTAAGATAAATTTTATTTGTAGAATTATTCTTTGTCAGTCAACAGCCCATCGCTTACATTGTCTGTTAATTTGAGTTTCTGCTGTGCTAATTAGAATTTTAGTTGTTCTTTTTGTTGTTGTGTTTAACAATAAATTCGGTGGCTGATTTTTGGTAGTGGATTCCCTTCTCTTCATTTGGAAAACATATTGATCTACTGTCATCTCTATCTGTCAGGCTTGCCTATTTGTTTCGCTCAGCATTTATTTGAGTTCTTGCACATATTCTCCCGTGTCTATGACTCTATGATATATGTCGGAGTGCATAGTCATAAAATATTTTTATATTTCCACAGTGCATGGTGAATAATATGCAGGATGGATTATTAAGTTAGGCAGATAGTGATAATTAGTAGCTTGTTTTGCAGACCATAGCAACAGTGTGCATGTTTCTTGCTGGAAAGGTTGAAGAAACTCCTCGCCCACTAAAAGATGTGATTCTTGTTTCATATGAAATCATACACAAGAAAGATCCAGCAGCAGTTCAGAAAATTAAACAGAAGGTATGTCATAAAATATGTCCTTTTGTTACAAACTCATGATTAAGAATTGAATTGTATGATAGATAGCAAAGAGAACAAGAATGAGTCTAGTATCAGTCAATGAAATATAAGGATTTGACACCTCTTAAGTGAGGGGGTGCACTTTGGAGGTTAAAGTGAGGAATTATAACCATTGATTACAAAATCAACAGTCTTGTACATGCGCATATATTTTATTACAATCTCGAGTTTTGATTTTTCAATTAATGGTTATTATTGCACTTTATCCCTTAAAGCTCTTAACCTACATTTTTATACCAACCGTTGAGAATCAGCCTTTTTCCCATTGTATGTAATTTATATCGGTCATCTCCTCACCATGCTTCTTCCCCTTGAACCTAGACATTATCCACTTGTGTGTCCTTTTTACCACTTTGTATCCTTTTCATGGTTAAATATGTTTTTAGTTCCTATATAATATGGAGTTTTCAACTTAACGCCAAAGACAATTGATTGAAATCTTAGTCATTTAAAAAGCGTGAGCTGCGTGACGAGGCTGGTGCCAGTGTTGCAATTCGTTAACCACTTAAACATCATCAACTTTATGTCAAGGACCAAAAATGTAAATCAAGATATAAGTGGGGACTAAAAGTTAAAGAAAAATTTAAAGGGGACTAATAATGACAACCCTGTATTTTTTAGGGACTAAATATATTTAACGCTATTTTCATTTATTTGAAAACTTATTCTACAAGTGTTATATTATTGTTTTTTTCTTTTCAATGTCACCATAGTACAGTAAAAAAACAATATACATAGAAATTCTAATTGGATGATATATTTACTAATTGCATGAATTGCTTTTCTTTTGTGCATTAATATATGATCATTCTATAACTTTTTCTTTAGCTTATGCTCTGGGCTGGGTCAACCTGGTCTCATGTCGCTTAGTTCTAGTCTTAATTAGGCCTGCATTTCATTATGTTTTTTGGGGTCTTGGGTAGGGCTTTAGTCTAAAAGCATGATATTATGAGCTGATTAAAATTTAGGACTGGGTGAAAAACTAGCATAACTCGTTCTAACCCATCCCATAAACATCCTTACTTGCAAGGATCATCGCCTTAAACATGTCATAGGGGGTCATGGGGTTTGATTCTACACCACACCTGTTTTATCTGACATGTTGAATCCTGGGCCTAGCTCTTGTGTATGTCTTGGGTAGGGCTTAAGTCTAAAAGCATGATATTATGAGCTGATTAAAATTTAGCACTGGGTGAAAAACTAGCATAACTCGTTCTAACCCATCCCATAAACATCCTTACTTGCAAGGATCGTCGCCTTAAACATGTCATAGGGGGTCATGGGCTTTGATTCTACACCACACCTGTTTTATCTGACATGTTGAAGCCTGGGCCTAGCTCTTGTATGTTTTCCTACAGAGAGCCTGCATGTTCTCCTTAGTGTCAGTCACGAGTCATCAGTCTCTCACATGTTGAATGAGCACTGAAGCCCTTCCCACGTCAATATTTGCATGTTTTTGTGGAGCTCAGGTGAACCTTCTCCGCTGGCTTAACTAGCTGCATAAGAATTGTTTTTCCAGCTCTATCAATTTGGCCCGGACGATCTTGTTTTTTTTCTTGTTGCCATTTATGCTACTGCCTTCTTGTTCCTCAACATGCTGATGCATGGGTAGAGTAGAGGGACCCCATCACCTCCGGGCTTTTAGCTTCATCGATGTCCATATCTATACCTTCGACATCCAGCATGAAGCTTTTGATGTCGTCTGCTGTGGCCACATTCTTCTTGATTTTCAAGAGATGATAGCTGTGTTTGCTGGTTAAGTTCAGAAATTCCAGTGAAGTCTCTAAAGTTTCAATTCTTGTGCAGCTGCCGACAGAGCAAGGTAGACAAGATCGCGCTCCGGAGCGCGAGAGCGTACGCTCCTACGAACCTATGGAGCCTCAGCGATCCCGTCCCCGTATAAAAGCGCAATCTACACAAGAGCGGTCGGAGCGTCGTGCCGGCGCGGTAGGAGCAGTCGGAGCGTTCAAGAGCGGTCGGAGCGCCGCCTCAAGATCGCGTTTCTGTGAAACCAGATTGTGCTGCGGCGCATCTGATTTAGGGTTTCTGTGGGATGAAGATGATGTTACTGGGTCGGGTTTTAGTTGACCCATTTTGGTCCATTGTATAATATATTTTTTGGGTTTCTTTTTTATTGTTACTTTTTACTCAGTTTTATTACTGCGCTCTTATCCCATTCACTAGTCAGCCACGCACGCTCTGCACATCATCCCTCCCATCATCCCTCATCTCCCACTTCTCTGTGAGCGCTATTTTCCCTCAGGCTCATCTCTCTCTCTCTCTCGTTCTCAGTTTCTTTTTCTTTTTTCTTTTTCATTCCCTTTTTTCCTCTGATCTGTGGTAAACTCTGTTCTTGAACAGAGGTTTGTCAATTCATTTCCTTATCGTTCTTTTTTTTAAATCCTGATTTGCTTTTATTTTTTTATATTGACTAATTAGTTTTTTTTTTGGTATTATTGACTAAATAGTTTTTGTTGTGTGTTGTGTTCTTTTTAGATAAATTGTTCAGTATTGTGCACCTAAATGTCGTGTAAAATTTATTTTTCTATCACCCATGTATGTATGACATTGAACTTCTTAAAAATTTGTAGTGTTTTTGTGATTTTTTCCCCACTTATTTGTGGTTTTTATCTCTATTCATATGTTTTAATATACATATATATACTAGTTGGACAATTTCATAGGATCTACGTTTCGTGCTACGAACCCGTGCTTTACGAACCTATGACCCCTCACCGTTCCTGTTTAGGATTATGAACTTGTCTACCTTGCGACAGAGGATCTGTTGGGCCAATTTTTTATGAACCCACGAATAAGAGAAATAGGATGAATCTTGGAACAAGAACAAATCTATTATTTTTCAATAAAGTCAGCATAAAATATGAAGATCTCCTCCAAGGCGGGTTGGGGCTTTCCCCTTTACAAAGGGCTCCCTCTTACTTACATGAACTATCTACTATTCTGAATCTCTTTTTTCTCTCCTTATTTCCCTGTTTATGTAATTTATGTCCCTTCTAACCAATCAACTTCTCTCTCTCAGCTCCTAACTAGTATCTCGTGTAAATGAATTCTCCATTTGTTCCCTTTTCTGCTATCTAACACCTTCACCCCCTTTTCTATTATCAAGCATGCTCCACTCCTAGTGTTGAACTAGCTGTTGGTAAATTATTTGCTATACAGTGGTTTGATTTAGGCCATTGGTCAGTGCCATTTTTTAACTAACTTTCACCTTAATCCAATTCAAGTGGAAGTGTTCCATTTTTATCATGTAACATAGTTTGCGAGGACGCTAGTGCAGGAAAACAATTGAAATTGATTGTTATTTCCTTTTTCTTTTATGTGCTTAACCTATGGTAGAATTCTTTCAAAATAAATTTCTTTTTTGAAGTTCTTGTTTTCTTCCTACCTCTTGTTGTAAAATTGTTTCTCATGTAATTATGTTTTAATTTGCAAAAATGGCACAGGAAGTGTATGAGCAGCAGAAAGAATTAATTTTAGTTGCAGAGAGGGTTGTTCTTGCAACTCTTGGTTTTGATCTTAATGTGCACCATCCATATAAGCCTCTTGTTGAGGCAATAAAGAAATTTAAAGTTGCTCAAAATGCCCTTGCTCAAGTTGCTTGGAATTTCGTAAATGATGGGTATGAAAATTACACCATTTTTATTATGGCCATTGGCCTTTGAATTTTCTATCCTGAAATTAGGATGTGACATGCGCAGACTTCGGACATCACTTTGCCTGCAATTTAAGCCCCATCACATTGCAGCTGGAGCCATATTCCTTGCTGCCAAGTTTCTAAAGGTGAAGCTTCCATCAGATGGGGAGAAGGTCTGGTGGCAAGAGTTTGATGTCACCCCACGCCAATTGGAGGGTTGGTGTCTTTTCTTTCGATACTAGTGGTATAAAGAAATGAAAAACAGAAGTACCAACTCATCGTTATTTATCGTCTTTTTTTTTGAGTGATGTGGTATCTTAAAATTCTACCATTGGAGTAGACTGTTGCAATCATGCCAATATTGAAAGTAATGTAGCTATTTAAACTTTCTTATTTTAGTGCAACACCCAATGTTTATCTACTTTTTGCAGAAGTGAGCAATCAAATGCTGGAGCTGTATGAACAAAATCGAATGCCGCCTTCCAATGATGCTGAAGGAACTGCTGGTGGGACTCCGAATCGGACCACTGGGAAGGCTCCAGCAAGTATTGATGAACCTGCAGCGACAAATAGTAATTCCCAAACTGCAGGCACAAGTTCAAGACATGAAACGCCAAATTCTAAGCCCGTATCTTCTAATCACGTCGGGCGCCCCATCTCTAATATTGGTAGAAGTAGTGATTATGGAGGAACAGAAATGAAACACAGGTTGGAAGATGATGCCAAAGGCAATCAGCATCCTGAGCGGGAATCACTGCCGTATAAGGAAAACTTAGAGGAAGGTCAAGATGTGGTGAGATTTCGATCGGATAATAGTGAAAAAGAGCAAGAAACCAATGTTGGTAGAACTGAAACTAAAGAACATGCTGAATTGAAAGATAAACATACCAGCAGAAACCAAGATCCTAGTAGAGATGGTGTAATTAGTAAGCCTCCACAGGAAGTCATTAAAAAAATTGATAGAGACAAGGTGAAGGCTGCGTTAGAGAAACGAAGGAAAGCAGCTGGTCATATAACTAAAAAAACAGATTTCATGGATGATGATGATCTCATAGAGAGGGAATTGGAAGATGGAATTGAACTAGCTCCTCAGAGTGAGAAGAATAAACAAGACAGGAGGCAAAGCTGGTCTAACTCTAAGCCTTCAGACCGATCAGAATATGAGAATATACATGGAAGACATCAAGACCATGCAGATGAGCAACCTCACGGGGAGAGTCCTGCTGTGGAAGAAGGGGAGGTTTACGCTCTTGATGACATTGGCGGAGGGCTTCCATCGCCCAAATCAAGCAATCGCAAGAGGAAAGCTGGGAGCTCCCCAGATAGAGTGATGGACGGGAAGCAACGGCATAACCATGGCCCTGGATCTCACCACAGTAATCGCTATGACTATGTTGAAGATCGGAACAAGGTTAGTCGGCTAGGCCATACTGAGAAGGATAGCAAAAGGCATATACAGGAAAACCATGTTTGAACATGTGGTCTCAATTCAGTTTGAAGCTGCCATTGAATCTCCTCAGGTCAGAGGAATTTAACTTGTTTCAAGAACTTGGACAAATTCATTTTGCTAATGTCATTGTCACTTCCTCAATTTATGGGCATATTGGAAAAGCTGTTGTATAATAGAAAATTGAGTCTTATATAGACTAGAGTCAGACTTGTAATGGAAGGTCCATTTTCCCACTTGGTCATCCATGTTTTTGATTATTGATTATTGATACTATCCCTATGAAATAATAGTCGCGATGATGATAAAATCTGAGCAATTAGATTTAGAAGAGGGGAGATTGTTAGCGTTCTACTCTGTGAGACTTTAATTTGGAGTGCTTGTTTTTAGTATTATTTCCAATACACTTGGAAGGGGAAATTTGATTTAATAACTTAGAAAGTGAAATTTGATCGTTCCCTTTATTTGAAGTACTTTAGCATGTTAAATTGCTTCGACCAAAAAAAAAAGCATGTTAAATTGTTAAGGATGAATAAAGAAAGCAAAGCCATTGTGTCAATAATAGGGGAAATGTTGGATGGCACGAACCAATGTGTCTGTTCATGAAACTGAGATGCCCAGTTAAGTGATAATCTGCTTTGTCTGATTGAATAAATTTTCTACCTCCGATTTTGTTGGGGAAATATATGTTTGTTGCTTCTTTTGATAACAAAAATTCTGATACATGTGATTAGGTTGGTTGGGCTTTAAAAGGTTTCAGTTTAGTTTATTTTGAGTCTCATCTATTTATATGATAGAGGCATAGCCTATGCCTCTAGTTGGGTTGTTTTGTTGCATTTTATTTCTTATTGATCAAAAATATATAGAGGCATAGGGATTGTTGAGTATGGACTGGATTTTTTTTCTTCTTTTTTTGATAATTTGTATTGACTACTCTTTTAAACGTCTGGTCTAGCCTGAAAATTCACTTGCAAGCCTCAATATTCATTTACAAGCCTACTTTATAATAAGGTCTTTGAAAGAGGATAAATTTACTTTTAACTTTGCTGGTGAATTTTCGTGGGATATGGTGTCTTTGTTAACCAATTGTGAGTGTCTCAAGCTTGGTAGTCTATGTTTATATCAGGTCTATATAATATAGTATAGACCTGAGATAAACATAAGTCTAAGTATTGACAAAAAAAAACATAAGTCTAAGTATTGACTAGACTTATGTTAGGTTTTTATGCAAGTCAACATACCCATTCTTTAAATAGATTAATAAGCGCAAAATTTTAAGATGCTATGATAAAAATTTAATATTACACTTTTAGTGATAATTTAAACTGGTTGGTATATTATAGATAAAGGCTTTTCAAATGCTTGATTTTGTTGGATCAGTTTATTTAGTAATCAAGTTTGAGGTAGACATATTAGGCCAATACTTCGTCCAACCCCCTGACTACGCAGTAGACACCCCCCCCAAACACGTGAATAGACACAAATACTCATAATGAAACGCGTCGTTTTAATTTTTTTGAGTTAATGACAGTTTGGAGCATGGTCAACCGAACTGATTCGGTTGATCTGCCACCGAGTGTGTTATTTTCAGAGACATCCCCCTAAAACTGTTTTTATTAGGTTCGGAGCACGGCCGGCCGAATCATTGTTTTGTTTCGTAAAAGTGGTTTTTAATTTTAAGTGATGAGACGTGATGAATATTTTAAGTGATGAGACGTGATGAATATTAAATCTTTTCAGAATTATGTCTCATCACAATATGAGACGTGGTTGGAAAGAGTGTTGAATACTAAGTGATGAGAATACCCCATATGGTGAAATAAGTTTCTGAATATTAAATCATGAATATTGTGAAATAAGTTTCTGAATAGTTTTGCTGTAAAGGGGGTTTTGTGGGTTCAGTGCTCACACTACCGAACTGGTTCGGACCACCGTGCTCCGAACCAGTTAAAATACAGCGTGAGGGATTTTTTTCATGTAAGGGTATTTTGGGAATATTTAAGGGTTAGGGGTGTCCAATGAGTAGTTTGGGGGTTGGAAGAAGTATGAGCCACATATTATGGGATAGATTACAGACCCTGGATGGGTCCAACCCATATCTATTTGAACGACATATTTGATACACATGTTTTAAAACAAATGAACAAATATTCATGCTTGGGCGGGATAGTGAATTGTGACTTGATCCGTATATAAAATAGAATATTGATATTTAGTACGATACGAATCGTACAAAAGTAACTTCCAGCACAATAAAAACACACAGTTAGGCTTGCAAAAATTGTTGTTTTCTACGCATTCGTTGCATTCGTATAGTACTTAAAACATTACTCTAGAATAATTTGCGTGAGCTTCTTATCTTCTGCTGACCGTATGACATGAGAATGTTTATTAACATGTAGCTTCAAGGGTGAAGTAGTGATTCATTGTGGTTTACAGTGGATCAATCAGTGCAAAATATGGGTCAAGGTTCTAACGACAACCGATGTTGCGTATATGGTCATCAACGTCCACACTATAGAGTCCGTGACTTAATTAGTGTTAGTTTGATAGAAAATAATGAAAAACAAAAATGAGTGGCTCAAAATTCAACAAATGTTTTTTTTTGTTTTTTTGTCGAATCAATGTTGAGCAAGTCGTTTGTCTCAATCATGTGAGCGTGAAGGACCTTGAATTTCTACTTAGAGAGAGAAGCGATGGTCATCATTAGAGTTTCAAACTATATTTGAGCATATGTCTATGTGGACCACATGATGCATTGTCCCATCCTAGCCAATTACCTAACATCAGACATCAGACATATTTCTAAAAAATCCCTAAACCTAATTTTTAAACCTCCTCCCTCTAATTCTCACTTTCTATCTTCAGTCGTCATTCCCCCTTTTTTTTCTAGGGTTGGGAATAGGCTGAGCCGAGCTAGGCTTTGCTTGGCCTGGGCCTGGCCTGCGTTGAAAGTGTTAGGTCTGAGTCTGGCCTGTGGCCTATCATAGGCCCAATTTTTAGGCCTGGCCTGCGTTGAAAGTGATAAGGACAAAAATACGACTATCCTAGATGATGCAAGTGATTTTTTAACTTCGTTTTTTGTGTGATTATTTTTAGTTTTATTTTGTAATTAATTTTAGTTTAATTACGACCTCAACCACTGATTTACTTACACAGTTACAACACACCAATGCGAGACTAGTATTTTTTTTTTGACGCAAATGCGAGACTAGTACCCTACCAAAAAAAGCTGCTTGTCTTTTTTTCTTGACAGAATCCAAAATTTGTCTGTAAAGTATAGTTGGAAATCCTAGCAATTATTTCGGAAATATGTTTCCAGAGATTATAAATAATCTACTCCCTTCGTTTTTGAATATTAGTAAAAGAGGGCTCCGCACGATTTTTAAGAAAAGCTAAAAAATGAGAAGAAGTTCCAAAAATAACCTTTCAACTTTTTATTGAAAAAAATTTGCATAGGAAAAAGAAAAGTAAGATTGGAATATTAAAATGTTTGTTTGCATTGGTAAAAGTAAAAGTAGTGTAATGAATAGTAGTAAATTTGGTATAGTAGGAGAAAAAAAGTTTTTACTTGCTTATATTTAGTAACTTGACTTTGTTGGTATATTCGTTTATATTTGAAAACGGAGGGAGTAACAAACAAACTACGGTAGGCAAATTTACTTGTGAACGTGATCTATCTATAAATAAGTACATTTTAGGGTATTTCAGAAATAATAAAAAACTGACAATGGGTGCACATTAGTGAAAGTGGGGTGTTAATACTTGTTTCCTATAAGATTATTTTGCAGTGGGCCATTGGAAACGTTTTTTGAGACCCAAATAGGGTGGGCTTTTTTCTTACCCCCATTATTACCCTCTAACCCCATAATTCCATTTATCCCAAAAATGACCCTCTCATTTTTACCAAAATTTGAACAGAGCACAAATTTTTTTAAGTTTCCCGGAATTATCCCTTGATATAGGTAATACCGGAATTCTTTTTCGTTGAATTTCCGCAAACACGTAATTCCAAAACGTTAAAATGTGTTCCAGAATCATCTTTTTTCCCTTGGTTCCGGAAAGTTTCTTTTTCTTGTTTCTGGAAATACGTAATTTTAGGTAATTCCAAAAATTTTAATTTTTTTGCCTTCCGGAATTATCTTACATATTTATGGAAGTATTTTGTTTTTTCCCTTCCAGAATTCATTATACCCCATACCCCCATAAATGACCAAACAGGCTAAAATACCCTTAAAAAAACTTAAAAAACGTAATCATTCATCATTTTGTAGTATTTTCGAAAAAAGTAAGTCCTTCTCCCTAATCTTTCTGGAAATAGACTAATTTCCGGAAAGTTTTTTTAATTTTTTTTCTGGAAATACGCTAAAAATGGATAAATGCGGAAGGTTTTTTTTTTGGGATTTCCGGAAACACCTCAAAATGGGGTATTTCCAGAACACAAATTGAGTTCCGGAAATACCCTGTTTTGAGGTGTTTCCGGAAATCCTCAAAAAAATCTTTTTGCATTTACCACGTATTTCTGAAAAATTTTTTTTTAATTTTTTTTTAAAATTTCGTTTTAACTTGTTTTTTCTTTTTCAGTGGCGACGAGAACAGGAAACATAAAGCGAGGTGAGTCTTCAGGAGCAGGACCACGAGATTCTTAGACTCCTCCTGGCACTAGGTCGAGGTTTAGATTGAGGACCAGACTGGCTGGTCACGCTTCTGAGCGTCAGAGGCGTGTCAACGAGAGAGAGAACATAGGCGGGGCTGAGCCAGAGTAGCATGAGCAGCATTATCACGAGCCTGCTCAGCAGGACCACTTGCAGCAGGACGCCATAGATAGAGGAGGAGGAGGCTGAGGCTGAGGTTGCTCAGCATGACGGTCAGCCTACTGAGTAGGTTTTGTTGCACCGATTGCATGTGCACCGCGTCTCTCCAGGCTACAATTGGAGGAGGTAATACTTTTAATAATTTTTTTTAACAATAATTAGTTAATTACTTTTAATAATTTACTAATTAATTTTTTACAGGACCGCAGTAAGATTAAGGTGGCATCTCATAGGGGGAGGTACTGAAGATTAGACCTCACAGCACCACCCACACATAGTCAGATGGTTGCAGCAGGCTAAGCTGTTTGAGCTGGACATCACGCCTCTCAACAACATCAACCATGAGCTCATATCAGCTTTTGTGGAGAGGTGGCATTTAGAGACCAGCTCTTTCCACATGCCGTGGGGGGAGATGACGGTGACGTTGGACGACGTGTCCGCGTTGCTCCACTTGCTGCTCACCGGCACACCTTTGGCGCATCGGCCACATTTTGACACTGCTGATGCCATTCAGGCTGGAGTTGAGCAGCTGGATATGGATCGACCACACAGCTTGCTGGGCAGAGTGTCGGTTCACTAGGGGACCGGCATTCAAATTTAGTTTTTTAGAGGCTGCATACAGAGAGAACTTGGAGCGTGACTTTCTTGATCAGGCGGCACGGTGCCCGTCAAGTGAGTCACTCTTATTTTTGATTTTTAGACTTGTGGCCAGTGGGCTTGGGGTCCAGCTGCTCTGACCATTCTTTACGACCAGCTGAACGACGCCTGTTATTGGGAGACATCGCAGATTGGCGGATACGCTTCTCTGCTACAGGTAATTAGTTAATTAATTAATTACTTTTATTTATATAATTACTTATTTATTTGTTTAATTATTTCAGTGCTGGATTTTGAGTATTTCCCCACCATTGTTGTGCGGAAAGACCACGGTGCATCTGGGCTTCCACGTTTCAGCAGGTGGGGGAACCATAAGTGTGACAGCCTCAAGCTTAAAGATTTTCGGGAGCGGTTGGATAACTTACAGCGGGAGCAGGTCATATGGAGCCCTTGGGACAACCACAAAGAGTTAGTTCGATTTCACAACATTTCCCTTTTCAGAGGTTGGCTGCTCTGGGGCGATGTCGTTGTGCCCTATATGGTAGACATGGTCCGTTGGCAGTTTGGATACGTCCAGCAGATCCCTGGTCCACCCATTTCGGGCCCACGTCCACCTACAGACTCCATTGTAGATAGATTATTGTTCTAACAATCCTCGGCGCGGACTTTCAGGGACACTTCTAGACGGACGCTCGTGGCGGGTCACTGCGATGACGACTACCTACGTTGGTACTCAGAGGTGTCCATTCCCCATCTGACTCCGCCTCCAGAGGATGATGTACCAGATCAGGAGACAGCAGCTGCTGAGGATATTAGATAGGATGGAGAGAGCAGCTGCACTTCTCCGAGGTGCCATGGTAGACGAGGGCATTCCACCTACTGTATATGTGACCCTTTCGACTATTTTAGGGCTTTTGACATTGGACCCGTAGTTGTATTATTTTCGTATTTTTGACCGTATTTGTACTCGTATTTTGCAACATTATTACTCCCGTATTCTGTATATATCGTTTATCGTTATCGTCGTTTACCGAGTTTCGTTATATATCGTTCTTTATCGTAATTATTTACTTTTTTTAAAAAAAAATTAAAATTTTCCGGAAATATCCCTAAATATGCATATTTTCGGAATAACCTCAAAAAGAGGTATTTTCGGAAGGTAATTTTGCTTTCGAAAATACCTCTTTTTGAGGTTTTTCCGGTAATGCAAAATTTTTATATTTCAAAAATATGCCTATTACTGTAAAATTTTAAAAAACAGTTTTTTTTTCTTTTAAATTAGTGGCATTTTGGGGATTTTTGGTAAAATGGGGGTATAGGTATAAGGAGGGGGTACAAAAAAAAAAAACCCTCCGGAATTATCCACAAGGATGTAATTCCGGAACTTTTAAATTTTGGCTTCCAGAATTATGTCTAATATAGGTAATTCCGGAAGTCTTTTTTTTTTTAATTTTTATAATTAACATTTGATTTATTTATTTTACAAATATGGTTACACCTGACGGCAACCTTCCCTTTACTTTGGATTTATTGGACGAGTTTACCACTACAAATGTACATCTTCCTAAAGCGCTTCTTGTTTATGATTTATTATAAGTTATTAATTATGTTTACGATTATTTTGTAGATTTTTCCTACTCGTGATAACCTTGTACATTGGGCTAGAGACATCGGGAAAGCCAACAGAGTTATTGTTATCATTCTTTGATCCGAATGCACCATGAATGGTAAAGGGAAGAAGAATAAGATTATTTTGGGTTGCGAGAAACAAGGCAGATATATTGGAGTGGACATTGGGTGTTCTAGACACAAGTATTCAAAAAAGTGTGGTTGTCCTTTTAGGCTAAAAGCTACACCACTCAATTCTCCTAATTGGAATTGGAAAGTTAGAGTTATGTGTGGAACTCACAATCAGGCTTAAACACATCACATTCGCTGCTCTAAAAGATAAACTACACAGTAAGGAGCAACAGGAGGGCGACAAGCGAAAGGCCACTCGTATCATTTATCGAAAATCCGATTGGGGCGCTCATGGACGTGTTCGCTGGTCCACAATAGATGTGAAGAACGACGATGACGTCTGAGCCATGATGATCGGCCATGTGTTTCAATTTAAGGTCTTTTGCAGTTGTACGCGGAAACCACAGGGAGCGTCGCTGAAATCCTTCGCCGTTTAACTCCACCATCACAGTAGTTTCTGTCATGTTTTAGACCTTGTGTTTGTTTCTGTCTTTTGTTGTAATCCGCGATTCGATCAATGTAGCCGGTGTTTTTTATTAAATAAAATAAATGTTCAATGGAAAAGACAGAATATAAATGTTCAATAAAATAAAATAAATGTACAAAAAAAAAAGCCAATAGGGTGGGGATAGGCTACATGTCAATGGAAAAGTCCTTAGGTCTACCAAACCGATCTACTTAGGTAAATATAAATTATATTTTTTACGACTACCATTATTATATTAAATGTTAATACTTTATGTTAAATAATAAATTTGCTAATACTTAAATATATTGTCCTATGTCAATTTTGCAATATTTAAAGGTATTATTATATAGTAGAATTTAAATAGGATGTCATATAAAGATAATTCTTTCAAAAGTTTTGTTAAATCTCAAAGTAAAACTCAATCTCATTTATACCTATTAGCTTTTTAGTATATTTACTAAAGTCTAGACCACTCAAATGTTGTAGGTTTCGTAAAAAATATAATGGAATAGACTTTTAAATAGACTTTAGGCCTTATCAGACTTTTAAAAAGATCAGGCATGACATTAAAAATGGGCTTATAAGATACCACAAGCTGAAGTGCGACACACACCTTGAAAATTAAGCCTAACTTGACCCGGTAAATATCCACCCCTATCTAAAATTGTTTTTAAGCGATTTACAACCTCTAGAAATATAGTTTAGAAATGAAATTACACCCGTTCAAATACATATTTACAGAACTCTTCCAGAAGGGTGTTTCTTTTTTTACCCCCCTCCTTCTCCCCTATACCCCCATATTGCTATAAATCCCAAAACTACCCCTTATTTTTTGAAAAAACAAGTATTTTTTTAAAATTTCCGGAATTGATTTTTCGAAGGATTTCCGGAATTACGTGAAAATTTCCGGAAATATGTGTAAAACGGTTTCCGAAATCATCTAAAAAATGGTATTTCCGGAATTCCCAAAAAAACTAGACTTTTACCCATGGTTTTGTCCGTAGGTAAAAGTCACGGTTTCTATTGGGATTTCCGAAAACACCATATTTCCGAAAATCCCAAATGAAACCATGACTTTTACCTACGGACAAAAAGGTGGGTAAAAGTCCAGTTTTTTTAAAATTTCCGAAACAACATTTTCAATTCCGGAATACCCTTTTTAACATAATTACGGAAGCCATTTTTTTCGGATTTCCTGATTTACCTCATTTTGATGTATTTCCGGAACACAGTTAACCTTCCGAAAATACATCAAAATGACGTAAATCCGGAAATCCAAAAAAAGTGTGTTCCGAAATTACCTCATTTTGACGTGATTCCAGAATTCTTTTGATTACATAGGTATTTTTGTCCGTTTGACCAATTGTGGGGGTATAGAGGAGAAGGAGGGGGGTACGAAAAATAAACCCTTCCAGAATTGCTCATAAAATATTTCCGAAAGTCCTTATAATTATTTCTGAAGTATAGTTTCAAAGTTATAAATAATTTGAAAATGAAATTCCTAGAGTCCAGTTTGTTTTAGATTCTTAGCAGCCTAGAATTAAGTATAATATATAGCAAAACAAAGGCAAGATAATTGAAAATCACTTTTTTTAGAGTCTCGTTAAAACCTTCTGATGCAAAACTCATATTCAGAAAGAAGGAAATTGAAAATCACTATTCTTATATTTAAGTGATAAAATTGCAATGGATAAATTAATTCTACGGTGGGTAAAACTTATTCTTATGAAGACACGAATTCCTAGATTTTGTGTTGAATAAAATCAAGTGAGACTAACAAAATTCTTCATATTTGCGCACAAGGACGGGTGTACCTTACCATAATTGGTGGCATTTGCTCCTGGCCACTTGAAAAATTATCTTGCTTACAAATAATATATATTTATATATATATATATAACATTTAATTTTCCTCATAAAAATATAAAGGTTTCCTCCATATGATAATTTTTTAAATTAAATATAGAATTTCACAAAGAATAAATATGAAAGAGAACAAGTTGGTACTAATGTTACATTTTAGTTATTAATTTGTATAAATTTAGGTATTTTAGGAAATTTTTGTAATGAAATTATGTATTTTGTAAAAATTTAAAATCTTTTTTTAGAAAATATTATAGGTTAATTTTTGCCTCCACTTGTAAAAGTTTCTGAATCCGTCACCGTTTGCACATCAAAAACACTATTTGCACATAAAAACAATTCTGGTCTGGGCATTTCTAAACCCACTTTAAAAATGTTAGCAAGAAGCACAATTTAATTTTTTTAAACTCAATTTTCTCAAAATAAATTCTACCACAATCTAAAACAAACTTCTGTGGAAAGTGTTGAATTATTTTTTTTGATATGCTGGAAAGTGTTGAAATGGTTCTGTATGTTTTTCTACAAGTGTTTCTCACTAGAGCATATAATTTCATGAGTTGTTATTGTTTGCTAAAATTTACTTGTTCATTAAGATGTGAAAGACATAAGAGGGAAAAAATAAAAAGAAAATTAGGTTTATCCTCTTTTGGTGATTGGGGTTTCTCACTAAAGCTAAAGCTTGCATTACAAGAAACTCACAAGAGACACCCTAGTCCCTACCACAAACTACTGATTTTAAATGTTATTCTTCAAAAAACTTCACTTTTTCAATTTTCTTCTTATTAGAGTATCATCAAAAGAGTTGGAACATTAAAAGTAGATGATAGCGTTAAGACAATGCCTGACCCAAATAGCAATTGTTAAACTGATATCTTGTAAATAAAAAGCATGACAAATCTTCGAACAATGGATCTCTTTTGTTACAAAGAGATACAAAAGAAGTGTACTATACTATAGAACAGAATAATATTTTTTTTGTATTGATAATAAATTTGATGGAAAACAGTAAAATGATGCCGTAGTGATCTTATGCCCCCAAAATCATCTTTAGATTCACTTTCATGCAACACCCACCACTGCCCCAACATGACACTGTTGGCTTCTCAGCTCAACCACTTGGAGAAATAAAGGTAGATGTGAAAGGAAGGTATAAACTTATTAATTTGTACATTTTGATTTTTTTTCTTGTGTTTTCTTGAATTTTTTGAGTTCATTCCTTATACATTGTTTTTGTTTAATTTGGTGCTTATATTCTTAACCACAAAGTTGGTCTGTAGGTTACATTGCTAATCATTTGATTAATCATTACACATTATTCTTTCTAGTGTCAATCCATCAAAATGTAATATCAAAACTTTAAAATGAGGCTAACTTAGTCTATCTGCATCTTTGAAAAATTGGTTGCACCTTTTCTGATGCTTTCCAAGCTCATTTTGCACTAAACCACCCTTATGTTACTTATCATATCAGTTCACCAACATTGAAAAGAGTCATAGCATAATTTCACTTTCAATCCAATCATGCCCTAGGTAGTTGTTTTTATTTTTATTTTTTATATAATAGCCAAATGTTAGCGACTAATTAGTTAGGAAGGAGAATGGTTAGTTTTCAAGATTCCAACCTTGACCTTCTGCTCTCTTGACATCCTTTAGCTCACCAACCGATCAATTACCTACTTGAAACATTTTTTTATGAACCGAAGATATATCTTCAACCGGGTAATTTCAGTTGCAATTCAATCATGCCCTAAATAGTTGTTTTTTTTTATTTATAAACCCATGGCATACCAGAAGTCTGAGGCAAACCCCTTGAGGTATTATTAATTATCTATTTAAGAGGTTGATCAATCCCAATAGATACTCTTTCGTATGCACGAGTCTTGGACATCTAACCATATGCTTAAAGGACCATATTATCTCTACATGTGCCACACCATGTTTTAGTAGTCATTTTGGTATACTATTATCTCTACTTTATATAGCTTTTGAGCTTATAGCGTCTTGCGTTTCACTTTCTTTTTGTCATTTTTACCCTCATTAATTTTCTTCAATTCCTTCTCTATCCTCATTAAAGTAAACTAGATAATTTTAAATCCCTTATTTTTATGCATAGATTATCTTTCATTTTTATTTTAAATGTATTACTCCCTCCGGTCCACAATATAAGAGAAAAAACATGTGTTTTGATGGTCCACAATATAAGAAATAAGCATTGTTTATAGGGTGTATTAATTGTCTACTTCCAATTTTACCCTCATTTATTGTCTCCACTTTCCCATGTGATTTAACTTTATTATATACTTTAAAAGGATGTTTAAGAGAATAGATTTAAATTTTATAAAAGGGTAGTTATCGAAAGAAAGTTAGATTTCAGCTTTATTAATTAATTAATTGAAAATAACAAGTTTCAACTGTTATTCCTTGGTATGTGAGATGTTTGGTTTTTTCTCTTATATTGTAAATCGGAGGGAGTACTATTTTATCTTTCTTACGAATTTACCATCATTATATGATGATTATTATATTGCACTACATAAATAGTTAACTTACATATTAAATAATACGAAATATTAATTTACAAATAGGTAGATAAAAAGATTAGAATAATAATATATAAATTTTTAAATTTTACCTTCTAAATATTTTAATGTTAGTTTAACTACTATCAATTTATAACAACAATAATTATAAACATTTTGTTATATTTTACATTTATTAAATAAATTTAATCGAGAGATATGTCCTTTCATGTTATTTTATATTTATTAATTTGTTTAGTTGCTTGTTTTACTAATACATATTTTGTTATCAACTAGCTTATTTGATATTTGGTCATCCAGCTGAAAACTATTACTAATATTAAACCCATGGCATACCAGAAGTCTGAGGCAAATCCCTTGAGGTATTATTAATTATCTATTTAAGAGGTTGATCAATCTCAATATATACTCTTTCATATGCGCGAGTCTTGGACATCTAACCATATGCTTAAAGGACCCCATTATCTCCTACATGTGCCACACCACATGTTTTAGTAGTCATTTTGGAATACTATTATCACCAAAACCCAAAAATTAACTTGTTACAAAAGAATAAAAAGATGATTGGTTTCAAAGCTGTCATTTGAAGGTATTCAATTTGACCTTGTTTGGCAAGTTTCATCATCTGTTCGATAGCATATTTGATTAATGGGTTTGACTAGCGAATGACGAATAGACATGTATGATAAACACTAGCATTTAGCATTTTTTAAGTAATGTTTATCTTTTCTTTAATCGCTACTTCATATAGTGTTTGAGCTTATAGTGTCTTGCGTTTCAGTTTCTTTTTATCATTTTTACCCTCATTATTTTCCTTAAATTCATTCTCTGTCCTCATTAAAATAAACTATATAATTTTAATTCCCTTATTTTTATGCATAGATTATCTTTTATTTTTATTTTAAATGTATTACTATGTTATCTTTCTTTCGAATTTACCATCACTATATGATGATTATTATATTGCAGTACATAAATAGTTAATTTACATATTAAATAATACAAAATATGTTTTTACAGATAGGTAGATAAAAAGATTAGAATAATAATATATAAATTTTTAAGTTTTAACTTCTAAATATTTTAATGTTAGTTTAACTACCATCAATTTATAACAATAGTTATTATAAATATTTTGTTATATTATACATTTATTAAATAAATTTAATTGAGAAATATGTCATTTCATGTCATTTTATATTCACTACGCCAGAAGTGCGAAAAAAAGTCGCTACCTTGAGCAGCGTTTATTAAAAAAGCGCTAGCCAAAGAGAAAAACCCGAAACGATGGGCAGCGCTCCCTTGCCAAACGCTGCCTATTGGAGGACGCATATGAACAACGGGCAGCGCTCCCTTGCCAAACGCTGCCCATTGGAGGACGCATCTGAGCAATGGGCAGCGCTGCCTTTCCAAACGCTGCCCATTGGAGGACGCATATGAGCAATGGGCAGCGCTCCCTTGCCAAACGCTGCCCATTGGAGGACGCATATGAGCAATGGGCAGCGCTTCCTTGCCAAACGCTGCCCATTGGAGGACGCATATGAGTAATGGGCAGCGCTCCCTTGCCAAACGCTGCCCATTGGAGGACGCATATGAGCAATGGGCAGCGCTCCTTACTTATAAACGCTGTCTATTGTTTTTTTTTTTCATTTTCATTCACTCACGTACGTTTTAGCGTTAATATTTTTTTGGGTCTTCTCCATCACCTAGCTCTCTCACTTGAAGCTCTCACTCAGGTATACTCTCTCAAGCTCTCCTCCTCTCTCAAGCTCTCAAGGTAATTTAGACTTACATCATATGCTTTTTATCTATTTCCAAGTAAAATAACTACTTGGAAATAGATAAAAAGCAGCGTACAAGTATCTATTTCCAAGTAATTTAGACTTACATAGTTTTCGCCCTTGTTAATTTAATGTTGCTCTAGGTTAAGGGATTCTTGTGTTGTATTTATAAATTTGAGATATTTAGTGAAATGCATGTTAATTGAATGTTGTTCTAGGTTAAGGGATACTTGTGATGTATTTCTAAACATGAGAAATTGAGGATTGTTGCTGAATATGTGAATTGTTGTTAGGTTTTGCGAGTTTGTTTTGTCGGAGCTTTGCATTCGTTGTTCGAGAGTTCGGTTCATTGGCTAGTGCGTGGTTCGCCTAGGTTAGAGTTCATTGTTGCTTCCACTTGTTCAGGTAGTTTTGTTGTTTAAAACTAGAGTGACTATTTATTTATTTAAAACTGAAATTGTCTCTCTTATTTATTTTATGAGTTCCTTTTCTTTTAGTTGTGCTTGAAATGAAAGATTGATACCTAACTTGTGATGAAGTTTAGTCTTGGCAACAACAATGATTCTAAAAATCAATTGCTAATAACTGTTTTGATTGAACCGTGATGATTTATTTCTTCATAGATATTGCATTGATATGTAGGCTTTGTTTTCTTGATACCTATCAAATATAAGTTATGCAAACTCTTCTATTACTATTTTTTAGAAATAGATCACCTTTTTTTATATTATATATTTTATACTTGAACAAGAATATAAGTTATGCAAACTTGTATATGTGTGGTGAATGAAACTAGCAAAGTAAAATCGAATATGCCTAAATATGCGAATTGTTTGTTGTTTGTCACCTATAATAGGTTTTTAAGTTCTCTTATCAGGATTTTATTATAAATAAATACTGGGAAATTATGGATAGAGAGTGGATGTCTGCCAATCGTCTGTCCAAGGAATATGTTGCTGGAGTGGATTATTTTGTGAAGTGTGCTGTTGAACGTTTAGGGACTTCTAGTAACATGAAGTGTCCTTGTTTGAGTTGTTGTTATGTAAAATCAGTTAATGCAGAGGAGTTGGCAGGACATTTAAAGGGTTACGAATAGATCAAAGTTACACTTGTTGGACAATGCATGGTGAGGAAAGAGGTGAATCTTCAAATATGGGTAATAGTACTGAGAGATGTGCACCGGTTGACACCGAAAGACCTACATTTGAAGGGGGCGAATTTGAAGAGATGGCAAAGGCTGTTGAAGACGATCTTAATGACTGTCTTCAAATGTTTGAGAAATTGATAATGGATGTGGAGACACCGTTGTATTCAGGTTGTACTGAACTCACAAAACTATTGGCTGTGATAAAGTTGTATAACTTGAAAACTTGCCACAGATGGACGGATAAGAGCTTTACGGAATTACTCGCACTGTTGAAAGAAATGTTGCCGAAGGATAATGTACTCCCTTCTCGGACGTATGATGCAAAACAAATGTTAGGGTCCATTGGGTTGAACTATGAGAAGATACATGCTTGTCCCAATGATTGCATTTTATTTCGGAATGAACATGCATCGTTAAAGTCGTGTCCTAAATGTAATGCATCGCGATATAAAAATAAAGAATCTGCTCCAGAAAAGGTGTTGTGGTATTTTCCCATAATTCCTCGATTTAGGCGCATGTACCATAGTTCAGAAGATGCAAAACACTTGACATGGCATGATGATGAAAGGATTAAAGATGGCATGCTACGACACCCGGCGGATTCTCCGCAATGGAAGAAAATTGATATTGATTATCCTGATTTCGGGTTGGATCCAAGAAACCTACGACTTGCATTGTCTACTGATGGATTTAATCCGCACGGCATTCAGAGTATCTCCCACAGTAAATGGCCCGTGATTTTGGCGATCTATAACTTACCTCCATGGCTTTGCATGAAACGCAAATATATGATGTTGTCTTTGTTAATTTCTGTGCCCAAGCAACCGGGAAATGATATTGATGTATACTTGGCTCCGTTAATTGAAGACTTGAAGCTAATGTGGGAGACTGGAGTAGAGGTGTATGATGGGTTCAGAGAAGAAACTTTCACCCTGAGGGCTATGATTTTTGGCACAATTAATGACTTTCCAGCATACGGCAATCTATCTGGGTACAGTAACAAAGGTCAGTGTGCGTGCCCTATATGTGAAGATAACACTGATTGGATGTGGTTGGAACATGGTAGGAAGAATATCTACAGTGGTCATCGTAGGTTTTTGTCATCTACTCATCCATATCGACTGTTGAAAAAGGTATTCAATGGGAATATCGAAACCTGTAAAGCTCCCATGGCTTTGATGGGTGAACAACTATTTGAAAAGGTGAGAGGTTTGAACATTAAATTTGGGAAGCCTTTTGCAGGAGAGCTTGCCAAACGGGGGTGGAAGAAAAAGTCAATTTTCTTTGAGTTGCCATACTGGAAGTCATTATATGTAAGGCACTTCATTGATGTGATGCATGTTGAAAAAAATGTCTTTGAAAGTGTCATCGGTACCTTACTCAATATGCAGGAAAGACTAAAGATACCATCAACTCGAGGTTAGACTTGCTTAGTATGGGGTTGAGACCAGAATTGGGTCCGATAAAGAAGGGTACACGTACATATCTACCTCCGGCAGCTCATACTTTATCTAAAAAGGAGAAGACCGTGTTTTGTAAATTTCTTCATGGAGTTAAAGTTCCAGAGGGTTACTCTTCAAATATTATGAACCTTGTATCGATGAAAGACCTCAAGTTAAAGTCTTTAAAGTCTCATGATTGCCATGTTCTAATGGAGAATTTGCTACCCATTGGTATACGTTCCATTTTGCCTAAGAAAGTGCGCAAGACCCTAACCAAACTTAGTTTCTTCTTTAAGGCGATTTGTAGTAGAGTGATCGACCCTGGAAAGTTGCCATCATTGCAAAGAGAAATTACTGTCACTTTGTGTGAGCTTGAGATGTATTTCCCACCTTCGTTTTTTGACATAATGATTCATCTAATAGTTCATTTAATTAGAGAGACACAATTGTGTGGCCCATGTTACATGAGATGGATGTATCCGTTTGAGCGTTACATGAAGATATTAAAAGGTTATGTGAAAAACCGATCACGACCCGAGGGTTGTATTGTTGAGCGCTACATAGTTGAAGAAGCTATTGAGTTCTGTACCGGCTATCTATCTAGTCTTGAATATTCTGTTGGACTGCCAAGGTCTCGTCACTTAGGAAGCATTAGTAAAGGGATGTCAGGAACAAAAATAGTGATGGTATCAAGGAAAGAACTAGATGAAGCACACTTATATGTTTTGCACAATGATACTGAGGTTGATTCATATGTTTCCAAGCACATGGACATACTTAAGAGTGATCACCCATATAAGACTCAAGTTTGGTTAACAAAAGAACATAATCGGAGTTTCATAGTGTGGCTAAAAGACCACATTGATTTCAAGTTTGCTATGAATCCTTCCTCGATTTCAGAAAGATTGAGATGGTTAGCAAAAGGTCCAAATATGCAAGTTTTCTCTTACACCAGCTATCTAATGAACGGGTACACGTTCTATACAAAAAAACATGATGGTCAAAGTAAAATGCAAAATAGTGGGGTGACTCTTGTAAGTGGGTTGACAATAATAGTGGTTTACAGATTGATGAGTTGGGGTTCATGCGGGTGAATTTCAATAAGTTAGGATATAAAGATGAGCCTTATATTTTGGCATCCCAAGCTCAACAAGTGTTTTATGTCACTGATCCAGTTGATACAATTTGGTCCATTGTTTTATTGACAAATAAAAAATTGGTGAATGACATTGAGGATCAAGCAACCGATGATGATGGTATTGAGGACGACCCTTTCTTTGGGACATCACTACCAATTGTAGGGGAAAGTACTCCTATAGAGGATTTTGTGTGTGTTAGAAACGATCATAGTGATGGGATTACGATTCGTCAAAAAAAATATACTAAGAAGCGAATTGCAAATACAATTATATCCAAGAAAAGGAAAAGGTAATTTAGACTTATATCATATGCTTTTTATCTATTTCCAAGTAGTTATTTTACATAGTTTTCATCTTCTTGTGTGTTTATTTATTTTGGATAGATAAATATAACAATAACAATGATTATGTTTTATTGCAGGTCAGATGGCGGATCATAGTGATCATGACAGCGATCATGAGTGTGATGTTGAAAAGTATATCAGAAAGCAGGCTCCTCGTGGAATGACAGCGATCATGAGTGTGATGTTGAAAAGTGTGATGTTGCTAACTTGTTTTAATTTAGATACATATTGTAAGTAGCTTGCTAGTTTTGGATACATATTGTTAGAGAGTTTGATTTGGATACATATTAATTTGTTAATATTGTAATTAAGTTGCTAAGTTTTGGATACATGCATATAATAACTTGTTAGCTAGTTTGTTTTGGTTTGTGATCATATTGGTGCATTTGGGTATATAACTAGTTTATATATATATATATATATATATATATATATATATATATATATATGTTGTTAGTATGTAAATGATTGGATTGGTATTAATTGGCTGTATATGACCAGGAAATTATCAAATGTAAAAAGGAAAATACAAAAAAACAGAAAAAAAAAGGAAAAAAAAATTAAACAATGGGCAGCGCTTGGTGGGAGAAGCGCTGCTCATTCACCTAGCACGTATAGCAATGGGCAGTGCTTGGTAAAGGCAAGCGCTGCCCATTGCTAAACGTGCTAGGTGAATGAGCAGTGCTTGGTGGGAGAAGCGCTGCTCATTTACTTAGCGCGTTTAGCAATGGGCAGCGCTTGGTAAAGAGAAGCGCTGCCCATTGCTAGGTGAATGAGCAACGATTGGTGGGAGAAGCGCTGCTCATTCACCTAGCGCCTTTAGCAATGGGCAGCGCTTCCCTTTACCAAGCGCTGCCCATTGCTATACGCGCTAGGTGAATGAGCAGCGCTTCTCCCTTCAAACGCTGCCTATGGCTATTAATGAGCAGCGCTTCTCAAACGCTGCCCATTTTTGGGGAGGAATCACCAGCGCCAAATTTAGCAGCGCTCAGAAACGCTGCCCATGGCTAAAAAAAAACGCTGCCCATCCCCAAATCTGTTGTAGTGATTTATTAGTTTGTTTAGCTGGTTGTTTTACCAATACATATTTTGTTATTAACTAGCTTATCCGATATCTGCTATCCACTAGCTTATCCGGCTATCCGCTATGCTTTTTACTAAACAAAGTAGTCTTAGTCATCCAGCTGAAAACTATTACTATTATTATTATTATTTAAAGAAATATTTTATTTTGCTGAGTCTTCTAAGCAATATTTTTTTCATGTAAAATTCGTTAAAAAAGATATTAAATAAATTACTGAATTATTAGTTAATCTCTTAATTTATAAAATAATATATATATATATATATATATATATATATATATGTATATAAATAGACACACACAATTCTAATAATTCAAAAGTAAAAAAAAAATACTCAATTTAATTTTTCTCAAAAATTCTTCCATCCAAGACTAAGGGCAAATGATGAAACACAAGGAATTAGGTATCCAATCAGAGTGTCAATTCAAACGATTCGGTCAATAAAGAGCAAAGAAAAACATGTTATCATGCACTTGTGTTCCATCAAGAACTAACCAAAAGGTTTTGCCACTACAAAGACAAATTAATTAAGCAAAGCAAACTTCCTAACTAATTAATTGATGTTTAGCTAAAAATGTTGTGTCAAAATCTTTAACACAGTGAAAAGCAACATTAATTTGTTACCCAATGTGGAACATTGTTTCTATGGTTTAGACACATGCATGCAAGTGGGAAATGGAGTCTCAAGATTAGCTTGTTAAGTTGTGTGATAGGTATGGAAAGAGCAACAATAGCAGAAGCACCTGATACTACGTACTGTCACGAAGATAATCTTCAATTCTATCCGTAACTTTGCTTTTTGTGGCAAATAGTCAGAGAAAGATGAAATTTGAGGAAGAAGCTAAAATGTTGTTTACCAAGTTGGATATATATGTGTTCTATTCTCTAACCTTTTTTGACGGCAGATACTATGGTGGGAGGCCAAGAATCTTTTCAGATAACAAAAGATTAGGCAAATGTATATATATGCTTTTTTTTAGTAGCATAAAATGAATTTGAACCAGATACCCTTTATTAATATATGGTAGAACTTGTCATTGAAAAACAAAAAAAAATATCTTTGTGATTTGAAATTAATATCTATTACTTTATGGTTATGAGAGCACTAGAACCTAGCTAGGTTAACAATGCTTATATATGTTGGTGAATATGTGAACTATTTTATTTTATTTAGATAAATGATGTAGTATGCTTTGAGATACCATGACAAAGTTCTTTTTAAGTGGTCTAGTAATTATATTATAACATATCAATAGTTTAGATCGATGTTGTTGTGGTAATGGGGACCTAGAATCAGGCACAGCTTTGTTAGGTGTGTTAATTTTAAATTACATGATATAAAGTTATCTTGTCCACCTTTTCAGTAATATAATATTGTTCTGTGACCTTTTAGTAAAGGTTTAATAGAACTTTTTTACTTACACTGATGCTGAAGTTGAAGTTGAAATGCAACTTTTAGTCCATGTGGTAATATTTCCTATTATAGAAATATATCCAACTCGTGAAGAGGATTATTTATGGAAGGCGTTTATGTATATAGTCTAAATCAAGTAATAACAGTCACACTCTTTTAAGGCGTTTATGTATATAGTCTAAATATTTTGCACCAGCTTTGACAGGATCAACATATAAGATTTGTGATATCCCTCTTATTCAATTTCCTCCCCCGTGTATTAAGGGGGGCAGATTAGCAATCTCCATTATGGAGGAGTATGTGGTAAGTTTAGAGGGGGATGCATGACTCACCTTCATGGCATACTTTTACTATCAAAGGGAGATACTCCTTTCAAGATTGATGCTTTGAGGTTCAAACTTCAGAATCTTTGGAAACCAACAGTAAATGGGGGTCTCATCTCTTTAGGGAAAAGTTATCACGAGTTTTCTTTTTTCTCTATTGATGATTTACATAGGATACAGTCGCAACATTCCTAGCATTGCAAGCCAGGTTGCTTCGGTTGTCGTTTGACAGCCTGATTTTAATCCTTCAACCATAAAACATACAAATGCATAATGTTGGATTAGATTTACCGGTCTTGCTCAAGAATATTGGCGTCCCGAATTTATTTTTGCAATTGCTAGCAGTGTTGGCATATCAATTAGTCTTGATGATACAACAAGTAAAAGCTCCGTTGACAGATTATTTGGTCATTTTGCACGCATCTTGGTTGATATTGATTTGAAATCAGATCTTAGAAATAAAATCCTAGTTGAAAGGTTAGGTTATGCTCTCTTTGTGGGCATTGAGTATGAAAATTCGCCATCCTTTTGTATGAATTGCAAGACTATAGGTCATATCACTAGTGAGTCTAATAGAAGGATGCACAATGGTGTGGAAAAGAATAAAGAGCAAAAGATATTAGTATATGTTGCTCAGGCAAAACAAGTTTCTAAATATGTTTCCAAGCTACTGGTTACTATAATGTGAATTACAAGCAGAAATGTTGGGTTGTACGTACTAAAACATACGTGAATAAGGAATATCTTAGAGGTGTCAACAATGATTCTCGAGATGCTTTAGATCATATTCCTTTAAATGGATTTACTGAGCCATCATATGCCCAACAAGATTCACCTATAAAGGTGCAGCAATAGTTAAGTTTGTATAGGCAACAAGGGGAATCTTCGCCTAATGTGATTATAGAAGAGGTCATGCAATCTAACGAAGAATCAAATGCCCGTGACTCTTTTGCTTCGGATGACAATAAGAAAATGTCGTCTGCAATTATGCAGATACAGGAGACATCTTTGAACTCCATTCAAAAATTGGTGAATGCTTCTATCTCTAGCACACAAGCAAAAACTCAAGAAAACACTGTTCAGATTTCTCCTACCTCGTATACTATTAAGGGTTGTAATATTGAAACTCCCATCGATCACTCTAACGCTAACATAGTTAGTAGTATAAATATCATTAGTCGATGTTGGAGTGACTCTATTGACTCATCTTCCACTTAACCCCCACTATCAGGCTCTAGATTCGCTAAAATGCCTCAGAATCTAATGCTACTTCTAATTTAGTGGTAGTGTCTGACATGAGAATATTAGGAAAGTTTTGGGGTGATGTGTTAGATGATGTTGCTGATCCTATGACTACTTATACTCAATGAACAGTTGCATAGTATAACAAGTTCGATCTAGTGGTATCCGAGACCCAAAAGAAGAAATTTAGACAAAAAAATTGGCCCAGAAATTATAGGCTCTAATACCAGTTCAAAGACAAATTCTGTTTCTACCTTTTTTTGATCTGACCATTGTAAGTTAGTCCTTTTATAATTTTTCTGTAGGATGAAGTATTTTAGGGGGCTTTCACGGTAAGTAGTTGGGGACTCTCTATTATTACTTTGACTTTATTCTTATTTTCGCCAAGGGTATTTGGTCTAGTCGTTCCTTGCACTCTCTTTTGTCATATTTCTTTTTTCCTTTTTATAAGAAAATCAAGAGGGATGTTCTCTTTTCCTTCTTGATGTTGTTTTACGTAAGAAGTATTGACATTTAGTGACAATTTTTATCTATGGATAAAAGTCAATTTTTTTTATAGTGTTTAAATATATACTGTTCGGTACCTTGAGTTTGGATCAGTTTCCAAGATCAGCTGTTGGTATCTTGAGTCTTTTAGCTATCCATTCGTTGGGCGAGGTCGGCTCGATGCTTTAGAAATCGGCGTCTTCTGAGGTTATGCTCTTCAGTGTCGTCTCCGCCCAAGGTTGGACTCGACAGGTTGGGTACCTGCAGACACTTCGATGCCAAAGTCAGCGATCAGAAGTCAATGGGAGATATAAATGAGCAAACAGTACCTTATCTTGGAGGGTCGTGTCGTATTTATAGATGCGGAGTTGGGGGGTTCAGCGGGTCTTGTCCGATCCTAAGCCTTTTGATTAGGCTTCTGTAATATGGGTCGTCAATTATGGTTTTGTGCTAGATCCACTTTGTTGCGCTGGATCCAGTGCCAGTTCTGGGCCATTTCTTGCATGGATTGGGCTTCTTGGCCCAGTTTAGAACATATACTATATATAGTCAAAAAAAATAATATATAGTGTAAATACACTATTTTTGTAGGCATTCTTGAAAATGGTGTATTATAAATAATAAATTTATTGTTTATTCTACAATATTTTGAGCCTACGACAACCACAAATGAGTTTTTCATAAATCACTAGATTGGGGTTTGATATGTGATTGAAGAGGAGAAATGCGGGTTTGTGAGAGAGAAGAACATAATTTGTGATTGAAGAGGAGAAATGTGGGTCCATGAGAGAAAAGAGCTTGAGAGAAAGTGAGAAATGTGTATTTTGCGGTAATGAAACCTAACCTGCCACACAATGCGGTGAATATTGAGATAAGAAGAAGAGTACACCCAAACATGCCCTCCTCCAACAACAATCGCATCATATTTTTCGTACACTCCTCCTATTTGATATCCAAATCTACAAAAAAAAAAAACTCAAATAAATAAACAATTTCTCTTATGAAACAGAATTGACAATTAGATACAAACGAAGGTTGGAAAATAAAATTCTCGTACCTCCAAAGGGGGAACCAACCACTAGGGTGGAGAAATGTCAGGAGAAAGTAGAGTTGGAGAAGGAGATGTAACGAGTGAACAAGAGAGCCTAGAGAGAAGCGTAAATGATTTCTCATTTGGGACTACCAAGTTCATCCTTCCTGTTTCTTACCAAACAAACCCAATAAGTAGGATTGACGTTGAAGAAGTTTTAAACCATTAAATGTCCAGATCGCTAATATTATTAGAATCTACACAGAAATATACATATAGATTCTAATAGTTTCAGGCGAAAAATATTCAATTACCTAAACCCCCTCCTTTTGTCAATGAATAATCAAATACTTGCAAAAGTATAACAGTATATAAATTCGTGTTATAGAATTTCTTCAACTCCAATCTACTTCTTGAGTTTGTTTTGGAAGAAACACAAGTAAGGATCAATTAGGTTGCGTAAAGAAACCACGCTAATATGATTGGGTGGTACTAAGCCTATTGGGTTTGTTAATCCTAGTAGGTATAGAAAGATTGTGCTATGCTCATAAATTGCACAAGCAGCTTAAGCAGACTAGGCTCACTAGAGGTAAAAGAACTGACAATGCAGCGCAACTTAAACAAACCAAGCTCATAAGCAGCCTTAGGCTACAACCTCAACATTCTTCTATATAAATATTGTGCAACAACTGCTGCAAAAAAAAAGTTAGTTTTTGAAGTTAAAACATATTAAATTGATCCAACATAAACATGGAGAAATTCTAAATCAAACAACTAATTTGCAATGAAGAATGTAATATATAAGGGCAAATACCATATAGATCCATTATTTTATCCTCCTTTGTAAGAAGGAAGATGAAACATATAAAAAGATGCATATATGTGCCATGTCAATGTCCTATGAGCACTCGACCAACTTGTTCCGATTTGGTATAGCATGATGAGCAAACAACAATAGATAGCGATCTACAATGCATAATCACTCTGCAATCGCAATAATATTCAAAGTTAAAACATTAGTCGACTATATACAACATAAAACATATATTGAATTGATTAATCGGATATATACAACATTAAACGTAAATCGAATACAATAAACATAAAACATAAAAAGTATATAGATCCATAAATCATAAAACATATATAACTATTCTCATAAACCCTAAATTAAATCAACAATGCCGTATAGAGAAGATGAACCAATCAAACTAACCCTGCAAATAAGAATCCACCTCAAATCCATTGAAAAAAATGCACAAATTGAAAAATAAGACACCTGCCACTGTAAAATGATAAAACAAAAGAACAAATAAAGTAAATATCAAAAACCTAATGAGCAAAAATCAGAAAACAAAGAGGAAAAATAGATACGTATAAAGGAGAGAAGAAGAACCTTCATGAGTTCATTGTCTCCCTCATAAACCATCGGTGGAAGTGAGGGAGACAACATCCACTGAGGTTCCATCGGAGAGGAAGCGAGCTCGAAAGAGCTCTAGAATGGAATGCGAGAATGAGAGAAACGCCATCAAAAAGATCAAACACGATGACAAGAATGTTGAGCATGATGAAGACAGAGAGACTGACGGCTAGGGTTTGGGTGTTGTGGGAAAAAGAGTGAGAGAATGAATTAAATAAAAGGTGAACTGGTGCAAAGATATGCATAAAGAATGTACCATATTGGTTGTTAATATACAACCGGCGTACGTAGTGTCACCATTTTAAGTTTTCTGAAGGAATTACAGCTAGTTATTATATAATATTTGGCTTAAAATTGTCAGTGTTTTTATGTTTAAAAATTCGCTGAAGGGTTCCTCGTCGGGTTTTAAATCAGTAATGCATCTACATCGAGTATTCACTAACATTTGGCGTTGTATTTGATGCTTGTGACGCGCTAAAACGAGATATTACATTTTATTTACAAAAATGCCATCGTGTTTGGGTTTAACACCGAATTTTTATAAAACCGGTATTAAATCACAAAGCATTAGCTATTTCGTGTACTAGTGTATATACCTTTTATTACACTATATATTGTCTTGGAAACACCTTTATAATTTGTCCCCCACTAACACCCACATTGTTTATTTACTTATGGAAATATTTTCAAAATGTGGATAGGTTGAAGCAGACATTGATTTTTTATGTTGGTGAGCAGTGGTGGAAGTTCTTATAACAAACTTCACAAATAGATACACTTTTGGCCTTGAGGTTAAAGAGGGTTACACAATCCCATGCCTTAAGTAATGTAACATATCGCAAGAGACATGCAAGTTGTTTGTTCAGAGTTGCCAGAATAAAGAGTGCCTTTTTTTACACAAGAACAAAGAGTACCTAATAACTTAATTAATTGGTGTTTTAGTTTTTAACCACTCCCTATTAAATTAAAATATCATTGGCGTGTTGATTGTAATAGGAAAAAAAGAGAGAAATTACTAATCAAAATCAACCAAAAAAAATACTTCTATGTAACGGTTCGTATGTGTTATAAACAGCATAAGGCCAAGTTGAAGAAATAAAAGGTCCAACAATTGCAAGAAGATGCAGGTGATCCAGAACTGTATATAGAGCATTACCATGGCACAAGCTGTGGATAATTGTCCGACTAATGTCGTCATGATCTTTTGTAACCGATGAGCCAACTTTGGTTCCTTCTAAGATTGTTAGTAATAGTTTCAATTAGTCGATTCAAACAGGTACGTGACAATGATTTAAAGTAAACAACTCAAATGATCTCCCTTGATTTTTACTATAGGATGAACTAGTTGAACAAAGCATATATGAATCTTTTGTTTCGCAGGGATGTCAAGTTGACTACGACCATTGAATCACCTATGCACCCTGATCGTGTTCGACCAATTAGAAGAAGTGCGGGCCTTAAAAAATACTTTTGAGGTATTGCACATTTTGGCTCGAGCACCTTACAAGTTATATTGGAGGAGAAACTAAACGTCGTGAGGCAACAAATCATGGGGGAGGTTGCAATGACATTCAATGAGCTGAAAGATAAGGTGGTGGAGGAGGTATGTATGATAACCAACTTTACGAGATGAAACTATAAATATCAACTTTAGGTATGTTAATTATTTAGTATATGTGACGTCAATAAAATGACAGCTATGTGTCGCTTCAATCAAAATACAATCATCCAAAGTTCTTTCTTCTAAAATTACCGTTATATCTAAGGATAGTTGCTCACCATCCCGTGTGGAGGAGCTGGTAAAAAAAGATTGTATATATATAAGACTGATTGTTGGTAGCACTTGATTAATGATCCTAGCATACCTTACAGTAATGGTTTTTGTCGATTCTGAAGAATTCCTGGCTAGGTCACGACGTTCAAGATAAGGCTCAAGTCTCAACGACACTATTCTTAACTCAGCATATATCTTTGAAGAAGATATCAATCTGAACAAACATTATCATAACATGAGTTTAAAGCTATTTGTGAATATTAAAAGTCAGCTCTTTACACATGTTGTAAATATTAAGAGTAGAAGAAGCAAAAGTTGATCTAAGAAGAACCAAAGTTCTTTATTCTTCTAGAAAGAAACTTTCATTGAATATCAAAAGCTTTCAATTGTAAACTCTATGAAAGGCGGAAATGAAAAGCTTTCAAATTTAACTTTGATATTATACTTGTGCTCAGTAGTTGCATTTTAGCTTATAAGCCTAACAATACCTAATCGTTCTAAAAAGTTGAGAGTTTAGACAAGGTCGAGAGATAAGCTCAATGGTTTGTAATCTTTGAAAAAGATAGTGGAAAATCCTTCTCTTGTTTGAAGTGACTAGGCGTAGCTACAAGTTGGTGGTGAATTAGTATAAATCTATGTATTCCTTTCCCCTCTTAACTTGCTTTTATTAAATTATTTTTAGTGAAAAGAATTTTTTAAAAACCTTGTTTGCGAAAAGATTTGGAAAACTTTAACTCCACTCCCCCTTTCTTGTGTTTTCTCTCATTCAAGTGGCTATACCTTAGAGTTTGTGTCTGCATTTATCCAGAATAAGATGGTAGAGCGAAATATGACTTGCTATTTGGCACCAATGTTACGAGGTAAATATATAGTTGAATTGGTGTCACAACACTACAAAAAAATTGGTAAAATATGGCAGTTTTAATACGACGGTTGTTGTAAACTGTCATTAATTACAATATAATATGGCATTTTTTGAATCCCCATAATCTACTATTATAATACGTTAGTTTTACCCCTCATAATTTTCTTTTTAACCACCTAAAAAGAGTCCGAAAATCAATTCATTTTTCCGCCAGTGTTTCTTCCTCCCGATTCTCGTGTTCCCTTCTCCTCACACAACACAACGAGAGCAGTGAGCAACGCCCAGCCCACCCTCCGTAGTGAGGCTCGTGACTGTCGTCTGCCGCGAAAGATCTTTCTTCGTTTGTCTTCCTCACGACACCAAGAAACCACGACGCCACTTCCATGTCCCTCTTCGTCTTCCTCAGTTTACGGTATTAGCGACAGCGACACAACATTTGTTGTGTCTTTCTCTTCCTCTTTCTCACACGGACGCCACCGGACTACCACCATGTCCGTGAACCTTCTGTGACAGACCTATGTTCGTCTTCCTCTTCTGCAGCTTAGGTACTTCCCTCAATAAAACCCTAATAATTGATTTTTCCCCAAATTCAATTTTTCCTAATTAACTTTGTTTCAAATAAGACACTTCTGTAATTGATTTTCCCTAATTATGTTTTCTCTCATTCTGTTGAAGTTGTCTCTTGTAGTTGTTCAATTGCATCCCCTTCTTGTTAGTTGTCCTCTTCTGCAAATGTAGTTGTCTATTGTAGTTAATTTTCCCTTTGTTGTGAATTTTCGTGTGATCCCACGTAATTTGTAACTAAAAACGAAACAACCACACAAAATCCTACAATTAAGGAGGTAATCTAAATCGTTGATTTTAATCTAACGGTTATAATTAAGAGTTCTCATTTTTCATGGTAAGAACTAGTTCTCACCTGATATGCTCCCATATTTTTCTTTCGTATGCATGCTTATGATATAATATTATCGTTGCCTAGCTAGTATAGTAGATACCATTGGCTTTTGTTCGTCATTTGTCCCGCAACAAATACTGCATCCACCAAACCCAACTATTCGAAGCATAGTTAATACGTAAACTTTTAATTGTTTGTCATTATTTACATTGTAATTTTTTTTGGAATTGAACGGGGGCCTAGGCCCCAAAAAGCGGAAAACTAACGAATTACACAACGAGGAGTAAACACTCCACTCATATCGTCGAGCAAAATAGGTCCAACAGCAGAAGGACACAACTCATGAAAAATCAAAGAGTCATCCTGAGTACACCCCATATTAACAAGCTTATCAGCTGCTTTGTTGGCTTCACGGTAGACATGCTTGATATTCACTTCCCACGGCAGCTGCAGGATCTTCCGAATCTCTCTCACCAATCCCCAACCATCTAAACGACCCACCTCCTTCCTGAGAACAGTAGTGCGAATCGACTCCGCATCCACACAAACTTCCAGCTTGTTGATAGCTTTGTTGAAGCATAGTCGTAAACCTTCCAGCAAGCCCCACAACTCAGCAATAATCGCACTACAATGACCAATATGCTTAGAGAACCCTCCAAGTCAACGCCCAAGATGATCCCTAATCAGCCCCCCACATCCTGCTACCCCAGAATCAGACTTGAAGGCTCCATCTATATTTAAATAAAACCATCCATCAGAAGGCGGACACCACCTGACATTAACCCAACAAGAAGACGCTGTGTTAGTAGCATTTTGATTCATCATCGCAGCATCATAATCTGCCACAACTTTCATAACTACGCGCCACAGTCTAATGGGCCTAATAAAAAGCGTATCATGACACTCCTTGTTATTCCAGACCCATAACAAATGACAAGCACAAGCCCAAATCCTACTCCAAGGCACTCCACCTACAGTCCAATCCTCAGAGAAAAGATTAAACTGAACCCAACTGAGTAAATCACCTCCAAAGAAAGCATTGCGCTTCTCATACCTCACGAGAGACATCCACAAACAAGATGCAAGGGGGAAATCCCGAAGGGCATGTAAAGATGATTCCGGTATATTTGAACAATGATTGCAAGAGCCATCACCTAAACCCATTCCGTGCTTCCTTTGACTTGTAAGGAGGCGATCATGGATTAACAACCAAACAAAGGATCGAACCCGCTCTCGAACTTGAAGCTTCCAAACCTTACGCCAAATTACCCGATCTTTATACTCATTGAGGCCAGCTAGGAGATGATAACTACTAGACACAGAGAAGTGGCCAAGGCTGTTACCAGGCCAAAGCCTAGTATCAGGAACGAAATCTTCATTAGGAGGCAATAAGGCCTTAATATGAGGAATCACATTCGCCGGAACCATAGCGTTGAGCATATCAAAATTCCAACACCTTTGGGAGTCAACTAAGTTGCACACCTTGAGGTTGAGAAGATGCCCTGGAATACTATCAATATAATCATTTAACCTCAAACCAGGATGAATCCAACAATCATTCCAAACTGACACAGCTGATCCATCTCCAATAGCCCAGAAGGAGAACTCATCAATTTTACCCCAATGCTTCACTAACTGTTTCCACAGATTAGAATCAGATACCTTAACAACCGGATGATGACCATCTAATGAATCACGCCCATACTTGCATCCCGTTTCTCGTGTTCTCTTCCCCTCACACAACCCAAAGAGAGCAGTGAGCAGCGCCCAACCCAGTAGCAAGGCTCGTGACTGCCGTCTGCTGCGAAAGATCTTTCTTCGTTCGTCTTCCTCACGACATCAAGAAACCACAACGCCACCTCCATGTCCCTCTTCGTCTTCCAGAATTATCTATTTGTAGGCGGCAAATACAAGATAATTCTTTTGCTTATGGCTTATATGTCATGAAGAATTTGTTGGCAGTTATGAGAACGAGTATCGTTGATGGATGGAAGTAGGTAATTATTTGTAAACTTTGCTTTTGTGAAGTTTTGCGCTAATTATTATCTATTTTGACTCACATCTTGTCAATTTGGGCGGATCCGGTTTCTCTCCTGTCGATTTAAACCTCCAGTCATCCAGTCACTCAAATCTTCACCATTAGATATATCTAGTGCTTCATAATAAACCAAAGTTAAAATTTAAAAAATAAAAATAAAGTAAGTGTATTTTTTAATTGGTGAGAACGGCTCCACCCTTTTCACCACGTCCAGCAACTTTTAAAAACCCATTAATATTTATCTCCTTCTTCAAGAAACTCCATTTGCACCCATTTATTTTTCTTCAAGGATTCTTCAAAGAACAGCTATCGTCTTTACCCATAACCCAAATGGGCATTTTGAATATGCATTTAATTTGAAGATTAATGTAATGAAAAAGAGAGTGATTACAGTACAGTTTGGGAAAATAATAAACAAATAAATTAAGAAGGGCAGTGACACGATCGGTGTTGCGGTGGCGAGATGATCGGCGTTGTGGTGGTGGGATGATCGGCGTTGTGGCGGTGAGCTGTTGTAGTCCTTCCTTCAATTTCAGATTTTAGGTTCCAGTTAAATGATTTAATTTTGGCTAAATTATAGTTTTGGTCCCCCTATTTTCACAAATTCAGACATTTGGTCCCTCTATTATGAAAAAGTCAAGACTTTAGTCCAAATGAGAATTTTTAATTTTTTTTGGCTGATGTGGAAGCATTATCAAAATAAAAAAGATGAGGTGGACCTCATTAATTGACGTGGCGCTTGACATAGGCATTAGATGTGGCTGCCACATCAATTAATGAGCCACGTGTACATGTCATGTCATTTATATTTATTTAATATGATATTATAACTAAAAACAAATTATAAAAACCGAAATTAAAACAAAAAACCCAGAAATCCTAAACGCTAAATTGGTTGCTGCTTACGTTTTCTTCTTCTTCTTCCAAATTACAGAAACACACAAATCCACAATCTTTCAAGAACATACATTTTTCAAAACCCCCTTTTTCATTTTCATTCATTTTCATTTTCATTCAAAGAACTCTGATTGGTTGCTGCTTTCACATTCAGTTTCATTCAAAGAACTCTGATTCCTATATTGAATTTATACAACACCACAAAAATGGAGAAAAGCACATGAAGAATGAAAGAGAGTGGATAGTGCCAAAACGAGTCGTTTTGGGAGCTACTCAGATTAGAATCGCGAGCTGCGAAAAACAAAACGTTTTTTGGAAATGTAACTCTGCGTCTCCCTCCTTCTCTCATTTTCGGATCCCTCTCTCACTTGTGTTTAGAAGAAGAAGAACACAATGAGTTACTGTAATTTGTGTTTGCCAAGATTGAAGAAGAACATAAGCAGCAACCGATTGGATTTCTGGATTGAAGAAGAACACTTGGTTGGTGTCGCTGTGAGGGAAGATTAGGGAGAGATCTGGGATCGTCATGGCCATGTATGGGGGTTTCTGGATTAGGGTATTGGGGTTTCTGATTGTTGAAGAAAAAAGCTCAGATCTGAATAAAAGCTGAGTAATATCAATATTGAATAATGGATTCTCAACAAAAGCTCAGATCTTGTATTGAAACTGTTTTCAATACAATTATTATTTGAATAATGGATTCTTAACAAAAGTAAACAATTAAATGCAGCCGATATTGAAAGGATTTTTTTTAATTTTTTTTCTAATTTTAAATATTTTAATTTTAATTTTTTATTAAATAAATAATGACGTGGCTGCCTACGTCAGACGCCACATCATTTAATAAGGACCACATCAGATTTTTTTTTGTTTGACAAACCTCCAAATCAGCAAAAAAATCAAAAATCCCTCTTTGGACTTAAATGTTCTAAGTATTTTAAAATTGGGGGACTAAATGTCTGAGTTTTAAAATAGAAAGATTAAATATCTGAATTTTTGAAAATAAATGGACTAAAACTATAATTTAGCCTTTAATTTTTGTGGAGGATCAATAATCTTGACCACTAGATATATCCAACGCTGAGGATTTGAGTGACAGGATGACCGGAGGTTAAATTGAATGGAGAGAAACCTGATCCAATTTGGGCAAGATCTATTTGAGATTTCATGGGAAGCAAAGTTCTATATTTTGCGGTCTTCCAGCTTTTCTTGTTTTTCAATTTTCAATTCTCCTTATCTTTTTATATATTGAGTTTTTTTTTTTTTATATATTGGGAAGCAAAGCTTTTTTTATATATTGAGTTTAAGACACCATTAACATGCATCCATTGCAATGGACAGAAATGATACACGGTTTGAGTTTGAACTCGTGTGGTAAACAACAGAAGCTTCATTGATATATATTATCAAGACGAATATGTCCCATCTTCGTACAAAATTAAGAGCCTATCTAATCATGGGGGCACTTTGGCCTACATATATGTGACTAAGAATTATTTGCTTACCAAGAGTATATTATATTTGTTTAGAAACCTCTAGTCAATGTACTTTATGTTTGGATATAAATGATCGGTATATTAAGCCAAATGAAGTTTTAGTAGAGTAGAGAAAGAAATATCTTTGTACTTGATTTGTGTTTACTGAAAATCTAACAACCCCATGTGTTAGATTCGTAGTCTATAACTAGGATAAATCCTTTGTAGTACTTATGGATGCATAGCTTTTATACTGTGTATGGAAGAATAGTGTGCACATGAAGCTCTCTACAATTTTACTTTTTCAGATATCTTCAGCTTTTCTTTCTATAGCTTAAATTCCTCCTCGTTGGCTATAAGTTGCTAAAAAATAAAAATTCCTACTTTATTCTTCTATGTGTGCTTAAAAACACATTATATTTATGAACTCAAACGACCACTTAATTGAACTCAACATGCTCATACTCGATTTCGGTTTGGTTAACATTTTAGAGAGTTCAGAATCAATTTGGAAACAAAAATAATTAAGGTGAATATAATTGAAAAGTACAATTCATGTATTTAGCTTATAGAATCACGATGGTCGAATTGATTCTGATATAATTGAAAACCAAAATGTTTAGGTGGTGAACGCCACAGTGCTGAGGCTAGTCTGTGTTAATGAAAATGTTTACTTATCACGAAAAAGGGCTACAAAATACACTCAAGAGGATTTACATGCCATCCATAGGAATAACATGTAGGAATTAATCTATCTACAAGACATGCTTATAATCATGAATATACTATAGCGGAAAACAAAGACATACAAGCATGCTTCTATATAATCAAGAACAAAGCCATGACTTTGATAACCTTAGGATCTACGACATGTTGATATATCAAGGATTAGATATATACCTGGATCCATAGCAAAGAAGCGGAGAAGGGATCCTTACAAGAAAAGGAGTGAGTGAAACGAGCAACAGTTACTCGTCGGCTTTATGGTTCTTCCTCAACCGGGACTCCTAATGCCTTAGATTCTCTTCAGATGGGGAGAAGAGAGTAAACGTGTGTATAGTGCGGTTAGTCCGGTATATTGGGGACCATAGCCTACTTATAGTGTGACAGTCTATTAGGGTTCCCATTATCCCTCTAATGGGCTATCACTGACATCCACTCATATTGGGCCCATATCAATAATAATTAATTAATTAATTATATAATTAGAAATCCAATATAGCCTTTTACTTATTTTGATCACATATCAATCAAAGCTCCTAATTGATAAATAGCTAATATAATTAATAAAGAATATATGCCCATTATTTATGATATTGGAATAAAATATTCCAACAATCTCCCACTTGGGCAATATATTACACTAATTATATCATAATTCTTTAGGCCGGCATCCGAATGCTATTTATCTTTAGATTTCCCTATACAATCTGGTCCACCTCATATATCAACAATGAGACCACCGCGGCTGTCGTCACTAACGTCTTTTGTGACTGTACCCCGATGACCATCATATTAACATACTCGATGACATAGATCAATATGGATGAGTGGCGTGGAAATTTCATGCAATGTGATCTCATGTCATGCCTATTTCCAACTGGTCCAACTTAAGTCTTTAGTGAGATCAAACTGAAGTTGCTGAAAATGCAAAATTTGTTTTACATATAATATGATACAAACACATTTAATAATAACAACTTAATTCTGCAGAAAGTCAAAATAACATAAAGTCTGTATCAATGCCAAAATTCTAGAACATAAGGGAAAACAAGAAAAAGACTCCCACTAATCTAAGGCAATCTCAAAACCAATACCCATATGAGCAATGTGCTCGTGGTAAACTTTAGGTGTCAAGCCTTTGGTTAGTGGGTCTGCTAGCATAAAGTTGGTCCCTATATATTCTATCAAAATTTGTTTCTCTTGAACTCTTTCCTTCACAACAAGATACTTGATGTCGATGAATTTCGACTTTGTGGAACTCATGTTGTTGTTAGAGTATAGGACGGCTGCACTATTGTCACAATAAATCTTCAATGGCCTCTTAATGCTTCCAATGATGCTTAGGCCTGAGACAAAATTTCGCAGCCACAAAGCATGATTTGATGCCTCAAAACAGGCCACAAACTCTGCTGCCATGGTTGAAGGAGCCACTAAAGTCTGCTTGGCAGACTTCCAGGAAATAGCCCCTCCAGCCAAAAGGAAAATGTAACCAGATGTGGAACGTCTGCTATCCGAGCATCCCGCAAAATCAGAGTCAGAATACCCAATGACCTCTAAGTTATCTGACTTCCGATAGGTAAGCATGTAGTTTCTTGTTCTCTTCAAGTAGCGCATCACGCGCTTCACCGCTGTCCAATGTTGCATACCAGGATTACTCAAATATCTACCAAGAACTCCCACTATAAATGCTATGTCAGGACGAGTACAAACTTGAGCATACATAAGACTTCCCACAGCCGAAGCATAAGGAACCTTTTGCATCTCTACCTTTTCAAGATCTGTAGCGGGGCACTGATTGAGACTGAACTTGTCTCCTTTAGCCACGGGTGTATCTCCCGGTTTACTATCTTTCATGAAGAATCTATCCAAAACTGTATCGATATAGCTCCTTTGTGACAATCCCAAGATACCCTGAGAGCGATCTCTAAGTATTTGGATACCCAAGACAAAGGAGGCGTCCCCAAGATCTTTCATCTCGAAATTCTTCGTGAGAAATCTCTTAGTTTCGTGCAATAAGCCTATATCATTACTTGCTAATAGGATATCATCGACATATAACACCAAAAAGATAAATTTACTCCCACTGAACTTTTGGTATACACAATCATCAACCGCATTAGTCTGAAAACCATAAGAGGTAATAACTTGATGAAATTTGTAATACCACTGACGGGAAGCCTGTTTAAGGCCATAAATGGATTTCTTTAGTTTGCATACCATAGACTTTGGATCACTTGAAACAAAGTTTTCTGGTTGCACCATATAAATTGTTTCGTCAATGTTTCCATTTAGAAACGCAGTCTTCACATCCATCTGATGCAGCTCTAAGTCAAAATGAGCCACTAGTGCCATAATAATCCTGAGAGAGTCTTTCGAAGAAACTGGAGAGAAAGTCTCTTTGTAATCAATGCCTTCCTTTTGAGTGAAGCCTTTGGCGACAAGACGAGCCTTATATCTTTCAATGTTACCCTTGGAATCCCTCTTGGTTTTAAATATCCATTTGCAACCAATGGGTTTCTTACCTTCAGGTAACTTGACAAGATCCCAAACGCCATTGTCAGCCATTGACTTCATCTCATCCTTCATGGCATCAATCCACTTAAGAGAGTTAGAACTATTCATGGCCTGACTAAAGTTGACTGGATCTTCCTCAGTCAAGCCAATACCTTCCTCATGTTCTTGGAGAAATACAACATAATCATCCGAAATTGCACTTCTCCTCTCTCTAGTGGATCTTCTTACTGGAACCTCTTGAGGTTGTTGAGTTTGAACTTCTGGTGGTGCTTGAGGAGGAAACTCAGTGTTGACTTCTTCTTGAGCAATGTTAGGAATAACATTCTCATTCATTTCTGGATCTGTTGCTTGAACAATGACAGGTACTAAGACTTGACCACTGTCAGTAACAGTTTCTTCATCAAAAGCAACACTCCTTATGTTTCCTTCCCCTCCAAACTCAACATCCTCAAGAAATCTTGCATTTCCCGTTTCAAAAAATGTTCTTGTAGTGGGGTTGTAAAACTTATACCCGCGAGAGTGTTCTGCGTACCCAACAAAATAACAACTAACTGTCTTAGGGTCCAACTTACCTTCATGCGGCCTGTAAGGCTTGGCTTCAGCTGGACACCCCCAAATGTGTATGTGCCTAATGCTGGGCTTTTTTCCAGTCCATAACTCATAAGGGGTCTTAGCGACTACTTTGCTTGGTACTCTATTGAGGATATAAACTGCTGTTTTCAATGCTTCTCCCCAAAGTGACTCTGGTAATGAAGAATGACTAATCATACTCCTCACCATATCCTTAAGAGTCCGATTTCGTCGTTCTGCAACTCCATTCATGCTGGGTTTACCCGGCATTGTGTATTGCGGAACGATTCCACACTCATTGAGGAAAAGTGCAAAGGGCCCTGGACGTTGCTCACCTGATCCGTTATATCTACCATAGTATTCACCACCACGGTCCGATTTGACAGCTTTAATTTTCTTTCCTAATTGAAGTTCTACTTCAGCTTTGAAAGACTTGAAAACGTCTAGAGATTGAGACTTCTCATGAATTAAATATAGGTAACCATATCTCGAGTAATCGTCTATGAACGTAATAAAGTACCTTTGCCCATTCCAAGAATTTGTAGGGAAAGGACCACAAATATCTGTATGTATTAGTTCTAAGACGTCTTTAGCTCTTTCGGCACCTAAATTCCTTTTGTTCGTTTGTTTGCCCTTAATACACTCTATGCAGACTTGAAAGTCAGACAAATCTAAGGGTCCAAGAATATCCTCCGACACAAGCCTCTGAATTCTCTGTTTAGAGATGTGACCTAAGCGCTTATGCCATAAAGTGGCGGAATTCTCATTTAATTTTCGTTTCGTACCATGTGAACTTATTTGCAATATTTGGTTATAGGAATGCTTAACATCAAGCATATAAAGATTATCAATTAAAGACCCGTAACCAATAATATTTGGACCATAAGAGAGACTAGCTTTGGCATCTTTAAATGAACAGTCATAACCAGATTTGTCCAAAACCGAAACTGAAATTAAATTCCGTCTAATTGACGGGCAAACATATGTCTCAAACAAATCCAAATAATAACCAGTCTTTAAAAATAGTCTAAAAGTTCCTATAGCCTCAACTGCAACTTTAGTGCCATCGCCCACATAGATGAATCTTTCAGCATCACTCGGCGGTCGGCTCCACAGGCAACCCTGCATGGACATACTAATGTGAGTAGTAGCACCAGAATCTACCCACCAAGTATCTTTAGGTACTGAAACTAAATTAACTTCAGAACAAACAAAAGTGAGAGGTTTACCCTTCTTTACACGCCATGCGGCGTATTTAGGACAATCCTTCTTCATGTGTCCTTCCTTCTTGCAGAAAAAACAAGCTGAGCCCTTATCTTGGTTTTTCTGCTGCTTCTTCTTAGAAGAACCTTCTGCAGTAACATTATTTTTCTTCCTCTTCTTGTGTTGAGAATTTGAAGCCAAATGAGCACTTTCAGTCCTTCCCCTCCGCAGTCTCTCTTCCTCTTGCACACAGTGAGACATAAGCTCATTGAGGGACCATTTGTCCTTCTGAGTGTTATATGTCACCACAAATTGTCCAAATTGTGCAGGAAGAGAGATCAAAACCAAATGCACAATCACATCATCAGAGATGTGCATCTTTAGTGCCTTGAGTTTTGATGCAAGGTTGGACATCTCCATAATGTACTCCCTTACGTTCCCTTTACCATTATACTTCATAGAGGTAAGTTTGGCCAAATGGCTACTTATCTCAGCCTTATCACTTTTTTCAAATGATTTCTCTATTGATTCCAGGAACTTTTTAGCATTCTCATTCTCAGTAATTGAGCCCCGGAAAACTTCCGGAATTGATTTCTTGATGATCATGAGGCACATTCGGTTGGACCGATCCCATTTCTCAATTTTGAGCTCATAAGAGTTCTCCGGAGTGGGAATGGGTCGTTCCTCCCTCAGTGCTTGGTCTAAGTCCATACATCCGAGAACGATTTCAACGGATTCCTTCCAAGACTTGAAATTCATCCCATTCAGCATAGGGATTTGGTTAATTTGAGTAACAAAATTTGGAGAGCTAGCAACAGCAACTAAAAAAAGAACAAATAAACATACAATCAACATTAGTAGCACATCAAATTATAAATAATTATTAGATGTGCAAAAATAACTTTAATTGTGAATTTAAAGACCCAAACAAGATACTAAGCGCACCATTAGTCCCCAATCTTTGGATTGCAAAGACTAACTGCAAGCAGTACTCTCAACGCAATGATCAAATATTGGTGATAAGTCCTGTCAAACAATGGTTGCCTTTGGGCACCGCAATTGCTCACATGGATAAATAACTTTATAATCACCACACATTTACCATCACATGCATGTTATTATTCGGCCAAGTTGCGCCTTCCTTTGGGCCGACAACAACTCGCATGAATAATTTCACGCTACATCTTTTGTAAATTTAATCAAATTGACCTACGTAACAGAGGTTACTTTGGCAACGTGTTATTTCAATCAACTCAATTAAAATATACTAGACAATTTTATTATAATAATAAAATATGGGAAAGGGTCTTAATTCACATATATCCTGCACATAAGCGTAGAAAAAAAAAACTGAATGTACGGTTATGGCCTCCTAAACGCAAAAGAATAAAATTACAAAAATTACAATTCTTCAGCGCAAAAAACGGCCTCTCCAAGTGGCGTTCTCTATGGTGTTGTCCCCTTTTTCCTTTCTCGATCAATTACAATATTAAAGTGAAGATAAAATAAATAAAGAGAAAGTCACGGTGCGCAGACCGTATTTAAATTAAAATCACGACACGCAGGTCGGCCCGAAATAAATAAACACATAAACAACACCGAAATACTAAGGCCATAACCATACACCACGCAAATTATTCAATAACGAGAACACCGAAATATTATTGAATATATAAATAAAAAAAAATCAAATATTAGCGAGATATGATCTTTATTACCATATATGAAGAGATATGGTCATGATACTAAACAAAAAAGCTAATGCGTAATATATGGATCAAATAAAGCAAATAGTGATATGATACAAAATCATGTTGCACATCTGGAACCATAAACAACCATCATCTATAACAATAAATATTATATACAAATAATGGTCACATAGGAAATAATCCATTGAAGGTACAACTTTAACTATACGATTTTGACAAGAAAACAAATAGCACTTATACCAAGGATGAGTATTATCCAGGTGAAGCATTAGCTCCGGTCAAAAAACTTTAGCGTTAAAAAAAAATAATAATTTTGAACAATCACTCTTAAAAAAAAGTTGTTCACGTGATACAACTATAGGAAAGAAAAAAAAATCATCTTTCACCGAAATCCCAATAAATCAACATAGAAGAGGGCTCTGATACCACTTGTAGGAATTAATCTATCTACAAGACATGCTTATAATCATGAATATACTATAGCGGAAAACAAAGACATACAAGCATGCTTCTATATAATCAAGAACAAAGCCATGACTTTGATAACCTTAGGATCTACGACATGTTGATATATCAAGGATTAGATATATACCTGGATCCATAGCAAAGAAGCGGAGAAGGGATCCTTACAAGAAAAAGAGTGAGTGAAACGAGCAACAGTTACTCGTCGGCTTTATGGTTCTTCCTCAACCGGGACTCCTAATGCCTTAGATTCTCTTCAGATGGGGAGAAGAGAGTAAACGTGTGTATAGTGCGGTTAGTCCGGTATATTGGGGACCATAGCCTACTTATAGTGTGACAGTCTATTAGGGTTCCCATTATCCCTCTAATGGGCTATCACTGACATCCACTCATATTGGGCCCATATCAATAATAATTAATTAATTAATTATATAATTAGAAATCCAATATAGCCTTTTACTTATTTTGATCACATATCAATCAAAGCTCCTAATTGATAAATAGCTAATATAATTAATAAAGAATATATGCCCATTATTTATGATATTGGAATAAAATATTCCAACATAACATAGTTTTTAGAGGGGGTGTTCTTAATGTATCTAATATTATTAATCATATAAAGAGGATTTCCTGGGGCTGGTTCTCATATAAGGTAGGGGGTATTATAAAGGTTCAGTTTGAAGAATGGGATAAAAACCCTGCTGGTTGTATTGCTCTTTTATCTTAAGTTGTCTAAGGGTTTGTGGTACTCCTTGTACCCCTATGAATAAATGAATGATGTTTATAATGATGGTATAAGTCTTAATGAGCCACATGTTATGCCAACGTGGACATCCAGCGCATTTTAAGTTAACGTTGTTAAGAAAAACTAAGAGCAGGGACCTAACTAGAAACGTTTTGAATTTTGCAAGGTTCATTTTAAAACCTTTTTTTTATAGGGGGTATATAGATTCTTATGATATTTACAGTGGATAAAAACTATTTAAGCCTATAATCAACTTGCTCCCTACATTAGCCACTCTCCTAATCAAGATATACTCATTTCAGATATCCCAGATAACCAAAATTCTTCGTTCAATAACAATTTTTTTGACTAATATGCTATAATTTTACATATATGATAATTTATTGTTTTGACAATAATATATGATTATTTTATTCTCTTAAAAATTTTCAGAGACATGAATGAAGCACATTATTTAATATGAGAATTTTCTTTTTACCCCACTCTGTTTTGTCCAATTAATTTCATCTCATACGTGTTTCCGCATATACCAAGAGGGCTAAGACTTATGTTAAGTATTTTGCTTAGTAACTATTACTAAATCAATAATAGTCATTAGATGCTCAATCTTTTAATAAAATTTCATTCAATGGTTATTATTGAATAAGGACATTATTGTATTCTCCAATGTTTTTGGTATTAATTAAATTTAATTGCATTTAATTAATTTCTATTTTTTTGGGCTGTTTCAATTTCTCATTATTTTTTTTCTTTCATCTTTCATCTTTCTTCTTTCTTCTTTCACGTTACTTTTTTTCTTCCTTCTTCTTTCTTTGTTCACTTTTTTCTTACACTTTTTTCTTCTTTCAATTTCTTACACGTTTCTTCTTTCTTTGTCCTATTATTTATGAATAACCAAAGTTCTATAATTAGGTGGTTAGAGATCAGGTAACCAAAGTTTTGTAATTATGTTGTTGTTAGTGTTACATTTTATTGTCATGTTTTTTAGTTACAAGTTTAACGACCAATTTCCTATTTTATATGAATAACCGAAGGTCTGTAATTACGTGGCTAGAGCCAACTAACCAAAATTGTTTAATTTTGTGGCTAGTAGTAAACTAACCGAAGTTATGTGACTTCGTGGGCTAGTAGTCGACATGTTTATAGTTAGTGACACTCTAACCACAACCCTGCACATCTGTGGCTAGTAGTAAACTAACCGAAGTTACGTGACTTCGTGGTTAGACAAAACTAACCAATGTTTTGTGACTTGGTGGTTAGACAAAACTAACCAATGTTTTGTACTAAAATGGTGGTTTTTGTTTAATTTTGTGGCTAGTAGTAAACTAGCCTAAGTTATGTGACTTCATGGTTAGACAAAATGAACTAACCATTGTTGAGATTCCAATGTGTTTGGTATCGATGAGATTCCAATGTGTTTTGTGAGAGATACTCATATGTACAAAATGAACTAACCATTGTTGTTCACTTTTGTGATTATTAAACTCTATAACGACCTGTTGCCCATTATATATTAATAACCAAAGTTCTATAATTAGGTGGTTAGAGCTCAAGCAACCAATGTTCTATAATTATATGGTTAGTATAACGACCAACTATAGGAACCAATTACACTAACCATTGCGATGCACATTTGTGGTTAGTGACATCTAACCATTGTGGTATAAATCTGTGATTAATGAACGATTTTTTTTTCGCGTGGAAAAAAAACCCAGATTTTTTTTATAAAAATGAAACGAGATATTCTTAAGTAGGAACGAAATAGAGATGAATTCGTTTTTATTTCAGAAAATTGAATTCCATGATTAAAAATATTTTTGCCAGTTTTTAATTAGAAAAAAAAATTGAATTCCATGATTTTAGGCATTTAATGTGTTCAATTGATGAATGCATGATTTTAGGAATTTATATTGAATGGGGTATATTACAATTCTACCCATTTAGTAATAGTTACTAAACAATAAGTTTAGTAACATAAGTCATACTGTTAAACAAGTCATACTGTTAAACAATCTTATGTTTAAATATCTGTGAAATGAAAGATGAATATATTGTTTGAGAAAGAGGTGTGTTAGAGAATCATAATATATTCCTTTGACGATCTTTTGAAATATTTACATGTAAAACATTGAGTAAAACATTATTAAATTCATGTGTCTAGGAATTACCTATAATTTGTCCTTTTTTTTTCCAGATTATTGTTGGTTATTCACGAAGTGTTTCAACACTGTAAATAAAAGACCAATTTCCACTTGTACATAAAAAAAAAGCTTCGCACTAGCTGCGGAAATCAAACTCAATAACACCGAATTGACATTGTGTTTTAAGATAGCTTATGTTACTATACGAATACACAATTAAAAAACGCTATAAACCTTTATACGTAGCAACCCAAAATTGTACTCCAACGCATAAAACTACTACCTTTTTAAAACGCATACTAACATTTACGCGTTTACAGCTTTAACACAAACGCAACAGTAAAGAAAGTGCAACAGTATAGATTTTATTACTTTAGTTTTTTTTTATATCCAAATTCCTAGCTGCTTAATTACCAATTATAGTGATACCCACTTGCCTTGCCAACTTGCCTCAACACTATCACAAAAGCCTCCTATATATATAATATATTAAACCTTACATAAGCCCAACCAAAAATCCAACACAAACAAACACTACTACTTATCTCACATATTCCAATTCCAAACACAATTTCCTTTAATTAATTTCCATATCTTCTATTCCATGGCTTCAATTCCTCACTTCTATTCAAACTACACATTTACTTCTGATCTTGCAGGTTACCCTACACAAGGGTTAGCTTCACTTAATGGAAATATTATGGAGAATAATAATAACATCATGTGGGGATGTCAAGATAGTTTATTGCCTGTGTTTGATAATGGAGCACTTGATCAAATTTGTGATACTATGTCTTCTTCTGTTTGGATGCCAAATTTTTCTGAACAACTAGAGTTTGCTGTTCCAGCAACCATTTCTGATTGTAAAATGGGGTACTATAATGGTGCTGTTGCCATTGCTGGGCTTCAGAATTTCAACAACAGATACCAACCACATCATGTTGGTGACCATTTTGGTGATGAATTTGTTGATGATGTTAAACCAACTCCTGCTTATAATCCTAATATTTCAAGAGATAACTGGGTATGCTTATTTTCGAGTTAATTCCTCGTTTTGTTTCATTGATCAACGTATTTTACATGATATCGTGTAGACATAGAAAACCATGATGTCGCAGACCAGATCATATAGTGCAGTACCTTGTTTTAAAACTTTGGTTTCAGAAATATATTCATCCCATTTTAATGGGGAGCATCAAAATTTCCATTCTTAGGAATCATGATCCTAGTGAAGTTTTTTTTTTACTTCATGTTTAAAAGAATTCGAAGGTTCTTCTCCCCCATGTTTTGGTTTATTGTTTTTTTGTAATAATTTTTTTGGTTCATAAAAAAATAAAAAGTAAATTCAGATATTCTTTCTTCACAAAATTACACAGAAAGGATATTTTTTGTTCATGAACGTACATAGTGTAATTTACATGTAGTTTTATTAAATATTATTTTGAAAACTTGTGTCAGGGAATTCAAGGAAATCAAATACAAGCAGTTGAAGAGCCAAACATAAAAGTAGGAAGGTACTCAGAAGAAGAAAGGAAAGAAAGAATTCTTCGATATTTGAAGAAAAGAAACCAAAGAAACTTTAACAAAACCATCAAGGTATTATATATATATTCTCTTTCACCTTTGTTATGTGTTTTTAATTTTGAATTAAATTTCTGATATCCTTCACGTAATTATTCTACAGTATGCATGTCGGAAAACCTTAGCTGATAGGAGAGTCAGAGTTAGGGGAAGGTTTGCAAGAAACAATGAGATATGTGAAGAAGAAATGAACACAAAAAAGAATGAGAATCATCATCATGAAGATTTTTATGGTGCTGATTCACTCCAATACCAGGTAACATTCAATGTATACTGTTAGTTAATAGGAAGTAGATTCTATATATGGATGACAATGAAATGTCATTCAATCCAATAATCAAAAAAACATTAATTATACATTTTTCACCATAAATTAAAAGTCATGAGTTTTCATGTAAACTATAAACCGTTTTCATAAGTTATTATGACCAACGTAGCAAAATAAGCTAAAAAATAATTTATGAACATATCATAAGGTGTTTACATAAGCTTCTAAAGTCTCTAACAAGTGCTAAACATATCAGTAAGTAAACTCAAATAAGTGTTTCTTTATTTCACGTCCAAAACTATATTTCAAAAGTCCAAATCTGAAAGACCCTTTAACAAATTTTAGTACCAAATCTATATTTCAAGTCCAATATTTTTGATAAGTAGGAAATATCATTAGTAATGATGTAGCTGCAGAATCATAGAGTACACTTTAAATGCAAAATTTATTATGACAGATCCTAATTATATTTTTTATTGATAATTATTTATGCAGTTGAAGTATGAGGATGAGGATTGGTTGCAAGAGGCAATGGCAAGTTTGGCCTATTTATCTCATTCTTCATCAGATGATATGTGACTCAACTAATTAGCATCATCTATTCTACATATTTATCACTACTCTTGATGGAGCAATTGGCCTTGCTTTTCTCAAAGGGCTTAAATTAAACTAGCTAGTGCAAATAGGAAGAGAGAGAATATTTTACTTAAGTTAAATCAAAGTGTATGCTAGTTTAATAGTCATTATTTTTTTGATAATTATTAAGAACGTAGATGTAAACTCTAATTGCATGGCTGTGTAATAATTAACCAGCTTCTGTAGATTGTTTGGTGTTAATTTTTAGTTAAGGAATTCAATATATATGAGCCTGGTTTGACTAGATACTTGGGTTCATTGAAAGATATAAGATTCCATATAAATAGAAGCAACTTTATGTTTGAATAGACATAATATTCTATCTATCAAAAAAAAAGACATATAATATTCTAATAACTCTATAGCATATGAGTCACAATCTGATCTCTAACTGTTTTTAGTCAATACTCACTATAGATTGATGTATTTCATTCATTGTGATGATTAATATGAAAGCCACTAATCGGAAATTCAAATTCCCATGTTCTAGCATATCATTATTGGGACGATAGATGTGGGGGTCTATATATAGGGACGTTTTACAATTAACAACATAGACTAATCAAATTCAACCTTTGTGATTAATCTTTTTTTATTAAAAATTTGGACCATTATTCGCTACGCACAAAGTATCTCAATGTTTTCAACTAAAGAGTAATATGTGCTCATGCTTAGACTAATCAAATTCAACCTTTGCGATTAATCTCTCTCTTTTTTGGTTTGGACATTTGCCGACTATTCTTAGAGTATCTCAATGCTTTCCACGGAAGACTAGTATCAATCAGGGTGTATCAATTTTTTTTGGTTACCATGTTATTGGTGCACAATTCCACCCCAAGATCTCGCGTTCGAATCTTGGGTGTGGCAAAAACTCTGTTGGAAAGGGGAGAACCACACGGACTGGCAAAACAGGGTGTATTAGTTTGTTAATAAAACATTTTTACGTCTTTGAAAAAGGGTTAAATAATCAATTTTCTAGTTACTCTAATATTTCAAAATTTCGCTTTTAGTCCCTACATACGCCAAATTTTAGTTCAAAAAGTATTTTTGTCAGCCGTTTTTGTCTCTGTAAATGCCAACTGTTGTATTACCTTCAGTATTTTAAATAATATTTTGCATACATGTTAAGAACATTATATACATCTTCTCCCCAAAAATTTAGAATTTTTTTAACAAGAGATGAACTAAAATATGATTTTCTAAGTGTCATCGAGAAACAAAATGTTAAAGAAAATATGGACCTAAAAATCAAATTTGAGCTTATTTTTTTTATATATACATCTTTTTTCGAAAAGCATAAGATCCTATGTACAACAAAATTTACAATGTACAAAAAAACTTCACCTCTAGCTCTAACCGAGAACCCCAACAAAATTTATTAAATGGGTCTCACTTTCATGACAACTACAATTTTTTACTAGTTTTTTTAATCAAAAGTAAGGTTGTGAGTCCGCACGTCAGAGGAGATAGAGGGGTTCCTATTTAAGAGTTCCTCACCAATAGGTACTCATTTTTTATTCTCCTCAATGGGGGTACCTATTAAAATCTAACTCGTAAGGGCAAGAACTCCCAATTGGAGATGCTCTTATGGAACAAAAATATGTATACATACATATTTTTTAAACTGGGTATTCTCAACGCGTAACTGCAAACACTAATCCCTCAAGTCGGATAGGACTACAATATGGGCAGTAAAACTCTCACTCAAAAGTTTTAACATAGTTGCTTTCCCAAGGTTGGATTCGAACCCAAGATCTAGGTTAAGTTTGAAGAGACTCAAATCATCTCATCCAAACAGTCTTGAGCATACGTACATATGATTATATAAATGAAGCAAATTGGAATCAGACTTTACTTACCTCTTGGCCAAACTTTAGATTAATTAGGGCCCAATTCTCCTAGAGACCAAGGGAGGGTCAAAGATCTCTTCACCAAAAAATATAAAGGATAATTTAAATATTTCAAATATGGATACAATAAATAAGATAATTTAAAGTATCAAATTTTTATTTGTTGCAGCCCCAAGGATTCACTATAATAAGTTGGAAATACCACCGAATCAAACATGATATAGAAAAGTAAATTCTTTTACATGTTGCACTATTCTATTTACATATATTTCTTTTTGATCAAATTCTATTTATATTACATATACTAAAACCACATTGGTTGAAATATATTTTTCTTTAAGATACACATATTTTATTCAGTTGTGGCCCTGAGCATGAGCGGCAGGGGCGATCGCCTAGGGGCCCATTTTTTAGGGGCACTAAAATCTGTCGTGCTTTTGTTGTAGTTAGTAGTATACATATATTTGAAAAAAATGTTGTGTTATTACAATATAATTATATATAAATATACACACATAAATTTAGATCATTTCTTAATAATGACTTGAAATCATATTGCAAACTTTTTGAAACTTACTAAAAACACGAAGATTCTTATGAATATAATGGTGGGCCGACCTACCAAAGAATGATGAACAAGGTGTTCCAGGCTCAGATAGGCAGAATGGTGGAAGTTTACTTGGACAACATGATCGTCAAGAGTAGGGAAGATCCAGACCATGTGGCTGATTTAAGAGAAGTGTTCAACGAAGCTCGAAAGAACTCACTAAGGTTCAATCCTGAAAAATGTAACTTCGGAGTAAGGGCGGGTAAATTCCTCGGGATCTACCTCACAGAAAGGGGAATCGAAGCCAATCCAGATAAATGCAGGGCGGTAACAGATATGAGGCCACCTACAACCAAGAAAGAGATCCAGAGACTGAATGGTATGGTGGCCGCCCTCTCTCGCTTTATTGCAAAGGTAGCAAACAAGTCTCTGCCCCTGTTCAAGCTATTAAAGAAAGAGGATGAAGTGGACACCCGAGTGTGATCAGGCACTCGATCAGCTGAAGAATGCGTTGTCACAACCTCCAATCCTGACCACACCAAAACCGGGAGAGACGTTGTATCTATACCTATCCATTACTGACAAGGCTTTGGCCGCAGTACTGGTACGAGAAGAAGAATCTAAGCAAAACCCTGTCTACTTTGTCAGTAAAGCACTGCAAGGTCCGGAGATCAGATATCAGAAGATAGAAAAATTGGCCTTAGCCTTGATTGTGGCCGCTCGAAGATTGAGATCGTATTTCGTAGCACACCAGATCGTACTCCGCACAGACCAACCCATAAGACAGATCCTGCATAGACCAGATTTGGCAGGCAAAATGATCAAGTGGGTCGTTGAGCTGTCAGAGTTCGGAATCAAGTATGAGGCAAGGTCGACCACCAAAGCTCAAATCCTGGCCGACTTCGTGGCAGAGATGACGCCTATCCCAGGAAATCGTGTGCTAGCTCTATGGACCTTGCACGTGGACGGCTCGTCCAATAGCAAAGGCAGCGGAGCGGGTATGATTCTTGAAAACAACGAAAGAACCACAATTGAAGTCTCCCTAACCTTCTCGTTTCCCACCTCCAATAATTAGGCGGAATACGAGGCTTGCATAGCCGGGTTGTTGCTCGCACTGGAATTCAATGTGAAGAGGGTAGAGTTGCACTCAGATTCTCTGTTAGCAGTTTCTCAGATCAAAGAAGTGTTCATCGCAAATGACGAGATCCTGCAAAGATACTTAACCAAAGTCAGGGAATTACTTGAACGATTTGAGTATGCGGAGGTCAAGCATGTTCCCAGAGTAGAAAACACTAGAGCGGACATATTGTCTAAACTAGCAAGCACAAAAATCCTGGCAACCATAGGAGTGTAATTCAAAAAGTTCTCTCACAGCCCAGCGTTAGACTAGAAGTCACTCTCGAACCAGACATATGTGCAGTTGACTCAATGAAGTGCTGGATCGATCCCATCCTGAAGCACATTAAGGACGGGGAGGAACCGGAAGATTCCAAAGAGGCAGCGCTCGTCCGAAGGCGAGCATCATCATACTCGATCATAAGCGGGCAACTTTTTAGAAGGGGTTTCACTATGTCATTGCTCAAATGCCTCCCCCCAGATGAGGCAGACTATGTGTTGAGAGAAATACATGAAGGAATCTGCGACAATCATCTTGGAGGGCGAGCTCTTGCCAAGAAGGCCCTGAGGGCGGGCTACTATTGGCCCACCATGGAGGTAGATGCAAAGAGGTTGGTAAAGAAATGTGACAAGTGTCAGAGGTACGCAGATATCCACATTGCACCACCAGTCGAGCTGAACTCAATGACCGGCCCATGTTCGTTCTCTTGGTGGGGAATCGACCTCTTAGGACCATTTCCAGTCACACCAGGTCAGCTGAAATTTTTGATCGTCGAAGTTGATTATTTCACAAAATGGATTGAGGCCGAGCCTTTAGCCACGATCACATCCATAAATTGTCTCAAATTCTTCAAAAGGAATATTCTAGTACGTTTTGGGATCCCTGAGATGGTTGTGTCAGACAACGACACCCAGTTCATTGATAAAAACTTTCAAGAGACCTTGGTCGAGCTAGGGGTGAAGCAGCGCTTCACTTCGGTAGAGCACCCCCAAACGAACGGTTGTTGCACCCTAATTTTGTCCGACATTTTATTTTAATTCCTTTTTAAATAAAAGAACTAGAATCATATCACAATCTCTAGGCGACAAAAATCACATGGAGTTATCACTTTGAAAGTCTTGTACATACCTTTAAGGGGGATGAGTTACCAACGAATATAGAAGAATCCAATTCAATAGAAAAGGCACGTGAAGGAACACCTGCTAGTGGTGGTTTGCTTGTAATTATCATCCATGAAGTCGAAGACGTTGAAGGAAAACACCATACTAATCCATATGCACACCTCATATTTAAAGGAGAGAAAAACCAAGCATGTAAAGAAAAATAGAAATCCAAGATGGGGTTAAAGGTTTCAATTTATGTTGGAAGAACCCCCCACTCATGATAGGCTTCATGTTGAAGTTCAAAGTGCCTCCTCAAAGTTTACAAATTGAGAACAAGAAGATAAAAATACCCAAAATTCTAGCTACTTTACGTGGGCAGTATCTCTCTCCTCAGACCTCGTTTTGACGATCCGAACGGTGAAAGTGAAGATATATGTCTCACGAACTAGCTGTCCAAAAATGAAGGCGATCCAACAGTTAACGAATCCGGAATCGCATATTTACGATGACATGTCTGAAAAAAACGGGAATTGCTTTCTCTAAATGAGAATTGTGTTCTCTATCTTGTTTTTGTCCCACATTGCTTGGGAGAAGCAAGAGCCATCTAACATTTGGCTATAAAAGAGGTTGACATGCGAAGACTAGAGAAAAAACGATTTGGCGGGCTAAGTGATCTTTTGGGCTAAGCCTTTGCGATTCATTTCACTAAGAGTCTGTCTTTGATTATGTTGCACGTTTTGATTGAGTTGGCTTTTCGGTTCCCAAAGCGATTTTTTTTGCAACAGACGGTTTTAGGGGGTCAAAATGAACCAGATGGGAGCCCGGTTCGCGGTTGACCTGGACAGACCTATCGGCCCACTTCGACATTCGTCGTGTTAAGGTTAGTTTTGTATTTAATTTTTTTTATATACATATTTATTTATTTATCATTTATTTATTGTTTATTTATTTATATATGTATATCTATTTATGTATGTATGTATATAGTTAGTTATTTATTTTTTAGTCTACTCTTTATTAATTTTTAGTTTTGTCACTTTTTTTAATGCACAAATTATTTTCTTTGTCAAAATTCCAAAAAAAAAACCTTTTCTTCTAAAATGAATAGGGGATTAAGTCGAATGTACATTCGGGTTAGTCAGCGTTTTAGGATGAATGAGTCGTACGACTCAATAGTCCTAGAACCCCTATAAAAAATAATAAATCAATAAATACACCTCTTTTCCAAAATAGGGGACTAAGTCGAATGTACATTCGGGTTAGTCAGCGTTCTAGGATGAATGAGTCGTACAGCTCAGGAGTCCTAAAATCCCTATTCCAATAAAATCAAACCACCACACAGCAAGCATTTTTTCGAACTTCAAAAAACTCCAAAATAGGGGACTAAGTCGAATGTACATTCGGGTTAGTCAGCGTTCTAGGATGAATGAGTTGTACGACTCAGGAGTCCTAAAATCCTATTCCAATAAAATCAAACCACCACACATCAAACTATTTTTTTCGAATTTCAAAAAACTCCATTTTCAGAAAATAGGGGACTAAGTCGAATGTACATTCGGGGTAGTCATTGTTTTAGGATGAATGAGTTGCACAACTCAGTAGTCCTAAAATCCCTATACTAAAAAACACCATCCAACAAACTTTTTCTACCCAAGAAGTACGTAGCTTTGATTTCTCCTCTGGAGATACGTAGGAGCAGGGGCCCACTCCTGTGAAGCGCAAAAAACTAAAAAAAAAATCCTTTTTTCTTCGTCTTTTCTCATTCAAATAAAAAAGGTAAAAATAAACGTAAAATACAATTGATTAGAAGGCAACCTTCTTTAGGAAGGATGTCGTGGGGTGCTAATACCTTCCCCACACATAACGGACTCCCGAACCCAAATCTGGTCTCAAGGACCTTATCCAAACTAAAGGGATTTTCCAATATTTGCCCTTAAACTAAAATTTGGTGGCGGCTTCATTCATGAACCTTTGAGGAATCCTTTCTCGGATTTTTCGGTCACTACAACGGTCAAGCGGAAGCTGCAAACCAAGTGATTTTGCGCGGCCTAAAAAGGAGATTAGATGAAGCAAAGGGGAAATGGGCAGAGGAACTTCCATACGTCCTATGGGCGTATAGGACGACCCCTCATTCCACAACAGGGGAATCACCTTTTAGGATGGTCTGTGGGACAGATGCTCTAATCCCAGTGGAAATAGGAGAACTTAGCTGGAGAACGACCAATCCAAAGCAACCGTTGGAGAACGCCCAGGCTGTGAGGGAAGAGTTGGATCTTGTGGAAGAACTTCGTGCAAGGCTGCGCTAAAGGAAGCATTGGTTAAGCAAAGTGTGGCGACCAGACATAATGCATAGATCGCCCCTAGAAACTTTGAAGTGGGTCAGCTCGTGTTAAGAAGGGCAGACATCAGCCAGAAGAATGCTGGTCAAGGGAAGCTCGCCCCAAACTGGGAAGGCCCATATCGTGTAATTGCCAAGACGGACAAGGGTGCATACAGACTCCAGACCATGCATATTTGGTGTGGTCATAAGAAAATGGTTTTAATTGCTGAATCAAAATAAGTTATGTAATATTGAAGTCTTTGAAGACAGTTTTTTACTAATGCATGCATATATAAAATAATATTATGTCGCTAAATAGGTTAATTACTACCTAATAGCACTTGGATAAGATGGTTCGAGTCTCTTCCAGCTTAAACAAGACCTTGAGTATGAATTCAATCTTGGGAATACAACAACATTAAAACTCTTGAGGAAGAGCTTTATCACTCATTGAGGTCCTACCCAATTTGAGGGATTAGTATCTGTATTTGGACACAGGAAATACTCGATTTACACAAAAAAATAGATTAATCGCTTCGACTTCTATTTAAAATAATTTTTTAAAGAATCTTAATTTTGAATAAAAAAATCATTAATAATTTTAACATAAATATAATGAAAATGATATGTTCGCCCAGGGCACACAAGATCTCAGGACTAACCCTGACTTTACTTCTCATAATTTTTTACTATTTTTTGTTTATGTAGAGGGAGATTAAGAGAGTTTAGAAGGAGATGATCTAAATTCATTTTCTATTCACTAGATATTGAAAAAATAAATTTTAAAAACATTGAGGTGATGGTTTATTTTAAGTAATTGGATTAATGGGAGTAACCAACATCGTTGGTCCAAGGGCTTAATCTACCTTGGGACAAGGGAGGTCGATTCGGTTCTCTGGGGTTCGATTCTCGTAGTAGACAAACTCGGTGTTGGTCAGTGCAAAATTTGATCTTAAGTACGAACGAAGATTAGTATTTCGTTAAAAGCGTTGAGACCTTCGTGGGTAGTCAACGATGGTCCGGAAAAAAAAATTATTAATGGGAGTACAAGGGTATTAGAGACATAATTGGATTGAATGCTTAAATTAGATTATAATGAACTAGAAACATAGTTACAATTAAAGCTACTCAGTTAGCTCGATATGGTTTAAACATATTTTATCAACAAAATCTGTTTTTTTTTAACAAAATCTGTTAAACATTATATTAGATAAGCAGTCGGCCCATATTACGACTTCTTTGTAAACTATTACAATATTTTTGAAAATTATTTTTTTTAAAAAATATTTTTAATTTAATAATTTTTTTTATTAGAAATGCCCCATACAATAATTATGAAGGATACTTGTTAGTTAATCTTCAGAACTACTCTCACTTTCGAAATGCGATGCCCTTTTGCAATACCAATACGATCGATCCCCTTTTGAAGGGCACCTGAAAATGTTCTTACCATTTTTATGATTAAAGCCTTAAAGTAAAAAGTGTACAAAACTTCAATGTTTTCACTTGTGCATCAAATTTATTCCTCTGCCCTTCAAATTCGTACCAAAAAGGCACAAACACTTTCAATTAAATAATGATGCAAGAAGGATTTATACCTTCTAATTCTGTTCGTATGAACTTTTTTTATTGCAATGAATTTGAAGTATATTAACAGTGGAATAATAATGCACGGTTCCATATTTATGCTTACTACTAAGATGAGACTTAAAGGACCCTATGTTACTGAGTGTTAGTGCATTGTACACAACGGCATTTGGTCCTTATGGCCAGTGGCAGATCTTCTCAAGAGTCGGGAAAAACCACGATATCCGTCAAAAAATTAAAAGTATTTTAAATATACTACTTATAGTAGCTATCTCTATTAACTATATATAATGCGTTTATGAATAGTTTCAAATAGCATGACTGGCATAGCGGTAAGCTCCTAACTAATTTAGTTTGGGGTTTTGAGTTCGGCCCACTGTTGCCTCTAATTTTAAATTGTGAATCTGTGACTCCTTATCACTGTAGTTATCAAAGAAAAAGGACAAATTGATTATTAGAATTTATGAATAAATGTTTATTATTGATATATAAAATGCTTTTAATCTTATTTTTGACAAAAAATATCAAAATTACCTTTTAAAAACCACAAAATTTTATTGCTTAACTGAGTCTCTTAATTTTGTTAGAAAAACGAGTCTCTATTGTTAAATCAATTGTTTTTTTAAAATATAGTTTTATTTTTAATTTAGTATTTTTTTATATTGTTTAATTATTTTGGCCCCTCTTATATTTCACTCAAACTCCGCCACTACTTATGGCAGATGAGATACAAAACTTTATTTGATGGTATTATGTTGATCAGAAGGACACTATAGATCACATACAAGCGCTGTCATTGGACTAGTTTAATCATAGTGGTGGGAGAAAAATTAGTTTTCAGCCTTCACACCTAAGCTATTTTTTTTTTTGACAAAGCCTTCACACCTATGCTCATATACCCTATATGCTGTACCCATTATGTCCTTTTTAATAATATGTTTCTTATAAATAAAAAAATAAATTTAACCTAGTCCACCATGAGAAAAAATTGGCTTCATACTCGAGAAAATGTACTTACTCCAGAAGTTTCATTATTGGTATGAATGGTGAAGTCCTAATTTAGTCGAACTTTTTTTATGTAGAGATAAGAAATTTTGTTTTAGACTTAGGGCCCGTTTGGGTAGAGTTTATTTTGAGCTTATGAAAAATAGCTTATGCAAATAAGTTTTTTTGTATTATTCATAAGTTTGTCAATGTAGTTTATGGAAAAACAACTTAAAGAGATATAACTTTTGTTAGTGAGAACTTATGGGTTTACATGAAAACTTATTTATCTCCATAAATTGTTTTCCATAAGCTCAAAAATAAGTTCATCCAAATGGGCCCTAATAATTATAATATCCTCTGCTTATGAGGGTTTAAGCTTTAACTTTTTTTCTTGATATGTGTTGAGAATGTAAGTGTGAGTGGTTAGTCCTATATTGGCTATAGGAATGAGCTAATGGAGGGCATATAAGAGAGGGTACTCATATACCCAACGCCTTAAGGTTTTGGGTGGAGATGTGGTGTCCAGGTCTCTTTGTGGTCCAGGTCATTAGCTTGGTGTTGCTCCTGATGCTCCGGGACTCCTCAACTAGTGGTATCAAAGCCCAGGCTCGGCTCAGTGAGGGGAGCGGGAAGTGGATCCTGGTTTGGATCAAGGATTACTATAAGATCTTATACAAAAAGTGCTATAATTTCGTGTATTTACAAAAAATCAATTTCGTGTATAACTGAATAACCATAGGAAAAAATCTACATACCAAGCCTCCTCCCAGCTTCTTTAGTTCCTCCTGTACTAACAACCACCCATTTCTCGTTCAACTTCCGTCTTAGCCGAGGAAACTCGAAGTTCTTCTTCTCTTTCTCGAATAGCTCTCTGCTGTTCCTAATCTCAATTTCTTGTTTCTTCACAACCTCATTTGCTTCATTTCGAAGTTGAGCCTTATGTCTAAGCTACTTCAAGCTGAAAAGAGTTTTGCTGCACAAAGAAATCGATTATGGGCATAAGTAAAGTATTAATCTGTTATAAAGCTTATTTAGAGCTAAACAAAGAAATCAATCATGGCTAACAATCCATGATTTGCATGATCGGAAAGTTACGAACTCTCGAAAGTCAAAACTGTTTGCAACAAATCGGAAAAAGAGATTGATACCAAACAGAAGAAGATACCAAACAATAACATGTTAATTACAAAACTCAAACAGGTAAACACCAATTAACATTTCTAATAAAAACAGAGATTGATCACTTAATTCTTTTAATAGAAAAGGAGAAAAATGAACGATTGATAAAGAAATTACCGAATGAATATTGAAGAAATTTGTCAAGTCACTACAAAAAACCGGCGATAATGTAGCCGCACCAAATGTAACCGTGGAGACATATGGTTAGCCACGGTTTAGGCTTTATTGTGCCACGATTGACGCGTGGCTAAATAGGTTGGTCAAACATTCAAGTAACTATTAGCCACGGTTTAACCGTGGCTAAACGAGTAGTTTTTTTTAAAAAAAAAACGTTATACCCTGCACCCATTAATACCTACATCTGTGAATATTTATTGCTATAGCAATAGTCTGTCTGCTCCCCAAAAGGTTCCCATGATAATGTAACATCCATGATCACATCTCTCCCCTCATTTAAAGTTGTCACTAACAGAGATGCTGCAATATCAATGAAATGAAGATACACCTGTTCAATGTTTTACAAGTTTTAAGTATACATTGATAATAGAAAAACATGAAGGTGTTGAGGTAGAAGCATACCAATTCAGCACTTTGGAGAACGTCATCATAGTGACCCCTAGACTTTAAGGCTCAAGATATTAAATTGCTCTACTTTGAAGTTGATATTTCAGGGAAACGGTCTCAATCAGTGCCTCAGTTTATGCTAGATATCTAATACGCAGAGATTGAAGAATTAGATGGTAGGAATAACCTTTAAATTCCATTTAAAACTAACCAGCCCAAGGTCATGCAAATACATAGTGTTAGAGCATGAAAGAAATAATGCAATCTTTGCAAACTCCACTAATCCAAACATTTTATCCAAAATTCGCAACTCTAAAAAAGAGGACAAGATTCTAAATCAAAATAGCATGTTACCTGAACGCCAAACTGCAGCTTCGTTACATCGCCGACTGTCTTCGAAAAAACTGAATACACACGCATAAAGCAAGAATGTACAAAGTTCATAAATAACAAATGATATAAAAAGCACATAAAGTGTAGTGAATATATAAGTGTTGCCAACAAATGTAATGAATTATGCACTTGTTGCCAACTTCTTTGTCCCATGGAGGCTGACACACACATTAAACAAGCAAATGTTAGTAAATTTGACGAAAGCATGCTTTTGTTGAATTCAGTATATACACCATAAATAATCAGAGGTGAAATAGTCCTCATACAATATAAATTATTTTGTATATGTAGCAGGATAACATCAAAGTAAAATAAAGACACAAAGATAACTATTGTACTTGTTAGAATAATGAAAAGAAGTGAATTGGTCCTCAACAAGATACCATTTCAGTCTCTGCTGCTGAGCCAAAATCTTTCACAGAATAATTATGAGCATTCAAGTTGAAAACACCGATTCACTTAACCGTTAGATTACACTCTCCCTTGTCACTAGCTGGAGATAAGTCAGGGTCTGTATATATAGCAGTGATTATTTGTTGTAACCAAAGCCAAATCTTCAAAATTCACAATTCTGAAAAGGAGGACAATACTCTTAATCAAAGTAAGAGGTTACCTTAAAGCCAATCTGCAGCTCTGTTACATTGCCGGCTGTCTTCGAAGAAACTGACACACACACAAGAACGTACAAAATATCTGCCAAAACCATTTCTGTTGGGACAAACCACAAAAATTGGAAGAATTAAAGAAATATCAAGTATAAGCCAACAAAAATACCTCCATTAGTTTTTCAACAAAACAGGAATAACAAATCAAATTTAATGGCAAAACATTCAATACAAAACAGTAAATCAAATAAAAAATGAGAAAATAGTGCAGAAATGGAGGTTAGGGTTTACATTCAAAGATCAAACCCAAATCAAAAATGGAGGTTAGGGTTTCCATTCCAAAATCCATAACAACAACTAATCAAACCCAAATCAATCCCTAACAGGTACTAATTCCAACCAAAAATGGAGGTTAGGGTTTCCATTCAAAAATAGAGGGGGTTAGGGTTTCGAAATCAAAGAGTGAAGGAAAACGAAAAGAATGAAAACAGATTGAAGAAGATGGAAAACGAAAATTAAATGAAGAAGAAGAAAGAAAACGAAATCCAACCTTGAACCTTGAAGAACAACAACGAACGACGGAGGAGGGTAGAGGTCGACGGAGGAGGGTGGAGGAGGGTGGAGGTCGGAGGAGGAGAGTGAGGGAGAGAGCTTTCTGATTTTTCAGTGAAACAACGTACTGATACCCAAATGAGAGGGTTCGTGCGTGTTATAATTTAATTTAACGTTTGCGACGGGATCTCCGTTGCAAATTTGCTGCCTTTCCCAAGTCCGTTGCAAACCCGTGGCAAATGCCCGAGGGAAATTTCGCGCCCCTACTTTTAACACATGCCGTCGCAAATCCGTGGCAAATTACTGATGGAATAAGCTCCGTCGCAAATGTTGGTGGCTAAAACAGGTTTTTCTTGTAGTGACTTGAGGGGGAGATTATTGAGAATTTAAGTGTGAATGGTTACTCCCGCATCGGCTAGGAATGAGTTAAATGAAGGAGATATAAGATAGGGGACCTATACCCGATGTCTTAAGGTTTTGGATGAAGATGTGGTATTCAAGTCTTTTTGTGATCCAGATCATTAATTCAGTGTTGTTCCTGGTGCTTCCCAGACTCCCCCAACAATATGTTTAAAGATAGGTTCAACAAATTTCCTCATTTTCTATTTATCTTGGCTTTAACTTGGGTATACAGTAAGAAAAATTGGGTTATCATCCAAGGCCTAATGATTGTCGAATTCAATTCCAATTCCTAGAAGAGTGTGATACCATAGGAGAACATATATCCTTATCTGACCAAGCAAGCATCTTAAACCAAGCATGGTTCTTATTTTTATTGCCATACAAGAATATAAATCATTTTATAAATTTTCTTATTTCTATATTCTTTTATTCTATTGATGATTAGGTGTATATAATTGAACTAGTTTAGAAAGCAAAAGAATTAAGCTTGTCACTTTCATGATTGAGATTAATTGTTACCACTTACCAATTACTTAATACTAGGCTCTTCATGCATAAAATACAAATTCTCCATATTAATTATTACTTCTATGATTAAGTCGAGAATGGATCCTCTCAAGTAAACTTTTCGGTGGATATTGTCTCGTTTTCTTACTTTTTTTAAATAATTTCTCTATATTTTTTGTTTTATTCGAGGAATGACTAAAATTTCATTGCAGAAAAATGTCACCGGAGAGGATCTATTCCCGATTAAGTCGGTTAGCTAATGACTGATCCACAATTTATTGGAGACTGGCAACTACTTTGTTGAACGGTCACATTCTTTACATCCCCTCTAGATGAGGACTTCTTTCTTGCTACTACATTGCTTTTTTGTGAACTATCAACTTCAAATGCTTGTTAGTGGTGTCATTTTCATAGTTATCTTCCTCCCTCATTGTCATCATATTCATTTAATAATTTTTTGAGACATAAATTATAGTGACAGACACCTTAGCTGAAGATTTAGCATATAATTTCTGTTATTTGTGAATTTTCAATTAGGCTTCAATATGCTTAGAGTCCATCATGTCATTAACAAAGCAGCAAATGATTAGAGGAGTTAAGTGTAATTTGAGAGTTGCTGCTAAATCGTATACTCATGATAGAAACTCCTTTCAGCACTTATATTTGGCATACAATGTGATCACTAAAAGCATCTCCTCTAAACTTTTCTGATTTTGATAACTTAATGGTGGTGCTCTCTGTTGCACCACAAAGCTACATAGTCAAAAGTACATTGATTTCTATGCTAAATAGGACAAACTTAAAATGATTGGAAGTGGTATTTTAGAAAGTCTCTTTCAGATTCTACCAACAAGTATCCTTCTTCCTTCTAGATCTTGATGGTTCTGTGTTCATCTTCTAACAAGTATCCTTGCAAGATTGCACCATTAGTTGGGCTATACGTTTTGTTTGTTATGCTATATATTTAATTGGGTATTCTTAATTGCACCCTGTCTATCATCAGGGGTACCTCTAATTAGAGGTGTCAATTTTATCCTAGCCTAATGAGCTGACCTGATGGCTCAGTGTTTTTAGCTGGGCTAAAAAATGAAGGCCTATAAAGAATCAGAACATTTTGACCCAGTCTAATTGGCCCATAGGCAAAAGTGGGCCTGCTTTTTTATGTTGAATATTTTTGTTAAAAGATGAATTGGTCGGGTCGGCCCACTAGCCCAATGTTTTGGGTTGGGGTACATAAAACACAACCCAGTAGAATACTGGGCACTCCTAAAGTTTGTAAAATTTGTTTTATTTGTCCTTAAAATTTTGTAAAATTATAAGACTATTTATAAAACTAGAAGGACTAATTAGACATGTCTTACAAAATTTTAGAGACTAACTATTTTCAAATACTTTAGGGATCAAGTAAGAGAGTGTGGGTTAGTTAGTTTATGGAATAAGTTGAGTGTATATTCATATATAATTAATTTGTTATACGTGCACGTCTCAAATTAACTATTGTTTAAGTTTATGTATAGGTCTTAAGAAACTTTTTCCAAAGTAAAATAGTTTTTTTTATTACCCTTATTATAATTAGAGTTAGATAAGTATTCTAGAGTGACAAGTACTTTTAGACAATCAAAATAAATGAGATCCTTAATATGAGAGATGGTGTAAAACTAGTTTGAAAAATGCTAGTAACATTCTATTTTGCACACTCTCTCAAACACTCACTCAATGATTGAGTAAAATTCACCTGCATTCCACCACTTTGAAAATGCGACTTATTAATTTAGTGGAACCCACATGAAATATAACAGATCATAAAGTGAGTGTTTGAGGAAGACCGACAAAGATGTTCAATTTATCAATGGCATAACAAGTCAAACTATAGGGAAGGAAAGCAAATGCACAAAGTGTCAATATTCGGTGTTTAAAGTCAATTGTTACTATGTACAAGTCAAATTTGAACATCAAAAGGATTTAATTGCCATTTATTTTTAGCTTGATATCTCAATTCTTTTCTACTCATTATGAATATATGAGAATTTTTTATAAAAAAAATTATGAATAAAAGTAAATGGGGGTTCACAAGTAAGCATTCTTACAATCGTAAGAAAGCACTCATATAAGCCCAAGTGACTGAAACTTTCTCCTTCCCATCTAAGTTGACCCCATGGCATTATGATTTGTAATGGATTTCCATCGTAGTGATAGTTAGAAGATTTAGCCTTTTTGAAAACATTCATTTTGTGGTTGGGAGTTTTTCTTGGAGAAAGTAATTAGAATGTTGCTAAAATACCTTATTCTTTTTTTTTTTTAATGAATACCTAGTTTCGTCTCTAACAAATTTTTTGATGCACAAATGGAACTAATTCAATTCATTTAAAACAAACACATGCCAAAATTTGATTGTACATTTGAGGACCGGCAATAAATAAGGTTACCATTACAATCACAAGAATGAGAGCCACTTTGTTTGCCTCACATCTAGAGAACTCGACATGAGAGTTTTTGCTTAAAAAAAAGAAAACAAGTCTTTGCTAGAATTTAAAATACAACCAACTTTTGTGTTAAGCAAATAAACTCTACTGAATTCATATACCACCATCATGGCATCAAGCTTAAAGATGACATCCTTAAAGCCCATGTCACGGACCCATTCAATGGCCAACAAGAGACTCATAGCTTCACCTTGAGGAACTTCTAGAATTGGAGAGAAACAACAAGTCTTTGTACAAATAATGATCTTGTTACTATGTATTCCTTGAGCAGGAACAAGATCGAACGTACAATATGAAAAATAGAAAATAAATCTTAGAAGAATGATAAGAAACAAGTAAAGAGATGTTGAATAATGGATTCTTAATCCTTTCGTTAGCCTTATAGGGCAATATTTATAGTACAGGGTAGTTAATGCTCACTATTACACTTAATGGTCAATCCGACCGTTATAGGCAGATAGGACGAAAATTAGAGATTTTCCCCTATGATTTCGCTAGATTCCATATAGGGAGATATGAAGGCGGGATAATTATAGACGATTAGTCTGTAAGATGGGAGAGGTCTTCCTTATCCAGACGGCCACGGTGGAGGCCGAGCTCATGTATATACTGGACAGTCCGGTTGGGAACAGATCCCATAATGATCTCTAAGACACATGCCAATCCCAACATGAGACCCATGACTTCACCTTGACGAAATTTGGTATTAAAACCTTTATTGTAAATAACTCTTGTATAGACGATGAACTTAACATTAGTTGATGTATCATGGGCAACTTTTTTTGTTGCTGTGTAGTTCTCTCCTCGTAATAGAGTTTTTGTCATATTTCAAACTCTAAATCGAGACTTTGAGATCATATTCGAACCCAATTGCCGCTCATACCAATCTTTGTTGATTGAATCATGGACAAAAATACAAGAAAAAGTGAGTTTTGTCGCAAAATATTATAATAATGATTGTAAGTAAGATATGATGGACTTGTTGCCTTTGTAGTATTTTAAGCTTGCATTCAAAATAATTGGCATGAACCAACTTTGAGTTCCTCATGGACAGGAGGTGTGTTCACTATAATTAATAGGAATAAATAGGAGCAATGGGAACGAAGGAGATGTGGCATTTTGGGAAGGAGTTTGGTTGATAGTAAAGTATGAAGAAGTGATTCAAAAATTTGTTACACTTCAAAGGAATCATAGAAAGAAAGGAAAGTTACAATGGTAGCTAGTGATATCATTGTAAACTAGTTAGTGTGCAGCAGGTATTTCATGCAAGATTATTAGAGTTTTCAATTACAGTGGTAGAGTTTTCATGCAAGACAACAGAAAAGAGTATTGAAGATCTCCAATTTAGTCTTTGATAAAAAGAGCACATTTATTTAGACTTTGAAAAACGAAATATATCATTTTGCTCATTAACATTAGTTGCTTTTAGAATAATTTTTAGGGACATTTTCTGGGGTCAAATTTCCACTAGTCCCGTTGGGGTGAGACAAATGTAATTCGTAAGTGCTCAAAAACTCCAAAGGTTTTCCTCCTGCTTTGAACTGAGACACCATCTCCTTACCCTAAATTTTTTGTAAAAAAAAAAATGGTCTCCATATTTTAGGTCGATGACTAATTTGACTAATTTGAGTATTTGAGCTAGGAAGCATTAGCACGAGGTCCTTGTGGAAAATAAACAAGTAGGGACCTCTTAGTAAGGATACTCATTATGTTAATTGTCCCTTCAAACCAAGGGAGGGGTAGATCATAATGAAGTGGAATCAAATGTAGAACTATTGATGCATTTGAAAACACATTCCAATTGTTGGCCCTCTTGTATATATGAGTTGAGAATAAACCCAAAAACCTATTGAAATCAATATTACCAAAAAGGATTTGACAGGTTCATGTCTTATCATGCCTCCGATTGTGGCCATCATAAACTACAAGAACAATAGAATGCCACACATACTAGCCCAACCCATTAGATTTTTGCAAAAAAAAAAAGTATTTATTGGTTGAATAATTGATCTTGTATTTTCAAAGTACTATCAAACACAAAATTGAGGACAACATTGTTGCAAGTAATTTGGAAAGTTCAATTGGTGACCTTGTATTTTAATACCACGAGCACTGAACTTTATGGTTCACACTACTCATGGGTTATAATAGGATTGCATGTCAATGTTGCAATCATAAGCAATCTCTATGGGACCAATGCCTAACCCTAGCTAGTTAGTATAGTTGATATGCAATGATTCTTATATGTTTTCCTGACCACAAAAAAAGTAACCAAGTTCGTCTTTTGATTCTCTCCTTAATTTTTCTTTTACTTGCATACAAGAGCTTCTCGTAATTTCTTAATCAATATTATAGTAAGTTAGTCAACTGTATAGGATATGTTTAAATTTGTTTAAGATTAAAATAAAAGTGATTTTTCAATAAAATAATCCTGGATAAAGTATTTTTTAGAGAATTTTGTTTAAGCAAAAGTTGCTTTATGTTTGTTTTGTTTTTTTGAGGGGGAGTTGAACTCGATATCCCAAGCTATACAATATTCACACACTCTGTGTACCAATTACTTGTGCTAGATTCTAGTGGTCGCTTTTTGACTGTTTCAAATAATGAAATGGAAACAAGAAGAGGTCATGAGGGTCGAGTATCTATTCTTAATCTTATATTGGTATAAAACACACTCAATTTTTTAGGTAAAAAGATTTTTAAGAAAGAGTTATCTAACACCATGAATTTCATTAAATTCTTAACTTTCAGTTATTTATTTCTTTCTTGTTATGATTAGAAATATTTGATAGAAATTTCGTGAAGTGTAATATGAGTTATGTCATTTAGATCTTTAAAAAGGGTGGTGTATTAGAGATTTTATGTGGTAAATACTAGCAACACTATTGGGTATAGCCCAACATATCTTTTTGTAGCCCAAAATTGTGTGCTACGGTCGGAGAGTCCTAAGTTGATGGCCGTTAAACTTGGTACCTCTTTCAACTGGTTAAGAGATTTCCCTATAGATACTGTCATCTGGTTGAGAGATTTTCAACTATAACCTACCTATAGATACTGTCAACTGGTTGGTTGATGGTACTCTTGCAACCTTAAATCCAGTATCAAATCATTTAGTTATTGGTGACCTTATGGTCCTAATAGCTCCAATTGGGATCTTCACAAAGTTAATCAAATCCTTTCCCCCACTCTTCCAGTGCTACTCTCCAAACCCCATTAGTAGATCTATTATCAATGCTGAAATTTTCTGGCCTCATTCAAGTGATGGGATCTATAATGTTAAATAAGGGTATCTGTCTCTAGGGGATACTAACAGAATTATTGTGCAAGGGCCATCCTCTTCTAGCACTGTTGATCATCTTTATTGGAAAGGTCTGTGGAAGGTGAAAGTCCCAGAAAAGGTAAAGCATTTCTTATGGAGAGCTAGCAAAAATGCCCTACCAACCAAGGCTAATTTAATTAAAAAGAAGTGTGGCCAGGATGATTGCTGCCCAGTCTGCCTTAGTGCTCCTGAAACTATATATGGAACACATGTTGCTACTTTGCCCTTGGACTGAACCAATTTGGTCCAAGTGTGCCTTGTATCCAATCCGTATTCTGTGGCATCTATTTATAATTGGTTGAGAGATTTTCTGATGCTACAATCTGATCCTAGGGAAATTGAGCTGCTTTGATTTCTACTACTCTACTAGTATTTTACCCGTGCATACGCACGGGTGATACTGTATTTTTGGTGTATTGCCATGAATTGCTAATAGTAAATTGGAATATATTGATAAGTTGTGAAGAAAGTTGAAAATGTATAATTTGAAATTGAAAGTTGAAAGGGATAGGTATTTTGTGCCACAAGATAGAAATGCAAATTACATATTGAGTCGAAGAAATAAAAGGAGATTGACAATGAGAATTACATGAATCGATAATAATGTATTTGGACATTAGAATACAAAAATGCTGCTTCCACTTCACCTCGAGAAAACCTGATTGACATTTTAAGAGTAGTTATTATCCCTTGATTGAAATAATAATTTGAACAGAAATGAAAGCAAAATAGAGAATAATGATTAATTTATATGTATAGTTGTAAAAGATAATTAAAGTAAGAATGTTGTTAGGAAGATGTAAATATGAACATATATTCAATAAAAGTATATGTAAAATATAGATTAAACTTACCATTGCTAGATGTTTTGGAAAACCTCTTTAAAAACCACATTGGTAGTAGTCTTCAATGGTTTTCGTTGATTGTCATGTATCAAAATCTTTAACCCATGTTTGCGTTGAACTCTTGAAATTGCTACATACAATTGACCATGACTAAAAACAGGCCTAGGCAGATATAATCCCACAGATGCTAATGATTGTCCTTGTGATTTGTTGATAGTCATAGCATATGAAACAACAATGGGAAACTGTCTTCTAATCATCTTGAATGGCCAGGGTGATTGCGAAGGTGACATTGACATTCTTGGAATATAGATAACATTTCCAATGTTCTTACCTGAAATTACCTTTGCCTCAATAACATGATTTGCAAGCTTGGTTACAATCAATCTGGTACCATTACACAAACCTTCAGATTGGTCTAGATTCCTTAAAAGCATAATAGGAGTTCCAACTTTCAGCTTAATTCTATGATTGGGTAGCCCTGAAGTTCTTAGAGTGTTTAGAAATTCTGGTGTTAAAACTTCTTCAGCTTCACCTTGATAAGTGTCTGACCTATCAATTGAATCAGAACTAAGGTATTCTTTCTCATCACCTATATGTGAAAATAAGGAAAAAATTATGAAGTAAAAAGTTGAAAGAATTTTTTTTTTGTAATGGAAGAAGTTATAAGATTATTATGATTACCTGGAATGAAATTAAGCAAATATGTGTTAATCTCATCAACAGTTTCAATTGTTGAAGCTAAAATAGCTCTTGATGTCAAATACTTGTCATTGGTGTAATTGTCCAACAAATTTGGATAAGTGCTCTCTACTATAGCATGTATTGGATCCTCAAAATTTGTGATTAATAAATCCTCAGGTATTTGTATATCAACATACCCATCATTTGGCTCATTTATTTTCCCATTTCCCACATCTAGTATCCATTGTGAAAACTCTCTAAGTTCAGCTGCACATTGACGATCCAATGAACGTTGGAGGTGTAACACCCCCCTTTTACTATTACAATTAAATAGACAATTATCAGAGTCACCTCGAAGGGCGCTACATTTTTCACCATTTTTTAAAAAAGAAAGGAAAATCTCCAAAATAATTTATATAAAAGAAATCACCAAGCAGCGGAAATATTAACCAGTTTAAACATCTCCAGAATTAACAATTAAAGACATCTCCAAAATAAATTAAAACAATTTCCAATAACTAAAATAATAGTTCAAAACGATAACTAACGACTCCCCGGTGCTACATATCAGAGCTGACACAGACCCAAACGAGAGAGGAAGCAAAACCTAGCAATTCCTCCACGAGCACTAGCGATCACCTGCAGCGTTGCCGCATGAGAGCAACATTCCAAGCAGGAGGGGTGAGTCTAACAGAGGTAATAAGCAGATGATAAAAATATGCTAGCATCAGGTAACTACAGCAACACAATACAATTACACCATATCACAGCACCAGATACCAAAGGAAAAGTCCATTTGACAGTGAACCACCAAAATTATAACATTCATAGACAATGGGATGATATGCAACCCCTCCAGTGGGCATATGCATGCGGTACCGATCACCAAAATGAGCCACGACGGGCATATCACCAATAAACACCAGAGGCAGAGCCTATATCACCAAAACATGCATATGACAATGCGACACCATGATTATGCACCAACTCACCGTAACAAGTATTTAAAATAAATACTATATCACCAGAATCAAAACAAATGATTTCACCAAAAATAGCACCAAGTTGTAGCATCACAGCTACCACTAAACTCTCCTGAGCATACCAGCACCGCACCTGAAATATTAACACCAGACGGCTCCACAACGTGGACATAACGCACGCACACCACGCACAAGACTGGCGCACAGCGCCTAGGCACATCGCACCTACTTCAGCGAATTAATTAAAATAGCAAACGACATCGGATTTCAACAAATAAATACTTGTTGGAAAGCCCTATGGGTCTGGTTATCATCCCTAAGTTCAGTTTTTGAAGGAGAGTGTCCAATAGGTACAGTTTTCGAAAAGCACACAGGCTAGTTGCAAAAGAGGACAGTTTCTGTCCTTCAAATTCAAGCAATTCCAAAGTGACCAAAACTCAATCAAATTGCATGAAACTTGTGCATAAACCGGGGCAATTTTGTCTAGTTTTCAAAGAAATTGGATTCGTTCGAAAAGGAGTTCTTTTGAAAACGTGGTAACCAAAACACTGACTCTGTGTCCAGATTGTTTCCAGAATCTTACTCTAACTTGTGGAATTCATATCTCGAGCTACACAACTCTAAACGCAACCAAACCAGTGCCAAATTAACAAGCATTAAGCCTATTTTCCAGAAAAATAAACCACATAATTTTTCGGTCAATACAACGTTCCCAGTCACCGAAATACCGAATCTATACCCAAACAGTTTCCAGAATTTTGACCTAACTTGTATCGCCTATAACTCGAGCTATACAACTCCGAATTTACCGAACCCAGTGCCAAAACGACCGGCGTTAAGTCTATTTTCAAAAACAATCAACCTCATAATTTTTGGATCAACCAAACAGCGCCAGTTTTAGAAAAACCGAACCTGTATCCAGAATCGCTAAATTGCCAAACACCAAACCCTAACGGCAACGATACCGCAACCACCACAACAAAAACGACAATTCGACAACGCGACAACAACAATCAACCACGCACAGCAACAACAAAAACACGAACAATAACAACACCATCATCGTGATACAACAATCACGCAACAACAATAACGAAACAAATCACAATAACGTGCAATAATCATCAAAGCACCAATCTCAACGAAAACACGATATGCAATAACACGAACAATTCAACAAAACCCTAGACTACCCACACATAATTACCATCAACCCATTATCAAGGTTAAGCCCACCCTTACCTCAACTATGGTGGCGCAAACTCCCTCCTAGTCTCGTTCCTCGATCTCCGAATACGGCGACTCCCCCAAACTGCAGCTTTAGTGCGAAGCCAATATCTCTCTCCTCAGAACTCGTTTCGAAGATCCGAACGGTGAAAGTGTAGAACTATATCTGACGAACCTGCTGCCCAAAAACGAAGACGATCCAACGGTTAACGAAACCGGAATCGCAATTTTACGGTGACAGGTTTGAGAAAAACGGGAATTGTTTTCTCTCTTCTTTTCTCTCTCTTTGGTGGCTGCTCTAATCCGAAATTCCTCTCTCTCTCAACCCTAAATTAATCCTCTCCACTTATAATAAGTGAGAAACATAATGGGCTAAATTATTTGGGACTTTATCTACATAGGAAGGGAGCCCAATGCTATTTTTAACTAGCCCACAAAACGTGATTATCATCTAACTCGTTTTCAACATAGCTACTACGCCCATAATTTCAATTCTTACAATCATCCTACGGCAATCCAACTTCGAAATAATTTGATTAAATTTTAGGGCGTTACAACTCTCCCCTACTTAGAATATTTTCGTCCTCGAAAATTTACCTGATTCGAACAACTCGGGATAGGACTCCCGCAACTTGCTCTCCAACTCCCATGTCATGCCTTCACCAGCAGCTCCTAACCAGACCACTTTCACCAGGTTTATCTCTTTGCCACGTAAAGTCTTCACTTCACGATCTTCAATTCGCACAGGCATTGTCTCCACAGTGAGATTATCCCGCACATGCACATCATCCATCGGAATCACATGGGACGGATCCGAAATATACTTCCGAAGTTGCGACACATGAAATACATCGTGCAAATTCGAAAGATTAGGCGGCAAGGCCACCCTATAAGCAACATTACCAATTCTCTCAGTGATCTGATACGGTCCAATGAAACGAGGAGTCAACTTCTTTGTCTTCAATGCACGCCCAACACCAGCCATAGGCGTGACTCTCAAAAACACATGATCACCAGCTTGGAATTCTAAATCCTTCCTTCTCTTATCATGATAGCTCTTCTGTCTACTCTGCGACGCTTTCATTTTCTCACGGATCAATTTCACCTTTTCAGTAGTCTCTCGAACAACCTCGGGTCCAAGAACAATACTCTCCCCAGATTCATGCCAACACAACGGAGTCCTACATCTCCGACCATACAATGCCTCGAACGGTGCCATCCCGATGCTAGAATGGTAACTATTGTTGTAAGTAAACTCGATCAACGAAAGGTGAGTATCCCACGCACCTCCCTGCTCAAGAACACAAGATCTCAACAAGTCTTCCAACGACTGAATGGTCCTCTCTGTCTGTCCATCAGTTTGAGGATGATAAGCTGAACTCAACCTCAATTTAGAACCCAACGCTTCTTGCAAACTCTTCCAGAAATCAGAAGTGAACCTAGGATCTCTGTCAGACACAATGCACAAAGGAACACCATGCAACTTCACAATCACCTGAATATAAATCTCTGCCAATCTCGACACCGGATACGTGATATTGATAGGAATAAAATGAGCAGACTTCGTCAATCTATCCACAATCACCCAAATCGAATCGTGCCCCCTCACAGTATTAGGTAACCCTATCACGAAATCCATAGAAATACTATCCCACTTCCATTCCGGAATCTCCAACGGTTGCATCAACCCAGCAGGCTTCTGATGCTCAACCTTCGATTTCTGACAAGTCAAGCAGGAATACACAAACTGCGCCACATCACGCTTCATACCAGGCCACCAAAACATCTTCTTCAGATCCTGATACATCTTTGTAGCTCCCGGACGGATACTCAACTTACTCCTATGACCTTCTTCTAAAATTGCTCTTTTCATCTCCTCATCATCAGGAATGCAGATTCTTCCACGGTACTTCAATACATTCTGCGCATCCAACTCAAAGTCTTTATTCTCGGATTGATCAATCCCAACCATCAGGTCAACTAATTTAACATCTAACTTCTGAGCTTCTCGAATGCTAGCCATGAATTCATTATCAATCTTCAACATCCCCAATCTGACACTCTGAGGCGTCACTTCACAAACCAAACTCATATCCCTGAACTGCTCAATTAATTCGAGTTCTCTAACCATCATTGCTGACATATGCAACGTCTTTCGACTTAAAGCGTCAGCTACCACATTAGCCTTTCCCGGATGATAGTTCAAGCTAAAGTCATAGTCTTTCAGCAACTCCAACCATCTGCGCTGTCTCATATTCAACTCTTTCTGATCAAACAGATACTGCAAACCCTTATGATCACTGAACACCTCAAACCTCGAACCATACAGATAATGTCTCCAAATTTTCAACGCGAACACAACTGCAGCAAGTTCTAAATCATGGGTAGGGTAGTTCTTCTCATGAGTCCTCAACTGTCTCGACGCATAGGCAACTACCTTACCATTCTGCATAAGCACACCTCCCAACCCCATCTTGGAAGCATCACAATACACCACAAACGACTCTTCCGGATTAGGCAACGTCAGAACAGGAGACGTCGTCAACCTCTTCTTCAATTCTTTGAAGCTCTCTTCACAACAGTCATCCCAGATGAAAGCTTTACCCTTGCAAGTCAACTGAGTCAACGGAAGTGCCAACTTCGAAAATCCTTCTATAAACCTCCTATAGTAACCTGCCAGACCCAGAAAACTTCTAATCTCAGTAACTGACTTCGGAGACTCCCATTGTAACACGGCATCAACCTTAGACGGATCCACGGCAATTCCATTCCCCGAAATAACATGACCCAGAAAGCTAACCTCTTTCAACCAAAACTCACACTTAGACAGCTTCGCATATAATTTCCTGTCCCTCAGAATTTCCAATACCACCCTCACCACAGTTGTAGCATAACACATCCTTTCGATCACAGCTAGACGCCATATGACCCTCTTTACCACACTTGTAGCACTTCTTCACATCACCTGGACAGTCAGGACGCTTATGACCAGGTTTACCACACTTGTAACATACCACACTAGCAGCAGCATCTCCCCCACTAGGTCTCTTACCCACAGCAGTTCTCTGATTGCCCTTACCAGCTGGAACCTCATACGGCTTCCCACGACTCGAGAAATTCTTCTGCCTATCCCTCATGACTCTAGAATGAGCATTACTGTCTTCCTCGAAGATTCTGCAGCTATCAATCAACTCCGAGAACACCCGAATTTTCTGATACCCTATCGCCTTCTTGATATCAGCCCGCAACCCATTTTCAAACTTGATGCATTTGGAGAATTCAGCACCAACCTCACCATAATGTGGATAGAACTTCGCCAATTCAATGAACTTGGCAGCATACTCAGTCACCGACATATTACCCTGCTTCAGCTCCAGAAACTCAATCTCTTTCTTCCCACGGACATCTTCAGGATAATACTTTCTCAGAAATTCTCTGCTGAACGCAGCCCAAGTGACCTCTTCATTCACAGTCGCCAACCTCTGCCTCACCTCCAACCACCAGTCATCAGCCTCCTCTGCCAGCATGTGAGTACCATACCTGACTTTCTGCGCCTCAGAGCAATCCATAACACGAAAGATTCTCTCCATCTCTTTCAGCCACGCCAAAGCACCATCAGGGTTATACTTGCCCTTAAAGGTAGGAGGATTCTCCCTCTGAAACGTAGCCAAACTGCGCGACCCAGCATCACCAGCAGCACCTGGGTTATTCTCCACAGCTTGAGCCACAGCCTGCAAAGCAGCAGCGAGTGCAGCATCGTTCCGTCCAGCCATCTCAACCTAACACTGCAACAGAAACTATAATCGGAAACGAGTAACAATTACTCAAGTGTTACTCGACTCGACGACTCGACAACTTGGCCGGACAGACCGAACTGCTCTGATACCACTAATGTAACACCCCCCTTTTACTATTACAATTAAATAGACAATTATCAGAGTCACCTCGAAGGGCGCTACATTTTTCACCATTTTTTAAAAAAGAAAGGAAAATCTCCAAAATAATTTATATAAAAGAAATCACCAAGCAGCGGAAATATTAACCAGTTTAAACATCTCCAGAATTAACAATTAAAGACATCTCCAAAATAAATTAAAACAATTTCCAATAACTAAAATAATAGTTCAAAACGATAACTAACGACTCCCCGGTGCTACATATCAGAGCTGACACAGACCCAAACGAGAGAGGAAGCAAAACCTAGCAATTCCTCCACGAGCACTAGCGATCACCTGCAGCGTTGCCGCATGAGAGCAACATTCCAAGCAGAAGGGGTGAGTCTAACAGAGATAATAAGCAGATGATAAAAATATGCTAGCATCAGGTAACTACAGCAACACAATACAATTACACCATATCACAGCACCAGATACCAAAGGAAACGTCCATTTGACAGTGAACCACCAAAATTATAACATTCATAGACAATGGGATGATATGCAACCCCTCCAGTGGGCATATGCATGCGGTACCGATCACCAAAATGAGCCACGACGGGCATATCACCAATAAACACCAGAGGCAGAGCCTATATCACCAAAACATGCATATGACAATGCGACACCATGATTATGCACCAACTCACCGTAACAAGTATTTAAAATAAATACTATATCACCAGAATCAAAACAAATGATTTCACCAAAAATAGCACCAAGTTGTAGCATCACAGCTACCACTAAACTCTCCTGAGCATACCAGCACCGCACCTGAAATATTAACACCAGACGGCTCCACAACGTGGACATAACGCACGCACACCACGCACAAGACTGGCGCACAGCGCCTAGGCACATCGCACCTACTTCAGCGAATTAATTAAAATAGCAAACGACATCGGATTTCAACAAATAAATACTTGTTGGAAAGCCCTATGGGTCTGGTTATCATCCCTAAGTTCAGTTTTTGAAGGAGAGTGTCCAATAGGTACAGTTTTCGAAAAGCACACAGGCTAGTTGCAAAAGAGGACAGTTTCTGTCCTTCAAATTCAAGCAATTCCAAAGTGACCAAAACTCAATCAAATTGCATGAAACTTGTGCATAAACCGGGGTAATTTTGTCTAGTTTTCAAAGAAATTGGATTCGTTCGAAAAGGAGTTCTTTTGAAAACGTGGTAACCAAAACACTGACTCTGTGTCCAGATTGTTTCCAGAATCTTACTCTAACTTGTGGAATTCATATCTCGAGCTACACAACTCTAAACGCAACCAAACCAGTGCCAAATTAACAAGCATTAAGCCTATTTTCCAGAAAAATAAACCACATAATTTTTCGGTCAATACAACGTTCCCAGTCACCGAAATACCGAATCTATACCCAAACCGTTTCCAGAATTTTGACCTAACTTGTATCGCCTATAACTCGAGCTATACAACTCCGAATTTACCGAACCCAGTGCCAAAACGACCGGCGTTAAGTCTATTTTCAAAAACAATCAACCTCATAATTTTTGGATCAACCAAACAGCGCCAGTTTTAGAAAAACCGAACCTGTGTCCAGAATCGCTAAATTGCCAAACACCAAACCCTAACGGCAACGATACCGCAACCACCACAACAAAAACGACAATTCGACAACGCGACAACAACAATCAACCACGCACAGCAACAACAAAAACACGAACAATAACAACACCATCATCGTGATACAACAATCACGCAACAACAAATAACGAAACAAATCACAATAACGTGCAATAATCATCAAAGCACCAATCTCAACGAAAACACGATATGCAATAACACGAACAATTCAACAAAACCCTAGACTACCCACACATAATTACCATCAACCCATTATCAAGGTTAAGCCCACCCTTACCTCAACTATGGTGGCGCAAACTCCCTCCTAGTCTCGTTCCTCGATCTCCGAATACGGCGACTCCCCCAAACTGCAGCTTTAGTGCGAAGCCAATATCTCTCTCCTCAGAACTCGTTTCGAAGATCCGAACGGTGAAAGTGTAGAACTATATCTGACGAACCTGCTGCCCAAAAACGAAGACGATCCAACGGTTAACGAAACCGGAATCGCAATTTTACGGTGACAGGTTTGAGAAAAACGGGAATTGTTTTCTCTCTTCTTTTCTCTCTCTTTGGTGGCTGCTCTAATCCGAAATTCCTCTCTCTCTCAACCCTAAATTAATCCTCTCCACTTATAATAAGTGAGAAACATAATGGGCTAAATTATTTGGGACTTTATCTACATAGGAAGGGAGCCCAATGCTATTTTTAACTAGCCCACAAAACGTGATTATCATCTAACTCGTTTTCAACATAGCTACTACGCCCATAATTTCAATTCTTACAATCATCCTACGGCAATCCAACTTCGAAATAATTTGATTAAATTTTAGGGCGTTACAGGAGGCGCATGTTTTTAGTTAGAGTAAGTACCTGACAATGATCCCATATGTATGATGCATTTATTGTGGCATGAACAATATCAAATCGAGTTCCTCCTGAGATGACAGGTAAAATCTAACGAAAGTCTCCTCCAAAAACCACAACCTTTCCTCCAAATATTTTAGAATTGTTCCCATGGCCACTCATAATGTCTTTGAGTGTTCTATCAAGAGCCTCAAAACAAAATTTATGTGTCATTGGAGCTTCATCCCATATTATCAAATCAGTTGCCTTTAGTAACTCAGCATGGTCACTTCCTTGATAGATATTGCAAGTTGAGTTATCTAATGCTGGTACTGGTATCTTCAATTTTGAGTGTGCTGTTCTTTCTCCTTGTAATAAGAGATGCAACATTTAATACAATGTGACCTTCAGATCGCAATTCTGCGGATAAGGTACTCCACATGTAAGTTTTCCCAGCTCCACCAAAACCATGTAAGAAATAGACACCGCCTATTTTTTTCTTGACAGCTTGAATGATTGTGTTAAATATGCTTTTTTGCTCATCTATTAAGTGTGGGACATATATTAAATTATGGTTCATTAAGTCAACGAAAATAAGATGGTAGTGATTATAAGAAAAGTAAAGAACGGATTTTGTTACCTGTGAGAGAAGAGAAGAGATTCTGAAATTCTTCTTTCAACTTATGTTTATCATAATCAAGCTCCTCATAAATGAGTCGATTTCCTACTTGCTCAGTGACATATCCATTTGGGTATGGCATGCCTCCATAATCTTTCAAGCTCTTTCTATTTTTTTGGAGAAGTTTTTCAATTTCAATCAAGGTAAAGTTCCTAATTTCATTATCTCCAAGTTGTAGTTCTGGGAAAAAATATAATATCAGATGATTGTTACTATGAATATAAAGAAATGATGAATAATAATGTTGATTTAGTCGTAAGATGTTACCTCTATTGCGAGACAACCTTCTTCTTTCATAAAGAATGTCGTCTGATAAATATTGCCATGTTCTGTTCCAAACTTCGCGTGGTCTATTAATACAATTTGCTAACAACATGGTAACAAATAATTTCCTTAGAAAGTGACCTGAACCCCAATGATGTGCTTCTTTGATAGCTTTGATATATTCTTCATCATCTTGAAGTAAGCCTAATGCAGCACATGCTTCTCTATAGCTATCATGTGTTTTGTCACCAACAGTTCTAATGTCTTCATAGGAAGTTGGTCCTTTGACAACAGTCAACAAAATTCTTAAATAAAACAATTCCCCAGTGCTTGGAGGCACCCAAATGAGCCTACCAATAGTATAACCTGTCTTTCTTGGTTTCCAACACCTTTTTCTCCTTTGATAAACAAACTTAGAAACAAATTTACTGTAAGTGAGATTTTTTCCATCTGAATAAATTTTATTTGCCTCTAGCCATGATGTGAACATTGAATCTGTAATTGATGTTGTTTGTAGTCGTTCCTCAATGATTGTGGTATCATCAAAATATACAGTGTGTTCACCTTCAAGATGGAAGTACAACCTTTCTACAGCAGGCTTTCTTGTATGTATGGGAAATGATAGAATTCTCCAAATGGCCTCACTGGGTGATACATATCGACAATCAAGGTACTGTTTAATTTCATCAAGCCTTCTACCATTTGAATCTACCTCATGTTCAGATGGAACTATAGAAGCTGTGATCCGATCATACCCTTTATTGATGTACTTGAATAAGTACTTGATAGATGTACTTTTGTTACACCATTCCATGTTAATATGAGCATGATATTTCAATAATAACATAGGATTATGAGGAACAACATGCTGATTTGTTAGAAGTATACCATTCTTCTCAATAGTGAAACCATCCATTCTTCTTTTGTAAATTGGGTATCCATCTTTGTCTAGAATCGTAGACTCTTGGTAAGGCTTTGGGTAAAATTTAGTGCACTTTTCATCTTTCATGCAAGGAGAAGTTGGGTTGATCCTACCACATGGACCATGTATCATGTGAGATTTGACTATGTTGTACAACTCACTTTGATGTTGTGGACTTGGTATTTCAGCTGAAATCATCTTGTCAATATCCTCTGTTGTGGGGTATTTGCTAGATGGATGAAGAAAAATTAATATATGTGCATGTGGTAATCCCCTCTTTTGGAACTCAATTGTATATAGATCTGTAAAAAAAACATAGAATAGAATTTGTAGTGTATAATCAGCAAAGAAGGAAATAAATTATTTGTTTTGTATAAAGTAGTTAAATTAGTTTATAATTGAAAGATGTACTTACAGGCAACAACCCTCCCTAAAATTTGTCTCTTTGTCAAATCTGCCATTAGCTCATCAACCTTGATCTTGAAGACTCTTGAGATGAGGTCAGGACGATCATTGGGTTTCAATTTAATGGGGCTAAGTATTCTTTGAATTTCAGGCCAATTAGGGTTACATGTGAAGGTTATAAACAAATCAGGAAAACCGACATTGGCGCAAATTGCCATTCCATCAAAATAAAGTTGATCCATATACCTTCGGCCTCCAACAAAACTTGAAGGTAATACGACCCTTTTGCCCTTTGTAGAACCTTGAGTGTTTTCTTGATCTTGACATTGATTCAAATTGCTATACTTATCCACTCGAAGCTTTGATTGATTTAATCTTATGAATTTTAGCCGCTCAGATTCAAGCATGCTGTACCCATCAACAATAAATTGTTGGAAAAGTCTCCTTGATCGCAACAAGTTTGGGCCTCTGCATCTCTAGATTGAATCCTAAATGATAGAAATTCCCTTATTGTTAGACGGTTTCTGATGCTGTTTCCCTCAGGTGCATCTCTATGCAAAACATCTTTTCTGTAACCATCTTCACCATAAGGAAATAAAAGTGGATACTGGTATGCAAGGTAGCTTGTATGCAATTCTGTTATTCTTTGTAGTTCACCACATTGATGATGCATTATTATATCTCTTTCAGATCCAGTGTCGACATCACCCACAATGAGAGCAGCCACTTCAGATACATTTGGAAGATTATAGACTCTTCCATCCGTAGACCTATCAGAAATTAACTTAAGTTTCAGATTCTGCCCTTGACCTTCTTTCAATCTATCTCTTGCCATTCTGAAGGATTTTGCATGGGAATTGTGTTCATCAACCATTTGTTTTAGCTTACGAACAATCTCTTTATCAGTATTTTTGATGTCCCTAAAAAGTAGAATGTTATTAATTGTAGTAATGAAATGGTGAATAATTAGGAAGTATAAAATTTAAAGTTGAAATACCTGAAAGCGCCAACCCTGTGTTCAATTTCATTTTCTGTATCGTAGATATAGAGTTGTGCAAATTTTGGTGTATTTCCTGGCATAGGCAGTAGGCTACCGATTCGGTGGCATGTTTGACCATGAATCCTAAGATTTGGTGGTCCTCTACCATTAGCAAATGATTTATCAATCTTTGCACCTGGTGATGTGAACGCAAATATCATGTGGTAGACACGTATCAGTTGTTGGTAATTTTTGCTATCTTCGGAGTCATTCTCAAATAATAGATGACAAAGATAATCTGGAGGCTTCTGTAATAATGGTAGCTGAATCTTTCCGTTTCCACGGCATAATTGAAATTTTGGTGTTGCAGCATGTCTACCTTTTGCAATCCTTTCTTGATACCACATCTTAGCACCACAATGTTGACACTCAAACAAAGGATCTCCAATGTCAAAGTATGCTGGACATAATGAAGTTGTAAATGAGATGCTATATCATACGCCATAAAAAAGAGTAAACTGGACATGCTATAACAAATACATGGTGTTATAATTATATAAGTAACATACCTTGGTCATTATTTGTACAATATGGTGTAGTATGAATCCCAGCTAAGCAATCATCTTCAGAATCTTCATTGTCGGAAGTGAAGCCTATCTTATTCATATTGAATGATATGAAATTGATATATAATTTATTGGATGGCATATACTATATGTATATCCTATGTATATAGATAAAAATAGACATACATATATAATTGAAGAATGGAAATTTAATTTTCAAACCTTGAATATCTTCGTCACCACTGTCATTTTCTGTTTGAGAAGCATAATTCGGGACATTTTGTGAAAGTGGTGTTGATGAAGAAGACGTCATCTCTGTAGGAATTCTGTAGTCATTTTTAACAGAGCCAAATTTCTTCATCAAGTTGATGCCAAGAGAATCTATTGTTGATGCCTTTCTTTTCCTTGGCATGGGGTTCATGCAAGCTGTCGGTTGCGTATAGTTGGAAGAATTATGTTGTTCCCTAATAATTTGATTGGCCTCATTCTGTGACTTGGAGGTTACATCAGTAAGGGGCGTTCGTTGGGTGCTAGAGGAAGGTCTGGTAGTTGTTAAATTAGCGGACCGACAATAACTAAGTTTTCCTTTCTTTGCCATCAGATTTCTTCTTGCGGATCTTGCTATTGATGCATTGTTGTTTGCATTTTCGTTTGTATCCATTTTCTGCAATTGTAAGTATAGTTAAATGAAATTTATTTATTTTATTGATACAGAGAACCCATTCAAGAATGATGTACATTATAACTCACTGTAAATAGGATAGTAACTCAATAGTATCGAAAAGAAGGGTAGTATCTCAATAATGTTGCATAGAGTAATGAAAAGAAGGGTAGTATCGAATATGTAATTAATAAGAACTTGAAGTTTCTAATGGCTATTCAAAATTTTAAGGTCAAGTTGTTAATGGTTATGACAAAATCCTTTTTATGGAAAAATGAACAACAACAAAATCCTAAAGGTATTAAATTTACTCAGTGAGTTGGTAGTAGCATATAGAAACACATTGAAAGCATATAGAAGTAAATTTTAATGATTCCTATGAGTAAAAATAGGTTTATAGTTAGAAGATTCAGCAGCCATGGGTTTTTAATGACAGCAAGTAAATAGGGTCCTTCACATTTAACATACCTTGATTTTTGTTGGAAAGTAATGGAGTAAATGATGTGTGTAGCTGAAAATGGAAGAGAAATTTTAGTTCATTTATTATAATCGTTGAAGGTTGTGATACCATTAATGCCATTTTGAAGAAAGTAAAGGAAGATGACTTACTTGAATATTTGCTTAGTTTGAAACCTCTGTACTGTGAAGACCCACTTCTTCTCCAAAGGTTTTTTACTCTCTTTAGTCTCTTTGGTCTATTACTGCCAGTTTATTGTATTTGCTTTATTAAATATTAAATTTTTTATTAGGCCTGTATTAACATATAGGGTCTAATTATGCAGTTGGTGTATGCTTAGACGGCACTGTGATAGCATTTAATGCCATAGTACTTGACAATGGTTATGATGGAACAAAAAGTCAAATTGTAGAGAACTATTTTTATTGTAATGTTAAAATGAGCTTACTTTTTGTAATGACTATGATGGAACAAAAAGTAAAATTGGAAGCAATGGTCAGAGGATCAGTATAGTTATAGTTATGCCAATATTATTATTTTTCTTCTTTTCAAGAATAAGCATATCCATTAAAGAAATTTAAACCATATACAAATAGCTTAATTGATTATTGTGGTTTTCTTTTGTTTAAAAAAATTTGTATTGCTGTATCTTATTTCAAGTTTGTTAATACAGTGTCACATGCAGAATTTTGAGATTATCAGACTGAGGCTTCATTGTTATTCTTCTTGCTATATTTGTTTGGCTAATTATTTTTCTAATCAACTTGTTCTAAATGCAGCTATGACTTTGAAAGTAGTAAATATTTAATCGTATTGGTCAATATAGTCAGACATAAGTAGGCAAGTGATACTTATGTTGCTAATGATAGTTAAAGTTGGAACGTTAAAGTATTTATAAGCACACATAAGTTGTGAATGTTGCATCTCAAATGATAAAAGTCTTGTAAGCTTAAAGTTGACATAAGTACACATAAGTAGCCAATGTTGCATCTGAAATGACAAAAGTCTTGGAAGCCTAAAGTAGACATAAGTAGACATAATTTAAATTAGATCAGAAATTGTGGTATTCAAAACCCAATGTTAAAAGGTTTACATTCCAAAATGCAGCAACTGTTGCTGTCGATGAATGCCTCTATAGTCACATCTTCTCGATCTTTATATTTTTGGTTGCCTTTGTTGATGATTGCTGTGTTGTTTTCAATGTTGGAGTGGTAAATTCATCTAGACCTTCATGAACTGCTATTCTTTTTGCTGGAGTTACTGCAAGGGGATTTTGTGGATCATGGTCAGCCATGCCAGATTGAGTTTGCCGTAGGCATTGAGAGGTATGAATTAGTAATGAAGCAAGAAGTAAAGAAGCATGATTAGGGGGCTGTGCATTAAATTGCAGTGAATTTGGAAACATTTATTCATCAGCAATACTTACGGAATCAATATCTACTTCTGTGAAGATTTTCTGAACCGGATTAAGGGATTCAGATGTTGCCTACAAAGACATTACTTCATTGTTAGGATGCGTAGAAAGGGAAAGGATACAATTCACGAAAGTTGAGATGTGATTAACTACTGGTTACTTACAGAAGTTGAGATAATCTCTTGAAGTGCAGATCCTTTCCCCTTTTCCAATTGGGATGTAGTCTGTTAATGAAAAGATAGATACTATAAAAAATTGAATTGGTATTATTGAGGTGTAGATGAAATGTATGGATTGATTTACCTCTTGGCTTGCAAGGTGCTCCTGAACAATTTTAACATATTCCGGGTTGTCCCAAACTTTCATGACAGAGCATTGTCGGGATTTAGGTTGCACCATGACGCTTAAAACTAATGTTCTGTAAATCATCTCATCAAGCAATTCTGGATATGCTTTTGGGTCTTTCTCCCCATCCTTGTGAGCATATGATAAATAATTAGAGCAGAATTTAGGTAATATAGAATGAACGATGATAAATGCGGATAAATATTAATTTAAAAAAAAACAGGAAACCTCATGCAATTTGTTTATTAGGTCTTGGGCTGAGTGTCCTATTATAGCTTGACAGTCGTTATCCCAGAAGATAAAGTTATAAGTGTCTTTATTATGCGCAGCTTCAATTTCCACTTTGTACCTACAAAGTTATGGGCGAAAGAATAAAAAGTAATTTGTAGTTGTTGGTAGTATCGTAATAGATAATGCGTTAGTTACCTTGGAACAGTATAATCATGGTATTTCTTACAGGGACAAAGGAAACCACCACCCAAAGGTTTTGGTTTCTTTGGACAGCTTGCACAACCATTAAATTGCCAGCCCAATTCGTTGATGACAATCTTCACAGTAGTTGCTACTGTCATACAGAAAGTGTTCTACAATGACATTGAAATTGGTTAGGTATTTTGACAAATGTAAGGGAAAGGTGTAGCAATATAGGTAAAGTTACTTTTGTAATAGATAATTTTATGTATTAAGAAGACCTGTTTAAGTTGTTTGATTTCTGCCAGACTTTTTATGGCTGATTTGGAAAGCAAGGAATAACAAAATTCATCAAGCCTTGATCCCTAACCCTATGGGTGTGATTATTATGGCAAAAACTCAATGTTATGAGTTCTTGAATGCTACTCAGAAGCAAATTCCAACAAAGGGAGCTGGCAACCGACCTACTGTCGTAAAGAAGTGGAGACCACCAATGGGTAGCTCAGTGAAAATAAACTGTGATGCCCAATTTGACCAAGTGCAAAAGAAAGGAACTGTAAGCAGTGTTTGTAGAGATTGTAAGGGTACTTTGCTTACCGGTGCAGTGGAGAGAATCCAAGCTCAGAACCCTATGGAAGCAGAAGCTCATGGTGTTCGTCTTGCAGTTCAGTTAGCTGTCAATCTTGCAACGGATTCTATTATCATTGAAAGTGATTGTTTGGATCTAATTGAAGTATGCAGAGGTTTGAAACAAAAGAAGCATCTGATTAGCCTTATTGCAGATATACATGATCTATCATCAAAAATTAAGGATTGTACCTTCTCTTGGACACCGCGTGAGGGAAATGCTGTCGCGCATGAGGTTGCTCAATTAGCTTCCAGGAATGCCCTACCATCCAATTGGCTGTTTAAACCTCCTGATTCACTCCGGCGAGCTGTTACTGATGATCGGCGTCTGATGGATGCTCCAATTGACGATTAAGCTCGATGATTTTGGTGTTGGTTTGAATTGCAGCGTCTCTATCTTTTTAAGGTTATTTCTGTTTTTAGGAAGTTGTTGTATCTGCCACTGTTAGCATTTATGGGTGCGTTTATTTCCTCATCCGTTTTCTGTCAGTAGTGTTGATTGTTTACCTGTTAAACCGATAGCTGGTAATTGGCAATTTGTGTAAGTCCCATCTTTGTATTTGTGGTTGTGGAGTTGGATCCACTTGTATCACCTTAGGGTGTCTTGGTTTGGGCCTGGTTCGATTTCATCAAATCTAGACTATATCCCCCAGCAAAATAATTCTTTTCACCAAATATCCGAAATTTTAAGTATTAATTTTCACTTTTTCGAAAATTAAAACTCATCTGCAAATTACGTTTAGAATTTTTTTGAAATTAAAAAATAGCTTTTTTGTTAAAAAAATAAAAAATCGGAAAAATCAAAAAACTGATTTTTTCGAAATAAGTTTTCCGATATTAAAGTTTATTCACAAAAATTAGTTTTGGATTTTTTTCGGAATGTTGATTTTGTTAAGGTTCCCTAAAAAACAAAAAATAATTTTTTCCGGAATTAACTTCAGTTTCGAAAAAAAAAACGTTTTTTGGCTTTTATAGAATCTTAAAAAAAGGGAAATGAGGGAGTTGGAAGGAAATATAAGCACATGGATCCAAATGGAGGTATAAAGTTGAGTTATACTCTAACGCCACCAAGTTCTCAATGACGCTGACACCCCCACCACTCTTCGTCTTCCTCTCTTTTGTTCACCTTGTTGCATTTGCTAAACAGAAAGGTAACCACAAAATCATTTGTTTGAGAGTTTTCTATTTTTTATGTTTGATTCTGGTTATGTTTTTGAATGTTTTTCATCTTTGTTGGACTCATGTCTTTCTGTTATTGCATTTTCATTTCTGCAACTGCCCTTTTAAAATAATGTTGAAGATGCTCGTGAACTATTTCACAATAGTTTTAGTGAACTCAGTTTACAAGAACTAACATGAACTCAGTTCATTATAGGTTTTGATTTTCTGTTTTATAGGCATATAGTGAAATCAGTTTGCGATAGTACAAATTTTGATTTTTCACTATGGTTAACTGAGTTTACAAGCAAAACACGGGGAAGTAGAAAATAATTAAAAACACCATAATACATTTGCAATGAGGCAACGATGAGTTTGGGTGAAGAGAGAAATGCAGAGAAAATAGGGAAAAAAGGGTTTAGAATGGGATTTTAAGGGAGGGGTATTTTTGTCTTTAAAATTTATTTTTTAGGTAGCCAGTATGGGGTGGGGATAGACATTCCCTTATTTATTTGGGCTCAAAGCCCATTTTTCAGTTTTTGTTTGTTTTAGTTCTCCTGTGTTTTTATTTGCTTTATATATTATGTGTTTTTATTTGCTTTATATATTATACTCAGCCCACCTTTTTTTCTTTATTTTGTTTGTTTTTTAATTGATATTATCTTGGATTAGAATTCTAAATCATATATCAAATAATATAATAATAATAATCTAAACACTTTGATTATTAATATATCAAATAATATAATAATGAGAGAGAGAGAGAGAGTTTTGGCCCCAGCAGCAGCTCCAGCAACCCCAGCAGCCCCAACAACAGTTCAACACAGATCCCAACATTGATTTTAATTTCAGTAATTGGTTTGAGGATGACCCCAACAACAACAACTCCGGAAGCTACCATGGAAATGACTAGTTGTTTTATTAGATATTTTAATTGGCATTTTTTGGAGATTTCAATTTCAATTTATATTATGTAATGGATGTTTCAATTAGTACTTTCTTGAATGGAATTTATGGAAATTTTATCATTTCGAAAAATTATTGTTTTATTTTTCGAATTAAATAAACGAATGGTTTTTTTTCTTACCTCCCTCCGTATACCCCATACCCCCATAACCCTTATAAACCCCAAAATACCCCTAATTTTTTTATTAAAAAAATGTTTTTTAAAAATTTTTTGGAAATATAGACAAATCCGGAAACCATTTTTTTAAAACTTTCCGGAAATACCTCTTTTTGAGATGTTTCCGGAAATAACGAACAAAAGTGTTCCGAGCTTACCGTGTTTCCGGGAAGAATTTTTTAAATTTGTTCCGCATTCACATTCTATTGTTACGAAATTACTGCAAACATGTGAGTGTAACGTGGCAAGTTTGATCTAATGGGAACATTGAGTATAATATTGCACATATATTTAATGGTTGAATCACTCCATTGGTTGAATACTTGAATCAACACACATGAAATGTCAGTGAAATATTAAATATAACTGCACTGCAACACGTGAAATATCAGTGAAATATTGAGCACTAATGGGATTCCCGAATTTACAACGTAAATGCAGAACTAATTTTTTTGGGATTCCCGAATTTACATTATTTTGACGTATTTCTGGAACACAGTTAACCTTCCGGATTTACACTAAAATGAGGTAAATCTGGAAATCCAAAAAAAGTGTGTTCCGAATAGAGGGGTATGAAAAAAAACCCGAAACGAATTAATAAAATCTGTTTTAAAAAAATTAAATTAATAAATAATATTAATTTTTTAAAGGCTTAAATATGTTTTTAGCCCCTGCAAATATGGGGTGTTTTGCTTTTATCCCCTGCAATTTTTTTTAAAAAAAACCCCTTGTCAAAATTCACTTTTTTGGCATTAGCCCTTCTGTTAGATGGACGTTACAAAAAACGTCTATGTGGCAATTTTTATACTTTTCTAATTTTTTTAATGATGACTTTGCTGCCATATGTCATTATTTTATTTTTATTTTCCCTTCTTCCCCATTTCCAGATTCATTATCTCTTCCTCTTCACCTCCTTACCCAGAAATCATTCTATTCTCTTCATCTTCACCATAGTCTATCTCTTCTTCATCTTCACCAAACACAAAGCCACAAACACTGAAGAGGGAAAAACTCCTCGGTCTCACCGTCTCTTCTCACCGCAGAAATATCATTGACGAAAACGAAACGAAGAAAACGAAACAGATCTGGATTGAAGAAAACGAAATTGAAGGTTGTTTTTTCTGTAGATTCGATTTCTGAAGATATGAAGAAAATGGAATTCGATTTCTCTCAGATTTTATTTGTTCTTCATGATTGAAGATTGAAGATTCGATTGATTTGGGGATTCTCTTCTATCTTGTTTTTTCAATTTTTTTATCATATCCAATTAGGGAATTGATTTGTGACATTATCGTGGGTTTCCAGTTTGGGGATTTATCAAGACCAAGTTTTCATATCTGTTGTTCTTCTCTTTTTCTTGAAGAAATGCATTGTTGCAGATTTTCGGTATATCTAGACCTTTAATCGGAATACTAATCATAGATTTGAAATCCCCACATCATCCTCTACATTACCCCTCAACAAATTTCGTGATTGGAGAAACTTGCTCTGGCGACCACCTGCCGGAATTTTCCACCACCACACCGGAGAGAGAGAGAGAGAGAACCGTGACCGCTCTTTCACTCCGTTTTATCCCTCCATTTCACTCTGAGATTGGGGCTGAAGATGTAGGATGGAAGATATGGAGTTTTGGTGATGAATTCTCTGGTTTTTCTTTCTGGGTTGTGTTTGTGTTATTGTTGAAGATGATAATATGGGGAAAGGAGAAGATGATGAAGATAAAGACACTGAAAAAAAAATCCAAGTCATTATTTTTAAAATAAAATAAAATGATTTGGAAAAGCTAGCAAGTAATTCTGTTAGACAGCTCAGTAACTTGCAAACAGAGATTTAACAGAAGGATTTATATCAAAAAAATAATATTTGCAATGGGTTTTTTTCAAAAAAAATTGCGGGGTAAAAGCAAAACACCCCATATTTACAATGAGTAAAAAATATTTAAGCCTTTTTTAAATAAACGAATTTAAAAAAACTGTTTTTTTAAAAAATTAAACAAATTACCGATAGATTTGAGCTATTTACCGGCAGATTTAATTATCCGTTAAAAATTAATATTTAAAAAATAAAAGGTTAAATATGTTTTTAGTCCCTACAAAATTTCACTATTTTGTTTTTAGTCCTTATAAAATTTTTCATCGACTTTTAGTCCGTATAAAATTTCAAAATTTCGTTTTTAGTCCCTATAAATGCCAACTAGTGTATATCCATTGAATTTTAGAGTGATGTTTTGCATACATGTTGAGGACATTATAAACATCTCTTCCATAAAAACTTTGAATTTTTTAACAACGCATAAATTAAATCTAAATTTTTTAAGTGCAAAAGATTCGATAAACAAATTAAAGGAAATACTAACCTAGAAATCAAATTTTGAGTTTATTTTTTGTGAGGGAGATATTTTTAATATCTTTAACGTGTATGCAAAATATCATTCAAAAATTCTAAAGGTATACACGAGTTTACATTTTATAGGGACTTAAAACAAAATTGTGAAATTTTATAGGGACTAAAAGTTGACGGAATTTTTTATAGGGACTAAAAACAAAATAGTGAAATTTTGTAGGGACTAAAAACATATTTAACCCAAAAATAAATTACCGATGGATTTTTACGGATTACCGGTGGTTTTTTAAATCTTTACAGGCGGATTTTTTTGCTTGTTCCGGCATAACTACGGAATTACCGGCGGATTTTCCGACGGAAAATCTGCCGGAAATTAACGGCGGAAAATCCGCCGGTAACCGTTACCTACGGGCACTTACTGGCAGATTGGATTTTGGCCATTAGTGGCGTATTTTGTTCGTCTGAAACTCCCGAAATTATTGTAGTGACTGTGAAAATTTGGACCTCTATACCCTGAACCCATACTACAAAGAGCATTAGTCATAGGTTGAAAATTTGCAGAATTAACAGCATTGAATGGAATAGAAGCATCAATCATTCATTTTGAAATAGTAACGTCACACTTTTCAACAACTTCATTGCTCTGCAACACACTTTTTAAAGTTGGTTGAGAAGCAGGAATTGTTCTAGGCATAAAGTAATTACCTATACGACTACCTGTCTTTCCTTTTTTAGATGCAGCTGCTGGTGTTGGTGAAAGATCATCACCACTCTCACTTGGTAGGAAACTAGCACTACAAAAAGCAGGTTGAATAGCGGGGATTTTATTGTGGTTCCTTCTCTCTATAAACCCTATTCTTATTTTCAAAGGATGAGAAATAGAGAAAAAAGGGACAACATTGTCTCCGCCCACCAAGGATGGGTTTAGGGTTTAGCTCGTCGGCAAATGTTCACCGCCTCACAAAAGCCCGCAAGACCCTCTCTCTCTCCATTACCAATCTAACTCGTATTCTGCTGTTCCTCTTCTCGTAATTTATGGTTTCTTCTACCTATTCGTCCCCACTCGTGGGGTTTGTCTTCATACTCTTCTTCGCTTTACATATTCCTAACCCAACAACAAAGAGCTTGAAATTTAGTCACTGGAGTTGTGATTCTTTATTTTTTATTTTGTGAGAAAGGGGTTGAGAAGGGGAAGGGGAGAATGTTGAAGAAGAAAGTTAACGGCAATACCATGACGCTTAAGGACTTCCATGGTGGCTCTGGCGTGTAAGTAACACCCTTTTTATCGTTCCTTTCGTTTTTAATCCCAATCATAAAATTTCTTATATTTTTGCTTAGTTTGATTTATCCTCGTTTCGTACCCTTATTCATGTGTTAGTTGTGTGGAGAAAAACTAGTTTGTATTTGAGAGAGAAATTAGATCTATAGCTCATAGTTGTGTGAGGTTCTTTTATTCTCTTGTTGTGCGAGGATCTATATATAGCCCCAGTTTCTGATGGATACTTCTTTTTATTGGATTGTTTGGTTTCCTCAAGAATTTGTTTCATTTGAAACTTCAGGCACATTCTTGCATTGCTCTACTTGCCCTACTACTCTAGTCAAGTGACTCTTAAACCTATTGAGTCCACCACCTTTGAAAGTTTTATTACAATAGATACACAAGTTTTATTGAGTTATTGGTTAGGGGAAAACCAGAAAGTGGTGTTCTTCTTTTTGGTTCTTCTCACTTTTTCGTTTTGAGTTCTACGCGTTTCTGCCTAGCATTTGGTTTTGCAATTTTAATTTTTTTTATATCAGGCACCAAAACACGTCGTTTCACTTAAAAAAAATGTGGAAGATCCGACGCGGGTCACAAAACCAACTAGGGCACCGGGTTTCTCATCTGCCCGGCAGGGTATCCCAGTTCTGCTGAACGCCTATTTCAACACTTAAACTCAGTCCGAGGAAGGCACCAGGTCCCGGTCGGTCTGGTCCGGGTCTGATAACACTGGGGCATAGTGACACCTCATAAACAAATGCAAAGTTGATTCCTCCATAATACTCGCATATATGCTCATCGTATAGAGAACACCCTAGTAGCATCACCCAACCACTCCCACTGATCCTCCTCTGGTTTGAGGAGAATCAGAAGTATAAGTTGTAATAGACCTTCTCAAGTGACTCCTCCCACACAAAAAGTTGGTGTTACCATGGAAGACTCTAAATCCACATCTCATCTACCTAGTCATGCCAAAACACTGTCAACTCCCCATTCCCCACGCCCATACTTAGAAACCAACACCTCCTGCCATAAGATTGAATTTCCAACTAATAGCCCCCCACTTGACTGTATTAGTAGGTAGCTGGTGGTAGTTTGTCTTCGTCTAGATCTGTTGGTGTTACCTCTGTTTGTATGGTTGGCTTGGAGTATTCCTAGTAACCCGGCCAATATAATTATGCCTTTACTTTAAAGGAAACTAATATAGACATAGCTAAATGAATTTGACTCGCACATATGGATCAGACAAAGATAAATTAGAGGAAGTAAAAAAGTATAGTCAACTTAATACAAACGATATGATTACTCATTATTACAAGTTTAGACATTTACATCAAAGCTAACTAATTAATCACCACCATCTCTCACTAATCAAGAGAGACATGGATGTCTTTCAAGTCATAAAAAAAGTGAAGGATAGAATTAGAAAGCAAAAAAACAAAGGTACTAATACGGCAGACAACAAAGCAAGCTCGTGATAGTAGTAATAATCATAACAAAATAAATAAAGTGAAGGTAAGCATGCATATCCAACAACAACATATGCACTCCACCATAAGACAATAAATTAAGCATTCTAGTATGACCATAAAGATTGTCCCATATTGTTGGCTTGATCAACGACCGTATCCGTACCAAAAAGGGACTTGGTCTGTGAAGACAGTTGATGATCATCCGATGAGGATTGAAATTGAAGCATTTTCATATGAAGAACCTCTGCTTGTGCTTGTGCTAATTGTGTTTGTAGAACATCAACTTGTTGTTGTAAAGAGGATATGGCTCCCACACATCCATATACAGGGTCCCTCACCCTTGCATTTGCTTCATATACCATTGAACTAACCGCATCTCTTCGTTGGTGTTCTGGTAATTCCTGTCAATTTTGAACACAAATTAACACTATTAAGCTATATATCATATATGAGGTGTGAGCGTGAAGATATATAATTATTGTTTGGAATAATGACATCAAATATGGTTGAATCAGTTAAAATTTGCTTATATTTTGGTCTGTCAAACTTAGAAACTCTTTTGCTTATTATATTCGAGTACAAAGGCAGTAGGAATAGCCAAGCAGATATTCATAGTTAGTAATATAAATAATGTATTATAAGGTGGCTTCTACATGCATAAGCCTAACGAGCAATACTTAGGTGCAGTATGATAGGGTTTTTTTTTATAAGTAAAAATTCATTAGGGGGGTACAAGGGGTACCTCTTTCCATATACAATTAACCCGTCAAGTCTAACCCCACATAAGGATGATTACACCAACTAGAAAAATTCATAGAAGTGTTATTATCTACCCTGTTTACAAACCATCTCCAAGACAGAGCTTTGACTTGATACACCATTTGAGATACATTGATAATACCCCCTCTAAAAATGATTCTAATATTATAGGCTACCCAAATGGCCCGTAACGTTGCTACCCATACTAAATATCTTGTCCTTTTGTCCTTTTCTCCTCCTAAGTGTTAGTTGTATTGGTCTAGAACTTTCTAAAAAAATGCATTTATCGCAATACAACTGTCTGATTAGTGATAGTTTTCCTACTTTTTTTGAAATACAACACCACAAGTACCTAGGATGTAAGTTTTTTCCTAAGCTTGATAGGTGTGAATGGTACAAAAGTTTATTTTAGTAATTTTTTAAAATAACAGAACTATTATGGTGCCACACACTGGCCAATAGTATGGAACACAATGACAATTATCTAAATCCTCTGCCACTCCCTTCTCCCATTAGTCATCCACCACCCCGGGCAACCTCTGCCACTCCTACCATTGATATGAAAAGAGACAACCTATCATCGCCCCTCCCCTCTGCTTGTCTAAATGTTTGTTTGGGAGTTTGGAGGGGAGGGCAGGGTATGAGACTAATAGTGTTAATTCTTTAGTAATGAGGAGAAACACCCCCACCCCCCGGATGAATAAAATCAAGGATTGTTTGATTGGGAGAGATTGGGTACTATGAAGAATAATTACCCAACCGAGGCGCTCATTGGTGGTTATGTGAGACAGAGGAAAGTAAGAGAGGGAGAGAGAGAGAGAAGAGAAAACATGCATGTGGAAAAATTGGTTTAGTAAAATTATAATTTATTAAGACTTGTGTAGGGTGCATAACCTAATGTAGTTGTGCACGTCAATTCGAATATTTGCCTATATTATAGAATTATTAGACATAAAATTACATTGCTAAATTTAATAAACACATATGCTTCTATCTAGTTATCATATATTATCTTCTTTTTTTGACATAATTATCATATATTATCTTAGCTAGAAGAGAAAAAGAAACCAATGTATATATGTCATCAATGTATCATGCTTACAAAGTAATTATTATTACTCATTAATTATTCATAAGATGAAATATCGTTATCTTAGGAATCAACATCACTTTTGGACATATTACTAAGGTGTCTCTGTCAGTGCAATCGTGATTTTTAAAGGAAAAAGGAAAAGGCGAGCAAGATGAGCATACTAAGACTTTTCTTTTATATATATATATATATATATATATATATATATATATATATATACTTAAAGAATCATTGTGCATAGGCAAGCGGTGGTCTTAAAGAGAGTTCGATGTTGAACAAATCGGTTACATATAACCACCAGTAATGATGCAGCTAACAACTTCTTTTTTACTTTATCCTCTTCACATTTAGTATGGTTTAAAGAAATAAAGCTAATTTATATGCATTTACCGAGCCCTCTTTTTATGTGCTGAGGAATCATAATGGTATTACTTAGTACCAGCTTGCTTTAACAAAGAAGAAGAATTAACAACTATATTTAGTTCATTAAAGGTGAGAATCGTAGGGCCAAGCATCAACTGAAATTAACCACTATAACAGAAGTTAATACCGGAAAAACAAAAGAAAATATATCCCTTTTCACACTTGTGTTAACTTTCAATTTAAAAATAGAACAACTTGTGATTCAATATTTGCTAAATCACATATTTTTATTAACAAATTTTGCAGCATGTAGATATATATAACCTTTTTTCTTAGACTTTCAAATACGATGGTTGTACTTGTAAACATGTATGTTGTTGGGAATTCAAATAAGAGTGATTAATCCTGATCAGTTACAAAGGAGGTAAATAAAAGATATATAAGAGAGGGGATCAAGATACTTATTGCCTTAAGGTTTTGGGTGAAGATGTGGTGTTTAAGTTTCTTGATGGTCTCATTCGGGACCCTTCATAAAAAGTGGATAGAGCTATTAATCAAATTTCAATATTTGAAAAAACTTAAGATTAGTGATGTTCTTATTTTTAAGAAATGTTAGAATACTAATTGTTAAGTTGGTTTTTTTGCTCCTTGTCAGGGTTTGAACCCTTATATTGACTCTTTTTTTACAACAACTTATAGTCTTAGTTTTTTATAAGCAAAATAATTATTATTACAAGGAATATAAGGGTTACTCCAATTCTTACATTTTTTTTATAAACTATTTCAACCCTAACATGGACTTGGGGCCTCATTAAAACTTCTATGGGCTAATATCCAATAAGAAAAAAATGCATAGAGGAAAAAGAATACCCCAAACTACAAAAGATAACAATATTCTGTAGAGATAGAATATCAAAACCCTATAGATTAGCGATGTCCTATAGAGATAGCTAGATGCATGGTTTAAGTTCTGAGAAGTTATATGGAAGTTGGTAGATATGAAATCACCTGTCTTCGTGAACTCAAATTTGGTATGTTCATTTGGAAAAGTTTGAACTATTGGCGAAATTTAAGATGAAAAAAATGAAAATTTGTTTTTCTAATTCTGTACCCAAGTGTTAGGGACACCAAAATTAGAGACCCAGATTTATTTTTTCTCTCTTTTTATCAATAATTTAGTAAACTGATGTACACAATATTGGAACTTCTATAGATGATAATGTTCCTTTCAATTTGACTTTTTGTGTCCATATTCTTTCTAAAAGTTAGAAACTTTAGAAACTGATTTTCATTTGTGTAAGGGATGAGAATTTTGAAGGTAGAGAAGTTTGATTCGAGGTCAGAGAAGCCTCCTAAGAAGATAGAGAAGACAAATAGACCACAATATTCTTCATTGATGATTCTTACAAAAGTCCTACTATGCTTATATAAGACTAGTAGAGCATACCCACAATATGAATGCTACACCCTAACATACTCAATAATATCTACTCAATGATATCTCCAAACTCAATTACTAATTATTCAAACAACAAATATAACAATTAATAAATCCTTCTAGATTAAGTTGAGTGATGTTTGATTCTAGAATCATAACAATTTGTATATAAACTATTCATATAAATTTAGGTTATATTTGTTACTAGTTTTATCTAACTAATTAAGTTTTTAAAATTATATTAAATTAATTCTTACTTGATCAATTTTAAATTATATAAGAACTTAGTATGTTTACTTAGTTGCCAATACGAATAAGCAACCCCCTACTAATTATGTTAACTTGTTACTCAATTCTTAGTATTTTCAATTGATTATATCTATTCAATTAGATTCCATGATTGAAAAGTTATTTTCAAAGTGCTTTATATAAGAAAGATTTTACATTAGAAGGCTTAATAATATTTTTTTTACTTTTATAAAAAAAGGAAAGGTGTTATATTGATGTAAATCAATTTATATCTGGTCACCTAATCTTATTTATATGAGAGTGATATAAGTGTACATAAAACTCGAAGCATTTATTTACCAAATGTGGAATTGGTCATGAAAAAGTATTCTACTAATAATTCTCATGAAAATGACTGATGATAGAGATAGGTTATAGATAGGTGAATGAATAAACATTGAACCTGTAACATTTTGTTGACATTGCTAGCCCCAAAAACCTTGTGTACACTGCCAAACTTCTGAGGTTCATCTGCAGGAAAATAAGGAGCAAACACACAATCTTGTGCACATCTCCTTCTAAGAAGCTTGCATGCTGCACATGGTGACATTGCACCTTGTTTTCTGCCTCCCTCCTTCATATTGCAATATTTGTTCACTGTTTAGTTTTCTTTAAACTAGGAAACAAATATGAATAAAAATAGCAAAGTTGTTTTTTAAGGTGAAATAGCTAGGGTAGATAATGGAGCTTCAAAATCAACAAAGGAAAAAAGAGAAGATAGTAGACTTAATGAGATAGGGGAATGGAGATGATGTTATATATAGAGATGTTATGTGACACCAAATCTTTGAGGGTCCCACAGGCTTTAGATTGTGCTGGACAAACACGTCTATGTTGATAAGATCTTTTGCCCCACCTTACATATTATATTTTGTCTCCCTATATATTTTGTTTTTTGTTAATATTATTATTTTCCATGGCTTCATGATTTGAAAGTTCTTAATTGAATTCAGATGGGTTGGTGGTTCACTACAAGCCATAAATTTTATTTTCTGTTTATAGAAAATATTTGTTAGAAATTGTAAAGTTTGTTGCAGTAGTATTATTCTCTTCAACATAATCAACTAATTATTGAAAGTGTTTCCTATTGGCCCTGTGTTGTGCTTTTTCTTTTGAAGCAAAAGTGGCACATTCTCCCTTTCTTAATGAGTTCGTTAAGGAACTTTTACAATAGTGAACACTTAATAGGTCTCACTCTTGGGGGCAGCCCAAGTGATAGGCAATTGTGAATAGTTGGTAGGGGAGGCCTCTCCATCATTAAAGTAGAAATACCAACTCACTAACCAAGAATAGGAATGGCCATACATTGGGTCCTAAGTCGAGGTGCGATACCTAAACCAGTTGCCTCTCATCTTGGCAAGAGCCTAGATGCTCTAACCAAGTGACTTATGTTGGGTTTTGTTTGGATTTTTGTCGGCGCTTCTTGCACATCAAGGAGGATTTTCTTTGTTTTAATTGTAAATAGGTGATGCTGGAGGTATGTGGACTATGCTGAGAAGACAAGATAGGAATACAACACGAAGAGAAAACTGGCAATGACATATCAGAGCAATGGAGATCGATGGAGGAGACATGCAAAGGAGGCAACATCGATAATGTTACTTCTCAGAGATATACTGAATACTCATCGAGCTAGAGATATCTGGAAAGAAGAATAGGAGTGGAAAGAATTTCAGCTTTGTAGGGTTCTGGAAGATGAATTGTTCTAGAGTGGGCCAGTGGTAAAAGTTGCAGCAGGCTAGTAGTAACATAGGTCACTTGAAGAAAGAGACCCACATGCGTGTGATACTACACCTAAAAGAAATTCTAGGCCAAGTGAAAAATATATCCCATGTGTAAATATCTCTATACCCAAGCGTATAGAGGAAGGAGAAGGAGGTGGTGGTAAATAAAGTAAAAAGGATAAAAGTGAGTTGGGCTAGGAAAATTACAACTAGAAGAAGTTCTGGAAACCAAGGTCTGGGGCCTGTAAGCCAAGTTGGGCTGTGTGATGCTAACCCACAATTTGCGACCCTAAGCAAAGGAAATTAGATCTTGCAATTTTTCAGAGAAAATGAGGAAAGAAAACAAAGAGCACAATAGCTTTCTCTGGAGGCTCGATGTTGTGCAGAGGTTCCATTGGAGACTCACATTTGAAGGTGCAATGTAGGGCTGGTGAACATGGCGATTTTAATGCGGTAATAGTTAATGTTTGATGTATCAGTCACATGAAAGAAATTTACTTGGTACAGTAGTGATGAGACCGTAATGAGTAGGCTTCACATGATCCTTTAACCTGAAGGATTAGTGACAAACTCTAATGTAAACTGGCAATGGATAGGGGACTGTGCCATTTTGGGTCATTGTCCAGTTTGGTTGGTTTGTTTGGAGGTTAATGGGGGCCCTAAGCCTTTTCGGTTCAGCAATTGTTGGATAGACCATGATGGTTTTATGGAGTCATGAGTTGTTGGTCTAACACCCAAGTACAAGGTTGGGAAACTGTTGTTTTAAAGGAGAAGATAAAGACACTTTCTGAGGAAGTCGGATAAATATGTGTTTGGAGTGCTTGATCTTAACATTGAGGGGGTGGTAGAAGAAATTAACACTCTAGACAAATTTAGCATCAAAAGAGGAGGTGGTGATTGATGTTCGTAAAAAAAAAGGTATCACGGGAGTTTTGGAAGCAATTAAAAGTCAACGAAAGCCTATTGAAACCAAAGTCAACGTTGAAATGGATAGCAAAAGGAGAATCAAATACACGGTATTTTCATAATACTATCAAAGCTAACCAAAGGAGGAATCAACTGTGAGCATTGATGTTTGGGGATGAATAGTTATTCGAGTCGATTGATGTCAAGAGGTCAAAAGACACTTCAAAGAGCACTTCCAAGTAACTAACTTTAATTATCCTAGGATGGATGATGTGGGCTTTAATACATTGAATGAAGAAGAAAACTACAACCCGATCGGGAGCTCTCTTCCATCGAGGTGGAGAGATGTTTAGGTTGACGTCAGAGTGGAGACCTCTGGCGCCTGGATTTCATTGTCTTTGGAGGAGGAGTGCTCCAACGAGTACGAGGTTGCTCAGACATGGCTACCATGCGCCTCTCTATCTGCCATGAGACGCGCTTCTTGCTGCAGCATAGCCTGAGTGAGGTTGCACAGCAGGTCCAGGAGCTGCGGATGATCACTATCCTCAGGTTGGATGGAGACCTGGGTCGAGGATGACTGGGGTGCCAGGACCTGGATGTCTTCATCTGACCTGGAAACAGCAATGCCTTCAGGAGTGTCTTCGGATTAGATGTGACTACTGATGATGCAATTCATTCCAACACCAAAATTGCCTGTGTTGGACAAAAGCAAATTAATATGACATGAATTGTTTTAAAGAAAATTCATCTAGGCGCAAAGAGGGACCTTTTGAACATAAGAGACGCAAGAGGAAGAAATGGTAGGAAGAAATTGAGGAAATGCAGAAAAAGTAACTGCTGCAATTCTTTTAAAAAGAATTACAGTGTCAATTTAGTTCTCAAAATTTTAATTTAGTCCTCCACTTTAAGTGACAAGTGGTAAGCTAGCGTGGATGACCTTTATTCAATTTAGTCTCTAACATTTGCAACTGGATGCCACACAAGCAGTAAACGTCACACACCAGCACTGTTAAGAATGCTAACTGACGGGTTGAGGGAGGGACTAACTTGAATAACATTTGCAAAAAAATCAAGGAATGAGTAGAAATATTGGAAATATCATGGACTAAACTGAACTTTCTTGAAATGTTAGCGACAAAATAGGCTATTAACTCATGTACAATTCATTTTGGTTCATAAACATCTGCTTAAAAAAATCATACAACAAGACTAGAGGCTCGTAGGTAGGGGTGACAATTTTCCCCATATTCATTGGACGTCTGCAAAAAAAAAATATATCCATGACAGGTGGTGGGTAGTTACCCGCACAAATAAGTGCGGGCTCGGGTGCAAACACTATGGTGCCCACCACACTCCGCACCCGCGTATATATATCCCGGAAGTGAAGACCGGCCCTCTAAAGCTTAAGTCAAAGGCCGCTGTAGTTTTGCATGAAGTAATTACTTTCGAAAGAAAGGGAGTACGGCGCCTTAGTCTGAAGAAAGTGGTTCATCATTTAGAGCCGAACTAAAGCCCTCATTCTACAGCCCCCAGTTAAAGACCGAAAAGCCTTCACTAAAGCATAACTAAACCCAAACTTGGATGACATTATCTTTTTGGGGTTTTCCTAAAAAAAGGAAGTTCTTTCCTGGACAGACCATCTAATAAGGGCAACTGCGACGACAAAACCCCCTTGCTTTAGCTTATCTAAAAGCTTGGGGCGTGTAGCTCTCCGTACAAGTCAGAAAGTTAGTGCCGTGTAGCCCTAGGCGAAGAAAAATAAAGAATATGGAGTGAGAACCAAGGAACTCCAGAGAGGTTGGTTACGAAGCCGGTCAAAAAGCTAGTACATCATCTACACCTAGAATTGGAAGGTTCTAAATAACTCTTATATTAGTGGCAACTATAACTTTATCTGCTTATTAAGTGAGGAGGGAAGCATCTGCCTTTGAATGGAATCTAGCTAGGGCAAAAAAAGGTATACCTCGACTTGGGGGCAGAACAAAGAAAACCGCAAAGAAAGAAGGGAAACTCTATTCATTTCAACTCGTAAGAAGTATGGCATACAAACATATAATATAGGAAGAAGGGGTGATATCTTTGTATATATAGTCACTAATCATATATTTTATCAATAACTTTAAAGCACTCAATTCTTGAAAGATCTCGATTTTTGATTTCTGAGGGCTTCCCTTACATCCAATCGCCTGTGTTAAGCATAGCGGGCCTTTTGGATTTGAATACCCCCTAACTGAAAAGTCTCTTATCTCCCCCCTACGCCAAAAAACTGAGCAAGATGGCTTTAACTTCCATTGAGCATTGAGAGTTAAATAGCGAGATGTGAGAAAAATCATAGCTTTTCTTCAGCTCTTCGCTAGGCCATTGCCAATTCTGTTTTCAATCGGAAAGCTTTACCTTAAGTGGAGTGGCCAGGCTCTGATCTTGATTTTCTTCCTCTTCGCGACTCTGAACGAGCCTCCATATGTAGCCTATTCTACCAGCCTTTATTCTGCAAGCAGAATGTAGGCAAATGTCCTTTCAAAGAGCTCCTTCTCTGTGCGCATTCTATTCCTATTCTTTTACTATTGAATCAACCTCCCTCATCTCGCTTCCAAGAAAGCCTTTATTGCATTCGGGTTACTTTGAATACTAAAGATCTTGGCATCTTTACCTTCCTTAGGAAAGTCGTGAATTTGTCCAATCCTGTGCCCCTCCGGTCTGGCAAGGAATAAAATCAGTATGTAACTGAGGCAAGGCAATTGTTTCTTTAAGTCAATGTGCTCCAGTCTAGGTATTTGATGACCCATTTGTAAGGGAAAGGGAAGTCCGGCTAACTCTATATTTGATTTTGATTTACTATATAGGATAGAGGCAAGTCTCGTTCTGTTGAAAGTGTTCATAGGGCTACTGGTTTAGTTCCCCACTCGGATTGTTGGGGGAGGGGAATTGCACATTTGGTTTGAAACTCTCTATCTAAGAGTCTTAGGTTCTAGAAAACCCTAGAGTAAGATGCAAGCTTAGTTGAGTGCAATTACGCCAAGTAATTGCATATAGAGAAGAAAGCTGCTAGCAGAGGGTGAAGAAGTGCCAGACGAAAATGGATTGATGTAGTTGCGTGTAGTTCACTTTTTTCTTCGGGATTGGCTTGGTGTGCGGTGAGTAGAAAATCGAAAATGATTACTTTTGAATTGTTGATCCACGTTTGTCCATTAACAATTCAAAAGTCATATATATATATATATATATATATATGTGTGTGTGTGTGTGTGTGTACACACACAACTTTAACGAAAACAACATGCTTTATCCATTAAAAATTAAAAAAATAAATCCGTTAAACGTATATCTAACTATTAATATTTGAACGTTCTTAATTCGCTAAATACTATCATTTGTAATATTTTAAAAAGTAAATTTGGAAATAAAAACTAATTGTTTTTTAATTGAGTTATGATGTTATGTATGTTATTTAATATTTTTCGAAGTTAAAGGGCAGTAAAGGGCGAGTGCGAGCACTTGGGTTCTCAATGAGTTGGGGTTGGACACTAAAGATGTTGTCCAAACATGTGCAAACTCAGATACAGACACTATAATACCATTTCTTGTGGGTGTCCATTGTCATCCTCAGTCGCAGGGCTGTGATTGGAGAAAACAAAAAGGTAAGAGAAAGATAGCAAAGTATTCGCACCGAATCAAGATAAAGCATAGATAAAACTTGCAAATGCGGCCATGCCATAGACATATAGGAAGTGCGTTGACAAGTAGGGTCGTCGTGATATGTAATTACCATGACAAAGACTGATCAGAAATTAATAAGTTTATATTTTTTTTCCACCTGTGTGGCTAATCTACGCCGGGAAACCTAACTGGCCACGAGTACCGTGTGATTCTCCCCTCCCAACAGAGTTTTTGCGACACCCAAAATTCAAACCCGAGACCTTGGGGTGGGATCCAAGTCTCATTACCACTTGGAGCAATGTTGTTGGTAATAAGTTTATATTTACTATAGATGAAAACAAATGTTAATGTCCATCTAATAATCTTAACCACATGAATACGTAAGGTGGGATGATCATGTCTTCCATTTTTATTTTTATTTTATATTTTATGCCGCTTTCTTCTACCTATGTCTGTATTTTATCTACTTTAGATATATATATATATATATATATATATATATATATATATATATATATATATATATATATATATTTCTAATGATCCGTACGTGGACACAATCACTCAAAAGAAAAAAATTGCAAATGAGACATTTGCACTAAACACCAATTAGAGAATAAGTTTGACGACAGCAAAGATTTGTTTGCTGATGATATATAATTGACATTCAGTTACTTTTTGATTTTTTCAGAACAGTAGAACTAAAACGAAGAAAAGTAACAACAAATCAGGAAGACCATGAGTGCTGACAACAGTAAGGAAGCTGAAGAGCGAAGGGAGGGGGAGGATGCAGGGTGGACTCCAGTGGTGAAGAAGAGACACACCAAGAGTTTACGACCTTGTTGGATGTACTAGTAGAAAAATTAAATTTAGACAGGGGTAACTCCCTCGCTAAATTAAACTATCAAAAACCTCACAAACCATTTTAGTGACGGAATTTGGGATGAACTCAGATTTGGCATCACAAAAAGTTTAGATAGGGATTTTAAAATCTGTCACCTTTAGCGATGGAAACTACCCCTCACAAACAGGTATAATTCATCGCTAAAAATGGAAAAAAATTGTACCCCAAAAGAAAGTTATCTATCACTAATAATGAGGGAAACAACCGGCTGCCACTAACAGCGATGTCAAGAATAGCGAGGAACTGCATCCCTCTCTATTAGTGACGTTTTTTTAGTTTTTTAATAAAAGATTATTCTGTATCGAATTGGAAGGATATCTTTAGTCCCAAATTAGCAATGCATTAAGATTAATATAAAGCTATTACTATTTCTAATTTAAAACATGCTACAAAATCTTTTAAAAAATTAAATAACACACAAACATATTTCATATAAATAGTTTGACTTTAATTTTTCTATATTTTCTTAGATTTAATTTTGAAAATTTTCACATCAATCAGACTTGGATTCCAATTATGTTTGGCCAAGTGAGCCATTTGATGGGCCTTTTACGAATAAGTAAAAACCAAAAAAAAAAAAAGGTGTGGCATACGAAGTAATAAGGGGATGCAGGAAGCAAGCTGAAGATACAAAAGACGAAGAATTGAAGTGTGCAAAGAAGGCCCGCAAGCCCAGTAATGGTTTTGCAAAGGGTTTTTTTGGTTTTTTTTGTACCCCATCCTTTGACACTATACCCCCCCAACGAACCTAGCGAAAAGATGAAAATACCCTTCATAAAATTACAAAATTGCAGAACACTATACCCCCCACGAACCCAGTGAAAAGACGAAAATTCCGTTTTCCAGGAAAAAATTTCACGAAAGTACCTAGATCCGATTTCCATCCCAGCGCAATTAACTACATACGTTTTCGCCCAAAACGCATTTAGATACATCCGTTTTCCCAGTTTTTTGCAAAACGCAAGTAAGTGGGATCTACCTAGATATGTTCTCCAATCGAATCTACCTAGATATGTTTTTATTTTTTTTTGTTTTTTAATTTGTTTTTTTTTCCGGTGGTTTGGACGGGGGTCGGTGGGCGGATTCCCCGAGATTCACCGGGGTTGGTTAGACGAGGGGAGTCATCCTCGAGACCGAGTTTGCTAGCCTCCTCTTCATCATCAGCCGATACAGCTCCTAGTACACGCACCTGCATCAAGACTGTGGGACATGCGTCCTACCGGCGTAGGCGCACCCAGGGACGACAGGAGCCTGTGCAGGAGGAGGAGGAGCAGCATGAGATGGAGGGGGTGGAGCAGTACCACCAGCACTATCAGTATCAGCCTCAAGAGGAGTACCAGTCTCATCACCACCAGCACCACCAGCACCAGCACTTTGACTATCAGCCTCATGAGGAGTACTAGCCTCAGCCTCATGACCAGCATCAGCAGTACCAACAGGAGTACCAGCAGCAGTACTAGCAGGCTCATGACCAGCAAGACCAGGGTCATGATGGTTCTCTCCTGACTGGTTTTGAGGCACATGTAGCCTATCACGTACTTAGAGACCAGGTAAAAATATTTTAATATATTTATTTACATAGTCTTGTTAGTTAAATTTATAGATTTACATAACCTTATTTATTTTTCTATTTTAAATTCAGACATATACGCATAAATTGAAAGTTACAGCACACGGGAACAAAATGGGTCAGAGGTTGGTTGGTTTTTCACAAAACCAGGGGTTTTGCCAGCTTATTAAGGATTCAGGATTAGCTGATGTCTGCCTTTATTGAGAGATGGCACCCAGAGACATCGTCATTTCACCTACCATTTGGTGAAATGACGATTACTTTGGATGATGTGTCATGTTTGCTACATCTTCCACTGACTGGAAGATACTTCAGGGTTGCCCCACATTCAGTTATTACCGATGAGGCCATCCAGCAAGCTGTGACGTATCTTGGGGTGTCTGTTGCTGAGGCTACTACGGAGTGTGGCCTTGCGAAGGGGCCATATTACTGGTTTTCATGGATGCAGGAGAGAGTTAGGACTGACATGCAGCTGGAGGACCAGACCACTGCTGCCAGGGCGATGATCCTGCTTATTCTTGGGATGAGCATTTTTATGGTCAAGACTGGAGACAGGATAGGAAAAGTGGCTGCTATTATTGGACGACCTCACCACAGCTGGTGGATGGGCATGGGGGGCAACAACACTTGCCCACTTGTATGACCAGATGAACTTTTCATCCCTAGACACCTCAACTCAGTTAGGGGGGTATGCGACGCTTTTCATGGTAAGTTAATTTTTTTCCCTTGTTACGAGTTTCTTTAAGTTAATGTTAAATACTTTTTAATTAACCATGTTGTTTATTTCTGCATTTCAGTCATGGATTTTAGAGTACTTTCCTGAGCTAGATGTGCGGCAGTCTACTAGGAGTGCAGTCGGGCCACGTTGTGGGTGTTGGAAGAGGAAGAAGACGGATACGGTGAAGATGGAAGACTACAGGCAGAGGATTGATGCCCTCACACCTGATGATGTAGTCTGGCGACCATTTGAGGACCATTGTCAAGAGAGACCTTTTGAGATGATATCTTTATATAGGGGTTTCCACACCTGGGGGACGTGACCGTTCCTTACATGCCGGATAGGTGCCTCTGGCAGTTTGGGTACATTCAGGTCATCCCACGTGACCCTCTTAGAGGTCGTCCTAGCCATAGGGATATCATCATGGGTATTGCCAGACTTAATGATAGTGTCCAGGAGGTGTTGAGGACTACTGCTCCTGCTGCAGAGTTGGGTGAGGTTCATCCGGCTTACTTGCCATGGTACGTCAGAGTATCAGTTCCTCGGCTCTTACCAGTAGCACCACCACCACCACCAGTAGCACCAGCAGCAGCACCACCAGTGAGGGGACATGTAGAGATATTGGCCATTGTGGAAGAGTAGTTGCAATGGGGGCTTCAGATTGGAGACATTCCTCACGACTCTCGAGTGTACAGACGGTTCATGAGATTACTTGATTTGGTAGAGTGACTTGAGTGATTTGTACATCTGTTGTATTGTACTATTGTATGTTTTGACTATTTTATAGCATTTTATTATTAGTATTTGTTCCTTTATTATATTAGACTAGTTTAATGAAAATTTTGATTTCATTAATGCTAAAATACAAACAAACATAAATGTAAAACATAACCAACGATAACAACAACAAATACAATTTCCTAAAATCCTGGTCCTCCAGCACGCAAATGGTGTAAATCTCATTGATGCTCCGTTGAGTTTCCACGTACAGCTCCAACGACTTATACCCCTGAAGTGTGTATGGATGTGAAGGAAATGCGGCCATCGTCTCCAAGATCGGGTTTGCGATAAGTGATACTAGTGACGTCACGGTTGTCACCAATTTGAACTTTGACCCAAACTTTATTCTTCAAACCTTCAAAACCCATGCCTCGGTGGATTCTGCATAACACGGGTTTCGGACTCTAGAAAAACACACCATTTTCTCTCATGGTGATTTGGTCGTGATGATGAATAGTGCAGAGCCTATTGTCGTCTGAGCGTTGAGTGGGGTAGTTGTTCATTTTCGAGGGCGTGGGTGTGTGAAATAAGTAAGTGAGAGTGAAATTTTTGTGTGAAAAGAATGAGGGTGGGAGTGGGTATTTATAGAATTCGGCAATGATTATCCACCATTGATATTGTCGGTCCAATCTACACCGTTGAAAATATAGTCGTTGGGGCCCAGTTGTAACACCCCGCAATTAACTAAAGGGGAAAGTCAACACATATGCCCTACCTCAGAGAATACGCAAACCGTTATGGATTCCATTTAAAAACTCAGCATAATATTGGATTCAACCCCAATCGACAAGAAATGTCTAGGTCCGAAGACCTCCATATCCTGAATACAAGTGAGTACGAGTTATAAACTTGAGGGAACAAATTAAACAGAATCCATAATCGCTAACTAAAGATCCAATATTTGATACGAAAACCAAATAACAAGGAGTACAACAAGTACAAATATCTAATCTCATATTTCCTCTAGCGGAAATCCATCATGAGTAGCTTCCTCAGTTATGCTTTGTCCCTGAAAACCACAACACATAAACAGTGAGATTACAAATCTCAATAAGCGCCTCCGAGACCCCTCACAGTTCCTCTCATTCGTTTCCTTTTAATGTTAATTATCTTTCCATCCCGAATAATGCGGGAGCTCCCATCTAATCCGGGAAACTCCAATTCGATAATATCAATAAATCATTGGCAAAATTACACTAGAGGACCTTTAAGTTATTTATTTGTAACAAGTTGGACCTTTAAGTTTTTTTTGTAACAAATAGGCCCTTTTAATGATTTCTCTAGCTTATATATTTTGATGTAATGCTACTTTATATATTGTGACTACTCTAGCTTATGTATTTTGATGCAAACAAACATATTTTGGTGTATTTTGATGTAATGAACGATATTACATTTTACTAAAAGGGCCAACAGTGTCAACGTCGGGTAACTTAAAGGGCCTATTTGTTACAAAAGAAACTTAAAGGGCCAACTTGTTACAAATAAATAAGTTAAAGGTCCCCTGGTGTAATTTTGCCTAAATCATTTTATCGTTTTCTTTGGCTTAGCACAATCCGTGAAACGAAATCTCACGAGATCACGGAAACCCCAATCGAACATACCAATGAGGGATAATGCGGGGGCCTTGGCTTCCGGGCTCATGACTTCCCTCCACCAAGTATGCTAAATAACTGGGATCGTCATCCCTTAATTACTTATGTATCATAAATTAAATATACATTATCATCAGAATCATTTTGGAACACGTGAAAGGTTCTCACTCGATATTCGGTATTTCAGCCCATCAACAATTCATTTAACATAGCAAATAATATCGAAATTAAGCAAACAAATATTCATTCATACATTTCAATAAACAGTATTGGTGCAGTAAATTTTCAGCAAGTATGCATAAACTTCGGAAAATTATTTGACCGATTAAACGACAACAAAATTCAACAAATGACCCCTCTGACTTAGGATGTCTATTTTCTGAATATGACTTTTGTTTTGTAAAATAATGAGCCAATTAGTACAGTTTTTAAAAATAGACAGAATGGTTCTCAAATTTGGACAGAATCTGTCCCCTGACTTCAAGCAATTCTAAAATGATCAAAACTTGACCAACTGGCACGAAACTTGAGCCTAACCAAAATCAAGTTGAGTCTACTTTCTAACGGGACAAGAATTGTTCAAAATGGAGTTCAATTGAGACCACAAAACCCAGAACACTGAACCTATACCCAGTTTAACTTCAGAAATTTGACCCAAGTTGATATACTCATAACTCGAGCTACAAAACTCCAAATGCAACCAAACCAGTACCAATTTGACAAGTATTAAGTGTAGTTTCTAAAAAGGTGAACCACATAATTTTTGGACCTCTATATTGTTCCCAGTTACTGTATAGCCGAACCTACACACAGTATAGTCCTAGATTTTTGATCTGACTTGTGACTACAATTTCTCCAGTTATACTTATGCAAATTGATTAAACTCAGTGCCTAATTTGTGTCAAATTGTGTCTAGTTTCCAGAAAAACATACCATACAATTTTTGGACACACAAAATTCACAATCACATAAACACTGAACCTATACAAAACATTCCCAAACAGAGTTTCTCGCTTCACGTTCACTCGTGTCGCGTTCGAACCGAAACTAAACCCACTTCCAGGAATCCAAATCATTCAAACAGATATTCTAACACATATTTTACATACAATCATGGAATAATTTCGTCAATTTCACCAAAGCACATTCGAGCAATTAAAATTCAAATCGAGACATTTTCAAAAACCGTAAAATCATTAGTTTCGTAAAATTGACGGTTTCATTCAAACCAAACCATCTACCACAGTAAATATTCACATGCAAACACCTAAATACACGATGTGGTGAGAACACTCACAGGAATCGATGTCTCTTGAAACTTTGACGACTCGAAACCGAAACTCGACCCGAACTCAACGAACCGGCATCTTAAGCTCCAAACATCTTCTACTCGACCCAAAATCAGCAACAAACCCACACTAACTCAACTCCAAACCCTTGATGATTCCTTTCCACGAAAATCAACCCAAGAAAAAGATTTAGTTGGAGATGTGAAATGAAATTAGGATCAGTGGAGAGGAGATGAAAAATAAAGAAGAACGATGGTAAATTCCTCTTCCTCCCTCACTCTCGTTGGTTCTCTCTTTGTGTTTGTCTCAGCTAGAAAAAGATGAAGGGGTGTCAATAGAATGAGAAGAAGGAGATGAAGCTAATGGTGTAAAGAAAATGAACATGCATCCAAGGTTGCCATGGCTTCTTCTTCTTCCCTTCTCACGGCTTCTTCTTCTCTCTCCCTCTCTATTTCTTCCTTTCTTTCCTTTTCTCAAAAACATGAGTGTGTGTGTGTTTGGTGGTGGGAGTGAGGAGTGTTTAGTGAGCTGAAGGTGAATTTTAAAAAGTAAAATGACTGTTATGCCCCTATTTCTATCTTCTCACTTAAAAACCCCTTTTTATCAAATGATCAATCAACGATTGCACACAATTAGTACAATTAAGCAAATTATAATTATCAATCATCTATTCAACATATTCACATGACTTAATTAGAGATTAATTAGATAAAATTACCTACTAATCTCAAGAATTAAGATTAGCCACTTTGGGAATGTTACACCAGTTATCAAGGCGAACTAAATCTGACCGTTGATCAACTTTGGTAGTGGAATCGTGCCCGTTGAATTTAGGCCAAAACGGATTTACCTAACAGGTATGTAAATCCGTTAGCAACATTATCAAACCGGATTTACCTCTCTGATTGGTAAATCCGCTTGCTTAAATATTCGAAACGGATGTATGTAGCACGTATATACATCCGTCTTTGTAATTTTAGGAAACGGATGTACATACTTCTACGTACATCCGTTTTTCAATTTTGAAGATAAACGGATCTACCTAGATCTGTTTGGTATTTTTAGAAAGCGGATGTATCTATCTAGTACGTAAATTCGTTTTTGCCAAAAATTATCAGGGGTATTTTTGGATTAAATTTTTTGGTGGGGGTATAACTTGAAAACGTGGGGGTACAAAAAAAACCCGGTTTTTTTGTACCCCCACCACATGTATCTATACCCGCATACAATTTGATAATCCGAAAATACCCCTGATACATTTATTCACACAGATTTATCTATTTTAAAGATAAATCCGTTTTTGGTTTTTTTTCCAAAATGGATTTATATATGTTTAAATTAGATAATCTGTTTTCAAGAAAAGTATATACCTAAATCTGTTTCTTATATTATTGCAAACCGGATTTAGCTAAACAACACTTAAATCTGTTTTTGTTATTTTTAAAAAACGGATTTACCTATAATTAGATAAATCCGTTTTGAAAATATTCAAAACGAATTTATCTAATAAATAGGTCAATCCATTTTGTGTATTAAAAGTAATTTTTTTATTTAAATTTTTTAGAAAAGGTTATAAAAACACTACTAAAAATCCGTTAAAGAGTCAAATCTAATCTAAAAATTATAAAAACACCACTAAAAATCTAATAAAACTAAAATTAGATTATGCAATTTTTTATTTATTAAGTAATTTTTTGAATAGTATATTTTAGTTTATATAACTGATTAAATGATTAGATTTATTTTAATTTTTATAACAAAGAAAAAATGAGAGAGTAAAGAAGAAAATGAAAATAAAAATGAAGAAGAGTATGAGACACGAAGGAGAGAAGAAAGAGAGTATGAGAGAACTCTCACGTTAAGGATTTTGGTTTGTTGGTAACTTCAGTGTCAATCCGGTGAAAACTCAGTTATAATCTCAAAGTCGAAGGAGAAAGGAGAGTATTAGAGAATGGAGAAAAAATGAAGAGTGACGACAAGGATGAGGAGGAACTTAGTTATAAACATATATCAGAAGGTTTTTGGCGACCTAAGTCGTCAGTAAAAAGTCCCCTGTAATTTCCTGGGGCCAATCCCCAGGAATGTTTTTTTGGAAAAACTTTTGGATATTATTGGCGTCTTTTAATTCCCAGAAATAACTGGCGGCCTAGCCCCGAAAATGTTTCTTTTAAAAAAGACATTACCGTCGGCTTTTGGCTGCCGGAAATATTATTTTATTATAAAACAAAATGTGTTTCTGATGTTTCACACATGAGAGTTTAATGAGTGATATAAGCCCTAATTAGCCACGTGTTATGCCAACGTGGATATCCAGCTCAGTTTAAGTTAACGTTGTTAAGAAAAACTAAGAGTAGAGACCTAACTAGAAACGTTTTAAATTTTGCAAGGTTCATTTTAAAACTTTTTATTTTACAGGGGATATATGGATTCTTGTGATATTTGCAGGGGTAAAAGCTATTTAAGCCTAATTTTTATAACATGTGGTAACAGGAGCGGCAAAGAGAGAGGTAACGAGAGCACCAACGAGAGTGCCAACGGTAGGGCCAACGGGGATGTAAACGGGAGGGCCAACAGGGATACATATTTGACCTAAAATCTCATTTTCATTTTTCTTCACTTTTACTCCATAATTAACATTATAAGAAATACCAACTTTTTTTAAACTCTTTCATACACAACTATTTTAATAAATTTGAAACTATAGCCTTTTATCAAGTTTTCCCCTTTTTTTATTACATTTTCCAACTTTCAATGTATTTATAATTTCATAGCAAATTATAACAAATACAGTATCACCCGTGCGTATGCACTGGTAAAATACTAGTATGTTTGCAATTTGGTCCTCTGTTGTGCAGTACTCGAGCTAAATCTGCTTAGTTGTCTTAGTTTATCTGATAAAGTGCTACTTTATAGCAATGTGTGTTGCTCGGTGATGATGAACTGGATTCTTTGCCATTGCTATAGCAGACTTGTTGTCGCAGTAGATTGTGGTAGGATTATCTTCTTGTTCTCCCATATCTTCAAATATTCTTCGAATTCATATAGCTTGACTTGTTGCTTTAGCTGTTGCCACATACTCGGCCTCTACTGTTGACTATGCAACTGTTGATTGCTTCTTTGATGCCCAAGAGAAAAATCCTAATCCTAGTGAGAAGGCATAGCCTGGATGTACTTTTCATGTCATCAATAGAACCTGCTCAATCACTGTGGGTGTAGCCAAGCAATCTTGAGTTGGCCGTGGTTCTGTACCACATACCAAACTCCTTTGTGCCTTGTAGATATCTTAGAACTTTTTTTCCTGATCCATAGTGAATTTGACTTGGCTTCTGCATGAACCTTGATAGTAGGCTAGTAGCATACCTGATGTCTGGTCGTGTTGCAGTAAGATATAGTAGACTCCCGATCAAACATCTATAGCGCGATGCATCAGCTTCTGGTGCTCCGTCTTCCTTTTGTAACTTATCATTTGTGACAAGCGGAGTAGCTACTGGCTTACATTCGTTCATGTTGACCTTCTTCAATAGTGCTTCAGTATATTTCTTCTCACAGATAAATATCCCTTCTCTTTGTTGTTTTACCTCTATACCAAGGAACTTCATGTTGACCTTCTTCCTTTTGTAACTTATCATTTTTGTATTGAGCCATCAGGGTTAAGCTTTGTCTTATAAACCTATTTGACTTCTATGATATCTTTATCTTTTGGACTGTCTACTAGCTCCCATGTGTTATTTTTCTCAATTGATTTAATCTCTTCCTCCATTGCTTTGACCCATACTTCTTGCCTTGATGTTACTTCATAGTTTTCAGGCTCAAATATGGCCAAATTGCAAGTTTCATATATATCCACCAGAGATCTAACTTGTCTTGGAGTAGATTCTGGTGAGGAATCTTGTTGAGAAGGAGAAGGAGGCATACTTGAACCTTCTGTTACTTCTTCAACTTCTTCTTGGAGTTGTTGTAATGGTAGGGAAATGCTGCTTCTCTAAATTTTTCTTTGTCCCAATTCCAAGCGGCAGCTTCATCAACTTCAACATCTCGGCTAATATTGAGTTTCTTTGTTTGAAGTTGTAGACTCGATAGCCTTTTGATTGTGTACTATATCCCAAGAATATGCCTCGAACCGTCTTGTCTTCTAACTTGTGCCTCTTTTGTTCTAGGACATGAATGTAGCAGATTGATCCAAATACCCTTAGATGCTTAGCAGATGGTTTTTGTCCACTCCAAGCTTCAATAGGAGTCTTGTCTTGGACTACCTATCTTGGACATCTATTGATAATGTAAAAAGTCATATGAACTGCTTAAGCCCAAAAAGTGTTTGGTAGTCCTTTCTCCTTTAGCATCGATCTGGCCATTTCTATGACTGTACGATTTCTTCTTTCAGATATTCTATTTTGTTGAGGAGAATATGCAACTGTAAGTTGTCTTTTGATGCCTTCACCCTTGCAAAATTTATCAAACTCATGGGAGTTGTACACTTTGCCCCGATTCACTCCTAAGCCTTTTTATATGTTTACCACTTTGCTTCTCGACAAGGGCCTTGAATTTCTTGAATATTCCAAAGAATTCTGGTTCCAAGTCATTCTAGAAAAGTCATCAATGAAGAGGATGAAATACCTGTTGTTGTCGAGTGATGGCGTCCTCACTAGTCCTCAAATGTCTGTGTAGATGAGCTCTGGCACATCTTTAGCCCTCCATGCATTGGTTGTCGAAAACGGTAATCTTTGCTGCTTTCCGAGAAAACATCCTTCACATGCTCCATTATCTTCTTTTAGGCATGGTAGATCTCTCATCATATTCTTTTGATATAACAACTTTAAGGATCTAGAGTTGAGGTGGCCAAATCTTCGATGCCATAGCCATGAATCATCAACTTGCACCTTCATGGCAATGTTAGTAGTATATTTAAATTTTATCGGGAAGCTTCTGTTCCTCGTCTCCATCTTTACTTGAGCTATCTCGACCCTTTTATTAGTGTTATCATAGATTGTGCATTTATCTCCTTCAAAGTGAAGGACATAGCCTTTTTCCACCATTTGACCAATGCTCAACAGATTTTCCTTAAGATTTGGAACTAGTAAGATATCTTTAATGAGTCACGTACCATTCCCTAGTCGGACCTTGGATTTGACAGAGTGATCAATTTCCTTGAAGATGCTCTCATCTTTAACCATGTTATTACTGCAACCACTATCTAAGTACCAGGTTCCTTCCTTGTCATCGTTAGAATCTTCAGTAGCATAGAAAAGATATTCTTCACTGTCATGCTTAGTCTTGTCACTCTCATGTTCTTTAGTAAAATTTGCTTTATGCTTATTTTTACTATAGCAGTTCTTCTCCACGAGCCCAAATTTCTTACAATGCCGACATTGTGGCTTTCCACGCCATCAACAATCTTTCTCGGCATGATTTGTTCTTTTGCAGATGTCACATGGAGGATACTCATTTAGATTTTTCTTTGAGAAGTTTCTAGAGTTCTCTTTGTTTCTAGAATTTTCTCCACTACTCTTGTTTCCTCCATATCCTTTATTTTGAGACCGTAATTTGAGCTTTGATTGGAAGACACTTTCTACAGAATCATCATCATGCCTACTCAATCTTTACTCATAAGCTTCAAGAGAGCCCATTAGTTATGTCACAGATAGATTGGACAGATTTTTTGTTTGTTCAATCGTCGTCGGGATTGGATTGTACTTACGAGGAATAGAAATCAATATTTCTCAACAATCCTTTGTCGAGAATATTTTCCTCGTAGGCTCTTATTTGAGAAACAATTTCTTTTATCTTTGTATAATAGTCTTGTACGGTCTCAGACTCCATCATATTTGATAATTCAAACTTACGCCTGGTGGTTACCTGAAACTCCTCGTGTAGTGTACTCCATGCATCCTTGGCACTAGAAGCTCCTATTATCTCGGAAAAATAGAGTTACCAACAGCTTGTTGCAAAAATATAACTCCTTTGGATCTTTTTTCTTATTTTTCTTCAACTCTTTCTTTTGAGCTGCTGTGAGAGTTGAAGTATCTGCAGGAACGGTAAATCCTTCCTCTCTAACTTCCCACGGATCTTGTGAGCAAAAAAATATCTTCATTTTAATGCTCCAAAAAATCATAGTTTTTACCGGAAAAAGCATGGACTTGAATATTAGATGATGATTGGGTGTTGTTAGCCATAAGCTAAGAAAATTATGGAAGTAGTGCAGAGTGACGATAGTAATTTTTAGAACGTAGTTAAATCATTTATCTACGCCCAGTAGATGACCGAATATAGCTCTGCTAGGAGTATTTTAGTAGTAAATAGTAGAGAAAAATAGTTAGAATAGTGAAAAGTAGTAGTTAGTACATTGAGTGGCTTTCTAGCTTGCTATTGCAAAGTGATGCAGCCTATATTTATAGGCATCACTCCACCGCCCAACATATGGCGGTGCTTACTTTTTTACCATTAGATAATTCTAGTCCCTATAATCTAGATAATTCCTACCCTTTAGTTACATATATTGTTATTTCTCAACATTCTAGAAATTTGTAGCATCTTCCAGGCTTCCAGCTAATAATCCTCAAGACTTCAACAATACCAATTTACAAATCATTTTGACAAAACTTTATGGATTCCTCACTGCAGTTCAACTATGAGGTGGCAGATCAAAAATGTACATATATCTTTTAACTTGAATCTGTTGAACTGGTTTTTAGTTTTTACAACTTGTCCAGTCTTTTTCAGTGTATCTGTGTATGGTGTAAGGTTTTAGAGTGGCTGGGGGGGCTAGTCACAGCACTACATTGTTGCCCAGTCACTCATTTTATGCACTTCGATCTTATTTGCACAGTAGCTATGTGGGTGATTTGGCAGGGCAGAAAGCCAGAAACCGTGTAATCTTTGAAGGTTTAGTTGATGTGTGCTCTATTGTAGACCAAATGAAATATATTTCGTAGGGTTGGTTCTTAGCTAGAAGGGGTAGGAAAGCCGAATACTCTTTCTTGAACTGGTGTAATAGTCATCTATATTGTCTTAAAAAAAGGTGTAATAGGTTAGAGTACCCCCCTTATACTTCATTTAATAAAGTGTCTCTTATAAAAAAACATCTACTTTTTATCTTATATTTTGTTACGGTGAGAGTAGCAAATGCTAGAAAAACAACACTTACATATTTTTTTGGTATTAACCGGGTATCTTCTGCGCGCAATTGGAAAGACTAATCCCTCAAGTCGGAAAGAACCACAATGGGCGGCAAAATCTCCCCCAAGAGATTTAACAATATTCATGCCCACGACTGGATTCGAACCCAAAATCTTAGTTAAGCTAGAAGAGACCTCTTCTCATCCCAAGAACAACACTTACATATGCACGACTCCCCTAAAATAAATTTTCATATATTTTACTTATAATGATGGATTGCTAAGCTAAAATCAATGCGATTTTGTCGTGGATCATTTTATGTGTTGAATGTTGACTTCTCACATTAGAATACCAAAATGAGTGTGAGATAACACAAGTCTACAGTATCATTTTTGATTCACTGACTGGGCTGGCCCAAGCAACCAAAGCAAGAGCTTTGGGCCTCAAAAAATAACTTTTTTATATGCTTAAAAAGGGCGTCAAATTAAGTGTCATATATTAGAAAAGGGCCTCAATTTTCAAAAATCAGTATGGTGTAGTTGGTGGAAGTATTGTCTTCTAGTCAGGTAATCGCAGGTTTGAATATCATTGGCTTCCTTTTCCTGAAATTTTTGTTTTGGCATCAACTTTACAAATAGAAATATTATGATAGAAATAAAATATATAACCTAGCAATACGTATATTTGATTATTAAAATAATATGCTATTTTATAGTTTAAATTTTTAAAATTACAAGTATTGTCCAATAAAATTCTATTTCATTTTTGAATTTTTATAAAGCCTATAGTTTCTATTGTATTGCCTCACTTTAAAAAGTTTTAATTTTTTTAATATTTCTCTCATTTATGTTATTTTCTCTTTTAAAGGACCTCACTGAAAAGTTTGCTTTAGGCCTCCAAATAGGTTGGACCGGCCCGTTCACTGATCATGATTAGAGCAAAGTCATTGCCTCATTGGTAGCTTCTAAAGCATAGGTAGAAAAGTATTTTGTTTTTTTGACAATACGTAGAAAAGTATTAGAAGGGAACATTTCCAACTTTCTAGCATTCAATTAATTATTTTTAAAAAGTCCAAAATCTTAACTTTGAAAGTCAGTCCATCATTCACCAAAAACCATGGCTGCACAAGTCAAACCACATGACTTGACCAGCATCTAAATTTCCTCCTTCCTCTTCGAACTCTCTTCACATTATAATAATAAAAGAAGCTTCTCCCTTTTATTGAAATAGTTCCACGACTTTTTTTATCTCTCTCATTTTATCTTTGAAGAAAAGCAAATACTGTCACACACATACACATAAACATAGAGAAAAGAGAGAGAAGTGAAGATGGGTGTTAACGAGGATTTCAACAAAGATACTGATGAAAATATGGAGGTTGATGATGATGTTCCACTTCCAGGATTTCGATTCCATCCAACAGATGAAGAACTTGTTACTTTTTATCTTCGTAGGAAACTTGATAAGAAACCTATTTCTATTGAGCTCATCAAACAGATTGATATCTACAAATACGATCCTTGGGATCTTCCAAGTATGTTATCTTCACTTTAATTAATTAATAGCTATTATCTTTCTCTTTTCTCAGTTTCTTGATTCCTCTAATTCCAATTTAATTCTCAATTTAATTTTTAATATGAATTCACTCGAAAACATAATAGGTTTCTTCCAACAAAAAGCTATAAAAAATTATCAAAAAATTCCTCGTACTCCCTATAATACTATTTGTTTACAAAAAAAGAGCTCAATGAGTTTTAGACTTGGTGAAAAACAAAATACTAATATATTAAGATTTGTTTATCCAGAAGAAAAAAAAACTATGATCCACGTTTTTTTTATCGTGTATAGCATAAATAGATTTTTATGTGCAGTTATCTAGAAACATGCAAAAAAACACACACGTGTATAAATTCAATATTAAAATTCTATGTCACAATTACACTTCAAATATTATCTAACCTAAAGTCCAACTTTGATTCATTCTTCTTCTTCTTCTTTTACTTTTCATATTGATTATTGGGAACTACACTATTTACATTTTGCAACCATTTTATACAGAAACGAGTGTACCTGGAGCAGAAAAGGAGGGTTATTTCTATTGCAAAAGAGGGAGGAAATATAGGAATAGCATAAGGCCTAATAGAGTAACGGGTTCTGGATTTTGGAAAGCAACTGGAATAGACAAACCAGTGTACTCAAATGGTGGAGAAGGCAATGACTGTGTTGGACTCAAGAAAACCCTAGTTTACTACCTTGGTAGCGCCGGCAAAGGCACCAAAACTGAATGGATGATGCACGAGTTTCGCCTTCCTTCTAACATTGAAACCGCCGCAAACCTTCCCGATGGCAAGAATTATGTCGATATTCCTCAAGAAGCGGTATGGTTTTCTTTTAAGCAATAAATGGTATGCAAAAGCATCACGATAATTATAGTAATCTCAATTAAGTTGATACCGCAAGCATTACCATCATCGATATTCTATATATGCATGCAGCATACTATACTATGAATATATTAAAAATAAATACAAGAAAATTAGATTAGAGTGAATTTTAAATTTTTTCCACATTCTATTTTTTCACACACTTTATATTTCTTTATCTAGCTGTCTTCCTTTCAAAGCATATACATCCACATAAAAGTGCTTATCAAAAAAAAAAAACATCCGCATAAAAGTGAGCACGCCATTTTTGCATTGACAATACTTTATTTCTCATGCATTCAACCTTCACATAAACAAATTATAACCCAAAAGACCCAAAAGCGCTTGGATGAGATGGTGTGGGTCTTTTTCAGCTTAACTAAGATTCTGGGTTCGAATCTAGCCTTGGGCATGTACCTGCGTTAAATCTCTTGAGAGAGAGGATACCCGATAGTCTCTTGAGGGCCTATTAGTCTCTGCAGTTGCGCGCAGAGGATACCCGGTACAGAAAAAACATAAACAAATTATATATGTTATATCATTGTCATTATTCAAAATTGAAAGTTTCCTCCTATATGAGTAAATTTTTCTCTTGTTAATTACCACTTGACCTTAGAAAAAACAAAATTAGAGACTGCATTTGTTAAATTTTATATTTAAAAATATTTTTTTATACAAACTGATTGCGATAGAAAGCTACTTTGTTGTTTGTGATAAAACAACTTCAAATTTTTTTAGTGTAAGTAATAAAAATTTTAAAAGAAAATAAATGTCTGGATGATTTTAAATTACATATATGTTTTAAGATTAAACAAACAAGTCTTATTATTTTTTACCATGACATGCAGGAAATTTGGACATTGTGTAGAATTTTCAAAAGAAATATATCACAAAGAAAGCATACACCAGAGTTAAAACAAGTAGCTGCTAAGCGTCAAGCCATTCAAGACAAGGGCACCAGAATGAACATTTTAGATTTTAACAGTAATCAACAAACATATATCAATTTTGGTGCAAATATTGATACTAACTACAATAGCAATGATCAAAGGAATCTGTTTCATGTGGGTCAGTTTAGCTCTCCAATATCACAGCAACCTCAACTAAATGCACCACCATCTTCAAATTTATGGACTAAGCAGGCTGCAAATGACGTTTTATCGTATGATAATTGGGATGAGCTTGGATCAGTTATAAAGTTTGCTGGTGATTTTCCTAATTTGTAATAATTACCTTTAGTTGGGTTGTATGGTTAGGAATTAGAATGGAGGCGGAATATATATTTATATATCATGCATGTGTAATGTGTGCTTGTATTAGAGCTATAAATATATATATATATATATATATATATATATATATATATATATATATATACATATATATATATGTATGTATGTATGTAACTTGTAGCAGATTATTGACACGATTTGATATTTGTTTCTTAGATCTTGATTGATACTCCTTTCTGTCTTAATTGTATGAAATTTTTTTGAGAATATACTAGTCTTATTTATAAGAAGAAGTTACAATGTATTTATTGTTTAAATTACTTTTTACCCTCATGTAATATGTCAAAATTTTCGATAAGAAACATTGATGTATATGGAAAAATTGAGACCAAAAGGGAGTTTTGAGGAGAAACATTGATGTATATGAAAAAACATTCAAAAATTTAAAACAGTAAATGAATTTAGTAGGCTACAGCTTGTGTTACTAAGCATTTGGCTTAGTAACTATTACTAAATTAATGTGAGCCATTGGATGCTCAATATTTTAATTAAAATGCATCCAGTGGTTATTATTTAAGAAGGGTATTTTGGTACTCTCAAATATTCTGCCTAATAATTAAATATAATTACCAATGAAATTAATTTCTATTTTTAAGGCACCACATTTAATGTCACGTTTAATTTTTGCCTATAAAAAAAATGTCACATTTAATTTTTTCCTATTATTTCTCCCTTCTTTTTTTTTCGGCAGCCTTCCCTCTTCCTTCTTTCTACGTTTTATTTTCACGCTTAATTCTTCCTGTCATTCTTTCTGCGTTTTATCATTCACGCTTTTTTCTTCCTTTCATTCTCTTTGATCAGTACATTTTTTTTAACGTTGCACCTTTTTGCATTAAATCAATGCACACGGTTGAAGCAAGCCATTGAAGCACGCTATTCGGTTACGCCATTGATGGCTCACTACGGGGTTGATGAACATGAGACGAATATCAATTTTACACAGTTACTTGCTCGTAAGTCTTTTCTTTCTCATTGGTAATATGTCGACACTCTTAATCACGACTATGAACGCATGTTTATACTAACTATATAGACAACTAACCATTGTTGTTCACTTTTGTGGTTATTAAACTCTATAACGACCCGTTGCCCATTTTATACTTGATGTCAATTCTCTTACCTATTCTCAATTATGTGTTTTGCATTAACTATTAGTATACTAGTTTGATTACAGATATGCTACAACTTTACGAATTATGTGTTTTTATTTCTTCAACATATTTTCTAAGATGACAACTAGTAAAGATGACAAATATATACAGAGAAGATAAAAGCTACTAAAAATTAAAATGCTTTGGTCCACACGGTTTATATTAATAACCAAAGTTCTATAATTAGGTGGTTAGAGCTCAAGCAACCAATGTTCTATAATTATATGGTTAGTATAACGACCAATTATAGGAACCAATTTCCTATTTTATATGAATAACTGAAGCTCAATAATTAGGTGGCTAGAGACAACTAATCAGAATTATGTGATTTTTATTAATTTAGTAACATGTATGACGGCTACATTATATTGTCACCTTTTGTAGTTACAAGTATAATGATCAATTTCCTATTTTATATGAATATCCAGAATTCTTCAATTCTATGGATAGTAGTAAACTAGCCGAAGTTATGTGACTTCGTGTCCGTACTTAAATTATTATTGATTGTATTTTCTTTAATTTGCAGAATTTAGTAACATTTCTGACGGCCACATAATTTCTGAAATTCGGGGTCAGGATGAAGAGCAAACCGACATCATTGTTCCAGGTGCTTAAATTATTATTGATAGTATTTTCTTTAATTCGTGATTTTGGTTTCCTATATTTTTAGTAACATTGCTTTATATATATATATATATATATATATATATATATATATATATATATATATATATATATAAATATATATATTTAGTAACATGTATAATGAAAAAATTCTGAATTTACTACAAATAAACAAAACTAACCATTGTTCTGTACTTATCATGCCTTTTTTTTTGCTTTATTTTGCAGTTCAGGATTGTCATGTCCAGGATGAAGATCAAAACGACATTATAGTCTCAGGTGCTTACAGTTTTACCCATTGCCTTTATTTAATTTAGACAACATTTTGGTATTGTTAGATGTACATGATTTTTTGTTAGATATGCTCATATGTGTGAATTGGCTAAATTGTTTCAGATACAAATGTCGTTGGTATCGATGAACTAGACAGTGATATGTTGCATCCAGATACTAATGTGGGTCGTGGGGAAAACGAAATCGATGATGTTGTGGTTGTAGGTTGAATGATTTTTTTTATTATGTAGTTTATTTATTTCTGATGTTTTTCCCCGTTGGATATTGATAATTTTTACTTGGTTTGTCAGGGGTTACTCATCACCCTTCCGATGTTAGGTCTTGAAAAGGTCGTGTTTTCTGCACAGAGTCTGATGCATATGAATTTTATAGATCCTACGCCAATTCATTGGGGTTCTCAATCAGGAAGGCAAATGTGTATCGTGATAGTAAGAATAAGAAGACTGACTACCCTTTCTATTTGAGTATGACGTGTCATAAACATGGCTTTAAGAAGGTCCAAAAAGATGTTCCAACGACTGCTTTGAATAAACGGAAAGATACTAGGACAGGTTGTTTGGCGGCAATGAAGCTAAAGATGAATGTTGACAAGGGAGGTTACATTATTGCCATGTGGACCGGTGCTCATAATCATCCATTGATAGATGCTGACAAGAGACACTTTCTACTGTCTAATAGGACTATCACGGAACAACAGAAAGTTGTTATTTCAAATCATTTGGCATCTGGGATATCAGCAAGGGCTACATTTGACTCTATGGCTCGGGCTGCTGGTGGTGTTAAGAAACTTGGTTTTCTACGCAATGATTTGAAGAATCACTTGCAGGTTACCAAGGCAAAGGCATTACAACCTGGGGAGGCTACTGTGCTGCAAGCATGGTTCAGGGGGCAGGCATTGGGAAGGCCTGGTTTTTACTAAGACATTCAAGTCAATGAAGACGAGGAAATCTGTTCAATATTCCGGGTTGATCCTGTCATGTGTGCTGATTATGCACTTTTTGGTGATTTTGTTAGCTTTGACACAACTTACAGAACTAACAAGGACTACATGCCCCTCGGTATGTTGTTTCTCAATTTGTTTTAATATTTCCTAATTTACCCAGTTACTTTTTGTTGCTTATGTTGTCTAATCGCCACACTAACCTTTAATGTATGTTGTTGTGGTTAACTTGAAATATTCGCCTGTCCTATTGTTTGTGGTTACTCTATCATAAGCAATGATTTTGTACTAATTGTTACTTCCACGTATTTTAGGTATTTTTGTTGGATTTAATCACGAAAAAGGTACTTGTGTGTTTGGTGGCGCATTGTTTATGATGAAACTGGCCCAACATTCAAGTGGTTGTTCGAGACCTTTCTGAAATGCATGAATGGCAAGAAACCAGAGACCTTTATGACAGACCAAGCACATGACATTGCTGCCGGTGTTCGTGACGTTTTTCCCCATGTGTTCCATGCTTTATGTTCTTGGCATATCAAGTAAAATGCCACTAAGAAACTTGGGGCTAGGGCCACAGGTCAATTTTTCGATGAATTCAAACATCTTGTAAAGCATGTTGATAACAAGGAACAGTTTGAATATTCATGGAAGCATATGATCGACCAATGCTTCCATAATGGCCATGGTTCTGACGTGAATTGGTTAAATTTTATTTACACCAGCAGGAAGCAGTGGTCTTCTGCTTGGGTGAAGAATACATTCACGGCTAGGCAGAAGACCACGCAGCTTAGTGAGCAATTCAATGCCTTTGCTCGTAATTATCTGAAGACCAAACACTCCATCTCTCAATTGTTATCTAGGTTTCAGGATCTCGTCGATGATTTGCGTCGTAATGAGTTGATGTGTGATTTTAATATGCAGCACACTGTTGTTGACAATAGGCACCCCAACAGTGGGTTGATGTGTAATGCAGCTAAGTTGTTCACTCCTTCCATGTTTGCTATAATTCAGAAGGAGTTTGACGTGTCTAGAGCTTACACAATTTCGGTAACTACTCATCTTTATTTTAGGATTATTGTTCTTGTCATTTGTCATGATAATTTTTTTTTTGCAGACTATGCAAGAGCTGAAACAGGACACCACATATTTTATACATGTCAAGAGATGCGATAAACAATTCACTAAAGACGAACAATTGGTAGAAAACGAAACTGTGAAGTTAGTCTTGGGCAATCGTTATGTTACATGTAGTTGTCGTTTCTTTGAGAACTGGGGCTTAATTTACCGACACACACTGAGAATTTTTGGATGCATATGCTGCGTGGCGCCATCCTTTTTTTCATTGCATCTCTCCCATGTATATTAAAAAAAGATGGTGCAGAGATTATAAGAAGTCTTTTGGTTGTGGTGTCGCTGAGCTACATCTTGAAACCAAATCTCTTTCAAATTATGGTGAGAGATACTAGCATCTTTCTGATATAGTTTCTGGAGCTGGTTCGTGCATATGTTATAATGAGGCAGCATTTAATGTATTAATGCATTATGTTAATGATGGAGTTAAAGAGGCTGAGCAGTTGCTGCATTCTGTGTCTGATACGACTGAACCTTCGTGTGCATCATGTTTAAATTTGTCAGGTATTTTCTATTTTATATTTGAATCCCGTTGCTCATTTAAGTCGCATAATTTGTGCAAAATTTTGCAATTCTTATGTATGTTGTGGTTGTTTGATGTTGCAGTAGGGTATGAAGTAGGAGATTTTCCAGCTAAAAAGATAAAGCAACACCAAAACCCATGCAAGAGCAAGATCAGGTTGATGTCCGAATCGGAGAAAAGACAATTGATTTGGAAACAGCAACGGAAGCAAGCAATCAAACTTCAGAAGTTGTCCGCTAGTTAGGTCGTCTATTACTATGTTGGAGGAAACAATGTTTTTGGTGTGTTCTTAGTTTTATTGTTATAAATCAGGAGGGAACAATGTTTTTGGTGTGTTCTTAGTTTTATTGTTATAAATCAGGAGGGAACAATGTTTTGAGGCAAGTTTATCGTCATGTAAACGTTTCGTATAAATTTCATTGATATCGTTTTTTTACAATTTGATGGAATTTGTTGGCTAAACCCGTGGACGCTATTATCTTACCACACCATGGCAAGTTTGGGGTTAGTGTCACTCTAACCGCAGCCCTACGCATCTGTGGTTATTGTAACCAAGAAGCTTGTTTACAATATATATATATATATATATATATATATATTCTAACAATATATATACTATAAATATATTCTAACCACACAATATATATATATATATATTCTTCCACTTGCTTAAGCGTTTTAATGTTACGTAATCAAAAAGTGTTATAATTTTAATTAAAAGAGAATGACGGGCATAGGATTATATCGATTTTGATCAAATAAAGTATACGTTTTCTTAAACAACATCCTAAACCGCAAACTTAGGAATGTTTGTGGATGTGCATAATTAATTTAATTTTTGGAGGTGTTTTTTGTCCTTATAAGGCAATCTGGTGGGACACAACTACATATAATAGAGAGGGAATATTGACCTTAAAAAAAAATCCAATGTTGAGCATATTTATGACTATCAATACATCAAGACCTATTATCATTGATAGTAGGATCAGTTTGATCTATGTAATAACAGGACGGCAGAGACATGTACAACCTTTCTAATTAGCCTATTATCATTGACAGGCCTATAATCATTGACAATAGGATCAAATGCTAAAAAATTCGTGGAAAGAATGATAAAAAAAGAAACACATATCCATTTGTATTTTGCAACAACCTTTCTAATAGATCAAGGCCTATTATCATTGACAAGCCTATAATCATTGACAGTAGGATCAGATGCTAAAAAATTCGTGGAAAGAATGATAAAAAAAAAACACATATCCATTTGTATTTTGCAACAACATTTCTAATTAGCCTATTTTCTATGCCTTTTTCCAGCAGCCTTTTGTCCACATCCAGTTTTCATATCATTTTTCAATTGCTGGCAGAAATGGTTTGCCTCGTCTTAGATAGTTCTCTGCAGTAACTTGGTTTAGTGGTTCATGATTGCACAACATAGATATATGCGGTTTCCCACAGTGGCAAGCTTTCTTTGAGAGGTGGAGTATTTATCCCACGTGCTAAACGATTCAAGTTCCTTTTCATTGCCATGCCATTCTTTGAGAAACATCATAGTGAAGATACCGCAGCTTGTGCCATCTCGTTGGCGTGGCATTTTTGGATCATACCAGACAAACTTTTCCCATTGATATGGGCAAGGCTTGTTAATGATTTTGTATCGTTTTGCAACAAAGCTTCGTGCCTCGTTCATCAATCTATCGCCCAGAACTTCAAATTCCGAAAATGTTCCACTTTTGTTCCTTCTTGTGAATCCATCATGGCTTGAAAGATATTCATACCGCCCCATCTTTAAGTTTAGCACGTATGTCACGAAGTGGTATCGAGCAATAGCAGGTACGAGAATTTGCGATATAAGTGAGACCACAAATTACAAGCAAATAACGGAAATTGTGTGCAGCTAAAATTAAAAAAGCGAAACCAAATAAAGCCAATGATAACTTACGTATTCAAGTCCTATAATATTCAGCTGCATGATATATCTGTCGAATATCTGCATCTTGTTGGTGAATGTGTTGGCCGCCGTTTGCTGGTCTCTTTGGTCCACACGGTTTTCCCGTGACACATCGGCTAAAGTCGCTATCTGTGTTAAATTCAGCAAACAAATTTTTAAAACACACCCAAAGGTGAATAATTAAATTCTTGCTAAATAAACTATAGCTTATTTCACAATAGATATACATTAAATGAGTCTGTAATAGCTATATTGACATGCTTGTTCACCGGGACTTCCCGTTGTTTATCCCCCCTATTGTCATTAAACAATAAAATGGCCGTCATGTATGTGTATTATACTATTGTATGTTGGCTTTCTAGCTCTGTTGTCAGGCACGTCCGTGGCAGCAACCGGACCAACATAGATGATTAGTTGTGAGCCCACGTCATCTGTGTGTGGCACATCAGGTGTCGACACCTTATGACCATTATTGTGAGCTTCATTCGTTTTTGTTGTCTGATTTTCACGCCTTTCCTCACAGCCTTGATCACCGTCTTCTGCCGATATATCTTTCCCTTTTCCTCCCTTTGGAGTTTTATCATCAGCCTCTTCATCAACCGATGTATCAGAATCATCATCAAAGGGACCTGTTTCATCGTTGCTTTCAACATCCATGTTGTCTTCATATTTCTTTTCTTTGGCCCTTTTCTTAAAAATATTAATGCAGTCCCTGAATTCCTCAATATGGTATTCACAAAATTTCCAATACAAAGGGACCTGCGACATCAAATATACATGTACATTTTTAGTAATATGTGGCTATCACTGTAATAGGAAAACAATGTCCACAGTTTTGTTATCCCGTATTTTTTTAATTCAAAATTGGAAGCTAACCACAGATAGGCATATTTGTAATTAGTTGACGCTAACAACGTTTATACATATCGGATGTTAGCTATGTCTAACCAAAATTCTAAATGTTTGTGGTTAGTGACAGAACAGAAATGAAAACAGTGGTTAGTGTGAGATAAAAGCAAACCTTCAAATTTGGGCACTCTTTGGGATCAAACGAAATGAGTGAAATAGGAGTGGTTGGATTGGTTAGAGGCCTTAGTACATATCCAGATGCCATTCCCCGACCAAAGCCACAGAGTTTGTGCACTGCTTCCTAATTCCTTAACTCATTGGTGGTGTCCCAATTTTTAAGCGTGAGGGTTGTGCATGAACCTCTGGAAAAAGGACTGTTTGGACCCAATCTCTCTAAGTAGTGAATCTGAAACATTTTCAATAACCAATTTTTATTAAGTAATAAGTAATAATTAATAAGCATATAGGTCAATAACTAGCAAGAAATAGGAAATAAGAATTACACAATACTAAAGTAACTAACCATGAAGAAGTGGAGGTCGGATTTTGGACATTTATATCCCTTTGTGCCATCCCTTAGGTGGTCCAAAATTTAGTTAGACCATTGGTACTGTGATATATATATACAATATATATATATTCTAACAATATATGTATTCTAACCACTATATATAGTTAGACCATTGATACTGTGATAAATATATATATATACAATATATATATATATATATATATATATATATATATATTGGACCATTGGTACTGTGGTCCAAAATATAGTTTTGATGTTGTTTTATTTTTTCTTTATAATTGAGACCAAAAGGGAGTTTTTTTTTTGTAGCATGTAATATACGTAAACAAAGGCAAAGGCAGAAGTCTCATCAATTAAATCTTAAAAGACTAGATATATGGCCCGTTTGGATCGGCTTATTTGGGTTTATCTACTACTATAAGCATTTATAAAACTGTTTGGGAGAGCTTATGGAAACAGCTTATGACTTGTTCATAAGCTGTTTTCAGCTAATTTCCATAAGCTTCTCGAGATAGCTTATGAAAACAGCTTATGGCTTATATATAGAAAAATAGTTTTAACATTATTTTATTGTTTATTATATAAACAGCTTATGCATAAACACTTATACCATAAGCGCTTATGCCATAAGCTGTTAATTAAGCTGTTTATCCAAACGGGCCTATAGTACAGCTGATAAGACAAAAATGCAAGTACTGCATATGTATTCTTAGGATCCAACTCAACTCAAATGCTATCAAGTTTCTCAAGTTGAGAAGAATATATGTAGAAGATATTGTCAGGTAGAAAAGTATTAGTGGTTAATTGTTAGAGGATAGAGAAATATTAGTTTCCAAAGTTTGAATCATGGACCTTCTTCTTTTACTCTTTTGCAGGGTCGGCTTAACACCTACAGAGGCCTAAAGCGAGCTCTAAAATGAGGTCTATGAGATAATAAAAGAAACCCAAACTCCTAATATTCAGTTCAATATAATTTTAGCTCTTTTTTCTTGTATTTTAATGAGTTTTTACGACAAACAATGAAAAAATTTGTTGGGTACCGTAATAATATCAAAATAACCGGTACGAAAAATTCAAGCCCCATTAAAAATAGCATTTGAATATCTTAATAGAATAATTTAAGTTGAGTAAAAGTAAATAGATAATTTTTTTTTATAAATCAGGTATCCTCTGCGCGCAACTGCAGAGACTAATCCCTGGAAGAGACTCCTATCACCTCATCTAAGCGCTCTTGAGTAAATGTAAATAGATAATTAAAAATGAGTAAAAAAATGAATAAATTTAGACTCTTTATTTAACTCAAAGCTGGAAAAAAAATGGAACAACTAAATTTAGTTTATGGAATCAATACTTAATTAATTGACCATTTCAAAAGAGAATCCAATTAAAATGGCCAAAGGAATACTTAATAATAATAATAATAATAATAATAATAATAATAATAACAACTACCATTACTACTAAAGCAAGGCCCTTGAACGAAATAATAGTGAAAAACCAAAACAAAATTTCTACATTAACTAAAGGGAGAAAGAGAAAGTAAAGTGGTGAAATTCACTGATCAAATACAGTTTCGCCATTAACTGCCCTTTGAGAAGAGACTTGTCTATTTGTTTTGTAGAATCGTGGTCTTAGTGGCCACCTTATACAACCCTTTATGAAGGGTCTTTTGTAACTGTCTTGTTAAATCAAAGTCTTTGTTTGTCTTCTAATATTGCCCTTTAAGATGGGTCTTATGTATTTGCGTTGTTAAGTCAAGGTCTTTGTTGCAAGAACAAAAATCATTTTAAAACGTCCTCGAAATAAAAAATCGATGTCGTGGGGAAAGATGGCATTTTGGAGAATCATGAGTAAGTGCTTTAATCCACTTCTGATAAAAAGAAATGAATAAAGTTTGCAGTATCTCTGTAATCTCAGTTTCCAAAAGCAAACATTTGTTACTTCTCAGTGCATATATACTGGATAGATAGGAGGGACCAAAAAGAACTTTTCTTACAGCACAAATTATCTCTTTAGTAAAAGGAATAAGGTCATAGCCTCTGATGAAACTTCATCTATGCTGACGTTATGTAATGCAAAAAAATTCAAAGTGTACCAATCAAAATGTCATACTTGTAATAAAAGAAAATCAAAATGTCATACTTACTAATCAAATATTTCTTGAAATACAAATACTTTGCTCTTGACTTTCCTTTAATTTGATTCTAGCTCTCAATTCTCTTAAATAAACTTCACATGCTCAAACCTCTAATTAATCTCAAACAACTAACGTCCCCACTGCTGATTGCATTGACAATTTCAGCGACAAGGGAACGCCGACTCTTAGGTGCAACCGTGTGATAGTTTATGTGTTGTTTATTTGTCATTTCGTCTAAGGTGACAAAAAAATCTCAAACAACTCACACTACTATGCTGTTATCCAAATGGATACATTTTTCAAAGAAAGCACACAAAATATAGCTAGCTTTTCAATTCATGAGTCCACATTGCAAATTCCTAATGGATACATTTTCAAAGAATTAGATACAAACCACAACCCAAGATTGCATGTAACTTACAACTTCAAAGGTGATAGTCCAGAAGTTCCAAGGCCATTTACAAAATAATGTGTCAAGAAGTCTTTTAAAGAAGTTTCTTTGTATATTGGTGGACTATCTTCAGATAAAAGTTCCTTGATTGGACCAATGATTTTTTCCATACCCTCAGGTGAGTGACCATGTGATCTAAAAATAGATGCAACTGAAATTCTTGGGCCTTCATGCTTTGCTAAAACTCTGTGTTGAACACTAATGAATTTATCATTACTCATAAGCTGTATAAAGAAACAGTAAAACTTATCAGAGTTAAGGACCAATTCTACGCCCTTAAACACACTCTCTATTACCTCAAAAAGCAATGTGATCTATCAAATAGAAAGTGGTTCCACGTGAATCTAATGAAAGACTTATGTTGAGAAGACACTTTATATTTCCTAGTTTGTTTTCTTATTTGATTAGGGTTATTAGGCGAATATAGTGGACTTGAACTTGTGCTAGTCTTCTTTCTCTTTCTTATGTAAATCATATTAGTCTAATAAATCTATATCATGGATTTACCAATTCAAACTAGAACACACAAAACACAATAATTTTTCATACTCTTAAATCCACTATAGTTGACTATTATGCTGTTATGAACCACCGACACAGACACCAGACACGACACTGACACAGATATATAGACACAGTATTAATTTGAAAAATAGAAGTAATTAAAGTGTCAGCGTCGATGTCGGTGTGTGATATAACACGTGTCGGACACTAAACACGTCTTCAATCGTAAGTTTCACTTCAATCGTAAGCTATTTTTATGCATGATGAACCTACTTGCAAAAGATCACCAATGTTGACTACAAGAGCTCCATGGGGAGGAGGCACATCAATCCATTGATTGTGATGAAGAACTTGAAGGCCACCAATCTGGTCTTGCAAAAGTATTGTCATATAGTCAGCATCTGAATGCTTCCTAGTTCCTATGGTTAAATCTCAAAAGTAGTATTGTCACTAACCTACAAACTTTTGGTAGTTCTTCAGCTTTGGGTGGATAAGGTGCCCAAAAAAAACCAAGTGTGTCCCTCCAATCAGTAGATGGATCTTGGTAAAGGGTATAATTGGAAAAATAAACAACTTTCCTACTCAGATCACGAGTGTAGTATTCTTTTCTCACCTTAGCATCTTGTTGGTGAAACCTACAAGTTCCTTTGATCATCTCATCCATAACATGTGTTGCAATTCCATGATTTATGACTTGAAAAACTCCCCAGTTCTCACATGCATTTTGAACTTTCCTCACAACTTCATTTCTCAAAATTGGATCATTATTATGGATTCCTGTGAGGTCAATTGTGGGGACACTGAGATTTGAATTTGATTCATTGACTGAGTAATCATTGAGATTAGATTGTCCACAATGAAAAATGCGTGGAACTTTTGTGATACCATTTTATATGAGTCCTTGTACACTAACCTTTGTTTCATCAAATGCTTTTAGTTCACTTTTTTTATCCAACTCATCTGATCTGCTTGTTGTGGCCACCATATTCTGAGGTTATCAGTGCTTTGATTTTGTAATGAAAGCTACTTTGAGGGGTCAAAAACAAAGGGATTGAGTTGAAGAGGAGTAGATGGAAGAACAAGATATCCTTGTTTGTTACCTAAATGTTATGCATAAAGGACAACTAAATTATTTAAACAATTTGAATTTAATATATCAACTAGATAACAAGCATATCCTGTTTGTAATTTCGTATCTTAAAGATTCTTTCTATCTCTTGAACAATTACGTGCAATATTTATATTAATCTTCTATGTTGTATTAGGTCTCCAGGCCACAATATCTCGACACATGTAGAAAGTGACAAATATGGATTCTTTTTATAAGTGGTCATTTGTTTGATCAGCACTTTGTGAAAGTCTTATTGCTCACATAAGGTGGGGAATTTAATATAATTACAAGTACGGCAATTTGTAAATTATTTATTTTCTTTACAATCATTTTATATATTATCTTACATCAAAAAATAAAGAGTATCTGTTCTCACAATGATAGTGTTAACTTATTGGTATCTCAAGTGTCAGATAATCACACAATGATAGTATAGTATTAAAATAGACAAACTAATATTGCTCAAAAACAGTAGAGGAACCAAATTCACATATAACCCAAACACAAATCCAAAGATAAAAATAACCAAGCCACTAAATCATCCTTATAAGGATTTTCACACAAACTAAATTCTAATTTATTTCCAGCACACTAACACTCTGTTTCTAAGTTCACATGCCATATTGTTCTCTTATCACAAACACTTTACATAGAATTCATGACCCACTATGCAATTTGTTATAACAATTGCTAATTATTCAAGAACTAACCCTGAGCAAGTGCAAGGAAGAAAATGTCATCAAGCCTGTCGTTACTAGGGGAGTTGCCACCATACACCAATAATCCATCCCGACCACCTCGAGAAGCACCGGCAAACGCGCACCACCCACGAGGCCCTGGATGGTCACCGGATTCCACTTTGTCATCCAACCTAATCCATGATAGTGTCTTTGTGTCTAATGCATAAACTTCACCAGAAAATTGGCCAGCACCCATGTGACCTTGGTCACTAGGATCTATTTCCCCACCATACACAACTATGTGATTCCCAATCTTACTACTCGAAAACACACTTCGGGCCGTTGGCTTCAGCCCACTTGTTTCTATTTGGGCCCATGTTTTATGGGCTATATCAAAGCAATGCACGTCATCCACTTCCATTCCAGCGAAACCATACACAACCCATATTTTTCCTTGGGCCACTACTAGGCCCGGCCCGCCTCTTCCTTTGCAATTTTCCCCGGGAGAAGGAAATTCCAACCATTTTCCATCAATAACATCAAAGGCCCATAAATCATTGAGTCTTCCGGCGACTCCACAGCCACCAAAAATATACACGTGTCGATCATCGGCGGTCATTGAATGGTAGCTCCGGTGAGGAGGCCCAATATCTCCACTTGAAATCAAGGTCCAATTGTTGGTCTTGGTGTCAAAAGAATAGAGTTCGTTAAGTTCGTTGTGCTCACCATCCCTTCCACCAAATACATAGATTGTTTCTCCGACCGCAGCCATTGTGACACCAACACGTGGCGGTGGAGTGTTCCCGGATACATCGGCCACCGACCATGTCAAGGTATCTAGGTCGAACACGTGTACCTTGTTATCAACAGGGACACGTGGCTCAAACTCGCCCCCAAATGCATATACCTTATGACCTACCACAGCGATAGCATGTGAACTTCTTGCTCCTTGCACAACTCCTCTTTGTTCAAGCTGATACAAGTAAATCCCAAAATTTCCATTTTAATTTTAACAAATCTATGGGAAGCATGTTGTCAAAATAATAAAAAAAAAACCTCAAATGTTCTTGTTTTTCTTTCACAACTAAATAAACTAATCTAATTGAGAATTTAATTTCCAAGCATAATTTGTGTAAAAATATTTTTACACAAATATTTAATAAAGTTTGCCACATCATTTATTGAGTTTAAAATACAATACTATCATACTCATGCAATAATGTGATAATGCATTTTTGAACTTATATGTAAAATACTTTTATACTTGTTGTGTATTTTCTTAAAAACAAAATATAAGTTTTTTTTTGATAAAAAGAAGTTTTATCAAAAAGGAAAGAAACAAAATATAAGAAAAAAATTTATATATCCAATCTAAATTTATATAAAATATATACACTTTTTTCTGCTTGAAGTGGTATATAAATTAAACCCATAATTAATATTGATGAATTTAAGGGGAAAAAAGAGGATTTTCATATTTTCAAATACTGCTTCCTAATTTTCACAACCTAACAACTAAAAAAAATACTCAGGTCAATTCCATGTTTTTTTGTTGTGTAACATGCATAGCAGATTTTAGATAAGTGTTGTGAGATTTTTCACACAAAATTGAATCGTGAAACGAGTGGACAACCAAAACAAAAATAGGGAGTGACACTTGTCAAAAAAAGGGGAATTTAGTTGGGAAAGCGAAGTGTGATTTTGATTGAAACATGAATCTGACCTGAAATTTTGATGCTATTGTGGTCTATCAGCCTATATATGACGAAAAATCACGAAAGGAGTCCTAATCCTAATCGTAATCCTAAACCCTCAATTCCTCATTTCATGAAGTGAAATTGAACAGATAGAGTTAATTGAAGAGAATAATTGTTGTACAAATCTATAAAAATAATAATGATAAAATATTGTTTGATTTCCGAAAGAGAAGAGAAAAGAGAAGAGACCTTAATCCAATTTCCGTGAAGTATCGCCATTGCTGGAATCCACCTGAAAGTGAAAGGGTTAGGCCAAAATGCTCAGTCACTAGTCGCTATGTTTAATTAAGGTACGCATAGGTTGGCTTAATATATAAACGTCACTGGGTTAGTTCAAAACAATGTGTATTGCGGCCACATGAAACGTTTTTGAGTAAGGGAGGTTGTAACTGGCTGTTGACAAGGACAAGGGATAAAATATAACAATAATGGTGACAATCCTAAGTATGTAGCTCAGTTGGCGAGTTAAGGGATACCGAAAAATTGTACTAAATGAGTGTAAGAAAAAAATTCTAGGTTCAAATTTCCGAAAACTAACATTTCTTCCGCCCTACTAACATTGCCTATAAAAAAATAATAGTGACAAGGATTTGCGTCTTTTTTTAGAAATCCTAAATGGTTTTTTTAAGAGGAGAAATAAATAAATGAGGCAGCATAGTGGTCCCAGAAATTTGGCATGAAAATTCCAGTAACTATGAAAAGATAATAGATTAGGTTATCATATAAAATATGATAGAAAATAAATTTTAAGAGTAGTCTTATGACTATGTATGGCCAGTACTGCACTCACAAGATATTGATTCACTTGAAAGGCCTAGATCATGCCTTGATGATGTAATACCACAAGTTGAATTACAACAGTACAACCATGAATCATGACAAAAAAAAATATTACAACCATGAATTTAAATAAAGGTTGCGTTTTCTATACTCCACTAGTATTTTACTCGTGCATCCGCATAAGTTACAATGTATTTGTTATATTTCCTATAAAACTATAAATATATTGAAAGTTGCAAAATGTAATAATAAAAGAAATGGGAAAAACTCGATCAAAGACTATATTTCAAATTTATTAAAATATTTGTGTTGCAAAAAGTTAAAAAAAAAGTCGGAATCTATTTATAGTATTGATAATGGAGTAAAAATTAGGAAAAATGAAATTGATATTTGGCTTAAATATGTTTTAGGCCCCTGCAAATATAGCGTGTTTTGGTTTAGCCCTCTGCAAAAAAAAATTTAGTAAAAACTCCTTACAAAATACAGATTTTTGATTTAGTCCCTTCTATTAGTGCTCTGTTACAAAAAAGTTGAGCTGGCTAACTGATGTGTGAGCTGTCATTTTTTTTCTTTTATATTTTTTTGAGTGCTGACTTAAGATTCCATGTCATAAATTAGAAATCCCTAATTAAATCCTTTCTTCTTCTTCTAAACATAATCCCTAAAATCCCAAATCTCTCTTCTTCTTCAACCCACAGAATCAATACCCACTCCTACTCTTCTTCTTCAAAATTAGAAACCCTAACCTAGTAACCTATAATCCCAAATCAATACCCACTCCTACTCTTCTTCTCTTCTCCTCCAATCTTTACTTCTTGAGACTAGAAATTTGTTGTTGTTGAGTTGCCCTTCTGCTCTCCAATGATTCTAATTCCATTAAAGAAGATGAGTTTTCTAGATTCTGGATAACAACATTTTGAGATTTGCATTTCATGTATGAATAAAAGAAGATGAGTTTTCTAGATTCTGGATAAATAAATCTAAGTAAGGGAGTTGCCCTTCTAAGCATATAGGTTTTATGACCTTAACGCAAAAGTGATCATTGAGTTAAATGATGTTGACTTCTATGAAAGTAGATTCTCTTTTAAATCAAGAAATAGTGGGGGCACCGGAACTGGTCAAGTTTCTATGCCTAGGAGCATTGAAAACAACGTAGAAAGGGAAATAGAGCCTCGAAGAGGTAAGAGAGCACGTGTTGCTAAAGACTATGGACCCGACTATACGGTCTATACATTAAAGGAGGATCCTACTAGCCTTCAAGAAGCTCTGTCTTCATTGGATGCTGATTTGTGGCAAGAAGCCATAAATGATGAGATGGATTCTCTAGAGTCTAACAAGACATGACACTTAGTTGACTTGCCTCCTGGTTGCAAACCCGTTGGTTGTAAATGGATTTTGAAAAAGAAACTAAAACCTGATGGCACTATTGATAAATACAAGACCCGCCCTGTAGCCAAAGGTATTAGACAAAGAAAGAATATAGATTTCTTCGACACACATCCATAAGGGTACTTATTTCGTTGGCTGCTATTTATAATTTGGAAGTACACCAAATGGATGTCAAAACTGATTTTTTAAATGGTGAATTGGAAGAAGAAATCTATATGGAGCAACCTAAAGGTTTTATAATCCATGGGCAAGAAAACAAGGTCTGTAAGTTGGATAAGTCTCTGTATGGTCTTAAACAAGCCCCTAAACAATGGCATGAGAAGTTTGATAATTTGATTATATCGAATGGGTTTAAAGTGAATGAAAGTGACAAATGCGTTTATTACAAAACTGAGAATGACATTTGCACTATCATATGTCTCTATGTAGACGACCTACTCATATTTGGATCAAACATTCTTGCTGTAAATAATGTGAAATCATTATTGTTCAACAACTTTGATATGAAAGACCTCGGAGAAGCAAGTGTAATCCATGGTATTAAGAATACTAGGTCCGAGAAAGGAATTTCTTTGGATCAATCTCATTATGTTGAGAAGATTTTAAAGAAATACAATTATTTTGATTGTAAATTAACCTGCATGTTCACCATATGATCCAAGTGTCAAGCTCTTTAAGAACACTGGTGACAGTGTAAGACAAACGGAATATGCGAGCATCATTGGCAGCCTACGGTATGCCACTGATTGTAGTAGACCCGACATTGCCTATGTTGTGGGATTGTTATGTAGGTTTACTAGTCGACCTAGTATATAGCATTGGCAAGCTATTGAGAGAGTCATGTGATACCTTAAAAGGACCATAAATCTCGGATTGCATTATCAGAGATTTTCAGCTGTACTTGTAGGATACAGTGATGTTGATTGGAATACTCTATCAGATGATTCCAAAGCATTTAGCTAGTGACTATATACTTAGTATATATATGGTGGTATTGTCTCCTAGAAATCTAAGAAACAGATCCTTTTGGTTCAGTCCACTAAGGATTCTGAAATGATAGCATTGGCATCCGCCAGTGAAGAAGCTAGTTGGTTGAGATGCTTACTAGCAGAGATTCCTTATGGGAAAACCGACGCAGTTGTGTTGATCCATTGCGATAGTACCGCGGCTATTGCAAAATAAAGAATCGTTATTACAATGATAAAAGACGACAAATATGTCGTAGGAACAACATTGTTAGAGAAATTCTCTTAAAATGAGCTGTAAGAGTGGATCATGTAAGCACTGATTAGAACTTAGGCGATCCTTTGACGAATGGATTAGCCAGAGAGAAAGTCCTAAATACATCTCAAAGGATGGGACTACTGCCTTTAGAACCATGAGTCACTCACGATGGTAACCCGACCTAAAAGATTGGAGATCCCAAGAATTAGGTTCAATGGGTAATAACAAGTTGTGAAGTGATAGAAGATGAACATGCTATTAAAAGTAAAGAAGTATGATTCCTGAAGCGATGTAAGGTTGAGATAATAGAAACTCTTAATGAGATCTATACTCTATGTGGAGTGGAGTACCTAGCTACAAGAGTACTCTTGATAGACTCACCTTTGTGAATGTGGTAGTGGGGCCGCTTCCTATGGAATTCTTGGCAGAAATTCCTAAAGCGTTCACTAAACTGGGATAGACGTGCAGGGCCATAAGCGCACTGGTTTTTGAGAATACACCTATGGAAAAGGTTGTGTGTGGTTTTGACGATTAGAGATAGAGTTCAAGACTACGAGTCACTCTTGTTGAATCTAAATCTTAACCGCTACGCAAAGGTTCAAGTCGTATGACACCTCTGCTTATGCACAATTTTCTGGAGGCGGTTGACGCTACTTCTCACACTTCTTTTTAAATTCAAGTGGGGGATTGTTCGAACTTTCGTAATTGTGAATTGAAAAAGTCTCACATCGGATAAAATAAATACTTTAAGAGTGTTTATAAGTGTAGACTTTACACCTTGGGTTGTAGTCTAATGGGTACCCAATTTTGTGAAATGGAGAAAACGCACATAAACTGACCACCACACATGCGTGGGTGCCGCCGCCGTCTGTCTGTTCGGCTCGGCCAGGTCAGGTCGGACCCGGGCTTGGGCTTGGGCTGTGAGGTGTAATTTATTTTTTGCAAAAATCATTAATTATTATTTTATTTTTTGGTGCGTTGCTTGTCCAGATTCGTTGAACCGACCGGATATGATGAACTAACTGTTGCGTATCTGATAGAGCCGACTGCGTCAGTTCTTATCTGTTAGTTACTTGGAGCGCAAGCCCTTCGTCCTTATCCACTGATACTTGTGCAACAAGTCGGTTATGAAGCTTATAAATAGTCCCCTCCCTCACTTCATTCTTCACACCACTGGACGATAAATCCTTCCTCCAGTTTTCTCTCCTCTCCCTCATTAATTCTCTTCTACTTTAAAGAATGGCCTACGAGCCATATACAAGAGTGGTTTTTTAACCATATTGAAGGTGTATTTCTTGAGCGAAATTTCACTGTGCAGTGATATTTCGTAACAGTTTTGACTGGGCTGTTTTATCCTGGGGATGTCGTGGTTGATAGCCTGCCTGCACAATTTTGAGCAGTGCCATGAAACGTCTTAAAGAGAGCGACCTAGTCTGCGACTCAACCCAGTAATTTCTTCGGTGGATTGATTTTCTAAAATATTTTTCGGAAACTCAAAAACAACAATAACTCAAGACTTTAGTTTAGCACCTTTGGTGGAACATCCACATTGGATATAAATATAGTCTTCTAAAGTTCACTAGAATAATATCAAAAGCATCGATTAATGCATACATTAGTTCATAATCACAACTTGAAGTATGATAATGCGGAAGTTCCTATGCCCTCTGCATAATATTGTGTGGAGTACTCTTTTAAGGAGACATCCCTGTATACTGGTGGATTTTCTTCAGATAATAGTTCCTTTATTGGTCCATAGACCATTGATTCATCATCTATTCTAAACAAAGATGCAACTGAAATTCTTGGACCTATTCTCTTTGCTAAAACTCTGTGCTGGACACTAATGAACTTGTCATTGGTTACAAGCTGCAAAAAAATACAATGAAATTGATAATCATAACACAATGAAATGACTAACATTATAAAGTTTTACTAAAATAAGAAATTTTATGCATGAAGAGATTTTACCTGCAAAAGGTCGCCAATGTTTACTACAAGAGCTCCTTGGATGGGAGTAACATCAATCCATTGATTATCATGAAGAACTTGAAGACCACCTATCTGGTCTTGCAAAAGTATTGTTATGAAGTCATTATCAGTGTGTTTGGTATTTCCCATGGTCAATTCTGGCTCAGGACATGGTGGATAATAGTGACATAGAAGGATAAACCCATCACCACAACCCATTTCCTTAAAGTGAAAACGGTTTAGGCCTAAAGCTTCTGATAATAACTCAAACAATATAGAAGCAAACCCCATTACTTTCTCAGAGTACTCAATCACAATATCTCTGCACATACATTATCAATGGATTAGGAATAGACAAGTTAAGGGGATATAATGTTGGCTTAATGGTTTAAACCAGAGAGTTAAGGAGTGAAGTGATGAGGAAGGAGAGGGTTCGATCCCCACTCCAAATATTTCAAACAAATACCAACATTTGCCTATAAAAAAAGGGCATGGCTATTTCTTAATTATGAAAAAATGGCCGCACGAATTGCACCGATACTGATAGTGTCATAGAGACTCGTGTAAAGGGCTCTTAAGGAAAAATAAAATTTGATGTAATAAGAGTTTGGTGAGGGTATATTGTAAATAATGAGTGGGGTAAGATGCTTAGTTGGTGAGTGGTTCTGCTTTTGTAGCATAAATATAGTGTAGTAATGCGATTGTAGAGGTATACAAGAATATTAGAGTGACCATTATGGGTTCCATCCTATACCTTTTCTTCAATTAAAATAATACATAATATTAGGAACTTAGCGAAATACACAAATAGTTGGAAATTACAATTAAACTGATTAGTATAGACTATGAATAGTTGGAAATACACAAATAGGTACTTACCAAAATTGCTGCATAGAATATAGACTATGAAACCACTACTAATTAGAAAACACAGTAAAACTATCCTAATAAACTAGTAAAAGGCTAATGAATGATGAAAGCAATGTTAAACAAGAACCTGCAAACTGGTGGCAATTCTTCCGTTGTTGGAGGATCAGGTGCCATCAAACAACCAAGTGAGTCCCTCCAAGTAGCAAAAGGATCATGATACAAACTATAATTAGAAACATAATTAACTTTCCTATTTGGATCACGTGAGTAGTACTCTTTCCTCACCTTAACATCTTGTTGATGGAACCTACAAGTTCCTTTAATCATCTCATCCAAAACATGTGTTGGAATTTCATGATTTATAACTTGAAAGAAACCCCAATTCTCACATGCATATTGAACTTTTCTCACAACTTCATTTCTCAAAATAGGATCATTATTATGGATGCCTGTGAGGTCAATTGTGGGTACACTGAGATTTGGATTTGATTCACTTGCTGAGTCATCATTGAGATCAGTGTGATGACAATGAAACATAAGGGGAACTTTTGTGACACCATTTTCTATTAGTCCTTGCACACCTGCCTTTGAATCATCAAACGCTTTTACTTCATCTTTTCTGTTATAACTTGCAACAGTTTCTGCTTCTAACTCATCTGTGCTCGTGGTGATCACCATATTTCAGAAGAAATGGGATCAAGGAATAGATTGAATTGAGAGAAGAAACTGTACAGACTTTGACTTCAACACTTTATGCATCCTTTTTTTCATTTGCTGGATACTTTACATGTAAGACAAATAAATTAATTGTGACAACTTGAATTTAATAAAGCAACTAACTAAGAAGTATTTCTTGATTGTACTTGTCTCTATTTAAATAATAGATCACATGAATATTTATTGTAGGGCTTGCTATTCAGGCTATTTAAAATCACCCTCTCCTCATTCATGTGTAGCTTAAGAGTTAAGGATTTTCTTAGTGCAACTTTAAGATTCTTTAGTATGGGAAGTGGTTAATCCAAATCTTGGTAATTGGGCACATAGAAAGAAACAAAAATGCATATTTTATGCCCATTTGTTTGACCAGAACTTGATAAATCCCCAATAATTTACAATAGGTGGGGACTTTGGAGGGATCTTGGATATTCCTTAGTTTTTCTCAATCTGAGAAAGTTGAAATACCAACGAAAATTAGAAACGGTAAAAAAATGAAATCGGTCGTTAAATTTAACTTACTTATACTTAGAGATAAAACTTGGAAACGGATTTTGTCATTTTCCATCTCTAAGTTTCTGTATCTATTCAACATTTTCTAGTTGTGTTTCTTATTTAATGTGATATTATTTCACAGCAATATGTTTATTCCTCAATAATGCATAAAGTGTTCTTTTCACATATATAGTAACTCTCACAATGTATAAAATGTTATACATAGCATATCAAAGTACATACATATATGCCTATAATTTGCAATGTCTCAGTAGCAAGACATGGGTGTATTGCCACAAATTTCCAGTCCAAGACTACAATCATATTAATTTTGATAAATGTAGTTATTTCCAACTCAAACCCTGAAATGTTGAAGAGCAGATATCCCATCAAGCCCTTTTCCATTGAAGTAGTCTATATAATCCCCAAAAGTGGTTTCTCTATATTTGGGAAGGTTGTCTTCTGATAATAATTCTTTTATAGGCCCATAGAGCTTTGATGATTTAAGATCTGCCCTAAAGAAACATGCAACAGATACTCTTGGACCTATAATATTTGCTAGTACTCTGTGTTCAACACTCTTGAATCTGTCATTTGTTATAAGCTGCAGTTCAGTAAAATTGATAATTAGCCACATTCATATAAGAACATTTCACATACCATAACAACTTGTGAAGTAGCAAATTATTAATCACGACTCTAGCAAATAGCGGATAAGCTAGCTATAAGAATTTAAAGTGTTTAGTAAAATTAGTAGTTGAACTAACTTATAAATATAAGACTTAAATATGCTTTTATTCCTCATATTTTCCTCTGTTTATACTTTTAGTCCCTTATGCTTTTTAATAACTGTTTTTTGGCCTTTTTTAGCGCTTCTAAGCGCTATTATAAGTCATGAGGGTATAAAAACATTGAGGGAGGAAAATGTGGGGCCTAAAAGTGAGTGATTTTTTTTTATTATAGGAACTAAACAATTTTTCAAATTCTATAGAAACCGAAACCATATTTAACCCTAAACATAAATTGACGTGAATGACTATTTTTAATTAATACTAATGAGAGAGAGAGAGAGAGATTAATCATTTAATGTAACATAAATGAAGAATCTATTTAAAATAATTGAGATAAAAATGAGAGAAACAATGAATGCTATAAGCTCAAACGACGCGTCTGAAAAAAGCACTAGTTATAAGCCTGTGACATGAAATACACATAAGCAGAATAGCAAGAAAGAACTTGCCTGGAGAGGATCACCAATGTTAACAACAAGAGCTTCAGGTAATGGGGGTATATCAATCCACTTGTCTTGATAAAGAACCTGGAGGCCACCAATATGGTCTTGAAGTAGCACTGTCAGAAAACTACCATCAGAATGTTTGGTTGTTCCCATAGTTAATTCTGGTTCAGGGCAAGCAGGATAGTAATGGCAAAGTGTCATAAGCCCCTCAGCACAACCCATGTTTTTTAAATGGTCTGGATGAAGTCCAAGAGCTTCTGATAGTAATTCATACAGTAAAATTCCAAGTTTCATTACATGATCACCATATTCCAGAAGTATGTCCCTACAAGAAGATGCAATCAACAAGCAACTAAATAAATGTACTATGTAGACACAACCTAATATATATAGTATATTTTTATAGGCATAATGGATAACTGTTAGCTGCCAAGATTCAAACCATGAGTGTTCTGCTTAAACACATTTGATGTCTTTTAGCTCATCAATTGGGCTACTAAATTATCTTAGAATATTGGTTAAGCCTAACAGACTTGTAGAGTGAAAGATGACTCGCAATTGTATATGTGGGGCTGTCCCCTCACTGGAGTGTGACTCGAGTGGTCCAATAAGGGGGTGGCCCAACATATATTGGATAGACTCCGATACCATGTTAGAGTTTAGGTTGCGCGTAACTCTACCCGACAAAATGATGGATGTCTTCCACTTATAAACTCATTTTCTAGTCATATCACATCCGACGGACATAAGACTCTTAACAAATTAGAACTAATAGATTAGCGACATACAATTATATTCCCTGATCAAAGTGGTCTAATAGAATTTGAAGCAGCATATAATAAATATGAGCTGACCTGCATACTAGTGGCAAGTCCTGTGGTTTAGGAGGATTAGGAGCAAGGTTACACACAAAAGTATCCCTCCAATTAAGTGCTGGTGAACTATAAAGATCAAAATTACTATTATAAATAACTGGCTTCATTTGATCACGTGTATATAACTCTTTTTTCACATCAGTATCTTGTTCATAGAACCTGTGAACCCCATCTTTCATATCCTCTAAAACAGTTACAGGAATTCCATGATTGATAACTTGAAAGAAACCCCATGTCTCACATGCTTCCCTTATTCTGCTGATAACTTGTTGTCGTATGTTTGGATCTTTACCAGCATTTGCAAGGTCTATAATAGGAATTATATTTTCTGAATTTGTGGCCTTACCAAACTTATCTGGTGGATGATGAAACAGTGTTGGGATATTTAGAATACCTTCATCAACAAGGCCTTTAACACCAGCTTTTGTGTCATCAAATGCTTTGAGCTCACGTAGCCTATCAGAATCATTTATAGTTGTAACCCCCATGTTTTTTGTGTTTGTAGCAGTGGTATTAGAGTGAAAATTGTTGTGGTGAAGCCTTCATAGCAGAACAAGTAGAGAAAGTTTGTAAGAAAATAATTGTAACATAAGATAAGGTTATGAAAGTAAAAATAAAACATTATATCAATTGTCAAGAGTTGTTTTTTGTTGACAATAATTGTCAAGACTTGGTGTGACGTCACAATTAAGGGAATTCCACATCACACGTATGTATGTGTAAACAAGTGCTGGATCGTGGCTAATTGTTATCCTTCCTTTTCTTTCTTACGTGCGCCCCTCAGTGGTGTGTATTATGGATGAAATCATGGGAACGGAACTTGAACGCGTAGGTAACCATTTGACCTAACCCAACCCAACCCAATTTTGACGGGAAAGCTCGCCCTGACAGAACCCACTCGACTAAGCATTAATTTTTTTTTTGACAAAAAGCATTAAATGGTTGAGTGGGTTCAGGCGGAGGCGAGGGAAAAATTAAAACGCATTAAATGGATGGATCACAGAATGTGTCACTGCCTTGTGGTTTTTGAGGGAAAGATTCTTTCAATTGAGAATTTCAGCACATGTTGTCAAGTGTTAGATCTAGATCATTTAACATTCTTCTCTTTTATTCATGTGTTAAAATCTTTCTCTCATCATTTTAAATCAATGGTTGAAATCCCACTTAACAATATATCATTGAAGGTGATCGAAGCTCAGTTTCCAAGAACTTTATCTCTTTCTCATTCTTTATGGATTCACAATGGGGGTCAAAGGTTTGGAAAATCTGATACATTATCCGTTTGGTTGAAGAGAAAGAGGTAAGAGAGAATCTTTTCTTTCTTCTCTCTTTCTATTGTTTGGTACATTCTCTTCTCTCTTTCTCTCCTCCCTTACTCTCTCTTCTCTCTTTCACCTCAAACAAACACACTTTTAGTGCAATAAAAAGTCATTCTCTCTTCTCTCTTTCTCTCTTCCCTTTCTCTCTCGCTTCAACCAAACAATAGAAGGTCATTCTCTCTTCTCTCATTCTCTCTTCCCTTTCTCTTTCGCTCCAACCAAACAAACCATAATATAACATTACGCTTTCCTAGTTCATCAAGGAATGAGTACACTAGTAACAAAGACAAGTCCCAGAAATCATCCTAACCTACTAAAGGTTACATATAAAGCACAAGTGTGAATAATTGTGAAATATTTGTGACACTTGTTGTCTGTTTGGATAGAGCTTATTTTAAGTTTATGAATAGCAAGTTATGCAAATAATAAACTTTTATGTATAATTCATAAGAGTCTTTCAATGAAATAATCGTTATTGAATTAAAGTCAAGTTTTATGAATCAATTCGAATTCATGTATTGTTTTGTGTCTCATTATCGAACTAACAAGTGTTAGGACTTAACACACACAAACGGGAAAACAAGTCTCGAAACCCGAGCAACTTGGTGTTTAGGAAAATTCCCCCTTAATGACGTTAGAATCTATAAACATACAAAGTAAAATGTTTTTATGAGCTTTTTATCCTAGGTGTCAATCATAGGTGGATTTCACCAAAATTTATTTAATGCAAATCTTAATGGGCATCCTTTCATACTAAAAAATAAATTAAAAACATTTAGTGAAAAATCCATTCAAAGGATAATTAAAAATAAATGAATTTCAATGACCTTATAAATTTTCAAACAGCAACGTATGATTTTAAATTTAAGTCTCAAATACAACAATTTCTTTAATTATCATTAATAAAATTGTTCCTTAATCCTTATCGGTTACTACTCACAGTGATTGCACAATAATATTCACCATTAATTCTTAATTCAAATAAAAAAACATTTCAATTTTCAATTTTCATAACTCAAAATCTATACCTATATACTAAACAATTGAGAATAATCTGATTAAGTATATTATCATAAAAAAATAAGCGCATAAAAAAATACGTTACTATTGTAGATTAATTAGCATTCAAGTGTGTGTAAGTTACATATTAGTTGATTCAAGTTTATATTACTTTTTTTGATAGCAACATAACATTTGGAGGGAGTGTAATCTGATTATTCTTTTTGATTCAAGCTTGGATATTAGTTGACTCATGTTTATACTAATCTCTTATGGGGTTGTTGATAGCAACATAACATTTGGACATTTCATATGATTGAAGTAGGTTTAAGATTTTGTTATTTCATTCACTTTCTGATATGAGTTTTAGCTTAAATTGAGATGGATTAATTGTATTTCCTATGGGTGTGCTTATGTAAAGATTTGCTGAGTTGATATTTCACCTTGCGGTTTAATTATATAGGGTTTGTCCATTTGAATATGTACATAGCAATCTGCTGGTATTGTATACCAATTTTTTACAGTTGTTGAAATGTATTGTTGAGGACTTCAGCTCTTTTACCATTATATTTTGTAACTCTTTTTTCCTTTTTACTTTCTATGTTCTGTTTTAGGATGAGACTATGGAGAATATATGAACATAAATTTTTGAGTTTGTATCTTATTTTAGAACCAAATTGCCCAGTAAACTCAGTCTTGAGTTGACTGATCCTTAATTAAGATTAAGGAGGCACAAAATTTGTTGCTTATATAGATCTAAAATTTGCAAGTATGCGTAATGAAAGTCAAATTCACTTTTTTGGCTTATTTCTACGTGAATTTTACTAACATTCTTTGTTGTGTTCCTACCAGCCTTGATTGGCTTTTTGTTATGAAACTATGATGTTCGGATTTAAAATTTCTTTGTGATTGAAATTAGTTTTGATAGCAAGACAACAAAGAACCGGTATAAGATGTTATTTAAACTCCACCGAAAGCAAATTTATTTTAAAAATTAAGTATTGTTCGATTCAATTTTTGGATGGGTAAAAAAGTTTATTATTTTCCTCATTAGAAAATTGGTTTTACCCTTATTAATATCTAATTACCCGAAAACACCAATCTAACTTATTTTAGTTCACAATTTCATGTAAAAAATAGGTTTTGCTTGTAGCAACTACAATGCTTGAAAGATGTTTCTCTACAATGAGTTTCATAAAGGATGAACGGCACAATCATAGGAGACCAATAGTTGAATAATTATCTTGATACATATATTAAAAGAGATTTTTTGATAGTACTCACAATGAAAATATCATACAATATTTTTTGAATATGAAAATGCATAGATAACAAGTGTAATTAGTTGAAGGTCGGATATCTTTTGTGGAGTTTTTTCATGATGTATGTGATTGTGTATTTTTGAAAACTTTTAACATTTTTCCTTTAATTTGTGACATATTTTCGATAAATTATTCTATTTTCCCCAACTGATGAAATTTTATAGATACTCCACTTACTAGCCTTCCTTTTCGTTGTATGTGCGAAAAATTCCATGAATAGTGATGAGATGGAACAAAAGGGAATCAAAATACTTATAAGAAAACTAATACACAATCAATAGAAGGCCAGGACAATAAGAACTCCAAAAATGGGTGATATAATTATGTTTTTAAGAAGTTTACCTATCGGTGTGTTTGTTTGAGGTGAAAGAGGGAAGAGAGAGTAAGAGAAGAAAGAGTGATCTTGGCATGTTTTGTTAAGGAGAGAAATAGGAAAGAGAGGGATGAAAGATTAGTTTTGTGGTTTTACATTTTTGTAATCTCTCCACAAATTGAGAGAAAGTGAAGAGAAATAGGCTTTTAAATTTGACTTTTATCATTTTGCCCTCAACTAAATGAATAGCGATTATTATAATTTATAGGTTGGGACACTTTATAAATTTATATTAAATAGCTATAATAAGTATGTAACAAATTAAGTTAAATGATTAAAATATTATTTAGCTAATTAAAACCAAGAGACACAACTCTCTCTTCTCTTTCCCTTAAACCAAACAACCCTCTTAATCTACTCTATTTCTCCCCTCTTTATCTCCTAATCCAAACACACCCTCCAAGTCAATTATAGGTGAACTCATAATGTTGGTCAGACATAATTTAGGTAAATATTTTTTATATTGTATACTTTTCTGCTAATATGTGCTATGAACGAATATTTACATGAATATCTATTTATATCTCCTTGAAACATACAACTTTTCAAATGATAGATTTAATATACATTTTAAGGAAATTAAACATTGACATGAAATATTAGCAAAAGTTATTAAAATTGATGAATTTTTTAAAATGATTTACAATATTGAGTATTATTAATAAATATGTTTACAATTAATGTTTAGTTGGGCGGGTTCGGGGTGGTTATCGATATCCCAAATCCGGCCCCTGGTCAAAGCAAATTTTCCAATCAAAATTGGGTCACCGTTGACATGTTTACTTATAATAAACCCAAAAGATAACATGAAACATCATGTTACTAATGCTAATGTTAACAACTTAATGTTACGAACATAACCATCCATCATATTTTTTTTCCAAGTTTTTTACAAGATCATTATCAATTATTAAATAACTTATATTTAGCTGATCTATTTTTATAACAAATGAGATATACAAATTATATTACAGATTTACACATGTGTATGGCTTAATATTTATGTTACATGTATCATATGTTTAATTTTTAATAATACTAAAAACACATTTCCATGTGCATCACTATTTCATATCATATTTTACCAATTTACATATAATTAATATTATTTTCAATAATTCAATATATTTATTTTTTCCAAAAATTTATTTTAATTTCATATATTATACTGAATTTCCCCCCGCTGCATCGCACGGGTTACATATTAGTACAAGACAACTCTATCATGGACCACTTTCTAGAAGCCTATCTAGTTGCTTCCATCTACTCTTGTTCAACTCAATCCCTTTGTTTCAAACCCATCACAATTGCTTCCATTGCAAAGTCAAAGCACTCGATAACCTCTAAAAATGGTGTCCACAACAAGCGCAGATGAATTAGTGGGAGAAACTGTTTCAACATACGACAGAAAAAGTGAACTAAAAGCATTTGATGAAACAAAGGTTGGTGTACAAGGACTCATAGAAAATGGCATCATAAAAGTTCCACGCATTTTTCATTGCGTACAATCAAATCTCAATGATTACTCGGTCAATGAATCAAATTCAAATCTCAGTGTCCCCATAATTGACTTCACAGGAATCCATAGTAATGATCCAATTTTGAGAAATGAAGTTGTGAGGAAAGTTCAAAATGCATGTGAGAATTGGGGATTTTTTCAAGTCATAAATCATGGAATTGCAACACATGTTATGGATGAGATGATTAAAGGAACTTGTAGGTTTCATCAACAAGATGCTAAAGTGAGAAAAGAGTACTATATCCGTGACCGTGATCCTAGCAGAAAAGTTGTGTATCTTTCCAATTATACCCTTTATCATTCTCCTTCTGCTGATTGGAGGGATACACTTAGTTGTTCCATGGCACCTCATCCACCAAATCCAGATCAATTGCCACCAGTTTGTAGGTTTGTTACAATAATTTCTCTTAGCTTCATAATTTCTATACTGCAATTTTGTTTTGTGTTTGGAGGGGGAATATGGTAAATTTATGAGTAAATGTTCAATTTGGTCCCTGAAATTATAGAACTTGAACCATCTTAGTTCCCTACATTGTCAGTATTCCAAAATGATTCTTGTAATTGCAAAAAGTTGATCAGGTTCATCTCTCCATCGGTATTCGCAGCGACTATAATGATTTAGCTGAAGTTGGTAATGTTAGGAATGTATTTGAAACTAAGTGGATAATGTCAGGGATGCATTTGCTAACAAATTTAGACGAAGAGACGAACCTAATTAACACTTTTCAATTCAAATGACCAATTTGGAATATTGATAATGTGAAGGACTAAGTTGCGCAATCCTACAATTTCAGAGATCAAATTGGCTAAATTATCGGAAAAAGGGGGAACAAATTGGCGGTTTAGTCATAAATCTATTATTTATTACTAGAACATAATGAGGATAGAATGGAATGGATAACTAATTTCTTAGGGTAGTTTTATAATCTGCTATGATATGGATAAAATACCTACAATGCACTGCAGTGATATTCTGATTGAATACTCAGAAGAAGTAAAGGCACTTAGTTCTACTTTATTTGAGTTATTATCAGAGGCTCTTGGCCTAAATAGCTCTCACCTTAAAGAAATGGGTTGTGGTGAAGGGTTACTTCTTCTATGTCACTATTATCCACCATGTCCTGAGCCAGAGTTAACCATAGGCACTAGCAAGCATTCAGATGCTTGTTTCATGACAGTTCTTTTGCAAGATCAGATTGGTGGCCTTCAAGTTCTTCATCATAATCAGTGGATTGATGTAACTCCTGTCCATGGAGCTCTTGTAGTCAATATTGGTGATTTTCTTCAGGTAGGTGGATTCATCTTGTTTAAAAAAAGGTTTTATATTCAGCTTTGTAAATCATTTCAGAAGTTCACTTGAGTTCTTACTTAATATTCTCGTGTACAAAATGAGGGTGGTGCAGCCCTTAAGGTGATAACTTTGCTTAGGGTGACCTCCCAATAGTCTGCATCCCAGCGGTGTCCTTCCTCTACCATGGAGGTGGTGGAGTGGCCACTACTTCCAGCACCAGTCAATGATTGTCTGCCACGTACCATTTCTGTGTCTTCTAGTTGGACATGTTCTGAGTTGTACGTGGTCCGTACGGCAGGGCATGTGGTACTGGTGTCCCCTGTGAGTGTATCTCAGAGTCTCTTGCACTCCTCGGGTCATCCAGTTCGGTCTCTATAGAGCCCTTCTTAGTCTTTAGGGTTTTTCCTCGGTCCTTAGTTCTCCCTGGTCGGCGGTCCGGACACCCCAATACACTTAACTAAAATGCAGCAAAGTGTGTATATATATATATATATATATATATATATATATATATACATGCCAAATAAGAATTGAACATTGATGATGATTATGATAAGTTCATTGTTTTTGTGCAGCTCATGAGTAATGACAAGTTTGTTAGTGTTCAGCACAGAGTTTTAGCAAAGCAAATAGGCCCAAGAATATCAGTTGCATCCATTTTTAGACCACCTGTTCATTCACTCAAGGATATGGAAAAAGTGATTGGTCCAATCAAGGAACTTTTATCAGAAGATAGTCCACCTATATACAGAGAAACTTCTATGGAAGAATTCGTGAAACGCAGATTTTCAGATAGTATTGGAACTTCCCCACTGTCACCCTTCAAGTTGTGAGTAAGTTATGAACAATTGCATGCATTATGTAACTGTGATGTTGATGGAGTGGGCTTTGGTTTATCATATTCTAGGGAACTTTTTCTGCGGATTCAAGAACTCAAAAACTAGATATACTGTGTTTTTTTGTCTGAATAATGTTACCCTTTGGACAGCAGAAAGTAATCGTTTATGTACCTTGGATTTAAAATTTGAAGTATTGGACACAAATATGGATATGGAATATCAGTATAAAACTTTAGACTAAGCATTATGCATTATTGCATGTACTCAAACAAAAGAAGTTACTCTAGGGCCAATGATATTTGCCAGCACTCTGTGTTTCACACTCTTGAGTATGTCATTTGTTACAAGCTAAAGTTCAATAAAAGTAACCATAAGCTAAATCAGGGTCTTGTTTGAACACACAGTTTGATTAAGCATTATAGCCTAAGCATTTATTATGTGCTTATTGTGTATAAGTTGCTTCTGTAATAAAAGATATGTCAAATTGTTTTTATATAAGCTATAAGCTGTTTTAATAAATTATCTTGAAGAGCTTATAGAAATAAGCTGAAAGCAACTTATCGACGTGGTATAAGTTGTTTCCTCTAACCTATCTTTTAGATGCACATGCTTTTTTGGCATGCCATTCTATTCCTCTAACCTATATCTTTGGTGGAGTTTCAATAGGGATGATGCTCAATTTATAACATTTAGTCCTGTAAAGAACTCCAAGGAATCCAATTAGCTTCTGTTCATTTGGAAGTCGTTTTCTATCTTTTGTCCTTATAACAGATTTGAACATTCATTTCCCATTTTTGTAGTCATAGTTGGGAAAATGATCAATGTAACCTTCCTCAGTGTTTTCTTAATAGGCCAAAAGATCATTTCAGGATTTGCCTCCATTTTCTAGCTTTTCTCTTTAACTTAACAAAAGGTAAATGAAACTTAATTTTCATTGGCCAGTTTTGCATACATACTTGGGTATAAACTCTCTATGCTCTATTTGATCTATCTGAAGAGATCTTGGAAACCAATTTTTTTTTGGAATCCTACAGTATTTTTATGGTAGAATTGTGGGTAATTCTCAAGCTTTGGAATTGGTTTGGAATAAGGGTTTAGACGACTTTTTTTGGATAATAATTATTGGAATGCCATTAACTTGATTTCAGCAGTGGTGCCCTTGTATGATATACTATTTTTGTTTGATCCAATCAATTCCAGAAAAAGAAATCCTTTTTAGGACGAAATGTACGAGACAGTGTAACATCATTTTTAATCATGCACGGGGTGATGTATTATTATATAACCAATAACTAACTTTACACAACGGTTTTCTTACAATTCATATGGATGCTATTCGTAGCATTGTCGTTCTAGAAAAGTTGTGTCGTCTATATTTCGGGCAGTGGTGTGTGCTATCAATATTTAGGATATATTTAACTATTCCTGTCTTCTATTACCTATACCTTCTGATAAGGCAATATGGTGGCAGACCACATAACTTATTTGGCCCTTGATTTAGAGTTGGGAGTTCCTTGTTTCAAAGCGGGTAGGATTCCTCTCTAGTCATCAGATATCAAATATTTCAATAAAGGCAATAGTAATTAAAATACTAATACTTTAACTGTTTTGTATTTTAGTACCTGCACATGTTATTCATAACTCAGTAAATGTATATCTAGTAATATCTGCCATCAAGGATGATATTAGGAAGTACTGTGGTTTTACCACACGCAATTCCCATTAAGTTATTAGCCAGTAGCCACACTACCATCTCAGCAAAAGCAATGTAACATTATTGAAAAAGCAACTCAAGATTACAAATCCTACAGGCAAAGACAAAAATAGTAGGAAGTGCAGAAGTACAACTATTCACTGACAAAAGAACAAAACAAAACTGAAGATGATACTGAACTTTAAAACTAAGGAACAAAACTTTTTAGCACCAACACAGACACCTAGACACCAGTTTTATTTTGAACTTTTTTGAAAAATATAATTAATTGAAGTGTCGGTGTGGGTGTCAGTGTAGGTGTCGGTGTCCGACACAATACACGTATTCAATTGGAAGTGTCGGTGCTACATAGGTTGTTATCAGAGGATTCATAAATAAGCAGTAGTTTAAATCATTTAAAGCTTGTCTTCAAATTCTGAGAGTGGAGTCATCTGCTCCTTCAATCCCTTCCTTTTTCGAATGTCGGTAATAAGCTGTGCAGCTTGTGATCCAGATTCCAATGGATCTGAAGACATCATATCCCAATGGTCAAAGACACACTGTGGGAAAGCCTGCCCTGATGTTGCAGCTCTCAATGTGCTGGAGAAACCAAAGGACTCAACAACAGGGAGGTATGCTTTGATGTTGTAAAGTGGTGTACCGGGCCTTTGCATTTCCTCAAAGACGTGTCCACGTTTCTGATTAAGAACACTGTAGATACCACCAAGAGCTTGCTCAGGAGCTTGGATTTCGACCAGATAAACAGGCTCGAGAAGCCTGGGTTTGGCCGTCAACTGTGAAGCATAGAAGACTCTCCTGGCAGTGGGAATGATCTGACCACCACCTCTGTGGATAGCATCAGTATGCAAGACAACATCACATACTTCAAAACATATGGCTCTCATGTTCTCTTCAGCCAAAACACCCTCTTTTGATGCCCATTGGAAACCAGCAACTACTGAATCCTTAATCTCATTTAAATACTGGACTCCCTTACACATATCAACCACCATGTTGGGTCCGAGGGTCTCAGGTCCGAAACACCAGATTTTCTTGGCGAGATCCTTATCCCAACCATACTCTTCCGCCAAGATTTTAGAACGAAGCTTGGGGTCATCTCTTGGTCCAATCTTCCCCTCATCAATTGCCTCAGCAAGCCCGTCTTCGAGTGGTCTGGCTTCCATATACAACCGGTTGTGCTTGTTTGGTGACTTACTCATCACAGTGCGGGTTGATCTTTCTAACACAGTCTCTCGGAATGATACTACAGGGTCAGATTTGATAATCTCAGCTCCACCCATGAAATCATCCTGTAAATCCTTCAAACAGATCTCTAGATGAAGCTCTCCTGCACCAGCAACAATGTGTTCTCCAGACTCCTCGATAGTACAAACAACCATAGGATCTGACTTGGCCAAACGTTTAAGACCTTCAACAAGCTTAGGGAGGTCCGAAGCAACCTTGCACTGAACAGCAACACGGACAACAGGTGAGACGGAAAACTTCATGGCTCGAATAGGGTGGGCATCAACTTCCTTCTCATTTGTCAATGTAGCATTCTTGGTGATAAATTGATCCAAACCAACCATAGCAACTGTGTTACCACAAGGCACATCTTCAACAGTTTCCTGTCTCTTTCCCATCCAAATGACAGTTCTTTGAACACTTTTCGTATACAGATCTTTTTTCTCCCCAGGGACATAATTTGGTCCCATGATTCTGACCTTCAAACCAGTAGAAACTTTACCAGCAAATACTCGGCCAAAAGCAAAAAACCTACCCTTATCAGACGCAGGAATCATCTTAGACACATAAAGCATCAGAGGACCATCAGGATCACAGTTTCGGATAGCAGTAGCATATTGATCATCAAGGGGACCTTCATATAAATTCTCAACACGATACCTCTGAGCTGTTGATGGAGAGGGAAGATGAAAGATCATCATTTCCAGCAGTGCACTACTTGCTGGGAGCCACGTCTGCATGACACGTTTCATCAACGACTTACCCATTAGGTCCTTCTCATCAGACTTCATACTAACCCCAAGTTTTTGCAGCATGGGCCACAACTTATCCTTCTGATCATTCATACAAGTGTTGATAATCTGCTTGATAGGCTCATAACAGAACTGAACAAACCCACGCTTACAAGAAGGTGAACCAGTATTCTTGGTGGTCCATTTCTTTGTGGCCGGATCAAAGAAATTCTCACCCCAGAGCCTTTCCATCATTTTTGACTCATCGACACCAAATTTTGAGGCATACATTTTGGCGAAATTTGTCAGGGCAAAAGCCCAGCCATGCAAACCAGCTGAAAAGGCAACTGTTCCTTTCTCTGGATACACCATGACATCACCCAATAATGGATCCTCGTACGTAGCCATAATAACATTAGCATTCTCGATCACTCTTTGAAATGTCTGATAAGCCTCCTCTCCATCCACCTGGAGCTCAAGGAAGCACCTGTCCATCTTATTAACTGTCAAAACAGGCCTGATTCTTTCACCAAGGGCTTGTCGCAGCACAGTTTCTGTTTGCACACACACTCCTTCGACACAGTCCACCACCACTAGTGCTCCATCAGTAATGCGAAGTGCAGCAGTAACCTCTGATGAGAAGTCCACATGCCCAGGGGAGTCAATGAGATTTATAAGATACTGATTTCCATTGCGCTCCCCTTTATAACTCTTGAGAGATTCATCACTCATTTCATAGTAGAGCGAGATACCAGTTGACTTAATTGTAATACCACGCTCAGCCTCATCTGCACGGGTATCAGTCATACGGACATCTCCTGCTACTTCTTGTGCTATGATTCCTGCCGCAGCGACGAGGGAATCAGTGAGAGTTGATTTTCCTGCAAATTTTATTGGTTAATAATATGACAAAATATTAAAACACACTCTTGTAAACAGCTATACAGTTGCATGAAAAACCGCTGTTGATGTCATCATATTCATATACAAAAGATCGAAAGGGGTATTAAAAATTTGAAATGAATATTAGAGATAGTTTTTTCTTAAACTTTTAAAGTCACAACTCCAATAATTTCTTGTCAAGCAAACCAAAGCACCATTATTAAATATTTATTTTAAAGATAGGATTAGAGAACAACATCACAGCAGCATCACCATTATAAGATAATAAAGTAAGAAGAACTAAAAAACCATCTGTCAATCCATACCATGATCAACATGAGCAATGACAGACATATTACGAATATTGTGTTTATGGTCCATAATGCGCCGCTGCTCTTCAGCTGTGAACTTCACCTGGAAATATAGACACACAAATCTCAATTCAGATTATGAATGTTCAATCAAAGTAAACAAACAAACAAACAAACGAAAACTAGTTAAGTACTGTTCATTAACTTACCATCTTGACTAGCCTTTATAGTCCACAACAAAGGAATCTGTTAGAGCTGAAACATCAAAACACTGAAGGAGTTAAACATCACTAAGGTTATAAAATAGTATCTAAAAGAAATAAATTACAAAACAAAAATCACTATACATTGATTCAAGACAATTGGTAATAACCAAATTATAAGGGTTACCAAATATTACAATTGATCAAAGATATATTATCACTTCAAAACATAATACAAGTGACCTCTAACCACAAAACAATCCGATGAAAAAATATCTAAAACATTCAAGTCTGTGTTTACAACCTAGATCGATTACTCACAGAGATAGAGATAAAACAAAGATCCATAACAAATTTAAAAGAATCTAACACCATGTGTTTGGATTAAAACAGCAATTTGTTACACAAAATTATAAGGAATGGAAAGAAAGAAAAACTTAAGACGCATAAAAAATACCAAAATTAAATTAAAGTATAATACATATCTGAAACACAAATTCAATTGAGAAATAATATACAAAAAACAAGAACACATACAATCTGTTTGGGAAGCGATATAGAAAAAAGAGATGAGAGAGAGAAATCAATTGAATTAGGGTGGAAAATGAACGTGAACGACAGAGGAGGAGGCGGAGGCTAAGGAATGGTGATGCCTCCTTGTAAAGCAAGAAAGCGTACAAAGGGAGAGTGAGAAAAGTGAGGTGATTAATTTTAGGGTTTTTTTTTTTTACCCCCACCACCTTCCCATATACCCCCACAAGACTTTTTTGGACGAAAATACCCTAAAAAATTTGACAAAAAATCGTATATACCTCACCCTACATGTATATGACATTGAAAAATTCAAATCGTATATATGTTGTTTTGGATTGGGCCAGTCGTCAGGCCCAACCCAGTAAGGGGAGGATCAGTCCAACTGGGCCTAATCCAGCAAGTGATCATCCAGCCCAATAGCGGAGTGATCATTCCAACCGATACTTGGGCCCCCATCGCAAATGGGCTATCCGACTTCAACGATCCAGACTAACCATTATAAATAACATCAGTCACCAGGTGCATGTCAGGTACGCAATTCATTCGAATATTCACTAGATTGTACTGTAGCTCGATATAGCTGACTTGGGCGTCGGAGTGTCCTTGCAGGTACACCCCCCCGCGCGTTCAGGTCATCCTCAGCCTACAGTAGTAGACGACCCGTCCCTTGATCATCCACGCGGAAGACCCCAACATTCCCAATGCCTCCAAAGACAACTCGAGGCAGACCGCAGACAATGGGAGGAACGACGACCAACACTGAGGTCATTGCCCCCAGTCCCCAGCTGGGCACAACCCAGTAGGTTGACGTCACCCTTCCAGCCAATCTAGTTCAGGAGCTTCGTGTCTTGCTCCGTGTCAGGGATCAGCAGATCGCTCGCCGAGATGACCGCCTCACCCAGATGTAGGAACTAATAGCTTCCAGACGAGGGAACGATAGCTTCCTGAGGCCACGACCCTAGGAGCGGGCATCGATCATGACTCAGTAAAAAATACTTAGTCAAAAATAAGATAATAACAGATGAATCCCCAGCAGCAGGTCGCCCCACACGGGAGATGATCGCCCCCGAGTGGAATTTTTAACGCAAGACAGAGAACGTCCACCACGAACGAGAAAGAGTGCGCGCCGCGGAGAAAAGATGCTCCCACCGAGAATAAGCTCGCCCAAAACGGGCGACCACGCCGTGAGGGGGAGAACAGATCGCTCGTAAGTAGCAAGGGTGGTCGTCCGCAGAGAAGAGGAGCAGATCGCCCGCAGAGAAGAGCACCAGATCGTCCGTGAAAGAGGAGTGCAGGTCGTCCTCTGTGAGGGGGAGAGCGGATCGCTCGTAAGTAGCAAGGGTGGTCATCCTCGGAGAAGAGGAACAGATCGCCCGCAGAGAAGAGCACCAGATCGTCCGTGAAAGAGAAGTGCAGATCATCCTCCGTGAGGGGGAGAGCAGATCGCTCGTAAGTAGCAAGGGTGGTCGTCCGCGGAGAAGAGGAGCAGATCGCCCGCAGAGAAGAGCACCAGATCGTCCGAGAAAAAGAAGTGCAGGTCGTCCTCCGTGAGGGGGAGAGTAGATCGCTCGTAAGTAGCAAGTCACACAGGTCGTCCGCTGTGAGGGGAAGAACTGATCGCCCTCTGGCCTACGAATGGAGAGCAGATCGCCCCAAGGGGGGTGGTTGCTCCAGAGAATAATATTGTCACAAATAATATTGAAAATATTAGAAATTCACAGCGAACGACATGAAAAGCACCCATCAGTTATCATATGATCCGTTACGATCCAAATCGCTGAAAAAAAATTCACAAGTAATAACCGGGAACATGATCACCAAAACTGCAAATCAAGCCTAAGACTGCTCCACGATCGGAGGGTGCGAACACTGATTGTGCGAACACTGTCTTTACCATAAGAGCGATGGGCATGACACAAATGATCTCATGGCTCTCAAAGACGACGTTGAGGCATTAATCCGAGGGGGAAAGCTGACTCAATACGTAAGAAAGAACCAAGCTGATGGGCGAGACGACAACCGAACACGTCGATCGCCTAGGAAAGGTAAGATACCAGCCACCGAAGTGGCCAAAGTCAGAGAAGAAGAGGAGGATCAAGACGATGATGTCCCAGATACAAGAAGATCAAGGGGAAGGGAAGTTGCCATGATGATCACTGGAGGTATCCCCACTGACGCCTCAACTAACAAGTCAATAAAGGGAAGGTTCGACTAGATCATGAGCGTCGCGTCGACATCCACCCCAAGGGTCCTCTCGAAGAGGCCGCCCATCCTGTTCGGGGATGAGGACCTCATTGACAGGACGCCCAACAATGAAGTGCCACTCGTGGTGGTTGCCGTGACGGCCAACATGGAGGTCAGACGAATACTGATCGACCAAGAATATGGAGGTCAGACGAATACTGATCGAGCAAGGAAGCTCCACGGACATCATTTTCGAATGAATCACGTTTAATGGAGCATCCACCACACTAATCGGACGAATCAAGTTGATCGTCACTATGGAGAAGGAACCTCAAAAGTTCAACCTACCGCGCGAGTGAAGTTCGAGCCGTGTTCGATAAACTACGCGGTCAGGATAAAACATTTAAGCGAATTTAAGCACAAACGAAGCGGCCTAAGATTGGTCGCACCTCCGAGGGAGAGTTCAATCCGAGTCGAACTTGGTAAACTGCCTAAGGGCACTTAAACGAATTCAAGCACAATTGAAGCGACCTGAGATTGGTTGCACCCCCAAGGGCGAGTTAAATCCGGGTAGAAACCTGGTAAACTGTCCATGGGTGTTCACGATCCTACTCGAACGAAACGAGTGCTCCTCCTTCGGGGAGGATCGAGTGCTCGGGGAGCATCGAGTGTGCCTCCTTCGGGGAGGATCGAGTGCTCCACCTTCGGGGAGGATCGAGTGCCCCTCCTTCGGGGAGGATCGAGTGCCCCTCCTTCGGGGAGGATCGAGATCTCTTCCTTTGGGAGGACCAACTCAAGTGGAGCGACCAGATGACGTCAGCGAACATGCACTTAAGCGAATATGTCAAGGGGTAGGGGCCGAAACCCGACCAGTCAAAAATAAAGACGACCTCACTCACGCACGAAGCGCGAAAGAGGAATCTCGCCCTCACATTAGTCTGCAAGCCATAATGTTGGCTGTGGTTGTCCGATTGAGGCATGTGAACATGCGTTGGAAAGCTAAGAAGAATTACTACAACTTTCATGCTGGACACAAAGTCAAATTCGACCGTCCTCGACCCCTTCCAGTCGCCCAAGATTGGGACGACCACTTCTTGGTCGCCCTCATGGAACCTTGGAGGACGGTCTGGTCTGTAGATCATAACTTTGTCCATGTTAATCCAATGGGGACGTGTGAACATGCGTTGGAAAGCTAAGAAGCATGGCTACAGATTTCATGTTGGATTCAAAGTCTAATTTGAGCTTCCAAGACCCCTGCTGGTCGCCCAAGATTGGGACGACCAATTCTTGGTCGCCCTCATGCAATCTTGAAGGACGGTCTGGTCTGTTGATCATAACTTTGTCCATGTTTATCCAATGGGGGCGTGTGAGCATGAGTTGGAAAGATAAGAAGCATGCCTACAACGTTCATGTTGGATGCAAAGTCTAATTCGAGCATCCTCGACCCCTGAAGGTCGGCCAAGATTGGGACGACCACTTCTTGGTCGCCCGCGTGCGACCTTGGAGGACGGTTTGGTCTGAGGTCCATAACTTCGTCCATATTTATCCGATAGGGGCGTGCGAGCATGCGTTGGAAAGTTAAGAAGCATGCCTACAATTTTCATGTTGGACGCAAAATTAAATTAAAGTATAATACATATCTGAAACACAAATTCAATTGAGAAATAATATACAAAAAACAAGAACACATACAATCTGTTTGGGAAGCGATATAGAAAAAAGAGATGAGAGAGAGAAATCAATTGAATTAGGGTGGAAAATGAACGTGAACGACAGAGGAGGAGGCGGAGGCTAAGGAATGGTGATGCCTCCTTGTAAAGCAAGAAAGCGTACAAAGGGAGAGTGAGAAAAGTGAGGTGATTAATTTTAGGGTTTTTTTTTTTTACCCCCACCACCTTCCCATATACCCCCACAAGACTTTTTTGGACGAAAATACCCTAAAAAATTTGACAAAAAATCGTATATACCTCACCCTACATGTATATGACATTGAAAAATTCAAATCGTATATATGTTGTTTTGGATTGGGCCAGTCGTCAGGCCCAACCCAGTAAGGGGAGGATCAGTCCAACTGGGCCTAATCCAGCAAGTGATCATCCAGCCCAATAGCGGAGTGATCATTCCAACCGATACTTGGGCCCCCATCGCAAATGGGCTATCCGACTTCAACGATCCAGACTAACCATTATAAATAACATCAGTCACCAGGTGCATGTCAGGTACGCAATTCATTCGAATATTCACTAGATTGTACTGTAGCTCGATATAGCTGACTTGGGCGTCGGAGTGTCCTTGCAGGTACACCCCCCCGCGCGTTCAGGTCATCCTCAGCCTACAGTAGTAGACGACCCGTCCCTTGATCATCCACGCGGAAGACCCCAACATTCCCAATGCCTCCAAAGACAACTCGAGGCAGACCGCAGACAATGGGAGGAACGACGACCAACACTGAGGTCATTGCCCCCAGTCCCCAGCTGGGCACAACCCAGTAGGTTGACGTCACCCTTCCAGCCAATCTAGTTCAGGAGCTTCGTGTCTTGCTCCGTGTCAGGGATCAGCAGATCGCTCGCCGAGATGACCGCCTCACCCAGATGTAGGAACTAATAGCTTCCAGACGAGGGAACGATAGCTTCCTGAGGCCACGACCCTAGGAGCGGGCATCGATCATGACTCAGTAAAAAATACTTAGTCAAAAATAAGATAATAACAGATGAATCCCCAGCAGCAGGTCGCCCCACACGGGAGATGATCGCCCCCGAGTGGAATTTTTAACGCAAGACAGAGAACGTCCACCACGAACGAGAAAGAGTGCGCGCCGCGGAGAAAAGATGCTCCCACCGAGAATAAGCTCGCCCAAAACGGGCGACCACGCCGTGAGGGGGAGAACAGATCGCTCGTAAGTAGCAAGGGTGGTCGTCCGCAGAGAAGAGGAGCAGATCGCCCGCAGAGAAGAGCACCAGATCGTCCGTGAAAGAGGAGTGCAGGTCGTCCTCTGTGAGGGGGAGAGCGGATCGCTCGTAAGTAGCAAGGGTGGTCATCCTCGGAGAAGAGGAACAGATCGCCCGCAGAGAAGAGCACCAGATCGTCCGTGAAAGAGAAGTGCAGATCATCCTCCGTGAGGGGGAGAGCAGATCGCTCGTAAGTAGCAAGGGTGGTCGTCCGCGGAGAAGAGGAGCAGATCGCCCGCAGAGAAGAGCACCAGATCGTCCGAGAAAAAGAAGTGCAGGTCGTCCTCCGTGAGGGGGAGAGTAGATCGCTCGTAAGTAGCAAGTCACACAGGTCGTCCGCTGTGAGGGGAAGAACTGATCGCCCTCTGGCCTACGAATGGAGAGCAGATCGCCCCAAGGGGGGTGGTTGCTCCAGAGAATAATATTGTCACAAATAATATTGAAAATATTAGAAATTCACAGCGAACGACATGAAAAGCACCCATCAGTTATCATATGATCCGTTACGATCCAAATCGCTGAAAAAAAATTCACAAGTAATAACCGGGAACATGATCACCAAAACTGCAAATCAAGCCTAAGACTGCTCCACGATCGGAGGGTGCGAACACTGATTGTGCGAACACTGTCTTTACCATAAGAGCGATGGGCATGACACAAATGATCTCATGGCTCTCAAAGACGACGTTGAGGCATTAATCCGAGGGGGAAAGCTGACTCAATACGTAAGAAAGAACCAAGCTGATGGGCGAGACGACAACCGAACACGTCGATCGCCTAGGAAAGGTAAGACACCAGCCACCGAAGTGGCCAAAGTCAGAGAAGAAGAGGAGGATCAAGACGATGATGTCCCAGATACAAGAAGATCAAGGGGAAGGGAAGTTGCCATGATGATCACTGGAGGTATCCCCACTGACGCCTCAACTAACAAGTCAATAAAGGGAAGGTTCGACTAGATCATGAGCGTCGCGTCGACATCCACCCCAAGGGTCCTCTCGAAGAGGCCGCCCATCCTGTTCGGGGATGAGGACCTCATTGACAGGACGCCCAACAATGAAGTGCCACTCGTGGTGGTTGCCGTGACGGCCAACATGGAGGTCAGACGAATACTGATCGACCAAGAATATGGAGGTCAGACGAATACTGATCGAGCAAGGAAGCTCCACGGACATCATTTTCGAATGAATCACGTTTAATGGAGCATCCACCACACTAATCGGACGAATCAAGTTGATCGTCACTATGGAGAAGGAACCTCAAAAGTTCAACCTACCGCGCGAGTGAAGTTCGAGCCGTGTTCGATAAACTACGCGGTCAGGATAAAACATTTAAGCGAATTTAAGCACAAACGAAGCGGCCTAAGATTGGTCGCACCTCCGAGGGAGAGTTCAATCCGAGTCGAACTTGGTAAACTGCCTAAGGGCACTTAAACGAATTCAAGCACAATTGAAGCGACCTGAGATTGGTTGCACCCCCAAGGGCGAGTTAAATCCGGGTAGAAACCTGGTAAACTGTCCATGGGTGTTCACGATCCTACTCGAACGAAACGAGTGCTCCTCCTTCGGGGAGGATCGAGTGCTCGGGGAGCATCGAGTGTGCCTCCTTCGGGGAGGATCGAGTGCCCCTCCTTCGGGGAGGATCGAGTGCCCCTCCTTCGGGGAGGATCGAGATCTCTTCCTTTGGGAGGACCAACTCAAGTGGAGCGACCAGATGACGTCAGCGAACATGCACTTAAGCGAATATGTCAAGGGGTAGGGGCCGAAACCCGACCAGTCAAAAATAAAGACGACCTCACTCACGCACGAAGCGCGAAAGAGGAATCTCGCCCTCACATTAGTCTGCAAGCCATAATGTTGGCTGTGGTTGTCCGATTGAGGCATGTGAACATGCGTTGGAAAGCTAAGAAGAATTACTACAACTTTCATGCTGGACACAAAGTCAAATTCGACCGTCCTCGACCCCTTCCAGTCGCCCAAGATTGGGACGACCACTTCTTGGTCGCCCTCATGGAACCTTGGAGGACGGTCTGGTCTGTAGATCATAACTTTGTCCATGTTAATCCAATGGGGACGTGTGAACATGCGTTGGAAAGCTAAGAAGCATGGCTACAGATTTCATGTTGGATTCAAAGTCTAATTTGAGCTTCCAAGACCCCTGCTGGTCGCCCAAGATTGGGACGACCAATTCTTGGTCGCCCTCATGCAATCTTGAAGGACGGTCTGGTCTGTTGATCATAACTTTGTCCATGTTTATCCAATGGGGGCGTGTGAGCATGAGTTGGAAAGATAAGAAGCATGCCTACAACGTTCATGTTGGATGCAAAGTCTAATTCGAGCATCCTCGACCCCTGAAGGTCGGCCAAGATTGGGACGACCACTTCTTGGTCGCCCGCGTGCGACCTTGGAGGACGGTTTGGTCTGAGGTCCATAACTTCGTCCATATTTATCCGATAGGGGCGTGCGAGCATGCGTTGGAAAGTTAAGAAGCATGCCTACAATTTTCATGTTGGATGCAAAGTCTAATTCGTTGGCTGTTCAGTATGGAGACCATAACTTCGTCCATGTTTATCCGATGGGGGCGTGTGAGGATGCGTTGGAAAGCTTAGAAGTAGAGCTACAATTCTTATGTTGAGCTCAAACTCTTATTCAGACGTCTTCAACCCCTGCAGGTGGCCCAAGATTGGGGCACTCACAGCACGAAAATGGGCAGTTGGCACCATGGAGGGCTATCTAGTCTGACAACCTTAGAGGCATGAGCAACCAAAAGATACTCAGCATATATCGTGCAAGGATGAAAGAGCAAATGAACTTGAGCAAAGTAAATCATGCAACAAAGTACCAAAGTATGAACGATCAAATTATGGGTTACAACAAATCAAATACAACGGTCGTCCAGGGGAGAGGATGGTCTGATCGCCGGACGAGAGGATGGTCTGATCGCCAGACAAGAGGATGGTCCGATCGCCAAGTAAGAAAATGGTCTGATCGCCAAAGTGAGGTGGTCACCTAAGATCACAGAAACCAAATTACTAAGTTATCCAAGTCCTACCAAGCCCATCACACAAAGAAATTGAACCAAGAATTGTAGGGAAATTACCTGGGTGACAGCGTACTCGTCCAAACCGAAAGAGGAGAGTGCCCTCCAAAGCACAACCTGGTAAATCAAAACACCAAAGTGGTTGAATCCCATCAAGCTCAATACATTGAAATCAAATAGTGCGTAAAGAGGGAAAAAATGAACGAGAGCGATCGGGTCGTCCAACGATCAGGTGGTTCAAACAACCGGAGCGACCAGGTCTTCCGGACAGATCGTCCATGAGGAGCAATCAGGCTGTCCAACGACCAAGTCTATCAAAATACGTGAGCGACCGAGTACCTCGAGTGTTCAATCTACACAGATATCTCAAGTGTTCAACGAGAGCGACCAGGTACCTCGAGAGCGATCGGGTCATCCAACAATCGGGTCGTCCGTACAGATCGTCCACAAGGTACCTCACCCACTTCACTACTCACTCGAAATCGCAGATCATCCCAGACCATGTAACAAAAATCAAAGGAAAAAGGCAATACCAGGTCGTCCGGGAAGAGCAGGAGCAGGTTATCCATTGCGCGAGAAGAGCAGACCCCCTTTCCGATCGTCCTCTACGAAGAAGAGGATCAGGTCACCCAAGCTCACGGATCGTCCGCCTTCGAAAACAGCACAGGTTGCGCAGACGAGGAAATCAGGAAATCAGGTCGAGCCGCGAAGATCAGGTCATCCTCGATACCAGGTCGTCCTTGCGCCGTTGGGAAGAGAGAAGATGGCCCGTGAATGCTGGTCTTCCCACCACAAGCGATCGCTCAACTTGCGGATAGCCCAAAACTCCCGTGCGCGAAGGTGTGGTCTCGCGAAGGATGGTGGATCAGGTCATCCCTGTGAAGGATCGGATCGTCCCTGCGAAGGATCGGTTCGTCCGCGAGGTGGTCGTCCGTTTGGACTGATCCTCCCATCTGGCTGGTCGCCCACTACGAGGGATGATCACTCCAACGAATGTCAAGTGATCCTCCAGAGGGAATTTTTAGAGAAAAATTCTTCTTTTGGAGCTTATGTGAATAGAATGAAGGGAAAGAAAAGACCCCTCACACTCTTATATATATAGGCCCAATAAAGGCCCAAGAAATATTAAAGAAAAGGAAAAATATATTCGAAATTCGCAACAAAGTCAAGACGACGAGAAAAGCGTCTATCATTTATCGAACGACCTGTTACGATCTCAACCGCCGAAAATTCACAAGTCGTGAACTGGGGACATGACCTACTGAACTACTGATCTAGGATGACCATTCGAACTACTGATCAAGTCTACGCCCGCTCAGTGATCGAACTTGGCTTGGGGGGCAACTGTTCTAGACTGAGCCAGTCGTCGGGCCCAACCCAGTAATGGTCATCCAACCCAGCAACGGGAGGATCAGTCCAACTGGGCCTAATCCAGCAAGTGATCATCCAGCCCAATAGCGGAGTGATCACTCCAACCAATACTTGGGCCCCCATCGCAAATGGGCTATCCGACTTCAAAAAAATTGACTACTTTGGACACCTTAGAAAATAAACCTACCATGACAAATTTTAGTAGGACACGTTTATTAGATTAGATTGTATACTAAAAAATATTATAGTTAAACTAAAAAATCATAGTTTAATATTTTAATATAAATTTAGTCCTCCTTTTATTTATTGATATTCAAAAAATAAAATTAAGAATAAAATATAACAGTTAGCACATTTTTATTTTTTATTAATATTTTTAATTAAAAAACACATATAATGTACTCAGACAGCAGAATGGTCCTCGTCCCCATCCTCATCCCAGAGTTGACAGTGGGGGAATTATCTCTCTCGTCCTCGTCTCCAATGGAAAAATTCCCCATTCACGCTCCACTGTGGGCAGTCCCCGTCGAGATTCCCACGTACAGGTAGAAAGCACTCGTTTAGTCGAGTGTGAGACTGTGAGGGAAGGATGAAACAATACATATCCATAAGTATACATAACAAAGATCTTTTGGTCACTCTAAGATTTTCCTCATGATCTTCATCAAACTTCCACCTTGAGTAACACCAAGCTTTGCTATCTCCGAACCTTCATCGCAGAGAAAAAGAGTCAGTAAGTTGGGAAAAAGCAGATTAAAAAATACTTTATTACCAGATATTTGGATGTTTATTATTACTTATTTAAAAAACAAATTGTTATATTAAAATATTATGTTTTAATTAAAAATTTCATGTGGCACTCAAACATGGGATGCCACGTCATTTAACTTAGTACCACTTCAACTATTAGTTTGACCAATATCGATTGGGGGACCAAAATCGTGAATGAACTATTATAGGGGAACCAAAAATCTAATTAAACCTAAAATATTTGATGTTATAAGTTTGAAAGCAAGATACAAAAAGAAATTAGAATATCTATATTAGTATTGCTTATTCCCCATATCTTCTTTTTTAAAAGGGACTTATTCCCCATATCTTATTTGCCTAAAAAGCTCCATAATTAATGAGGTATAATTTTTTTTTAGAAATGACAATAATTTATGATATTTTATTTTAATATGAACATTATATATATATTTTTTATTAAACCTTATATATTCATTCTATTGTAACATCTATGACTGAATACTTAATAGTTTTTTTGACAAAAATAATTAATAGTTGGAGAATGGTAAATATTTTACTTAATAATTAATAAAAATATCATGATGCATTAGATTAGAATTTTTTATCATACGTGCGATATACAATATTAGTTGGAGAATGATAAATATTTTACTTAATAATCAATAAAAGCATAATGATGCATTAGATTAGGTTTTTTTTTATCATATTGTTAGTATCCAACGACTTTGCCAGCGACTAATCTAATTTTGTAAAAAAAACTAAATATGGAACGATCTATTGTAATCTAATTAATATTACTCACAATTAGGAATAAGATTGAGAGTCATGATAAAAAAAGATTGAGAGCAAACAAAAGGAATACAGAGCAGCACTGCTTTTCACATCACGCGATAGGGTTTGAGAGAAGTCCCAAATTTAGTGGGATATAGTGACTGTGTGAAGAAAGAACCATTAGTTCAAATTTTATTCTATCTTAGGGTTTCTCTCTTGATGAAAGCTGTGAAATTGTATCCACGAAACCCTCTTGCATTGACGATCGAGACATTGTCTCTAACAGTGTAAGTAATGTTATGAATTATGGTTTGTTGGAAAGTCTTAGCTTAAAACTATGAACGCTATTGAAAATTAAGATTTACGCTTCACCTTAACAACATCTGATTTATCTTTGAACTTTTTAAGCAAGTCCTAATCAATCATAATCCCTCAAACATGAAATGTTTTCTCAAATATATTCTCGATGAGTCCCTCACATGAACTTTGAAGAGAACCTTCCAATGAGGTCATATATGTTCCTAGGAAAACCCATAGGATTTATATTCAACATTATTCAATAAATAAATATTAGATATTGTTGGATATTCAGTAGTATCGCTATTTAAAACACTAAAAGCTCCTCCGAGAATTCAAGAAGCTCTGAGCAAGACTTTTCAATCAGGCTCACTGCATCGTGATTAAACAGAACAAAAGTTGCAAATTCAATATCATATATATGACACACAACTACACAATAACCTGAGATAAATTTATATATAACACACAGCTTCACAATATCCTAATTGCACTACTATTTATGATAATTTTAATATTTGGATTTGAATAATTGTATTCACTCTATCCATACATATCCATTATTGCTTAGTAGTTACTTACACGAACCCAAAATTACTACTTAAAGTAAGTTGAATGCCATGTGAGCACAAATGAAACATAAAATTGAATTCTAGTTTTATATTTTGCAACCCCAACATGTACTAAAATGAAAGTGCAATGCAAAAGACAGAATATTGGTAAATGGAATAAAAAATTTAAAGTTGAAAAGAATGGGGAAAACCAATATGCAGTTATAAGAATACTTACGGAATGAACCCAAAACAGGTTCAGCACCTATGTTGTAACAACCCGACTACCTTGTTGATCTTGTGCTTCGGATAGTCTCCATCTTCTCTCGATAGTGGTTCCGGCCGAACGGATTTTCAAAGCTACAACAGTGATCAAAATAGGAAAAAAAATCACATTGTTATAAGGGTGACAATAACACTTCTGTAACGGGACAACCATAGGTGTACCTTCATCGCTGCATCAACACATTTTTGTTACTATTATAACAATATCTCACTATTTTCTACATCTGCTATTCTGGGCCTGATTATATATATTGGGGAGTATACTTGTATACAATACAAACATAAGAACAACTATATCCTTAATTTCTCACTATGGAGGTTGACTATACTAGCTGTGTTACCCGTGCTTAGCACGGGGTTGAAAGGAAAAAATATGAGGCAAAAAACAAACATAAATTGGAGGATAAAAAGATGTTCCCTTTCTTAATATCTTTAATTAATTGATCGAGCTTTATCTTGAAAATACGGCAAATCATATCAGCACGATCCTCAGACTTTAAATTGTACTTTGCAAAGTATCTTGATAATTCTGGCCATTTATGATTACATGTAAAAGTGATAAACAAATCCGGATAACCAGGCCAACTACAAATAGTCATGGCATCTTGATAATTTTGAAACATATATCTAGGTCCACCAACAAAAGTTGATGGCAAGATAATTCTCCTACCAGTTGTTGATGTGTTACTCTCACCCCTCAAAACTGATTCTTCAAGTCCTCTATAGACATCGGCCCTTAAATCCTTCTGATTATCTTTTATCCATCTCAATCTACCAGATTCAATCATGGTATAACCATCGACCCCAAATTGTTGAAACAACCTCCCACCGAATAAAAGCGACCCTTCATCATTTTCACGATGTTGGATACGGTATGCCAACCAATCTCTAATAGTGACATGATCCCTTTTAATCACTGGTGCATTGTTACCAGACTGGAATTGGATGCCTTCATAAAAACCATCTTCACCAAAGGGAAATAATAAAGGATATTGCAAAGGTAAAGAAGCAGCACTCAGAATTGGAATCCTTTCTAAATACCCAGAATGAGTGCGCACAATTACATCCCGATCAAATCCAGCAGGGTCAAAATCACCAACAATTAAGGCAGCCACTTCAGAAGCAGTGGGCAACTTATATTGTCTACCATCATGGTTTCTCTTACCTAAAATCCTTAGTTTAATACTTGGAATCTCCTGATCATTCAACTGGTCTCTAACTATTTTATATGTCTTAGCATATGGATTAAATGCATCAAGACACTCCTTCAAATCAAAAACAATTTGAGCTCTTAAATTGCGAACATCCTTCTTCATCCTGTATAAAAACAATCATCAGAGATAATAGTATAAAGTATATAATTTTCAACCAATATGAAAACAGGAAAAACAGAGAACATACCCAACAACAGACATTCGGTTGGATACTTCGTTTGTAGTATCATATATGTATAATTGAGCAAATTTGGGTTGATCATTAGGGAGTGGAAGTAAACTACCAATCTGATGGTAGTTTTCACCATTTAAAATAAAAACTGGAGGAGCAGTTCCATCATTAATTTCTGTGTGTTTTCCCTCCCATAGAAGTGAAAGCAAACATATTATTGAAGGAGCGTATATTGGTCAAAAAATATTTGCTTCTACTATCATGTTTATGAAACAAATCATATATAGCTTGAGGAGGGCGTCTATAAAGAGGCAACACAATTCTTCCTTGTTTACAACACAAAGAGAACTTTGGTTGACGGGCACTGAATCTCTTTTGGGTTCTCTCCTCATACCATAAAAAAGCACCACAAAATTCACATACATATTCAGGGTCCCCAATATCCCAATAATGAGGGTTAACATCTGAAAAACATCAATTAAAAGTTTTAGGGGCACACAAAATTCATTTCTGGTTCAAATAGGACAGGAAAAACAGGAAAATCAAATAACAAAATACAGAAATGGAAGTTACCTAAAGTGCAAGAAATAGGTGCAGTCACTGGTGCAGGATTGTTGTTAGTGTTATTGAAAGTAGATTTACAGGGTGCTAAATTTGATGGCATGCAAAAGAAAACAAACAAAATAAAAAAAATGAAAAAAACGATCAACAAAAGAAAACTAAACAAATCTAGGTTTGATGATTAAGCCAAATCACCTGTTACAGAACTATTCAAAAGAGGATTAGAACCATTCAAAAGAGGATTAACTGGAGTAGTGAGGATGGTGTTCACAAGACCTAAATGATTGAAAGGACCATGATTCATTGCATGCAAAAGAAAAGAAACAAAAGAAAAAACAAAATCAGAAAATAGACTTAGAAAACAAATGTAAACAAATCTAGTTTTGATCAATAAGATAAATCACCTGATACAGAACAATTCAAAAAAGGATCAACTGGAGCAGTGAGGACAGCGTCTATAACACCTGAATGATTGAAAGGATCATGTGGTGATAATATTTGCAACACATTAAGAAAACTGAAAGAGACGAAAATGATTCATGAAAATTTAAAAGTTGCATATCATTTGCATGGCCAGGTAAAGAAGTGTTACAAAAATTGAGAAAATAGATCAACAAAACCAAACTAAACAAATCAAGGTTTGATGATTAAGTCAAATCACCTGTTATAGAACTATTTAAAAGAGGATTAGCTGGAGGAGTGAGCACAGTGTGCATAACACCTGAAAGATTGAAAGAATCATATGGTAATAATATTTGCAACATATAAAGGAAAATGAAAAAGAGGAAACTGATTCATGAAAATGCAAAAGTTGCATACCATCTGCATGGCCACCTAAAGAACTGTCATTTAATAACTTCTTTGATTTAAGAATAAATTTCCCTGGAGGAAGGCACTCTAGAGATGGCTTCACAACACTGTGAGATGTAAGATAACCTATAGCATTTGTGATAATAATGTCATTAGGAAAACAAAATGAAAGAGGAACTAAGCAAAAAATAAAGAGAAAGATGAGCGAGCAAACTCGTTTGTAAAATAGGCACCCATGTTTTCTGCCTAATTGATGAACTTCGATTGTCACCACTGGAACTGTCAACAATTGAAATATCTTGAGCCTTTCTTTTTCCCAAAGACTCCATTAAAATAAATCATACGATTAAAATTAAAAAGCTGAGTACATATGCTACAAAGAAGGAAGCAAACATGGACCTAGAATCAAATAAGCAACACTACAATAATAAATATATAAATAGAAGGCAGCAGAAAAAAATGAAATCATTAGTTTCTTTAACTTTGATGTAGACATTACTGAAAAACCAGACCTGCGGATAATCTCACAAAAGAATGTAATGGATAACTATCTTTTAGAAATGACCCATCACAAAACACAAAAATAAGCAAACTGCAATAACTGGCATTTGTCAGTCAGGGTTTCATAATCAGAGATTATGTGCATGTATATATATATATATATATATATATATATAAGCATTTTGCCAATGTAACTCACATAAGTGATTAAATTTCAAAAAGGAATATTTCATTATTTGCAATGGTATGATAGGAAAATAATTATATATTATATATAGAATCAATGGTAAGCAGAGTTTATATATATATATATATATATATATATATATATATATAGAATAGAATAGAATTAATGGTTTCTCAATGTGAATGATAAAACAAGTTATATTTCAAAGGGGAATATATCATTCTCTGCAATGATGCATTAGAGTAACAGATAAACAACTAATAGGAAAATAAGATACCAATAACAAACACAGCAAAAAAGAAAACCAAAGTTGTTCCATTATAATAGCATGAAGCAAATGACATAGCCAAAGAACAACTGAGTTACAAAAGAAATAACAAAAGACAGAACTTAATTACTTTTATTTGAAGCCAGCATTGAGAACAATGCAGACAGACACAAACAGACCAACTCCAATGGAGCCAAAGAAACTAAACATTCTTCCTAATTAATTTTATTTAAGCCACCATTGAGAACAATGTGGACAGACACTAAGCAAGAGAACAGTAGGAGAAACAAAAGAAATCTAAGTACAGGAAGAGAAGAATAATAAACAGAGACTCAAATAAAACATAGGATACACCAAATACTCACAGAAGTGGCCTCCAAGACCTCAGCTATAGTCTTATAAGGGGTTTGCATAAAATCCTCAAAAACAGAGACAACAGGTGGAGCACTAAGCTGACTTATTGATTGAGTCAGAGAAAGAGCAGATGCCTCCATCCTAATAAATACCAAAGGGAACAAAATCACACAAGGAACTCAATTTAATGGATGGGCATGGTATTGCAGAAAGCACTTCGAAAAACATACTTAGTTTTATAATCAAGGATTTCTGGCAGCTCATCATTGATAAATAACTTAGTTCCATAAAAGGCATTAGAGATGCCCATCACACCTGCTCCAGAAAGAATTCAAAAGTGAACAAACAACAATAGCAAGTCAAAACACAGCAACAAATGGAAGAACAAAATAGCACCCAACCCTGATATTTTTTGGCCTTGCATAACTGCAACACAATGATTGGTGGGGATGAGGAACCAACGCCATTGAGATTGGAATTCATCATTTCAGCAAATTCCCCCCATAGAGTGCACTGAATCCTGTTGAAACTGAAAAAACAAAAAAAATTGGGAAAATTACAGTGGAAAAACACTAAAATAGCAAAATGGAACTTAAACAACATATAGAATCAATGAAAGATACTAACTCGAGATCTTCAAGAGCCAAGTTAATGAGCTTTGTCTCATTGCCATCTTTGTGATTCGTTTTAAGATCAAGCAATACAACTTTCATATCAAGAGTAGTGACAAAGAAACCAATTTCAAGCAAAGACCCAAAATCCATCTACCAAAACACCAAGAAATGGGTGAGTGATAATAATGCACAGGGAAAATGAAACCACAGATTCATTGGAAGCAAGAAAAAAGAGAGAAAATACCTATGTAATCTGGAGGCACACCTAGTAAGCAACGAAAAGCAAGAAAAATATGAAGTGCAATTGATGAAAGCATAGTAGAATATATAGGAAAACCTGAACAAAGATGTCAAAAAAAAATTAACACCAAAACCAGAAAATTGAAAGAACACGTAATGTAATAATTAGAAAAGATTTGCAATGCAATGAAGAAAAAAGAGGGATCGGAAGGCAGTTCATCGAAAACACAAACCATAAGTAGAAATAACCATTATTAAGAAGAGTAGGTCTCAAGAAATTAATTAGAGATTAGAGATTAGAGATAGGTTAAATCATGACAAGCCAACTTAGCGCAAAATAGGCTGACGAAATATGAAAAGCGAAAAACCATTATTAATGATTAGAATCCATTGGCAAGGAAAAGGATAGCTTGAAGAAAGGGTTTTGGGATAGCAAAAAATCACTGCAACGATTTGAATGGGGAAAGGAAAGAAAACAGGCGGAAAATCAATGAAACAGATAATAAAAAAAGAAGAGAAGCAAACACACACGTGTAAATAAAGAGCTGAAACAAAATCTCTGTGCAGGAAGAAAAACAATCTTCCATCATCTCCGCAGGCACATTGCAGGGAAGGGACAAGATGGCGTTGACTCATTGAAGCCTCCACGTTGGAAACACACGGCGGAGTATCACTGGCGGCAGACTCCACGTTGGAAACACACGGCGGTGCATTACTGGCCGCAGACGGGGGGGCTGGGACTGGAGAAACGGTGGGAGAGCTGAGCTGGAGGGTCCTCAAGATTTATTGTTTAGAGATTGTAGGCACAAAGATACTGCACTGCTAAAATTCCTCTAAAGCTTTATGATCACAGAAGCCGAAGGGGAAAAAAACCATTTGAACATGATTGAAGAAAATTTCAAAAGCTTCAAAGAATAAAAATCTTACCAAGAAAAAACAAAGAAAACCCATTTAGTTTGACATGATAAAAAGACAAACTTTACAACAGAAAAAATAGAATCAAAAACAAATCACGGTAAGGTGCTGAAGAAGTTGTGGTGGTTTAGAACGTCGGCGTCTTTTGGCGGTGGAAGTGGCAAATATCGTTCTTCATCCTGCACACAGTATCGTGGCCAACTTTGTTATGATGCTAATGAAGCAAATTCTTCAGAAATTTAGGGAAAAATGAAACCCTAACGAAGGAAGATAGAAGGAGTGATGGTCCATGGAGAGAGAGAAATGCAGTGCTCTGTTTCTTCTTATTTTCTTCTTTCGTTGCTTTGCGTTTTGAGTTGATCAAGATGAAGGACAAACTTTTGTAGTTCATCAAAAAAAGATTGAAATTTTGTGATAGAAAATGAGAGAAAAAGAAGGAAGAGGAATGTGCGAATGAGAGATGAAGAGAGATTGTCGAGAGAGAGATTGGATCCACAAAATTAGCATTGTATTCATTACTGGATCCACAAAATTAGCATTGTATTCATTACTTGTTTTTGTTTTTTTTGAAACAGTCAGCTGCAATCAATGTTATTAAAACCGACCCGGTGATTGACCCGAGCAGGTCACTGAGTCATTGGGTCAATGGTCGAACCGAACTCATATTTATTAATTTGGTATAAAATTAATATGAGAATTAGAAAATGTAAGATATTATAAGTCAATATTTTTAAATTTAATATAATTTTGAATTAAAAACAAATTTGAAAATCAATAAAATTACTCATATTTAATAACATTCTAGTTAATAAATATATAGAATCTAAAATCTATGGAAAGTGATACAAAATATTAGCTGTCAAATAAATATGATATATAAATGTAATATATAAGTATTAAAATACATATAAATAAATATAATTAGTAGGTAATAGGTTTTGCTAAAAAAAAGGGTATATATTCTATAATACGCTTCAGTTACAACAAAACGTGGTTGCTCAAATGGTTAGTGCTGGAAAGCGCGAGTGTGAGGAATGGGGTTTGATCCCCTGATTCTTCATTTTTGAGATATATTTTGAAATTAATTTTCAATAAAAGCTGAGGTGGATGCCACGTATTTATTTGGAGATGTGTGTGGCTTTTTCTGAATGGTCCTAGTTGTAAGATTTAAAAAATAAGTGATTTTGTTGTTAAATAATTTAGAGATTAGTTTTTAGAGATTTTTTAAGAAAATGAGAAGCTGTTTTATGTTTGTGTAATATACTGAAAATCATTTATTTTAAAAAAAAAATCCTTCTTTAAAAAATGATTTTTATGAGAAGGTCCTCAAAACAGATTCTCATTTTAAGGATAAAAATGATTTTTTTAAGAAAATGATTTTTCAGAAAAGCTAAAACAAACACAATCAGGATCGCTAAAAATGTTTTTTTAATTAAAAAAAGTGATTTTCTCATAGAAAAGCTGTAACAAACGGGCTCCGGGAGGCTTAAGGGTAGTTAGTGTTGTAACAAATAAATAGGAATTCCTTTTAACTACACCATCACTTCCTCTAAACAACTCTGATACAGATGAACGTACGTTAGATATGACAGAAATGAAGTTACCTGATGGAACTTTTGATGGTACTGTTACTCCTTAAGCCTTGTTTATGAAGTTTGGGACAGAAATGAAGTTCTGAATCAGAAATGAAGTTGAGAATAGGTACAGGACTTTGGTTCTATACCGGATTGGTTCCAAAGTTTCGGCCCTTTTAAAAATTTAGAAGTGGGGGAGTCTTCCAAGACATAAGACCCGACCCTTTTAAAAATTCAAAAGTGGGGGTGTCTTCTAAGACATAAGTCCCGACACTTTGGTTCCAGACAGGTACAGAACCAAAGTTCTAAACCCGTGTGGAAAAAAAGGGACGGACACGTTTCATTAATGGCATTTTGGTCTTTTCACAGGGTTTGAGGGTGTCCAGTGAGTAGCTGAGGGTTGCAGGAAGTCCGAGCCTTTTTTTGTCATGCTTTAATATATCACTTGGGCCCAATATATTTTTTGGTACGACACTTGGACCCAATACGTCACTTTGCTAAGTTTACCGCAACTTAGACTAGTAATTTTTCTACCCCCCACAACTGGCTGCTAAACGCCTCGCACACATAGTGCAATACCTATTCCACCCTTGAAACTAACAAAAACCCTAATCTCTTCACTTCTCACCCATACGATGTTTTACTCATAAGTAAATCCAAAATTTCCCTAACTACAGATTTACTTAATTCCGCCCCAACAGATTTACGTAAGCCCATATGAAAAGAAATTCCCACACCGAATTTACCTTTCTTTTACATAAATCGTTTACTTTTTGTAAAATTCATAAAAAATTTAAGATAAATCCGTTTACTAATTTACTTTTTGAAAAATTCATAACACCGAATTTACCCAACGGAATTATCTTTCATAAATTTTGTTTAATAATTGTTTTCCTTTTAATTTTTCCAGTTCCGCAGGAAATTGAAGATACCTGCACATAGTAATAAAATAAAGGCTAAATACCACTTTTGGTCCTTTATCTTTGCTCAAAGTTTTACTTTGGTCCTTTATCTTTTTTTGGGTCCATTTTGGTCCTTTATCTTTCATTTCTGTGTCAGTTTGGTCCTTTATCTTTATTTTTTTCACTCTGGTCCTTAATCTTTCATTTATTGTTTCATTTTGGTCCTATTAGACAAAAATACAAAAAAATGAAGAACACTATGAACGTGCTAAAGAACACCAAAAACACTTTGATTTCTCGTTTCTTGAATAACTTATGCAATACGCGACCAAAATGTTTTGTTTAAGAGGACCAAAATGAATCATTAAATGAAACATAAATGACCAAAGTGAAAAAAAATAAATATAAAGGGCCAAAGTGACACAGAAATGAAAGATAAAGGACCGATACGAACCAAAAAAAAGATAAAGGACCAAAGTGAAACTTAGAACAAAGATAAAGGACCAAAAGTGATATTTAGCCTAAAATAAACAAACTGTGCCCTCTAGTACTACTCTCTAGCACAGCCTCTTGGTCTTTTTTTTACTCGATTAAAGTTACTTTTTTGTATAGTTTTTTTCTCGTTACATGATTGGGGTGAGTTGAGAATAGAAACATGATAGAAAGTTCTTGATAGTGATATTTTGATAAAATTAAAGGAAAATAACTTTTTTAAATTTAATATACTATTAGAGGCAGATACTTTTCTCAACCTGAGATTTAAATCGGTTTATAACTGGTTTGGTACTAGTGTAATGTAACTAACTCGAGATGCACAAGTATACATAAGAAAGCTTGAAATCTTATTAGTATTTTATTATCATATTTAAAAAAAAAAAGATTATAAATCGATACGATATATATAAAAAAACTGAAGATTATTTTATTTGGTTACCGTGTTATGTGCATCGGCTTTTCAGTGACTAATCTAGTTAGGAGAACCTACTAGTCAGTGTGGTTCTCCGCTCCCAACAAAGTATTTGTCACACTCAAATTTCGAATCCGAGACATTGGAGTGAGATCAGAGCACAGTTACCACTCTGATTAACCCTTTTTGGTTATTTTTCCTTTTATTATATATAGGTATATAATAGGTATATCTATATCTATATAGGTATATAGATTTCACTAGTTTCTTATACTATGTTAAATAAAACTTGAACAATTTTTGAAGACAAAATTTTTCAAGTTAGGGTGTAATGTAATACCCAAAGTAATTAAATATTACTTTGAGTATTACTTCGTGTTATTTGAGTGCGTTGGAGCGAAATTTAAGGACGCCTCTTCAATGGGTTGGAGCGCTAACACTTTGAGTATCACACAAATACTTTATTATGATTATTTTTATGACTCTTTTGTATTGTATTACTTGTTGATTAAATTGCATCTTGTTTGTGTTTGAGCTATAAATAGAAATAGTATAAGAGTATTAGGAAAGATGGTATAAGTAAAAGGTTTGTGTTTTAATGTATGCCCAAAGGAAACCATGGAAACTCTTGATTCACCAACACTATCCCAGTAACTCAGTCCACTCCTTTCACTCAACATTGTCATTCCAACTCTAGAAATCATCCAACTATATGCCACCAAAAAAAAATTAGAGTATTGCACAAACCCTTGCATCTTCTCAAAGTTTCAAGTTGATGTGAAGGTGGGGAGCTAAAGAGGAAGTCTTAGGACTTGCATGTGGGGGAGTTGGAGCTTCAATCTGAAGTAGGGAGCTCAAATGTAGCTAGAGGAAGCTCATAATTGGTATAATAAAGCAAGGTTATAGGGCTTGGAGCTTAAATTTGTTGTTCATGGTGATGGGAGTTGAAGATAACCACTCATAACAAATTCTGCAGAAAATCATTTTGAGCAACCTCTGGTATTTCCTTTGTAACTCATTGTGTAGACCTCATTTTAAGTTCATTTTTGTTTCTTTAGAAACTAGACACGAAACCCTTCAAAATAGGTACAAGAATGAACTGATTTAATTGAGTATGGAGGATAAATTGTACCAACAAGTTACATTTTTGGAATAGTGACAGAAATTACTCAGTAACATTGTTTTGATCATAACTCTCTAAAGACTTGTATCATTTTGAAACCTGAACACTTAGAAACTAGAAAAATTAATTTCATGTTAGGCACTTGGTTTGATGGTTTTGGTTAAGAATTAAATTAGTTATGCCTGTTTCAAAACTGCTTACAGATGCTGCCAAAAAGAATTTGGAGCTAGTTGATGAGTTTATAGTAGTTTGGGTTTTGTGTGGGAAACTATTTTTTGATTGTTTGGCATATTGTTCATAAATGTTGTTAAAATCTGAAGATGTGAGTTCACCCCTTTCTACTATGTACAAGCTTAAGATGATGCTATGTTACTTACATGTCAATAATTAAATGAATTGACTGAGAATCTCTATGAAAATCTGTTTTGATGATACAAATTTAGTAATAAACTAAGTTTTCGGGTTTATTGTGATTTAAAATGTTTGTAAAGTGAATAGAACAGGTTTCCAATATAGCACAATATGACTCTACGATGGACTAAAAACAGTTTAGAAATACAAAGGTAGAAAAGTCATGAGAAGGTTAAAAATATAAGATGGTTGACTAAGTCAACAGAAGGTTTGACCAAAAGTGAACAGAAAGTTTGCCTAAAAGTCAAAAGAAGGTTTGACCAGAAGTCAAACAAAAGTTGATCTGACCAAGATCCTAAATAAGTTGGTTCATCATTGAGAGGGTTAAAGAGTAAGAAGAATCGAGCTTGAGAAGGTTAAGGAACAATAACCTACTCAAGAGAAACACATTAAACTCTTCTCATATGAACATCAGTGCATTAAATGTTAGTTTCAAGCATTAACTATGCTGGAATGTTTTAAATGTCAAAAGGGGAACTCCTTGATTATTCCTTGGAGCCATAAAGATTGTTTGTACAAGGTTAAAGCATGAGAAGCTTCGCATGAGCTGTTACAACCTGTCAAAAAGGACAGTGGCAGGTTATAGGAGGTCAGCATGTGTAGAGAAGAGAATAGTGTCAGCATGAGAAGGTTCAGAAATTTAGATAAAGTACAAAGTGCAGGTTCAAAAGTTACCAACTCATGTAACTTCTTCCATCACATCACTCCTATGGACTTATCGACTCTTTCAAACGGCTCTCTTCAACCTTCTAACGGCTATATCCAACCTCCAGGGCTATTTATAGACTTCATTTTGAATTTACAAAGTATGAGATTGAATTGGAACCTATTCAAGTTCAAGCTTCTCAAAGCAAACAATCTTCGATCTCATCCCATACTCAAAGTGTCTGTAGTTGAATCTCAGGGATATCTTTCTTGACTGTGTGCTAGCTTGATAAGTACCATCGTATACATTGTGTTTATCTTTATTCAAGCTCTTAAACATCCCAAAACCTAAACCCCTTATTGTAAACACTATCTTGTAAACATCTCACTAAACTATCTAGAGAGAGCTGAGAGTTGGTAGTGATTCTACTTGATAAAGTGACTCTTTGGAAACTAGTAGAGAGTTTCTAAGAGGTGGAAAACAAATAGACGTAGCTGTGTAAAAGTATACTAGGCTTTTGTGTGTGATCAGAAGCTTGTGGGGTGTAAGTCTTTTGTGTTTAATCAAAAGCAAGTGTAACAGTTATTTGGGAAATAATGGAAATATTCACAAGGAAGTGGGGAGAGGACGTAGTCAAGTTTCGGTGAACCTCTATAACTCTATTGTGTTATTTACTTGCTTGCCTTACTATTTGTTCACTTGTTATAAACTATTTGTTGCTTTTCAAACTTAGACAAAGTTAATTTATTCAACGTTCTCAAAATAGTATTTTGTGTTAGTTATCTTTTGTTACTTATAACCTTCTAATATCTAAGATTATCTTATAATTTATTTCTTGAAGACTAATTTATTTATGTATATATAATATATAAACTATGCAATAAGGAACGCAAAAAAATTGTTGATCAAAACTGTTTATACAAATGTTACGCATCTTAAAATTTAAACATTGTAGTTTACTTTGCAACTAAATATGAAAAATTGATGGAAATATTATTAGAAATTATTGTTTTTGTATCGTCATAAAATAGTGTTATTTTGAACAAAAGAGAACAATATAATTAAAGCTGCTCCCTTACCCATTTGAGAAGATACATTTCATGTCTTCTGAAAAGCTTTGAGACCAATAGACTTGTTTTTCTTTGGGTGAAAATCATCCTTGATTACTTGCTCATGCATCTCTAATGAGCCAAGTAGAAGATCAATGTTTAGCGTTGATAAGGTTTTGGCTTCTTCTATAGCCGTCACTTTGGGTCTCCAAGCCTTGGGTAACTGAGCAGCTTTGTGTAGGTTTTTCCCAAAGAACTTAGGCCATTTATCAGTGTGGTGAAGATGACAAACATCTCTTCTATTGATTCATCCTCACTCCTAGTTAACATTTCAAACTCATGAACTAGAATGTCAGTTTTTGCTTCTTTTATCTTATCAGTTTCTTCATGAGTAGTTTGTAGTGTGTCCCACATTTCCTTTGAAGTTTCCTCGACAACTACTTTGTCATACTCATTTCTACTTAAAGCACAAGTAAGGTAGTACTTTGCTTTGGAGCCCAACAGGACTAGGCATTTGTCTTCGGTAGTCCATGCATTTTTTGGCTTGTCAACAATGGTGCCATTATCATATGTTACATTTGGAACATATGGATCATTTTCAATAATATCCCATATATCAGTATGTTGGGATTCCATGTATAGCTTCATTTGATTCGTCTAGTAGCAGTGTTCTTCATTAAACCCAGGTGGTCTATTTGATGAAGCTCCTTTTGGTAAGAATGCAATAGAATTTTGTCTTGCCATGACTTCTTCCAAGATCTTTTCTCAGACACTTTTAGAGTGTGTTCAACCAGATGCCGAGCGCTGATACCAATTGAAGTTAATTAAGTCCCAAGAAACAACGGTTTGAATGCTTCTTTCAGCTTGATCATATCTTTTTAGGAATTTATTGACCTTCACAAATAGTGTTTATCTTTAAGAAGAGATTATCAGGTGTCTTCTAATACTTTAGAAGCTACTGATGTATCTTCTAAACACTGAGAAGCTTTTCATGTTGAATCTTCTTATAATGTCTTCTATTCTTATGATACATCATGTCATAAGTCTTCTAACCCTACGAAGCTACTTGACTTGGCCCTTTCCATCTTGAAAAGCTATATGACTTGTGTCTTCTCATCTTGAGAGGCTTCTTGATACCGCCTTCTTATATTGAGAGGCTTCTTGAAGAATTTTTTCTTAACTTGAGAGGCCACTATAGCTGTTACGATCTTTTTATCTTCTTACGATCTTCAGACCTTCATTCTTAGCTTCTAAGGATTCAATATACCTTCTCATGTTGTGCATTTTAAGCACACTATCTTCTTGAGACATGATTGAATAAATCATGTACTTAGGCCACTTAAGAAGATTCATTAGAACACTAATGAATCAGAAAACTCAAATACTTGTCGAAAAGGTTCGTTTCCATCAAAAGTCATCTCAGGCAATATGCCTCAACAAGACAGTGATGGGATTTGAGGGAGAAAAATAGAGAAACAAAAGGTGAACCGTAAAGATGGTGGTAAGCCATTGTGGCAATGGTGACCTTGAGCATGGGCAGTCGCCTAGGGCCCCATTTTTTATAAGGTGCACCAAAATTTGTTGCACTTAGTAGTATATTCATATATTTGAATACAATTTTTATATTATTACAATTATAACTACACACATAAATTCAGATCGTTTCCTAATAATGACTTAAATTATATTGAAACTTTTTGAAACAAACTTAACATATGACGGTTCTTATGATCTTGATGATGAAATTAGCTTTGAAAAATTAGATGTCATTAGAGAGAGGTTCTAATTTTTCTGAATCAAAATCAAGTTATATATTATTGAATTCTTTGAAGACAACTAATTATTTTCTTTAAAAAGTCTCACTTTGATTTCTATTGAAAATAAGTTTTTAGAGAACCTTGACCGTGAACAAATCATTAATTGATTTTTAACAAAAATACAAGGAAAATGATATTAAAATAGTTTTTTTTTTTGACCAAAATATTAAAATAGTTGCAAGGGCATCATTTTATTTATTCGCCCAAGGTACCCAAAATGTTAGGACCGCCAACCCTGCATTGTGGTAAAGATGAGAGACACTAGAGAAGAGAGGAGTGATAAGTGATTAGAACTGGATATTTTTTTTATAAGCAATGTTACTGTGGGTGGGGGAATATTAGTTTCCAGGGTTTGAATGCGGGACCTCCTTCTTGCATTCTTTTAGTGCACTCTTTTGGTATCCATTAGCTCGTCAATTATGCTACCCACTTAGGATAGGTTAAACTGAATATGAGTAGGAGTAAAATGGGGTGAAGAGGATTTGTTTTCTGGAAAATGATTGTGGAAAATTTCCTTTTCTTAATTATTTTGGAAAATAGCAAGTGAGCACAGTTTATTTTATTAATTAATTGCACCCATGGAGAGAAAATATGCCAAGTTCTTCACTGATGTATCCTTATTTGGCCCACCATAATTAAATTAAGCAATTGTAGCCAAGTTTGATGGTTGGAGATGCTCAAATAGTCTTACAAGTTTTATACCAGTCAATATATTGTTGGTCAAAGTAGTGGAAAAACGAGAAGCAACACTCAGGGAAGGTGAAGTCTGTATTCCTTTAATTAATTACTTAATGGGACCTGTCACCTGTATGTATAGAACCCCGGAAAAATCATCTTATATTGGTTATTTTCTCATGTAAACAAAGACTTAAAGATGGTCGATCGAAGAAAAAAAGTTCCTGTATTGAATTGCTTTAAATGTTTTTGAAGAAAATCATGTAGGCGTCGCATAAAACAACAACTATGTTGCAGCTATGGTTCAAACTTAAGAAGCTAAGGTGTGATGGCAATCTGATGTTGCAGCTATGGTTCAAACTTACGAATTTGTAAGGTCACTTTTTCTAAATTACTAAGTTTGTTATTTATTAATATTTTATGATGTAATGGTGCCTATATAAAGGCAGCTACGTGTACTTGTGTTGAATATACAGGTGAATGAAAATTGAGTGAAATAATTTAATTATTCCTGTCCATTCCATCCCTTCAGAGTCTTTGTTTGTTTTGATATAATTATTTTATGCCTTTTTCATATCAAACTGGTATCAAAGCAAGTGTCAAAAATATTCTGAGTGTGTGAGTTTTCACCTTATCAATTTTTTTAGTAAATTTGAGAGAAAGATATAGCAACCAATTTCAATATTATTTAATTTGGTCATGATCCCAATTAAATGAGAAACTAGATTTAAGTTATTAGGAGATTTTGATGTATACTCATTTAAAAGGTCACAATATTTGGAGCTCTGTTGAAAATGGAATATAACAAAGAGTCGATGAAGTTGCACGAATAAGTGACCAATTGACACTCACAAATTCGTCAAAGACTAGATTATTCAGTTTTTGGCAAAATAACAAATGCCAAAACTACCAAAGAGGCGTATGGTATTTTGAAGCTATCATAAAAAGGATTCAAAAAGGTACTGAAGGTTACACGTTTCCTCTTTCTTGGTCGAGGGAGCTTTTCGATTCCGAACCGCAAGGATCAAAAGTGTCTCAGCTTCCTGCACCCGAGAAGGAATTTTATCGTTGGGTTAATGACTTTCCTGCCAATCTCGATGTATACGGTGATGGGAAGCAGCATTTCATAGATGCTCACTCCCTTGACCGGTGTCGTCATGCCTAGAAGGCGAGGTGTATTATTGACAGGTCCCAGACTTAATGATATGCTTCTTTGCGTATTGCTTTTTGCTGGGATTAATCTATTGTTCGTCTTTATAGACTAAATAGGGAGGTTCAGCCAACTTCACTTCCAAAGAGTTGCATGGATGCTACTGGGATTGAGCTCATTTCCATCGACTTTGGCGCCTCTTCTCCATCAAAACAACAACTATGAGGTCATCACAGCGGATGGTATTCCGGCCTAAGCTGAAATGGACTCAGGTGTTAGGGATGTGAAAGGAGTGGAAGAGAAGTGCCAAAGCCTTTCAAGAAGCGGCCTCCTTCCGAGGAAATGCCTAGCAAGCATTACAAGAAGAAGCAAAAGAAGAAGCAGCTCTAAGAAAGGTGTTGCTTCAGTCACAGTCGAGCGGTAGGAGCTACGAGCTCCCCAAACACTTTATTGAAGGAGGTGGAGGAGCTTAGGGGGAAGGTCAACTTTTCTCTATCCACCAAGGAGGATCTTAACGCTTAACTGGCTAATGTTGCGAGGAAGCTTGCCGAGCTGGAGACTGTGATGGATGAGAACCATAAGCCAGTGAATAAACTGAGCGAGTCTTTGACTAAGCTAGCATCTACCAAAGCGAAATTCCGGGTGGATGAGGTGAAGTTAGAGAAGCTAGATGTTTAACCGTTTTGGAACTGTCGTGACCAGATTGTTGCTCTCAACCCTACGGTGGAGCTGAAGCTCAAGGAGATCATCCCTAGCTGTGCAGTTGGTGTATGTTGTTTTTCTCCCCTCTTTTCTGATGTTGGCCAGTAGTTCTTTTTTTTTTTTGACGTGTAGGCCCTAGGTCGTTGTAAAGGTTTCGGCGACTCCGGGTTTGCTATTTAATGAAGTTGCTTTCCATTTTAGTTGTTGTTGTGTCATTTTCCAGCTCCGTACATTACTTTTCGTAATAGTCCTGCTTCGGTTTAGATCGAGGCTTGGGGTGGTAAACCTCATGGCTTAGAACGCCGTCCTGATTCAATCAAAAGAAATTCAAAATATTGCGTGAGGGATGAGAGGAAAAAGGCTTAGGTCGGGGCTCAGTGATCAGTGTATTTTAATGCACTCTTTATAGCTTTTCACTTGGTGTTTTTAATTGTGCTTTGTACCTAATATTTAATCCTTAGTGCATTTCTAGATTTTGAGTCTCATTTGAGTAGTATAGTAATTTATTGATTAATTCTTGTTTTTATTGCATATTGACCCCTGTCTACTCTGTAGACCATAAATTTAAATTTGGCTGTAGTTATCCGATTGAGGCGTGCAGGCATGAGTTGGAAAGCTAAAGAACAGAGATACAATTCTTGTGTTGAGCTCGAAACCCAATTCTGAAGTCTGGAAGGTCAAAACTGCGAAATACCAAAGCAGTACTGTGTAAAACGGGTTTTGGGCCGAATTTCAGTTTGTTAACGTGCTTTTATCTAGTTACCCATTTAAGGATATAGGTTTTTTAATTTTCTCTAAGATAAATATACTTTTCAGAGCTGTCTTTGGTCTCTTACGCTTTCAATATTACGTTTTGTGCCCTAACCTCCATGGAAGCTTAAGTCCTATATCAATCTATTGGTGAAGAGTGCCGCTTGTAAGGATTTTGAGGTTCGGTGCTTAATGTTTATTTAATTTTATGGTTTTAATTCTTTCTCTATCAATTCCATCTCCGTAATTCTTGTTGCAAATTCGATTTGTGTTTTGCTTATGTGATTCGTTTTATGATTCGGTTTTGCTTAATCACTTAATCATGATTCTATTTTGCAACTTTCATTACTCAAACTATTTTATCGCTTGTTTAATCTAGTCTGGATAGGAATTGATAGAGTCTATGACGCTTGTTTATAGGATTGATAGAATTCAGTTATGATGTTAATTGTGTTACTGGTGCTTGTTCACTATCACGATTGATTGAACACACTGTTTTGATGCTTGTTTTAAAATGATGGGAATTTGTATGAATTGATTAATGCTTGTTTAGTTAGTTTATGATAAATCAAGAATTATCAAACCTTGCACGAATCTTTATTTTAGAACCAATGAGAAATTCAATAAGCGCACTTGAAACCAATGGATTGATTGTTTATCTTTAATTGATTTTCTTCCTTAAACATAAACTCTTCTACTCAAAACCCCCCTTTTTATTGTTTATTTTAGTTCTTGATTTTGATAATTTCAGTATTTAGAGGTCCTTATGAGACGACCAAGGTTAACTTACCTTGTTACCATATTTTATCCTTTTTACTTATTTTGACCCGCGTACGACCGCTGATCACTCAGGGTTGTCAAGCTCATGGCATAGACCGACCTTCTGAATTTGATAAGGAGAAACCCAACAAACTACGTGGGGGTAGATAGGGAAAAGACCAAGTCGAGGCTTGGGGTGGTCAAGCTCATAGCTTAGGTTGACCTCCTGAATTCAATCATGAGAAATCCAACATATGCGGGAGGGGAGAATAGGAAATTACCAGGTCAAGGCTCAGAGCGCTCAAGCTCGTGGCTTAGACTAACTTCCTGAATTCGATCAAGAGAAACCCAACATACTACGAGAGGGCAGAGCGGGAAAAGGCCAAGTCAAGGCTCAAGTTGGTCAAATTCATGGCTTAGATCGACTTTTATAGTTTGATCAGGAGAAACCCAACATAACGTGAGAGGGAAGAGAGGGAAAAGATCGAGTCGTGGCACAGGCGGTCAAGCTCATGGCTTAGACCGACCTTGTGAATTTGATTTGGACAAACCCAAAGTATTGCATGAGGGTACAGAGGGAAAAGACCAAGTTGAGTCTTGGGGCTCCATTAAATGTTGCAATATAATCTCATCATTTGAAAATTGATGATTGTCTTCCATTGGCTTTTCTCGCTCTTTATTAGGTACAAGAGTTCCTTAAAGGTGCCATAGTAAAGTAAAACAAAATAAACAAACAAGAAAATCTCAAACCCACAAGATCTAGTTCATTACCCTTGTCCTTTATCGCCAATTCTTCATCATCATTCACCAAGTTTAAATGGTGTCTCTTCAGGAAGGTTGGGGAGCTTTCCTCTTGAGTCCAAGAGGTTGCAACTACATTGGAGGGTTTTGCCCCTAGGGCTTCCTCTTTTCCTTATCAAATCGTCCCTTAGATCGACAGGGTACTTAATGCACTGGTGCGCGCAGGACCTGATGGATCCTAGGGAAATAAGTGATTGCCATCCTATAATAGCATTGTACGAGGGCATAGTGTTCACTACCATGTATATTAATAGAACACTTTTGGCCGATGGTGCCTCACCAAAGGTGGTTCAGAGGTCCAAAGAATCGCACCAATGTGTCGTGAAACTACTACAACAAGTCCTTGGATATCCTTAGAGCTTCGAAGCACGATTAGAATATCAATTTTCCCGAGATCCTCCGTCGACTAAGACTCACTCGACTTGTTGTCCTGCCGTAGTTAGTGGAATTAAAATTGGGTTATCCTGGTGGGAAAAAACTCCCTCTAGGTCTTTGTCCATGATAGTGATCACTGGCATGCGCACCAACTTGTTGCTTGCCTTCGCCACTTCCACTCACATTACAATACTGACGTACCGTTTCCTTTCCAAGGTAGAGGCCCGACCTCTTCCTAAGCCCAAAGCAATAATGTTAAAACTTCCTTTAGTCGTCATTTCATGTTGCTCACTTTTGTTCTTGCTTCTTTAGAACCCCATGTGGCGTCGCGCTGGGCCAAGAATTGACTTTATAAATTCCTAAGGGCAGTCTGTCTCCTTTATTCATCATTCGTGTACATTTTGTTAGTACCCTCCTACACGACATACTTTTGCATGTGTCCGCGGTGGGTGATGTCTTCTATCTGCTTTGTTAAGCATAAGCAATCGTTTGTGTGATGGCCTATTGTCTTGTGGAATTTGCAGTACGCCGATGTGTCGCTTCCCATATGCGAGGATTGTGGCTAGTGTCATGATATGATGTTGAGTCACTTGTTTTCGTCGAAGATTTGGATGGATGGTCCTGGCTTTTCGTCTAGTTTATCGACCTGCACAGTTATCTTATTGAACTGAGATGAAAAGCTCTTGAGCGTTTTTGCTTTGGCCACGACATCAATCAAACAAGTTGGATATGAAGGTACTAGAAACACAAAAATGAAGGATTTGAATTGTGTTGATATTTTGTTAAACTTTTTCTGTTTATTAACAAAGGTGTTTACTACCAAAACATTTAACTTCATTTTAAAGATTAGTTTCTAAAAGGTGAAGTCAAATCATAGTGAACACAACAAAATAAACGAGAAGGGAGAAGAAGAATGTTGATATCCTAGTTCACAATAACTATTTCTAGATCTAGTCCACCCGCTACGAGGTGATTTTGCCTACTTCACTCGAAGGACTTAATCCACTAAAAACGAAGTATTGTTTACTTGCCTCTTCAGGCAACCAGTGTATTCTTTCTTCAAGCCGCACTAGGCTCTAGTGTATTCTTTCTTCAAGCTCACCAAGCTCTAGAGTTTCCTTTCTTCAAGCCTTACAAGGCTTTAGAGTTTTCTTTACCTGGATCTCCAAGCTAACCACTAGAGAACCCCTTTACTCATCTCAACATTCATGCAACCACTGTTGAGGAATTGTGCATTCTTTCTTCGTGCTTCACCAAGCTCTAGTGTTTTATTTCTTCAAGCTTCACCAAGCTCTAGAGTTTTATCTCCTCTCCAGGGATCTGAGTGTTTACCTGTCTCTCTAGACTGTTTCCAATGAAGGAATTTCACTACTTGGCAGATTACAACAACAATGTTTGAGTTTGTATCAGCTTGATACAAAGTCATTTCCTGGGATTCTAACTCTCATTGAGAGGATATTACTATTTCAAATCCTATATCAATTCAAGATTTTTCGACTACTTGATTGATTCTCATTTTCATCTAAGATAACTCTCAAGGAGAGAATATTACAATTTAATTGCTTAGATATTTTCTAGGCTCTTTCAACATATTGTTTTTCTTTGAACATGCCTTTTTTTCTTTTCTCTGTTCCATGGCTGTTTGATGTGAACAATCTCAAAGTGACTTAAGTCATTTGATATTTGTGCTACCGATCGCGCCCTAGCACAACATGCTATAAATCCTACTCTGGCATTGCATCTCATCTTTCTCTTATACCCTGGCATTCCCCTCTCCTTTATTTCTTACTATCAATTAAGTCTTAGCATCCCTTCGCATTCACATATGTGATCCGCTAAAATTGAGGTTCATATTTGTGTTTCACTACAACAGATTTGGCATTTGAGAGCGCTTTTTTTGGCCACCAGGAGCGCTTTTGAGCGCTCCTAAAGCTTGCGCTCCTGTTGCCAGTCCCACAAAGGTAGCGCTCCAAAAGCGCTACTAATGAATAGGCAAGAGTAGCGCTTTTTAGTGTAAGCGCTCCTTGTTCTCGGATGCACTTAGACCATAGGTAGCGCTTTCTGTAAAAAGCGCTACTTGTGGTCTTCGCGCATCTAAGCAAGAGATGCGCTTTTTAGGGTGACACAAAAACAAGATTCTCTAGTTCAAAACAATGACGAAGTTGCTGCTTCACATACTTTGAAGAATGACATGGTTATAGATCTTTCAAGTTCAGCTACCCTCGATGTTCTTGCAGGGGTAAGCTTTACTTGATCATTTCGGGAATCAAAGCATCGATTTCAAATTTATTCATCAAATTTATTTCTCTATTCCTAGGTGTCTTAGTAAGAAAAAGTTGCCTACCACAACCATCAATGTTGTTCCCATTAATGTTGTGGCATTACCTCAACAAATTACCCAACAAGTTGTCAAATATGTTCTTCCAGAACCTGATTATTCTAAGTTGGTGATTAAACCACTTGTTAGAATTGAAGCCTCTTCCTCGAGTGGTCCTTCTGATGGAGATAAGGGCAACCCCTCGAAGGATGTTAACATTGAAATTTTTGTACTAAGTTCCCATGGAACCTCTCCCTCAAAAGAATGGAATGACAAGCAAAATTCTCTTAGAAAGAAAAGAACAAGATCAAGGATATTCACTCGACTTCGAAAGCTTGAATTCTGAGGATATTACAACATTAGGTTTTGACCTTAGGGTATGTTTGGATCGGTGGTATGGGATGGAATGGAATGAAGTGGAATGATGCTCCCTTGTTTGGGTAATTAAAAAAACTATGGAATGAAATGGTAAGTGATGGTATCCATTCCACCCCATTCCATCTGTTCCCTTCATTTTCCTTACCCCAAATTGGGCGGAATGAGATGGATCCACTCACACTAATTATACTATTACATATTTACCCTTTTATTTTACACTACATTCACACAAGTAAGCCGCTCATGTTTCAATTTTTTTTTCAAACTCTATTCCTCTTTTTTTTTGATAAGTTTTATTCCTCTTTTTGTTTTCCACTATTCAACTTTCTCACATACTGATGAACGTCAACGACAAAAGCACGACGTCAAACTGAAAGGAAGCAACAATGTAATCGCATGATTCTGGTGATGAACCTCAACGACATTAATAGGCCATTTTTCATGAAATAGAATTGGACACCTCCTAATACAATGTTTTTGTGAGATGTAAATCATGTGATAATAACTAATAATATGCACCTGACCATCTAATCATCAGATAACTATGAAAAAGAACATCAAAATCTTCTAGTACTTCACCTTAATGATACAGATAACTTTTACCACAATCGAGTTAAATAAGATATATTATAAAATAAAAAATAAGATTTCTTTTTGACAAAAAAATAAGAGTTAAATTATGATAATGTTATTTTTAAATAAGGGTAAAAAAGGAATAAAAAAGTTAAATCCATTCCGTTCCGTTCATTATCCAAACAATGGAGTGGGAATTTTGTTTCATTCCGTCCTAAAATTCCCAAACAATGGAATGAGAATTTTATTCCATTCCATTCCGCTCCGCTCCATTCCATTTCACTCTATTCCGCTCCGTTCCGTTAAGTTTGAAGTCTTTCGAAGCAGTAGACAACTTTCTTACCAAAGTTTCAGCCTCTTCCCAATCTCAGATGTTTGCTCAGGAGTTACTACTTCAGAAATTGTCAATCGTGCGGTAGGTGAAATTCTCAATAGACTGTGAGGTATTGCTTTCTCAGAGAATATTCTTGAACTTTTGAGGCCAGGTCAGAACCATCCGTTAAGACTTCAACCGATGTAAGCTAACCTAAATTCATAAAAGAACTCTTTTCTGCTGAAAATCTTACTGATTGCGGTTCCCCAACTATAATTAGAACCGACAAAATTATCTCACACTGTCGTGAAGGAACGACAAAATATATTATATTATTATTATACCATATTATAAAGCGTTAAATATTTACATCAATCACAATCTAAGTTGGCTACTAAGTCTACAATTTCTGGTGGATAAGTTCCTCATTTAGGAATTGTAGCTAAAGCCTCCAATAGTTGAGTACACCCTAAATAACTGTACAAACCATGAATTGATCTCATCTAATGCAAAACGTGATGGGGAATCAACACATAAACTTAATAACAGAGAAATATGCAGCGGAAATATATTCCCAAAATTTGCAAGAACCTATGAGGAGCAACAACGAATACATGGCGGCAAATGTAACGAGAATAAAAATGCACAATGAACACCGATATTTTTAACGTGGAAAACCCCTCAAAGAAAGGGTAAAAACCACGGGTCGTCAAGAGCAAAGAAATAGCTCCACTATGATCAAATAGGGATACAAGAGAGTCTCAACAATAAGCACAAACCGTGCCAACAAGCAACCAAAACAACAAAGCACAAAAACTTACAAATTTGCAACTTGGACTGCCAAGCCACAGCTCCCCATGCAAACTTCATCATATACCCCGAAGTGGACTTTCTTGAATCAATAACTCCAGCCATGTCTGAGTCAGAGTACCCCACTAAAGTGGGTTTGTCACCTCCAAAACAAAGCCTCATACAAGTAGTACCACGAAGATACCTCAAATTCCACTTCACAGCATTCCAATGCTCTCTACCTGGATTTGACAAAAATCTACTGACTGTACTAACAACATGCGAAATATCTGGTCTTGTACACACCATTGCATACATCAAACTACCCACAGCAGATGCATAAGGAACTCATTTCATATCAATTTTATCATCCTCGTTGGAAGGACTTTGTTTAGAACTCAATTTAAAATGAGTAGCAAGAGGAGTGCTTACCGCCTTAGAGTTTTCCATCTGAAATCTCTGCAACACTCTTTCAATACAGTGCTCTTGTGATAACCAAAGTTTCTTCTCCTTTCTGTGACGCATGATTCTTATACCAAGAATCTGTTTCGCTGCTCCCATGTCTTTCATGGCAAAAAAACTCGTCCAACTGCTTCTTTAACCTATCAATCTCGGAAATATTTTTCCTTACAATAAGCATGTCATCAACATATAACAACATGATAATGAATTCATCATTAGAAAAATTTCTAACAAAGATACGATGATCAGAAGTAGTCTTTTTATACTTGGTCACACATAACTGACTCATACTTCTTGTACCATTGTCTTGGAGCCTGCTTCAAACCATATAGACTCTTTCTTAGTCTACACACATAGTCTTCCTTGCCTTCAACAAGAAAACCATCAGGTTGTTTCATGTAAATTTCTTCCTCCAAATCACCATGAAGGAAAACTGTTTTTACATCCATTTGCTCTGCCTCTAAATCTAGAGTAGCTGCCAAACTCAACACAGTTCTAATAGATGACATCTTTACCACATGTGAGAAAATTTCATTAAAATCAACACCCTTTCTTTGACGAAAACCCTTCATCACTAATCTGGCTTTATACCTTGGAGACTTAGAGTTACTCTCATGTTTCAATTTATAAATCCACCTGTTTTCCAAAGCCCTTTTAGCTTTTGGCAACTTCACCAGATCATAAGTGTGATTATCATGCAATGACTTCATCTCATCATGTATTATTGCATCTAGCTACTTTTGACTTTCTTCACTCTCCATGGCCTCTTGAAAATACTTAGGTTCCCCTTCATCAGTCACTGCCACATACTCATCAGAATTATACCTTGTAGATGGTTGTCTTCCCTTGCTAGACCTTCTAAGTTGAGCTTGAGATGACTCAAAAGCATCACCAAGATTCTCATCTTTTGACATCTCATGTTCCTCATCATCATTATTAGCTGGAATATTTAACCCATCTTCAAGTTGTTGATCATCAACACAATCATGATGTTCATCATTCTGAACATTACCATCAACACTATCCAAATTCTGAATAGGCAACCGAACTGGATCAACATTTGACAAGTTTTCATCTTTCTTGGGTGTAGTCTTCTCCACCTTATCAATGTCTTCAATAGTTTGGTCTTCCATGAAAACAACATCACGACTTCCAAGAAGCTTGTTCCCTATAGGATCATACAACCTATGACCAAATTCATCTTGACCATAACCAATGAAAATACATTGTTTTGACTTTGCATCCAACTTGGGTCTTTAATCCTTTGGAACATGCACAAAAGCCTTACAACCAAAGACTCTCAAAAGGTCATAACTAACATTCTTCCCAGACCAAACTTTATCTGGAACCTCGCCATTCAAAGCAACAGCAGGACTAAGATTAATAACATGCACAGTAGTGTACATCGCCTCACCCCAGTAGTGTTTGGGACACTTAGCTTCAGAGAGCATACATCTCACTCTCTCAACTAGTGTTCGATTCATCCTCTCTACTAAACCATTTAACTGAGGAGTTTTAGCAGGAGTCTTTTCATGTGCAATACCCTGCTGCAAATGGTCCACAATACTCACCACCGTTGTCAGTACAAACACGTTTCAACTTCTTACCTGTCTTCCTCTCAACCAAAGTATGGAATTGTTTGAACTTCTCCAACACTTGGTCTTTTGTCTTCAAAGCATAAACCCATAATTTCCTAGAACAATCATCAATAAAAGTAACAAAACAAAGTGCACCACTAAAAGATTTTTCCTTAAGAGGGCCACAAACGTCATAATGCACCAAATCAAATAGCTCTGACTTCCTAGAGGGAGGATGCTTTTTGAATGACACTCTAGTTTGTTTACCAGCCATGCAATGAGAACATTTCTCCAAATCTGCATTCTTCAAACCTAGAAGTACATCATTTTTGGGTAAGACATTTAACCCCTTTTCACTGATATGACCAAGCCTATGGTGCCACAAAGATGCTTCTATATGCACAGCATTCATACTGTCTATGGAAACCATAGCTTTTGTCCAATACAGTTTAGAAATTTTCTTCCCTCTAGCCAAAACCAAGTTACCTTTGCTGAGTTTCCACTTGCCACCACCAAAGTGATTATCATAACCACAATCATCAAGCATAGACACAGAAATCAAATTAAAGCGAACATCAGGAGCATGTTTGACTCCTTTAAGTAACAAGTTCATTCCCATGTTGGTTTGCAAACAAACATCACCAACACCAACTACCTTAGAACACCATCATACCCATCCTCAACACTCCCAAGTCATCTGGAGTATAAGATGTGAAGAACTCCTTCTTAGGTGTAACATGCAACGTAGCACCAGTATCAACTATCCACATGCTCTCATCTGACACAAGATTAATTGTCTCATGATCACGGAGAATAAGAAGGTCATCATCAATAATAGCAGTAACACGATCATCATAATCATCATCGTGGTCCCTTTGTTTCTGCTTACCTTTCTTGTCTTTATTATCCCTCTTCCTCTGAGAACAATTCTTGTGTATGTGTCCTTTTCTGTACAATAATTGCATTCCACGTTTTCAAAACGAGACTTGGACTTGCTTCTGCTCTTCTCTCTGCCACCCTTTGGTTCCTTTCTCTGCGTACTTCTCCCCTATTTTCAGCGACAAGTACCTCGGATTGAGATGAAGAACCCTGTGCCTTCCTTCTCATCTCCTCATTAAGTACACGACCCTTAGCCGTTTCCAGAGAAACAATACCATTAGGAGCAGAACTCATTATAGAAACTCGAAATGTCTCCCAAGAATCTGGTAAAGATAATAATAGAAATAGTCCCAAAAGCTCATCATCAAACTTGATACCCATTCCTGACATTTGATGAAGAAGCCCTTGAAAATTACTCAAGTGATATGAAATAGAAGTCCCCTCCTTATACTTCAAACTTATGAAGTTACTCAACAAGAACAATTTATTATTCCTTGATTTAGAGGCATACAAGGACTCTATCTTCTCCCATAAGGTTTTTGCATTTGTCTCATTAGCAATATGATTATAAACATTATCTTCTACATATTGCGAATGAAACCACATACCTGTTGATATTCAAAATCCCATTCTTCGGTAGATGTAGAATCCAGCTTTTTCGTACCAAATATAGGAAGATGGATTTTCTTCACAAACAACAAATCTTTCATCTTGCCATTCCACAAATGATAATTAGTACCATGCAAAGAAACCATCTTTATATTCATATTTGCCACCATCATTCAAGCAAGTAAAATAGCCCCTAACCAAGAGCTCTGATGCCACTCTGATGGGGAATCAACACATAAACTTAATAACAGAGAAATATGCAGCGGAAATATATTCCCCAAACTTGCAAGAACATATGAGGAGCAACAACGAATACGTGGCGGAAATATAACGAGAATAAAAATGCACAATGAACGCCGATATTTTTAACGTGGAACCCCTCAAAGAAAGGGTAAAAAGCACGGGTCGTCCAGACCAAAGAAATGGCTCCGCTATGATCAAATAGGGATACAAGAGAGTCTCAACAGTAAGAAGAAACCGTGCCAACATGCAACCAAAACAACAAAGCACACAAACATACAAATTTAGAACAAGAAGATGAAATTACCCAAAACTGCAGCTTCAGTCTGAAGCCAATATCTCTCTCCTCAGACTTAGTTTTGAAGATCCGAATGGTGAAAAGTGTAGAACTATGTCTCACGAACCTGCTGTCCAAAAATGAAGACGATCCAACGGTTAACGAATCTGGAATCGCAATTTTACCGTGACAGGTTTGAGAAAAACGGGAATTGTTTTCTCTCTTCTTTTCTCTCTCTTTGGTGGCTGCTCTCGAATCCGAAAATCTCTCTACTTCAACCCTAATTTAACCCTCTCCACTTATAACTAGTGAGAAACATAATGGGCTAAATTATTTTGGCCTTTATCCACATAGGAAGGGAGCTCAATACCCAACAAAACGCTCCCACCAAATAGCAATTGGAGGCAATGGACAATCATAGTCAATTTAACCTATAATTCAAAAAAAATTAAATATTATGAGAACATATTAATTGTAAATATAATATTCAAAATAGAAGTTTTTTTTAATTACTTACACCCAATGATTGTCCTTCACGAACCCAATACTGATCATGGTGACACTCCTCCCCGCAGAATATGAACCTCTTAGTGATAAAAAAAGTATTTGAGTCTCTAATCGATAATGAAACTAGGCTGACGTTATATCTGGTCCCATATCAGTCATCGAAATCCACTTGTCCTCATCCTGGAAGCCAAACCAGTAACATATAATGAAGCTCAAATAGCTGACATTTGGTCCCCAAATAAGTCATTATATAAACCAGTACGTGTGTCCACCACCTCCAATGCAATTGGTTTACATGATAGGTGATAAATTCTAAGCTCACAGGCACACGGTAACTGGTGTGCAACCCTAATGGTGCACCCACAAAGAGTTTTGTCGTACCCCACACCCTACTTGGTTCGATCAAACTCATGATTAATATGCTTCAGCGCATTGATGGAGACCATACCTCTTGTAGAATAGAGTGTTGTCTTCAACCTCCACACGGTTTATACTTCTTTGGAACGTCTCCACAATCTTAGCAATCTGTAAATTCATTTTACCATTCATTGCCTCCCAACACTTGCACAATTTCCTCCACTAAACCCCAACATTCTCTTCAACGCCCAATGGGCCGACTTAACCCTAAAATGAAACCAAAACAAAATTAAACCATGTAAGCATATAATAGTCAAACAAATCAAAATTTGTTTATTTAAATATAATTACAATAAAAAGGACATACCTATTTTTAGTGGTCGTTCTGAAATGTGTCACCCGATTAGTCCGTGCCAAAACGAATCTATGTTTATGAGGAATCAACCATGTCTCATTCAAGTAACTCACAAAGAAGGGAAAATCGACACATGGCGAATCTAATACATGCAATCGTGATGAGTACTCAACCACGTCGAGTGACTCAACAAGACTGTACCAAAGATCTATCACTGATGGTTGTCTATCCTTCTTCACATGCTCCTTACACTTTGCTAGGACGTTCTTGTTTATGTGAAACTCGCAAAGCAAATTCACATATGACAAAAATACAAACTCAATGGTACTCATCAATGCAAGATCTCAATCTGTCAAAAACACCATAGGTAGTAGACAGTCTACCTCGGACAAATCTCTCAGCATCTGTAATGGCCATCTAAAAATTTTCTTAACGCTCATGTGACAAGTATGCAAATGCAACCGAGAATTTCAACTCGTGGAAGTCCACCAACAGTCTCTAAGAGAGGTAATTCGTATTTGTTGGTTTTGTGTGTGCTTTTCATAATCAGAACACTAGGAAACAATTTGAATAACTTGATAGAACTGGGATGTGCCCACATGAAGTCATTGAGAACATGCATATTATCAACTTCTCTGCTCCAACACAAATACTTTTCAGATTTTATCAGACTCAGAAGCTCTTGTATCTCTGTTCTAGAACCTCTCAGTTTCGATCGGTACATGTGACACTTCCTATACAACTGGAACAAAGAAATCATATTTCCAATAAATCTCTCCTTCAATGCTGCCATATTGTCTCTTGGTGTAATGTTAACCTTCAATTTGGTGTGTTCATCCACTATAGCCTGATCCTCCTTTAACCGCCAGAGACAAAAGTGCCGATTAACGTTTTAAGTAGCTCATGGTTGTGGAGTTCACACCTAACGCTCAGTCTCCAACCCCCAGCATCGGTCAAAGGTGCAGCTCTCAACTTGAAAGAACAATTGTGCTTCTTTGAGGACTTCACTCTATAACAACATGTATCTATACCAACAAATTTCTCACTCTTTTGGCAACCAAAAATAGTTTTATCTCTCGTTCCCCTTTTACCGGTTGCTCTATCTCATCTAAGAATGATTGCAACCACTCTGTTGGCTTTCCCAACCTCCCTAGCCCAACATACAACATCATCACGGGTGCAAAATATCTACAAAATAAAAAATTAGTGTTTGTGACAAATAATACATTAAAAACTCGTAAAGTAATTAATTAAATTTACATCGGTCGTCGTGAATGCCTCTAATTTATCTACCGAGAACGGAACCGAAAGTTCATCCGTAAGTTCATTCGTAATCATATTTGTTTCATTTAAAAAGACGAAATTAATTTGATTATTTTAAAAAATTAAATAAAATTAGGGATTTATCATTTCTAAGGATAAATCCGAAATTGAATTTTATATTGCGGATTCACCTTTTGAATTGATAAATCCGTAATTAAATTTTTAAATACGGATTTATGTATTATGTACTGTATTGATAAATCCGTAAGTTCAAAAAGTTTAACCATGGATTTATCAATAAATTAGATAAATCTGTATAAAAGGAAAAAAAAGCAAAAAGAAAAGGTTAACTACGGATTTACCTTTAATTTGGTAAGTCCAAAAAGTGAAAAAATTTCTTGACTCTGAAGTAAATATGGTGAAAGTGAGAGGGGTAAAACAGGAATAACTGATTTTGGTGGGGATATAGTGCCCATAAGTGGGGGTATGAAAATCAATATCCTGAATTTATTTGCTATCAACATGTTTAACTTGCCCAACTTCCAAGAGCACTTGGATGAGATGGTAGGGGCCTCTTCCAGCTTAAACTAGGTTCTAGGTTCGACTCGAGCCAGTGGCGGATCCAGAAAACTTCATTCATGGGGGCAAAAGAAAAACACTATTTATAATATTTCATGGGCGCATCTAATATGTACCTATTATAAAAGGTCCACCGGTGGACCTTTACTATTTTTAGTAAAAAAATATTTATTATAATAAAAAATGAAAAATAATATTTTATTAAAACTTACCAAAAATAGTAAAGGTCTACCGGTGAATCATTTTTTAGGGGTCCATATTAGATGCACCCATATTTCATAGAATAAAAATATTATGAATTTTTTAAAAATACATAATCACATACGTGAAAAAAAAAACCAAAAATGTATTCATTCTTCTACAGATTAGCAATTCATTCTTCACAAAACTCATTCTAGAGAAAATTACTGGAGGCAAACACATTTTTTATTGGGGGCAAAAAGAAAATTACTAAATATATAAAAAAAAAGTTTTCTTATTGGTGGGGGCAAGTGACCTCATAGGGATACACTTGCATCCGCCATTGACTCCAACTTTGGGCAATAGTGTTAAACCTTTTGATGGAGAGCTTTGCCGTCCATTATAGTCATACCCAGCTCGAATGATTAGTCTCCAAAGTTGTGCAAGAAGATACCCTGTTTATAAAAAAAATTATAGTACTTTGCAGTGGTCGGAATAGGTCTCATTAGATTTCCTAATTTGGTGAAAAGAGATATCGGTGTAATTGGATGAATTTAATTACTGAAGTATTTCTTTGCTATTTGAGTGTCATCGGATACCCTTGAAGAATCAAGAGAGTTTGATTTTTTTTGTTAGCCCACTTCAGTTATTCATGATTTACCAATGTAACAAGATAAGACTTCTTTGCGAAAACTTATTTGTGTTAGGAATATTATTATTAGTAATGTCCACTATCCTTCTTCCATCTTTTCATTATTCCCTTGTGTAGTGGATTTTTATGATTGACTTCTCACTTGCCAATCCACACCCTATAAATAGGGTTCATCCTTATGTGTAGAGATGTTGATCCAGGAGGATCTTCGTATCTTACGCAATATGATATTAAATATATCATATTATATTATCACAATAATTTAAACCATTAAAACTTTTATGGTTTAAAACATTTAGTTTTAAACTGATCAAAGTTAATGGTTTACATTAACTGAAAAAATAAACCATTTATCTTTTATGGTTTATATTCATTTGTTATTTTTAGTTTCTATTTTAGGAAAAATAGTTTTATATATAAACTCAACGATTGTAATGAATGAAAGAAGGAAAAAGAGCAATTAGAATCAGTTTCTTAATCTGCTTCAATCTTCTTCTTTCTCCCGTCTATTAATTAATTATCCTCTTGTATTAAGAAGTCCACTTCCAAGAGAAGTAGTGACACTTCTTTTCCTACGAAAGTTCTATCTCCTAGAAGTTTTGGATCAAGTGGTATCAGAGCTTCAGATCAAAACGGGGTAAAGTTGGTTTATGGTCCTAACTCGCAGCCGACGTAGAATTTCTAAAGAAGAACTTCTAGGTCCTTTGCTCGTTCATCGAAAGCCAAGGATAAAGAGAGGAACAATGACAGGGGAAGTTCCAAAATTAGATGGTGAGGGTGAACGTATCACCAATCTTGAACAATAGGTGGAATTGTTATCTGCATCAATTTCTGAGCTTGTGGAAAATTTAAAAGCCTCAAAACTTTCACATGCATCGCCTTCCAAAAGAAAGGTTGAAGATGACAGTAAAGAAGAGGAAGACACAAGTGAAAATATCGCCGAGGATACAGGAAATCAGAAGAATCCTGTAAGTGCCTTAAAAATTGATTTTAAGGTAGAAATTCCTACATTTAACGGTGTTATGGATGCTGACAAACTAGATAATTGGATAGACACATTAGAAACATATTTTACTATATATAAATATTCTAATGTTGAAAAGATCCAATTTGCAAGCTTGAAACTCTCAAACCATGCTGTCACATGGTGGAAGTCATACCGAAAACGGTACAACGTTGCGGAATTGACGTGGAGTAGATTCAAGAAGTTATTGAGAAAACAATTTTATCCTGTTGGATATGAAGAAGAAAGATGGTACAGATGGCAGCACTTCAATCAGAAATTCGGTCAATCGGTACAAGATTATACCTCTGAGTTCCACAACCAAGCTTTGGTGTTGGATATAGATGTTGACGATTATGAAGTCTTCATGAAATACATCGGAGGTCTTGCCGACTACATACAGAAAGAACTGAAATTGTTCTCCGTAGAATCAATTGAAGGAGCTACAATTAAGGCCATCGCCATTGAAGCCAAGTATAAAAGGCTTGACAAGAAGGGCGACAAACAAACAACTGTAAACAAATCTGATTGGAAGAATAAAGGCAAGCAGAACAATGATGGACCAAAACAGAAGAACTACTGTGATCACTGTCGTACCAGTAAACATGTCACAGACAGGTGCTGGATACTTCATCCTGAGTTGAAACCCAAGAACCAGAGGAATAATCAGGGAAGGAATGACAGGAAGGCCACATTGACTGTGCAACAGGCAGAAGAGCTTCTAGAGTTGAAGCAACCTGACACAACACTTGCCTTAATGACTTCACCAACAGAAGTTACAAATGCCTACAACCGTGAAGAGCTGTTTCATTTAAACATTCAAGTGAAACAAAGTGTTGTACAAGCAATTGTCGATCCGGGAAGTCAAAAGAATCTGATTTCAGAAGCTCTAGTAAGGAAGGTAGGCTTAGAAACATTGCCTCATCCTAAGCCTTACCCACTAGGGTGGATTCAGAAGGACATTGACATGCAAATTACAAAACAATGTACCTTCAAATTTGCAATCACTAATCGGTATATCGATGAAGTGACATGCGAGGTGGTTCCGTTGGACGTATGCCAAGTTATATTGGGTAGTCCGTATCTTTGGGACCGTAATGCAATTCACTATAGAAGGCTTCGCAAGTATCGTTTGGTGAAGGATGGAAAAGAGTTCCACATCAACGCTTGTAAATCACAATCTACAAACACTTTGCTGACGGTTAACCAAGCCAAAAGATTGGTTAACTCTTGTGGACGGTTTGTTTTATTGATGATTCGACCACAAGAACAACATACTAATGTTGTTACTTTGTCAGCAGTAAGTTTAACACCTTCACAATATTCCGATATTGGAAAATTGCAGAAGGATTTCAAGATACTTTTTCAAGATGTACAGGGATTACCACCGCGGAGAGCTGTAGAACATGATATCCAGTTGGTAGGAGATTCACCTCTACCAAACATGGGTTTATACCGCACATCACTGACGGAGAGTGAAGAGATCAAGAAACAAGTACAAGAACTTCTTGAACAAGGAGTTATCAAACCCAGTTGCTCACCTTGTGGTTCACCAGTGCTCCTTGTACCCAAGAAAGATGGAGGTTGGCGCATGTGTGTGGACTATAGAGCACTCAATAAGATTACCATTAAGAATCGGTATCCACTACCGAGGATTGGTGATCTTCTAGATCAATTGCATGGTGCTCGTTACTTCACCAAATTAGATCTCAAATCAGGGTATCACCAAGTACGCATCCATGAAGAAGACACTTGGAAAACTGCTTTTAAGACAAAGCAAGGATTGTTTGAGTGGTTGGTTATGCCATTCGGACTATGCAATGCTCCAGCAACCTTTATGCGGTTAATGAATGAAGTACTTCATCCTTTCATCGATAACTTTGTCATTGTTTATCTAGATGACATACTAATCTACAGTGTCACATGGGAAGACCATCTTCGTCATATTGCTGAAGTTATGAAGGTTTTGCAAGCGAGCCAACTACGGTTGAACGGGAAGAAATGTGAATTTGGGAAGCAAGAGCTTATCTATCTAGGGTTCATTCTTGGTACCGGAACGCTCAAAGTGGATCCAGACAAAGTCAAAGTTATCACTCAATGGCCTACACCCCTTTCAGTTACCGACGTTCGAAGCTTCATAGGTGCATGCCAATATTTGAGAAAGTTTATTAGATATTTCTCTCTAATTGCAGCACCATTACACTCTCTTACAAAGGCCAATCAAAAATTTGAATGGTCAAAGAAACAAGATGAATCTTTCCAGTTGTTGAAATGGAAGATAACAGAGGCCCCAATATTGGCATTGCCAAATCTGCAGAAAGCATTTGAAGTTGAAGCAGATGCATCGAATTATGGAATGGGAGCCGTATTACTTCAGGAAGGTAGACCAGTGGCATACCATTCTGAGATGTTTAGTGGACCGGTTTTGAATTATCCGACTTATGACAAGGAGCTTTATGCATTGCATCAAGCAGTAAAACATTGGAGAGCTTACTTGTTAGGAAAAGAAGTCGTGGTTCACTCAGATCATAAGCCTCTTCAGTATCTAAGTACACAGTCGAAGTTACAGCAAGCTCGACATATGAAGTGGATGTCTTACCTACAACAATTCAATATTGTAATCAAGTACAAAAAAGGGATGACTAATAAGTTGGCAGATATGCTATCTCGACCCCCTGCACCAATAAGTTCCGCATTATTGGTTGCAATGCAGATCCAACCTATTGTTCCTTCCGAATTTGCCAAAGGGTATGATACTGATGCTGATTTTAGTCCAGCTCATGCTAAACTGCAACAAGGAAAGACTAGTGAGTTTCAACTGAAAGATGGGCTAATGTACAAAGGAAGCCAATTGTGCATACCAACAGATGGTGACAGGCTACAGTGGATTTGAGAAGCTCATACTTCCAAAGTGGCAGGACATTTTGGAGTAGAGAAGACTTTATTGAATCTACGTCGATATGTTTATTGGCCAAGGATGCACATTGATGTTTCAAGATACATAAGAGGTTGTGTTTTATGTAACACATCAAAGCCTTCTAACAGGAAGTTAGGGTTGTATCTTCCACTACCGATACCTAGCCGACCTTGGGAGAGCATCTCAATGGACTTTCTTGGAAGATTGCCTAAGACCAAGTTGGGGAAGGATTATTTGTTTGTAATCGTGGATCGTTTTAGTAAGATGGTGATACTCATTCCATGCAAGAAGACTGTAACTGGCGAAGGAGCAGCTAAGCTATTTTTCGAGCATGTTTGGAAACATTTTGGGCTCCCAACATCGATTATATCAGACAGAGATAGTCGATTCTTAAGCCATTTTTGGAGGTCTTTATGGGGAATGATGGATACCAGATTGAAACGAAGTACTGCTTTTCACCCACAAACTGATGGACAAACTGAGGTCGTTAACCGAACTATGGTCCATTTACTACGGGGTTATAACTCCAAACACCCAAAAACTTGGGATGAAAGTCTCCCTTATTTGCAGTTTGCTTTTAATCGAGCAATTCATGGCTCCACGCTGAAGTCTCCATTCGAGGTATGTTTGGGTTACTTACCTCAAAGTCCTTTTGATATGGCGTTCACTATAGGTGACAAGCCATTGAATGGAACAGAAGAAGAGCAACATGTTCGAGCACAAAAGTTCCTAGGACGAGTTTCAAAGATTCATTCAGAAGTGGAAGCACAACTGAAACGCTCTCAGCAACGCTATAAAACCCGACATGATAAGCATCGTGTTCCGTGTACATTTCAAGAAGGTGACCTAGTATGGCTACACCTTGGTAAAGAGCGGTTACAAGGTGAAGGAAAGAAACTCAAGCCTATTCGCTATGGACCGTTCAAGATCATCAAACAAATCGGTGACAATGCTTTCCAGCTTGACCTACCACCATATATGCATATGTACTCGGTCATTAATGCCGAGAATTTGAAGCTTTTTGAACCATCTCTATTGGATGATGATCCTAATGAAGATACTCGTCTTCCTTCAGTTGATGACTTGAAGATGGAACGAGAAGATCCATTAAAGGAGGACTGTATCTTAGAGCAGAAAGTTCGTGAAAACCGAAATAGCAAGTATGAGACTTTTCGCATTGGAAGAAAAGGTCAACTTCCCAGCAAATCCAAGTGGTACCTATGAACAAAGGCAGTTACAGAGTTTCCTCATCTCAACATACCTTGAACAGGAGCTCAAGGATTCTAAATGGGGGAGCCATGATCCAAGAGGATCTTCGTATCTTACACAATATGATATTAAATATATCATATTATATTATCACAATAATTTAAACCATTAAAACTTTTATGGTTTAAAACATTTAGTTTTAAACTGATCAAAGTTAATGGTTTACATTAACTGAAGAAATAAACCATTTATCTTTTATGGTTTATATTCATTTGTTATTTTTAGTTTCTATTTTAGGAAAAATAGTTTTATATATAAACTCAACGATTGTAATGAATGAAAGGAGGAAAAAGAGCAATTAGAATCAGTTTCTTAATCTGCTTCAATCTTCTTCTTTCTCCCGTCTATTAATTAATTATCCTCTTGTATTAAGAAGTCCACTTCCAAGAGAAGTAGTGACACTTCTTTTCCTACGAAAGTTCTATCTCCTAGAAGTTTTGGGATCAGATGTTCTTGTGTTAAAGAGAATAATACAATGACTCATCTTTGCTCATTTTTTTGTGATTCCTCTTTCTCTATTTTGGGTTATTGTTATCAGCACAAAACTCTTCAATTGTGATCTTGTTTACATTTTATCCCATTTTATGTTATTTTGTATGTATTTATCAGTAAATCTAGTATTCAAGCATCTTTGAAGAATTGCACAAATAACTATTTATATGCATCATTGTTTATGAAGATTTCTGATATAGTTCCTGAAAAACTTAAAAATATAATATCCACACAAGCATCCTTGAATGATTGTTTATAGTATGGTTTACCTTGATCATCATTGAAAAAGTTTTGTGGGATAGTTCCTAAAGAACTAATAATTTGGTAATCCAGTATCCTCGTAGTATTGCTATAATTGCATTTTCTTTGATTACCATTTGTGTAATAGTCCTTGAAGAACTTTACATTTAGACTGTGATGAAAGTCTATAATATATGTGGTCAACTTCCTGAAGAACTTGACATTTACACAATACCTGCAATCTAAAAGATCTAAGTATTTGATCTTCAAAAATATTTTGAAGTTGTGGAATTTATTGAAATTGAGCGCAAAAGAAGTTGTTGACTCAAAATGAGAAAGGTGAATTGAACTTTATTCACAAAAGTGAAAAGGTTCGGGTTACAATAAAATGTCATTAGTATTAGTGGTTATGGCCTTTCTTATCTCTAATTATTGTGTAGCGACTCATGAACTATAGAAAATTTAACTTCTTTTCCTACTTATGTTTGGAATTCATATAAAATATTTGCAAGAAAAAAAAGGAATAAGAAGAATTGATTGTATGACTAGATCCTAAAGAACTAGACATTCTTATGTTCTTACCTTCCATCCAAACTTTTTACTAACTTCTTGCCATTTCATGTTACCATAATGTTATAGCACATATGAAATGACATGGATCATACCTATTAAAAAATGATATTTCTAAGTTTTGCAAACAGGTAGTTGAATCATGGTTAAAATAGTATGTATGATTTCTATAGTTTTGTTTAATGAAGAAAAATTGTGTGTCTCCAACGGTTGAACAAATTGGAGCCCGACTTTGCATACCTCCCGACCAAACTCCAGATTATTCAGGGCCCCTTCCCCTAGACACCGGAGCGGTGTCAAAGACCTCTAAGGTTTCGCGAATTATTCACTGAGCTTTTATATCTCACGTTGTATCTAGTTGAATTTTTTTTTCCAGATTGACATGTACAGAAGGGAGATGATGGAATACTTTAAGGTCCAACTTTGGCTATGCGAATACATAAACCTTCAAGCATGAGGCCTAATAAAAGAGAATTTGTTTGTCTGCAACTCGCAGGCGACCTGGCTATTCCAATATATTGTCCCTCAAACACGAGGCCTAGTGAGGACGGCGTAGTTTATTTCCATGCTTAAACCTACACTCAACTAGGCTTTTTGGGATAGTCAAACAATGCCTCAATGTTCTTAGCTTTTTGTAATTTCGGCGGTTAGTAATTTTCCCCTTTTGTATCTGGCTCAAAAAGGTTTTACGTAGGGAATTACATAGTTTCCTCTTTTAACAGTAAGGTCTTACCTTGTTTCCCATGTAATAATAAGTTGTCGTTGATCATAAAGATCTTACGTACTCGCATTTTTAATGATAGGGTCTTACATATTCTCTCACGGAATGATAGGCTACCTTTGATCATAAAGGTCTTACGTACTCACTCACGTAATAATAGATTGTCTTTGATCATCAAGTTCTTACACACTCGTTCACGTATTAATAGGTTACATACTTGCCCAGGTAATGATAGGGTCTCAAGTACTCACCCATGTTCATTTTTATCCCTTATTCTCATTGCGTCTTAATTTGTTTGACTGGAAGGTCTTACACACCTTTGTTGTTTGACTGAAAGGTCTTACATCACCCCTGGGACATGCACCGTCTTTAGTTGTTGACTAGAAGGTCATACATTACCTTTGTTGTTTGACTAAAAGGTCTTATATCACCCCTAGGACTTACACCGACTTTCGTTGTTTGATTGGAAGGTATTACGCTGCTCGTAGGATTTCCATCGACTTTTGTTGTTTGCGAGGATTTTGCTTGGGTCTTACATAGTCACCGCCTATATAGAAGGGACTTACATAGTCACCCCTACGACCAATGTTACGCATTTAAGTATGAGGGTCTTCCGTTGTTCCATGTGGCTCAACAAGGTTTCCACTTATGAACTAGGTTCTTACTTGGTCACCCACTCCTTCTGAATGCCAGGGTGTTAAGCAATTTCCCTTTTTCAGTTAGGGTCTTGTGCAATCCCCTTTATCATTCAGGGTCTTACATAGTCTCCCTTGTTAAGTTTACTTCTAACGCAGGGTCTTTTGTAGTTTCCCTCTTATTGTCAATGTTGTTCCATGTGTGGGTCTTACAAGGTCTACCCTTATGAACGAGGGTCTTACTTACGCAATTGCCCTTATTAGTTAGGGTCTTACATACTCGCCCAATTTTATTATTTATGGTCTTATGTAATAGCCTTTAGCAATTAGGGCCATAATTAGCAGCCCACTCCTTCTGAGTGTCATCTAGCCATCCATTCAAGCATTTTACTTGGGTCTTACATAGTCACCCCCTATATACGAAGGACTTACATAGTCGCCCCCTTATTGCCAATGCTTTAATGTATGATGGTCTTACATAGCCACCCCTATATACGAGGGACTTACATAGTCGCCCCCTATTGCCAATGTTACGCTTTTAAGTACGAGGGTCTTACGTTGTTCCATTTGGCTCAACAAGTTTTCCACTTATGAACTGGGTTCTTACTTGGTCTCCCGCTCCTTCTGAATGCCAAGGTGTTAAGCAATTTCCCTTTTTTAGTTAGGTACTTATGCAACCCCCTTTATCATTCAGGGTCTTGCATAGTCTCCCTTGTTAAGTTTCCTTCTAATGCAAGGGTCTTATGTAGTTGCCCTCTTATTGCCAATGTTGTTCCATGTGTGGGTCATACAAGGTCTACCCTTATGAACGAGGGTCTTACTTACGCAATAGCTCTTATTAGTTAGGGTCTTACATACTCGCCCAATTTTATTATGTATAGTCTTATGTAATAGCCTTTATCAATTAGGGCCACAATTAGCCGCCCACTTCTTCTGAGTGTCATCTTGCCATCCATTCATTCTAAATATCAGGGTCTTATACATTCTCCTTTATCAGTTAGGGTCTAACTTAGTCACACTTGTACGTTAAGTTTACTTCAAATGTGGGGTATTACATTATTGTTTTATATGAGGTCACTCCTTATGAATTAAGGTCTGGAAAAGTTTCCTTCAAATGAAGTGTCTTACATAGTGTCCCCTTTATTGCTATTTATGAGGTCTTCCTTTATCGAAGAAGGGTCTTATTTAGTCGTACCTGCTAAGTTTCCTTCAAATGTGGGGTCTTACATATACTCCCCTTATTGTTGTTTACGAGGTCGCCCTTTACAAATTAGGGTCCTATTAAGTTTCCTTTAAATCCAGGGTCTTACATAGTCGCCCCTTATTGTTTGTTTATTAGGTCGCCCTTTACGAATTAGAGTCTTGTTAAGTTTCCTTCAAATGTGGAGTCTTACACAATCACCCCTTATTGTTGTTTACGAGGTTCCCTTTACGAGTTAGGGTCTTGTTAAGTTTCCGTCAAATGCGAGGTTTTAAAAAGTCACCCCTTATTGTTTACAAGGCTTCCCTTAAGGACTTAGGGTCTTGTCAAGTTTCCCTCAAATGTGGGGTACAGAGTCACCCCTTATTGTTGTTTACAATGCGCCCTTTACGAAATAAGGTTTTGTTAAGTTTCCATCAAATGTAAGTTCTTCCATAATCGCCCCTTATTTCTGTTTACCAGGTCGGTTTTACAAATTAGGGTCTTGTTGTTTTCTTCAAATGTGGGGACTTACATAGACGCCTCTTATTGCTAATGCTCAGGGTCGTCCCTTACAATTTCGAGGATGATAACTCTCATTTATGATAGTTATTACATGTTTTTCAAGACTAAATCATTGCAAGTTCTTAAGCATAGTGTTATATTATGGTTGTAAATAGTGTGTTTTGATAGAGTCTAAGGTGAAACCCTGGATTTGTTTTGATTGGCACTATGGTGCCTATTGTGTGCTTTGATGTGTGTATTTTATTGCTACAGCATTAGATGTCGCAACATCTCCAATTTGCGAAAGATGAGAGAGAAAGTGATTAGGCGCTGATTTCAAGGTAAAGGACAGCTGGCAAAAAGGAAAATGCGTGTGTGTGCGTGCCTCAGCAGAATATTCAATGATGCCACCTTTTCTTAGGGACATTGTACCTTTGGACACATGTAAGGACAAAAAGTGCCTCTCATTTAGGGTTTCTCCTAGGATCATGTTCCCCTTGGATATAAAAGGCTGCTCTTCGTCCTCATTCACGAGACTTGGCTGCAAGGAGAAGGTCTAGACATAGCTTTCTCCATTTTTGAACCAAGTCACCTCTAGTTACCAAAAAAGATACTATTGCTGGGACCATTGCTGCAGCATCACTGGAGCTTCATTTTATTGGTAGATTTCTACGGTGAAGAGCTGGATTTGCATCTCCATCATTCCCTTTTGGAGTTCCTCTTCGGTTTTATCATCTTAGTATAATTTCTCACCTTGAATTTGTCGTATGACTTTAACAACTTTGTTTAAGTTATTTCTTTTGTGTTGTACGCTCAATATGAGCTAAATACTCATAGTTGAGATGCTAGATCTGATGTAGTGGATTTATGATGTTATTAATGAAGTAAGTTTGATCTTATGCATTTTATTTTGTGTATGATAATACTTCCATCTTAGATTAGGAATGACCAACTAATCTCAAGTAGCATTTATGAATTCAGAAATGGCTTATAAATTTAACTCACAAGATAATATAGATTGTGTTCATTAAAAGACATTTTAATGTTCCTTGCTTAAACCCCAGACATAGGAGGGAAAAATCCATAAGGTGAATACTGCGGGTGCCCTAGCAGCCTAGGGAGTACTTATTTAGGGTTTAGACATAAGCTCTTGTAAGGAAACCCTAGTGTGAAGTATTTGACAGAATGCGTCTATTGCTGCAGCACCTAATGCTGCAGCATTAAGCTTACCATTAATGCATCATAATGAAGTTACTGAAGTAAATCATCTCAACTTGTTCTCATCTCTAATCTTATTACCCATTACCTTTTTACTGTTGTGAATGATACTAAACATTTGTGTCTTTACTTTTGTTACATCACTAATTTGTTAATCAAATTAAACACACTTTGAACATTAATTCTCATGGGAACGAATCTTATTTCTACTTTACTACTTGTTGGACAGTGTACACTTGCACTACTATTTTGTTTTCACAACAGAGACCCTGTTCAAATCTTAAAAAATGGGCCCTGTTTGAGATTTAGTTGACTCTCCACGTTTTTATTTTTCTTAACTTCTTATAGTCAGATTTGCTATACTATCCAATCTTAGGAGGTATAGTAGAAAGAAAATTCCCAATAATTTTATTTTCAGATATTGATAAGAACCGGGATGAGCAAGAAAATTTCACAACCACCAATCGGTCTGCTACATTAGTCAAATAGACATACGAATCCCTCCTCTTCCTCTGTAGTACGAAAAGAGAAATTGTTTCAATTTTAAAAGGAAAAAGTTAACGAAGTAACGTATGAGGAACAATAGTGATGGCGATATTGGCAAGTGTACCAAATCATCGCAAGTAATACTGAAACGATAAGAACTGGATGTCGAACTCAAGGATTGCACGTACTTATCAATTTAAAGGTTTAATTACTAAATTGAACAAGGAACTGAATTTAGTTGTGTTGACAATAATATAAAGAATAACAATAAGATGTTTTTGTAACTTTTAGAAAATAAATCGAAGAACGCTTTTGAAATTTACTAAGTATTAAAAGAAGTTAGGGAATTAGCTAGACATAGAGGAAGAGGAAATCAAACATAAAAGGGAACTTAATAGATAGAGTGACCACATTGAAGCTCCAAAATCTTGTTCCTAAAGCCTTGAATCTTCAATGAGGATGAACGGAGATGATCCTTGGTTGTAGCTCCTGCCCTCTCTCTCAAAACTAGGTTAAGAATATGGCAAAAGATCCTCTATGTTAGATGAAAATCGCAACTTAAACCAATTCGCAGAGGAAAAGCGCCCAAACACACGACAGAAGCGCTTGGGTGCATGACAAACAACAACATCAGGTGTAAAAGCGCCCCAGACGCATGCAGAAGCGCTTGGACGCATGGCAGACAGAATTAACAGATGCAGAAGCGCCCCAGACGCATGCAGAAACGCTTGGGCACTTTGTAGTAGTAGCCGCTCCAAATGCTCGGCAGACGCATCCTTGGGCACACGGTGGAACTCTTAGCAACTCAACTCATTCTTTCAAGTTTCAACAAGATCCAAAACATCAATTTGCACCTAAAAATCATGGTTGTGACAAATGTGGCAATTTGTGGTCCAAAATCAATATAGTTTCATAAATTCAATATAAAAACACTTAGTTTTAGACCATCAAAACTATATGCAATGCAGACTTATCAAATAGAAAATAGCAAGAAGAATTAAAATGCAAATTGAAACTTGAAAGTTGTAATTATTTTAAACAAATCATCAGACATTTAGTATAAATTAAATATTTTATAATTAATTTATATAAACGTAATTTGTTTATGCAACTTAGGTATTAATAAATATTTATATATTACAAGTAAAATATTATTAATATATAAATGACGCGAACAAGCATGATTAAAAAATAATAGGCAAAAATATATTGACAAATAGAATTAAGTTACAGTTATTATTATCATTATTATTATTATTATTACAAGAAATTATTATTATTATTATTATTATTATTATTATTATTATTATTATTATTATTATTATTATTATTATATGTAAAACAATTGAGGCCAGCCAAATAAAAAAACACGGAACTACAAGTCAAAAAAAGGAACTACAATTCAAAAAAAAAGAACTGCAAAGGAAGGGAACTAAATATCAAAAAGTGTCGATATTGGGACTTGATCCAGGGACGCATGGCACAAGAAAATGGAAGTTTGAACTAATTCACCATCTCCCCAGTTATAGATTTTTAGAAAATGGTTGCACATAAGTAATATACCATATTTATACATTTTTGGGGCCCTAAAAAATTGAGTTGGGTTGAGGCCCTGTGCGGTCCTGCTAACGTTGTTTATAAGGTCGCCCCTTACGAATTGGGGTTTTTAAGTATACAACCCTTTATGAAGGGTTTACATAATCGCTTTTGTCTTCAATTATACATCCCTTTTATGTACGATCTTACATAGTCGCCTTTGTCTTCATGTATACAACCCTCAATGTAGGGTCTTACGTAATTTCCCTTTATGAATTAGGGTATCTAAATGTACAGCCCTTTATGAAGGGTCTTACGTGGTCGCCTATGTCTTCAAATATATAGCCCTTTATGTGGGGTCCTACGTAATTCCCCTTTTGAATTAAGGTCTATAAGTGTGCGTCCCTTTATGAACGATTGTACGTATTAACCTTTAAGAAATGGGGTTTTGGATAATCGCCTTTTACTACCAATGTCTTTAAATGTGGGGATCTTACCTAACTTCCCCTTTATTGTGATCGCTTTGTGGCATCATTCATAATGAGTCTTACAACGTAAAAACAAGGTAAATTCTTAGTTGCCTTTGAAGAAATGTGGATAATTTGCCTTAACCAATTAAAGGCTGACACATGGATTCCACTACCAGTTATTACATAAATATATTTCTATTACCCGTTTTACATTTGTTACTATATATTTATATTATTTATACATTCACCCCAACTATAATAAATGCATTTGTGATTTTTTATCTTCCCTAAATTACACAGATGTGAATTCAACTCTCTTTTTCTCTCTCTTGTTCATTGTTCATGCCACACGGTTACTGAAATACCCACAAAGAAATCAAAGGGAAGTAGAAAAGCCCTCAAGGAGAAAACACACCCATTTCTCCACTCTCAGCCCAGGAATCTCTCAAAAAAAAAATAAAAGAGCAGAATTCTTTTGAGAAAAACGTCAACAGTACCGTCTTGAGAGGAGAAGACTGAAGAAAAACCACACGAGTTTGCTGCCCATAGTTGGTTCCTTTCGTTTTGATTCCTCCAATTGCTAGCTAGGTCGTAAACCACACAAGGGGCAACAATGGATGCTTAAACTTTGGATGCCTACATCATCTTGAAGAAATTGGTTTCATTTCTTTATTTATTTCTCATTTTATTTGCAAATGTGTTAAGAAACAGAGTTTGTCTAGCAAAAAGGTAAGCTAAAACACCACTATTTGGTTATGCTTTTAAGGTGTTTGATTAAAAGTCTACGAAAGTTACTGTGCTTTGGGTTATTTTTTGACAACTACCGTGATTTAGTTAATTATTGTTAGTTTAATTTGTAATTTAGCTATTGTGATATGAATCAAAATATGAATCTGTGTTTTACTATCTAGCTTATTTTCTTTAATTTCCCTTTTTTCCCTTGTCGTGTTACATACTAGTTGGAGTTTCGCTAGCTTGCTATGCAGACGAGTGGTCTGTTTTTAGTGTCAATCCTTCTATATATGTATTAATTTGAGATTGGTTTACAGCTTCTTTTGATTTAATTGAGTGTTATTGATTGATATAGGGTCCATTTCCCCTTTTTTTATATATAAATTTGACTATACATTTAACGAATATAAGCATTATAGACGGTAAAGCATTACTATAAATTTGAAGGTGGCTGAAGATAATGCACGTTTACGTGGCCATTATACATACATTCACTTAATAAAAGAGGGAGTAGATAGCCAGTTAGTGAACCCACCTTTAATATCAGCAAGTGTTAAAAAGTTCATTATCTTAGAGGCACCAACTTTTCATCAAGACACAAAATAGGAAAAATGTACTTTCTTGAGGGAGAGGGGAGAGTCGTCATTTAGCTCATTCACACAACAGTTAATCAAACTAAAAAATAATTCAAATTTATAGTAATGCTTTACCGTCTATAATTGTAGGAATCAAAACGAAAGGAACCAACTATGGGCAGTAAACTCGTGTGGTTATTTTTCTCAGAGATTCCTGGGCTGAGAGAGTGGAGAAATGGGTGTGTTTTCTCCTTGAGGGCTTTTCTAATTCCCTTTGATTTCTTTGTGGGTATTTCAGTAACCGTGTGGTATGAACAATGAACAAGAGAGAGAAAAAGAGAGTTGAATTCACATCTGTGTAACTTAGGGAAGATAAAAACTCACAAATGCATTTATTATAGTTGGGGTGAATGTATAAATAATATAAATATATAGTAACAAATTTAAAACAGGTAATAGAAATATATTTATGTAATAAATGGTAGTGGAATCCATGTGTCAGCTTTTAATTGGTTAAGGCAAATTACCCACATTCTATGTAAGGGCAACCTAGCACTCAACTAAAAACAATGAGAACACATATTGGATTCAATTTATCAAAAGGTGAGATTTATAGTATAGTTCAGCATAGTATAACTCAATGAATATACTTACAATATAGTATGTTTGATAGAGGGAAAATTAAAGTTTAAATGGATGAAACTTTTGATCCTCAAAGACACGGTTACCAAAGGTATTATTGTTGCGAGTGGTGACTTGAGGAAGGTTAAAGAAGGTGAGGTTGAGCTGGCTTCTTGTGGACAAAATGGTTATGCCAGTACACAGCCTCTCAAGCATTAAGTTTGATAAGGACAAAATGGTTTGTCTGCACCTAACGGACAACCCAACTGTTCCATTACAAATGTCTACATAGAATGCATTAGTTATCGATTGGTCCTATTCATAAATGTCATTTTCAAAGTTTCAAAGTATGTAGTAAACCACTAGGATTTGAAAGACTAAATTCGACATTATCTCTTGTCTGTTTGTTTGTATTGACGTGTGTATTATGTCTTGTACACACTTTTTTGATTTACATTCACATGCATAATATCCATGCATGCTTTCGTTTTCTAGCTAGCATAGCACTACCATCAAACCAAGGGTCTATTTCAGCATCCCCTATGCTTTGTCATTGTGCATCATCTAATTAAACACCGAATTTCTACTTTCCTACATTTTTCTCATCACTCATCATTATAAGGTATGCAATAATTTTATGCTTATCTTTAGACTTTAGTTGAGATATGTACATGAATTTTAACATCACATTACCACTCATTTCAACTTTGTTTCCATCTTGAATTAGAGATAGTGGGGCAAATTGAATTTCCATCACATTTAAAGCATTCTCAAGTACTAGTAGTACTTTTGTCAATATGTTAAGGACAGTAGGAATTGCCTTCTAGTCTTCTTTTGTCAAACTTCTTGTCGATTTTGACAACACATTATTGGATTTGATTTCCCTACTACTTCCTCAGTCCCATATGATTTTCTAGAAAAAAATTGTTCCATAATAGTGACGTTTTAGAATACCAATAAAGTTTTAATTATGTTTTCCCTATTATATATACCCCCCAAATTTGAATGCTTGTTTTTTTTAATTCATTTTCAAATCAATGAATGAAGGGTATATTAAGAAAAATGAAAATACTTTTTACAAATTGATGACTAATATGGGACGGAGGGAGTATATAATTTCACACTGTTCTATGTATTCATTTATATCCAACCCTTTTATCAAAATGAAACAACCAACATTTATATCATTAAAAGTGTCAAACTTTATTTATATTATGATATTAGAGAACCTAAATTTTACTTATATTTTGTTACGACAGAGTATGTGTAATTACGTAAAATTTAAGGGCAATGCAAGTCCAATTATAGTCGATCACATTTAAATTATATATTTAAAACTTTTTTCATAAGCAATGTTAGTAGTTGGGGAAATGTTAGTTTCCCATGTTTGAATCTAGGACCTCCTGCTTGTACTTCTTTGGTGCAACCCTTCAGTATCTCTTAGCTCGTCAACTGAGCTAGCTGCTTAGAATTTTTCTAAGGTTTAACATGAATTGTTCAATCTTAATCAAACAATTTAATATGTGTATTAGTATTGTCCCTTAGATTTAAATGTGTGATCAATTGTAGTAGGGAATCATGGTCCCAAACAATTACCTGCATCTTCTTTTAACTTAATGTGTGTATATATGTGTGTCCTTTGCTGGCATATATAGCCGTATAACATCAATGAATGATAAGCACATGGAGAGTGTTAACCTACCACTACACATTCTATGATGATAAGGGTAAGGTGGGGGCAATTCTAGGGTGGGAAATCACTATCTTTTATTCTATTATTATAAGGCTAAAAGAGTCATATAATTAAAATGGGACATTGCTTGATTAAATAGGCCAGATTGTTATTGCCATATTGAAATGGATTCTAGTGTCAATGAGGCCCAACACATTTAAATCACACATGTCCTTTCTTTTGTTTAATAAAGGCCCTATTGCTATTTTCTTTTTTTAGGTAGTGAGATATCATTATAAGCTTTCAAGTAGCAAGTGGGTAGTTGATAGCGTTTGCGTGAGATGATTTAGGTTTCTTCTAGCTTAACTATATTTTATGGGTTTGAATCCAGCTTTAAGAATGCAGCAACGTTAAAACGCTTGAAAGAGAGAGCTTTGCTGCCCAATCCAGTCCTACCTGGCTTGAATGATTACTCTCAACAGTTGCGCGCAGAGTATACCTGATTTACACCAAAAGACTAGATATCAATTATGGGGAAGGTAAAGTGATGGAAATTGAAAATATAGATATAGGTTGAGCTAGAGGACAATACTAAGATGGAGTGTGATATGCTAGCACTTGAGTTGCTATAACATAGTTGTGATTTATTATCCACCCTATGGTAGGGCATCCCGTTTGGGCCAATTCAAAGGGGAAGACAATTATTACCAAGATCAAAATTAAGGGTCTACTTCCATAATGTTGTTAACATAAAATTGGAACATGAAACATGTTACCATTTTTGTTAATCATGTTACTATATGATGTTGCATTTGATGTAATGTTTTGATTTTTCCATTAATCCTCCACTTAATTATGAACTTTGAATTGCTTAGACATGCTAATAGTGGAAAAACATTGAGGAGACATTTCTTTAGTGTCAAAACACTATAATCTCTCTTTTAAAAGCATGAAGGGTGGAGAAGATAAAATTGATTGTGTCCCTTTTATTTGACTTAAACAATGTCATAAACCTTATTTTTTAATAATTAATGGTTTACATTTTATTTTTATTCTCGAAAAAGAAAAATGGAAAGAAAAAAAGCTCTAGTCATTGTACAAAACCCTCGATAGGAATCTGCCAGAGTTATTAAATTGAAATGTCAATTCCAACAACAAAAAATTTATTGGCCCATTATAATTGTGGGCCTGATCTTGCTCATTTACCTAAACAATTGTGGACAGCACAATATGATGGCACTCCCATATTGATGATAAATACCAAATATTTCTCCCTTTATATATTCTGTCCAAAAGTGATAGCTGGTCGAACTCCAATCTCAATTCTCTAGCTCATAACTCAATGTGAGACTTTCAAAAAGGATGAGGATATGGGGGGAAAACTCTTGTCCTCTTTTCATTTGCTATATATAATTTTTTTAAGTAGAAAATAGGGTTGCATTACATTACATTGGCTGTCATTCACTAAAATAAAATATTTTTATAACATGGTTAGTCCAATATCATCCCGCGTTAACCACATCGCGCAATTCTTATAGTTGGACATTTTAGACTGTTTGGTCGTAATCAGACGATCCACGTTTAACGTTCATTAGATTTCTCGATTCTAGGATGTGTACGTCTAGACAAGGCCGGCCCAAGCAACTAAAGCAAAGCTTGGGTTTCAAAAAATTTCCTAAAAATAAGGGCTCAAAATTTAGTGTTGCGTAATATTATATAAAAGTTTCGGATAATATTCCCAAATTAATGACAACTCAATCGTTGCGCGGGAGCCTCACCAGTATTAGATATATAGTTAGTTAGAAGTTAGAGAGATAGTTGTTACTAATTAGTGAGTTAGTTAGTAGTTAGTTTTATGCCTATATAAAGAGGCTTCATGTAATCATTTCCCACAACTCTTCTCATTTTATATCAATTCCATTTGATGAATATTTGATCTCTTAATCTTTTCTCTTTTATCTTCAATGGATGCCATATTATTCAATATGGTATCAGAGCACACATGGTATCCACCTTGAATCTGAATTCTGTTGCAGGTTCTTTTTTCGTTTTATTAGTTTTCTTTCCATTCGTTTCCTTTTCCGATTTATTCTTTCTTCCATTTGCATCATTTTTTGCTTCCGTTTCTTGATTTGTTCATCCATGAGAAACAGTTTCTTTACATTCTTTCCCTCTTTGTTCATGGCGTTTGAAACCAATATTTCGCAATTCACCATTAGTTTGCATTTTTTGTTCTGTGATTCAAGTTCTGATTTTTCATTTCATGATTTGCCTTTGATTCCTTATTTGCGACTTTCGTTTTTTGATATCGCAATTTTCCTTGATCGCTCTTTTGCGTTTTGCAATTTTAGAGCTTGTGATTCTCCATTGCGTTTGTATTTTCGATTTCGCATTTTGTGCTCTTAGTTGCATTTCACTTTTCTGATCTTGTTGATCGTTCTTGATTCCGATTTCATCATTCTTAGTTATTCTTGGGTTTTCCCCAATTTGATTTCGGAAATTCGTTTTTGTTAGGGTTTTCACTTTCTTTTCCCCAATTCTTGATATTTCGTTTTCGGAAATTTGGGAATTTGTGATCTCTAACTTTCAATGGGCGTTGCGTTCTTTCTTCATCACGTTTGCGTGTTCCGCACATCGCGTTTTTGGTGTTCTTTCAATTACATCATTCCTCTGTTTTTGCGTTTCCCAAATTTCGAATTCGCAAATTCTTTGAATCGATTTTGATTCAATCATTCGCTTTTCAATCAGAATCGTGTTTTTCTCCTTCCTCTCGCTTCTATGAGAGTGTCAGTTTCCGCAACTTGCTTTCGTTTGTTCCGTTTCTGATTCGTTTGACACAAATTTGTTTGTCAGTATCAGTAATCGTCGTCTCCGTTTGCAATTCTTGCATATCTGTTTGGCATTTCGCTTCACTGTCCTCCTTTCATTCTGATTCCCGATGATTGTGATCTGAAGTGGAGTTCTAATTTCATTTTGGATCGTGATATTCCTTTTCTCTTTGCCATTATGGCATCTTCTTTTATTGTGCTATTATTCTTCTTCATATCATCTTGGTTTATGTGAGTGCTGATTACCCTTTTCTGCATTGTTGGTGTTGTTGTGATTTCTGGTGGCATGTTACTAGTGTACCGCTTTCAAGAATCCAAGAAAAATTTTCTAGCTATTCCTATTTGCACCTAATGTTTTTTGCTCATCAGAATTATCAAGATGAATCTGAAGGTGCAATTAGTGAGCAGATCAATGTGGAGTGTAGTTTCATGTGTATCACTCCTTCCTTGCATTCTTCAACAGAGACAACATATCTGGAGTTTAAAAGTTCAAGGCTCACAGTAGTTGATTAACTATGAATCATTGTAATTTTCCTTTGTTTTGATGTATCTCTCTATTGTTCATGTCAAGCTAGAAGTGTTGTGAACAACTTCTAGCTTGCGGGGGACTATTAGATATATAGTTAGTTAGAAGTTAGAGAGATAGTTGTTACTAATTAGTGAGTTAGTTAGTAGTTAGTTTTATGCCTATATAAAGAGGCTTCATGTAATCATTTCCCACAACTCTTCTCATTTTATATCAATTCCATTTGATGAATATTTGATCTCTTAATCTTTTCTCTTTTATCTTCAATGGATGCCATATTATTCAATAACCAGTACCAATAATCTGGATTCGATACCTATTGTTAGTAATTTTGGTAGTATTGTCTTTTATTTGCCATTGATTAGTTTGTAAAAAGAACATGGCATTAACTATGTTAGCTTGGAATTTGATGAGAAACATAAAAAATTCCATTAATATGTATATTCCATAGCTTGGAATTTGATGAGAAACAATAAATAATTATATTGAAATGTTTTTATGAGCAAAAAATTCAACTAAAGATCTACATATAAAAATAGTTTTTATTAAAATTTTCATACAACATTAGATTTTTGTGTATCATTTTATTTTTGACAATATAAAAGTCTATCGAAATATATTTTTATATAAACTATTTTTAACAATAAATTTAAATATTAAACTATTTTTTATTTTTTTAAGATTTTTGTGTATCATAAAAAACTAAAAACTAGTTTATTATTTAAATTTTCTTACAATATTCAAATTTTTGATGTAGTTTGATAAATAATTTTTCATTACAAAAAGCTTCAAATAAATTAGATAGAAGTATAATATTATTAGTTTTTAAAAAATATTATTATTAAAATATAAAAGGGTCTCGTTTTGAAGCTCGTTTTAGGCCTCGTTTAGTGTTGGACCGACCCTACGTCGAGACCACATCCACAATATAAATTTAAAATCTAGACGATCCAAATCAACCGACAAGAAACTATTTAAATGCAAGGAATCCGTTTCGAGGAACCATGGTGTTTAGCATTTAGCCTTTGGAGGAGGGCCTAGTGTAGACAAGAAAGACCTATTAAAACACTTTTAGACAAAGTCCATAAGGAGAGAACAAGAGAGTAAGGATTGAAAAGGCATAATCATTTTACCCAAATATGAGGGATTGGGTTTGTGACCACAAACTCCAAAAGTCCATTAATGGGATGAGTAAGCCCTAGGTGGACCTTGGCACATGGGAATTATGTTAGTGGGGGAGGCTGATGTTTACACTTGCACACAACCAATCTTTCTAAAGGCAAGAGAAAAACAATAGTTAACAATGTTCCTCCTTTTCATTCTTTAGTTTCCCTTTTCCATGTTTCATATAGTGGAAGAGAGAGGGGTATACATTCAAATGCAATAAATAATAATCCATCTATGTAAAGTAGAGTCATGGCAGGTCATTCAAATTCCCCCATAAAGAGATTGTTCATTATGTGAGATATGATTTCTAGGTGAATGGTTTTTGCCTTTCTTTTTAGGTTGTGGATTCTTAATTTCTTATCATGACCCACACCATACCTTTTCTTAAAATTATATATACATATCACCCCCATTATCCTTACAAAGTAAAATGGGAATCAAAGAATGTGAGGACGTAATTAAAAGATATATAGGCGCCAGCAAGGCACTTCCCAATATACATAGGATTGCATCATCCCAAAACAAATTTTTGAAAAAAAAAATGAAAGAAGAATTAATTAGAGGAAATTATTAATTTGAAAATTGTTAGCTTACCAAGCTTAATCATCTTCTTTTTATTGGCATTTTTAGTGAGAAAGGAATCTATAAGAAAACAGAAAGCCTCACTCACATTGGCTTAAAATCAAAGAGAATGAGTCTTTAGATAATCACTATCCGCATTAATTTGACAAAAATTTATTATTATTATTATTATTATTATTATTATTATTATTATTTATTTTAAAGTTAGGCCGACCTTTGAATAGCAATATGTCAAATTGTTGAATGAAAAAAAAAAAGAATTAAATTCTTTGGATTTCTCAACATATGCCTTCCACCGTGGCAACAACTTTAGACTTTGAGATTCACAATTATTTTGAAGAGATAATTGGATATGCTACTTTGGGAGCCATCTTCATTTCAATTAATACTCCAAAATTTTACAGTTTTAATGCATCGAATAACTAATGTATCGAGCCTAGTTTTGTAGTTTTATGTTCATTGAATAACTGATGTATCTGTCCTATATTTAGACTAGATACATCATTTTTTCAATAAACTTAAAACTGTAAAATTTTCTTATAATAGGAATCAGAGTATATTTTAATTTTACCCTCAATTTTATCTTTTTTTTTTATTTTTCTTTATTAAAGTGACTTGTGATATGGGTGAGCATAGTATAGTAGTGGGGTCCTTCTCTTTAAAGAAGAAAAACATGTGTTAAGATAGAACAAAAGGAAGCAACAAAATCAATTCCATGATGATGGACTAGACTATAGTACATATATAAGTGCCCTCTTTCAGAAGGAAGAAAGTTAGGTTCCACATAATGGACCCCCTCATATGCCCCTTCTTTAATTAGATCCATATTCTATGCTTTGTACTATCCCAATATTTGGAGCAGGTCCACCCAACCCCCAACTGAAATTTTGGAATATATAAAAATTACCGATATAGACAACCTATGTGTGAGAAACACACACATTTAATTCTAACATATGTCCCTTGCACTAAGTCTAGCTAACACACGTCTACACATTAATTCTTGAACAAGATAAATAAAATAAAGCAACATGGCTTGTGTCTACATACTTACGAGGGTTTCTTATCACATTAGCTCCTTGAGGGAAAAAAAATATACATATATGTGTGGCATTGGGTTAAGTATCATTGTCCTAATTGTAAATTAAAGAGGATTTAAACCTACCTTGGATAATTTTCAATTTTATGATTAAGTGTTTTTTCCTTAATCATGACAAAAAATATAGATTAGGTGTAGGTGATAATTTTTGATTCGATATACGATTACGGTTTTTTTCCTTATAACAAAAAATATATATTAGGTAGAGGTATGCATGTCTCGTAATGTTAAAGATCACTAATCTCAACAAAAATTTATGATGAAATTTACATATCGTCTAGTAGGAAGAAAAACCTGATAATCGAATTCGAGTCATAGTGAGTATGGATGGAAAGGCAAAATAAGATTTGTCTTTAGCTATAATTAACTATTTAAATTAAATGAATGGATAGATAAAGAAGTTTAATGAGCAATTTACTCATTAAAGATGAATGTAATTGGGAGGGAGGTAGGGTTTGACCCCACATAAAATAGATATGTGATTCTATGTAGAAAAGGGAACCAAAGCAATGAAAGTGGGTTAGTTTATTCACACGTCTCGTTCTTAAAAGGGAGACATGGAGCACTTTGGTCATAGTGTTTGTTGGTTTGCCTTTTTTCTTTAGGTAATATTATTATCATTCATTTTATATTATATTGATATATGAGGTGTGTGTATGATGGGTTTGATATTTGATGATTTGCGTAAAGGCATTTCAAAGCTTGAAAAAGTTGGGGGATTCCAATGTGCAATGCACCACTCAACCAAAACACCTCCATGAGATTGAGATTGAGATTGAGATTGAGATGTACCATTTGACAAATCCCAATTATCTCTTTTTAAAAGACACACCAATTTAAATTGAAATACCATTTTATAATCGTTAATTAAATAAGAGGTCTATAATATAGTTTGGACTTTGAAAAAAATTAATCATATCTTCCTACATGCTCATAAGTCACCATCAATTGAACCTTACGTATTCAACGGGTCCTACACACATTCATCAATCAATTGGATGCACTAAAAAATACTTTATGCTTAGTTGATATAAAACAACCGTCCTTCTCCATTGCAAGTTAATACATTTTAATTTTTCCAATCAACTATATAATTGTTGAATATTACTTTAATATTCATAAGTGTTCTTTGCATTGTTTATTTATGTTTAGACTATTCTTTGCATTGTTTATTTATGTTTAGACTATGTTTATTTTATTTTAAATATTGAACTTGAGAGCTAAATGTTCAATATTCATGCTTGGGGCCAAATCAGGGTTAGTTTTCTTAATGAGTAATAACACGTATAAACAATTTAAAAATGATCGGAAAAATATATATATATAAATGAGACCAAAGTTCATTGTACTACCAATTTGGCGGTTCATGATGGGTCAAGCTCAAGCTGCAATGCATAAATAGACACGCCTAATTAATGGTGCCAATAGTTGGAAACAAAACACTACCAACCATTCAATTTTCATCAAATACAAGTGTACATAATATGGTACAACTGGTAAATACTTGAGTCCTTTCCCTATGTCATCCTGGGTTCAATTCTTGTTCGGTGCGTATGGAAAAATATCTGTTGGGAGAAGTCAACCTCTTGAATGAATCTTTGATTTCTCGAATGATTAGTCTGCACAATCGTCGTGGAAGATACGTACCTTGGTTTGTCAAAAAAAGTACAAGTATATTGTTTATGCATTAAATATTGATTGTCTTGTTTGGTCGCATTGGTAATTTCAGCACATGATAATGTTGATTTGGGGTTTGAACTAAGGTGTGACGTCCGTGCGATGTATACGTAGTGTTTATATATTATTTAATTTAAACCTATAAAAAAGGTAATAAAAAAAAAACTATTCTTTCAATTTTAAGAACAACCAGTTCAAGAATCTGACTAATCATCGCTTAATATTTTTTGATAAATGTTGGAAAAAGAAACAAAAGAAAGAAAAACACAAACCCTAAGGCCATACAAAAGAAAGACCACTGGCATCTGCATTAAGTAGAGGCCGCTCAATATTGAGGGGGGTATCTAAGTAGTTCCAATAGCTAGACCCTACAACACACAATCCACACAAGCATTTCCTTCATGTAAAGTGCGTTCAAGAGACACCATTCAGTCGTGGTTGGGAAAATCCTTAACACTTTGAATTATAGCAGCATAGAGGTGTCATTTACTAGTACTCACAGAGAGAATATGTAAGGTATTCGTTTAATCATAATAACAACTCGCGTTGCGGTACCTTTTATCCGAAGCAAGCTTCAAGCCATAATAGAAGGCTAAGAGCTCAACATGAAGGCTATTAGACTATTAGTGATCCCAATTAAATCAGCAAACCAATGAAGCCTCACCATCTCAAAGTTGCGTAAAAGACCTCCCATACGGCCATACCAGAAGGTAAAATATTACCAATGCTACTTCCATAAACATTTAACTTTGCAATCTCCAGCCAGATGCTATTTAACAAGCCAAGGAGTATCATTAGTAGGGACTCGAGTAGGAAATAACTTGGACGTACAGCAAAGCAAAGTTACTAATGTGGAGTTGCATTTGAAAACTCGAAACAGTTTCCCTACCCAAACAAGTCATATTACGTGCCCTCCAAATTTATTATACAAACATGGTCTTTAAATTGTAATTTTTGGTCTTGGCTTTGTAATTCCCTCTTATAATCGATTCAAAATTTCAAATAGTTGAAGTTTTTATAGGTATATTTTTCAATGAGTCAAAGACCTTAATTAGTTACAGCAATTGAAAAAATATAACTATTATTCATTATTTTTTTGCCGATCTAGATGAAATGACAAATAAACAATATATATATAATCACATGTTTATACTCGGATCTGAATCTAGGAGCTAGCATGCATATGTCATTAAAACTGTCAATGCAGCTAATAGTGGGGAATTTTTCATTATGTAATCAACTTAATCAATTTTTTATATAAATTTTAGATTAGTACGTACATGGTAGCTTGTAGGCTAATATTTCGCAATTTGTGATTGTAAAATACTGGTGGCCTCAGTTACATACTTCTTCTAAGCAATAGCAAGAAGACAAGAATGTGACAAAGTAAGACAAAGACCTATGAATTTCAAAGTACAATAGTTGGAAATCCCAATAAAAAAAAATGTAATGGGAGAAAAAAGCGACCGCCAAGATTATGATATCTAACAAAACAAGATTCTTAAACGGGGGCAATCAAATTCAACACGGCAAAATGATGGAAAATAGAAAATTATTGATCATACATTTTGGGGTGACTATATCCAAAATAAATGAATAATTAATCCCAAAAAAATTGTTGTCTTAGCATAGTGTGAGAAGTGACCAAATTGAATGATTCCACAAGCTATTGTTGAATAAAAATTAGTCAGTTTCATGAATGTATGATCCATGTAGAGAGGTGGGTGGCATAGACAAGCTTCAAAGAGAATAGAAAAATAAATGATATTCTCAACCATGATATGGGTTGTCGATGAATTATAAAAAATAAAAAACACTTGTTTTAAAAATACTAGAATAATTCTACGATTTAATTTGCAATCAAATGCAGGCCAAAGAAGTACAGAAGATATATATGGACCATTTTTTGGCATCACAGATCATGTCCACTTTAGTGTCTGAATTCTGAAGCTTGCAAGCAATGCAATAAGATAAAAAAATTACATTAATTTATTAAAAAGTATACACCCAAAACGTATCATTGCTTGATTAGGTAAATTGTTCACTAACTTCTGCCTAGATTCATATTTCATAGGTAGAATTATTGATTATTGTGTATTTTATTTTATCTGTTACTAGAATTTTATAATTATTCAGGTCAGTGGTGGATGTAGTGTGTTAGTAGTGGGTTCAATTGACCTCACAAAAAAAAATTTACTTTTAATATATCCAATAAAAAGTTTTTGCCCCCAATAAAAAATTGGGTTTGACCCCACAAATATCCAACTGCCCAAATTTTTACAGAGTTACTTACCAGTTACCCTAAATCCCAAATCAAAATTTATTTTCTCTCTCTCACACGTCCGTTAACGTCCCTTCTCCGTCTTCTCTCTGCAATTCGTCTCCAGGTCTTCTCGTTCCTTTCTTCTCTGCAATCAATTCAAAAGGTTTTTTTTTTCCAAATCCATATTCTATTATTGTGCAGTGATGCTATATATCGCGAAGGATTGTTAGTGCGAAATTCGTGTCGGTTTTCTACTCTCTCTTCCCAATATTTCTCGCCTCTATAAGATCATTTTTTCGAAGTTGAAACCACTACGTCTCTTTACTCCTTACATAATGGGCTCTGATGGCATCTCCTAAAGAATGGACTGCGCAATCGTATCAGAGATGAATGGTTGAATAATTGTCTAGTTACATATATTGAGAGTGATATTTTTGATAGTATTGACAATGAAATTATTATACAATATTTTCAGAATATGAAAGCACGTAGAGGACAATTGTAAATTGTGGAAAGACAATTGTAACTTGTGGAAGTAATTGAATATCTTTTTTGGTGTTTTTTTGTCACATACGTGATAAAGTATTTTGTAAAACCTTATTTTATTTTTATTCTATGAAATATTATAGATAGTTAATTTACTTACCCCCACGAATGAAATTTTCTAGATCCGCCACTGATTCAGTTAAGAAGTCCAACTCAGCTAGGTGACTAGATTACTATTAATTAATTTGGCCACAATTGTTAGTATTAATAAGTATTCGTATTTATAAAGGATATATAAGATGATCATTTTCATGAAAATTTATTGTAAAAAAATAAATAATAATGTGCAAGTGCGTAATATGATTTAATAATAATACATAAAACAACATATATATGAAAAAATATTTTCTACATAAAAAAGTATATATTTTCTCATAATGATAATTTGCATATATTTCATTTCTTAAATAATTTAATCAAACAATAAATAATATTTAAAATATCAATTAAATTACATATTATTTTTTTGATAAAATTATATATTAATATATCATAAAAATAATTGATTAATAAATATTTATGGATATTATTCTTTTACTGATATGATAACAAGTAGGTAAACTATATAGCATGAACAAGCTCTATACCACTTCAATAATTTGCAAGTGCGTAATATGATTTAATAATAATACATAAAACAACATATATATGAAAAAATATTTTCTACATAAAAAAGTATATATTTTCTCATAATGATAATTTGCATATATTTCATTTCTTAAATAATTTAATCAAACAATAAATAATATTTAAAATATCAATTAAATTACATATCATTTTTTTGATAAAATTATATATTAATATATCATAAAAATAATTGATTAATAAATATTTACTGATATTATTCTTTTACTGATATGATAACAAGTAGGTAAACTATATAGCATGAACAAGCTCTATACCACTTCAAAATCGAAAATGAATTATTTAAAAAAGGAGAAAAAATAATTACCTTTTTGTAATCACTAATCAAGCTTATGGATAATATTATTAAAATGAAAAGATTAGCGGGATGAGTGGGAATCAGATTCACGTGTTTAGAGGGCTGCCGGTCACAAAGGGACAGATAGTCCTAATCAAGTGGGGCCCAAAAGATCCAATCCTACAAAAAAAATCAAATCTATCCATTATTTTTGTGTTGTCCTTGTTAATGATTCCAAATTAAATGCTTGCTAGTTGCTAGGTTTGGAGTTTGTACCTTCCCTCCGTGGGGTCCTCTTCAATTCTTCATGGGGTTGTGAATTTTTGTGTCCCTCAAGTGCATTAGATCAACAAACATCATTTTTTAGCTTATTTTTCTGTGTGTACATAAATATTTCTCTTTGGCTTTTTTTTGGAATATGTTAGATAGTACGAACCGGTCATACGAAACCGACGAAAAGCACTGAAATCTTCACATGGAAACTGCCTTTGTATTGTTATTAGTTCAATTGAATATTATTTAAAAGAGAAGAATCATCGCTTTCGTTTCGCACTAAATAGTAGTGCTCCTTTTTTTTTTTACCCGTCTTCCGGTCTTCCCCCTTTACCCTCCATTTTGATCAAACTGATCATTTTACCCCCACTCCAAAAAAAATGGCTTTCGGAATTATCCTCTTAAGAGATAATTTTGGAAGCCACTTGAAGAAGTTTTTCGGAATTATCTCATAGGAGGATAATTCCAGAAGCCATTTTGATGAATTTGGCATTCAGAATTATCCTCTTATGAGATAATTTCGGAAAACTTCATCAAAATGGCTTCCGAAATTATCTCTTAAGAAGATAATTCCGGAAGCCATTTTGTTAAATTTTCGAAAAATTTCATCAAAATGGTTTTTGGAATTATGCTCCTATTAGATAATTTCGGAAGCCATTTTGATGAAGTTTTTCAGAAATCCCTCAATTGAGGATAATTCAGAGAATATAAGGGAAAATAGAATCAAAGTTTTTCAAAAACCCCTCAGTTGAGGATAATTCAGAGAGTATAAGGGAAAAGAGGGGATAAAAAAAGCCAATCTCTTTTGGCCTATCTATGTGAGCAAGAGCAATGAATTGAGTGGGACTGAGACACTGTATGGCGGGTGTGGTAGTGACTTGTCGATTGATTTGGAAATTTTGCCTTTGCATAAGGAACGTGGAACAAGGTGACTACTACTAGTGTTAGCTAAGCAATAGTTGCTTTTCCAATGGAGTGCATTATATTCACATTTAATATTTTGTCAAAAAAAAAAATTCACATTTAATATTACTACTATTTCTGTGTTGAATGAATGTGACCAAACATAGTTACGTAATCCCTTTGGTTAGTTATACCGGTAATTTCAACAATATAGAGACGTCATTTCTTGAATTTGATTATAGGTTTGAGCAATATTTGTGTATAATGTTTATTTGTCATTTGTTTAAGCTGGCCAAAAAAATGTAACCAAACACATACATGGAGATGATTTCGGTGTGATTTAATTCATTGATTTCAAATTATCCCTTCCATGCATGTTTTAGCATCCATCCAAAAGCTCACACAGTATAAAATGCGATTAGCCAATTTAGTGTGTTGAATTTTAAAGAGAGAAAAAATTAATAAAAGAAACCATAATAACATATGAATACGATGTATGTGTAAGATTTGATTTGGTTAATCAATAACCTTTGATATGCGCACAGAGAATACTCAATTTATAAAATAAATAAAAAAATTATTTATAGCTTTCTTAATAGTCAAATTGAATTTTGTTTTGGTGATCCTTGCTACTATTGACTTGTTCTTGGCAACCAAATCCTTCACAAGTCACAACTATTACCTATTCACCTCCCTTGGTCACCCCTTATTACAATGTTATCTACAATCTATCATCTATCATCATCTAAAATGCTTGAATTGTTAAATATAACATACTTCATGCTAATTAGATAGACACTGCTTTTTTGGTTCGGACTATCGCTGGTTACATACGGAGTGTCCTAATGTTTTTAACGAAAGACTAATTTATGCTAGTGCTTAGGATCAAGTTTCGCACTGACCAACATCGAGTTTGTCGAGAATCGAACTTGAAAGCACTGGATCAACCCCGCATGTCCTAGAGTAGATTAAGTCACTGAATCAACGGTGCTGGTTAGATATACAACGTTTGCATGCACCTAATATAACAGCCCGAGCCCAATTGGCAGTGAGAATGCATGGATCGCAAAGACGGGCCCAGACTGTTATACCTAACATAATAAATAAAAAAATTAATCAAGTATATTCTACGCGCAAATGTATAAACTAATTCATAAGTGATCTAACATAATACTTGTAATCCCCAATATTTTTTTGGTAGAATGTAATCTACAATATGCATCACAAACTCTCTGGTTGCTTTTTTTGGGTCAAAAGTCTAACATTCTCTCTTAATCACTCAAAAAAATCATATTCGGATTCTCATTAAAAAAGCAAACGCATGCGCCCAGATCTCCACCTCCTTTGCTGATCACTGACTTCTATTACGGTGGCATTGAACGAGAGGTTACCATTTTTTTAATTTAAAAAAAAGAAGTTAACCTCAAATATTTTTAGGTTGAGTTTCTATTTTTCTTTTGAGGAACTGAAATATGTAGTCTGAATGTGAGGTAGACAATACATAAAGGGAGAATATAATCAGTGTAGTTGTACAAAAAAAAAAACAATATAATTAGTGTAGTACTGCAGCTACTGCTTCCTCTTGCTCCTCGTCCAAAAGTGACTAAAGAGGGAAGCAGGGTCGCACAGTAAGTTGTGTACGACACGATTCACTCAACCACCACCACCCCACAACCCTTCCTTTTCTTTTCTTTCTCATCACTCCCCGAAACCATTGAAACTAACACCATATTTTTTGTATTTTATTTATTTAAACTTAAATATAATCGTCTTCTCAATGATCACAATAACCGTGCCCATGACAGATTCCCAAGACTATTTCCACAAAAAACATACTAATGTTGATTTATTTAGATAAGATTAAGAGTAAGAATAAATTAAATAATAATATTAATTGTTTTTAGCATTTTTTGGCGGGGTGTTAGGAACCACCGGTTAAGAACGTGTGGTATTATGCATTGGCATTTGGTTCAAACGTTGAGTTCTAAGAAATGACATGGCCGTTGCAGCCACTCTTCTTCAATAATAGCGTCATTTGCGCGCGTCCTATGTGTTAGCTTTTGATGCACATCCGTCGTTTTCTTGTTGACTTGACTCCACGCGCTAATGTACACGCGCACTTTTATTTATCCTTTCGAGGTTTACCACCTAGTTTCTCTATTGGGGGGAACTGTCGGGTAGATCCGACGTGGGTCCCATATCCATTCTACCTTTTCATTGTTCATCTTTACCCTCCATTCAACATTGCAAGGCCAACTACTCTACCAAGAGCAAGAAGCTCTTCAATTTGTTTGTCATATTCATGAGAAAGAGACCCAAAAAGCAACATACATAAGGATTTCCATTGAGCCAAAATTTGGGAATTATGAAATTATTATCAATTAAATTGCAATTAGGCCGGAATAATATTTCTAAAGAGTTTTGTAAACCTTTAATTTAGTAATAATAATAATTTGTATATATAATTGTTTAAAAAATTATAATTATATTACTTGGTTCTAATGGGGAGTAATACGAATCCTAATGAACCAACGAGCATTACTTGTTCCTAATATTACTTGCTTTAGACTACTTACTAAAGCAATATGTTTCATTCTTGAATGAAATACTGGATCGACACATTGGTAAGTAGTATCAATAATCTCAAGTCTTAACCCAATGCACTTCAACTCGTATCTAAAGCTTTTGCTACCTTTGGAACCAATGAAAGGATCTGTCAACAACTATCATCAACCACGACACTATTGGCATATTTCACCACAACATCAATATTATACTTAGTCTCTCAATTGGACCTACTGCATCAACATTAAACTTATAACAATCACTCATAGGACGCTCTAATATGAATACTTAAAATATTCTAGCCACACGTCCAAAAATATCAAAGAGTAAAAGAAAATTAAGAAAATAATCAAAAATTCAAATCAAAATTAATTGTTTTTACAAATTTAAAAAATTGATTTACTTAAAAAAACCTAACTTTTCTAAACCGTTCACATATCAATAGGAATTCTAGTACTAATATGAGATTTACAAGTAGGACAAGTGTTAACAGTAAAATCACATACGGCACAAAGACAAAGGTGTCTACACGGCAAAATCAAAATGCAAGACTCATCTTTACCACAGTTCCTGCACAACCTCTTATTATCGACGACAAAACTACAACGATCATCTCTTGTGTTTCTTGTTTTCTTTGTCGACTCTACAACATTTCCATTGATCTCATGGTTGCTGTCACAACAAGAATAAGCATCATCGATCACCAGAGGTATTGGGGGAACAATGTCCGCATCTTTTTCAACGGCAACTATGCTACGTTGTGCCCATAGCTGTTCAAGATTGATGCGCAAAGTATTGGCAGCAACTTCATTGTTTTGCGCTATTTCGCGCCATAATTGATTCTCTGTGTTGAGTGATTTAGTTTTTTCTTCTAAAAACCAATTCAGCTTCTTAATCTTTTCTATCTCTTCATCTTTAGTCTTCAATTTCTTCGACACAGTTGTTTTAATGGCCTCTATCATTCTTTTTGTTCGAATATTGCGTTTCTCAACTAATTCCTTTCTAACTTTCTCCATCTGAAAATATAAACAAAAAACTTAAGGAATGCAAAAAAAAAAAGAACTTTAACAATAGATAAGTGATTGAAAGGCTCTTTTTAACATTTTTAGTGGATACCATTTAGCAAATAAACACTACGGTCAAACACCCGGTTCAACCTCGAGATATTGTTAAAGAGAGTATTTCTAACACTAAAAAAAATTCAATTTCATCTCGGATAAAACACAGATAATTGAAAAAGAAAATAGACATTATTGAGGTGTGTCTAATTGTTGTTGATGAATCGGTTGAAACAATTGAAAAAGAAAATAGACAAGGTGTATCGAGAAATCAATCTTACGTGTTCAGTAAAGATGCGATCGGTGTCTAATTGTTGTTCTTGAATCTGTTGAAACAATGAGGAGACCCACCTCTCTTGTGATGGTGTATTAGCAAAATAAGAATAGCTAGACTTATTTGATAATAAAGGAACGCCGTATAGCGTTAACGAATCTGCAAATTTCGGTAGGAGAACCCTCTCGGTTCCTTTTGCCATGGTTGGGACCGATGAAGGCAAGAAATAATCAAATTGAATGTTTTTGTTAAAACTGTTGTTGTTGTTGGAGTTCATCAATTCTCTGCAAAAACAAAACAAAAATTAAACATTGACACAAAAACATATACTAATACAAAGGAGTAGAGAAGAAATATGTTTACATGTCCCATAGTTGAGGGGAGAAGAAGCTGGGCTGGCGGGATTCAACAGTCATATTGATGAAAAAGCAGAACGATGATGAAGAAATCGTTTAGAGATAAATTTGCTTTGTTGAAGGCTTTATATATATACAACTATCCTAGCAATGAAAGGAAACCGAATAAATAGAATGCACAAAGTTAGAAGTGACAACTATATATAAGTGATTTTAGAATGCACACGTTATTATAAAACCGTTTCGAATTTTAAATTAAATTAAATTATGGAATCAATTTTCGGAAAAAATAAACCGAATTAATTATAGTGGTTGTTTTTTGGTGTAAAATCAAGGAGCATTGACTATGTTCGATTTTCTATTTTAAGGTAAAATCAAAAATAATATTTCAAAAAAAAGTAATGTGCCACATAATTCCAACCAACAAGGAGGCGCCACGTAGGCATCGCTACAATCCAGTATTTTTTATTTTTTGTTTTGGTCGTACAAGGAAAAACAATGTGATAATGGTGGGGTCAGCGAGTGTTGAGGGAAACACGTGTGTGGCAGGGTTATGAGGGAACAGTACAAGGCGAAGCTGGTGGGCACGTGCGAGCTGCCAGCGTGGAACAAGGCGTGGGACCAGGAGAAGTGGTACGGTGTACTCGAAGTATAGAGAAGATTTTTGGCATTTCTGTTTGCTTTTTACTGAGGAAAATGTTGTTACTACCTTGTTGAATGTTTAACTTGTTGGTTTAGTTTTGGTGGTGGAATAGCATGGAAACGTTGCTTGTTGAACTATTTTATGCCACGTGTCTTTGTTTTTGGTTTTGTGTGTTTCTTTGTTTTGGTTGCATTCTGGTCCATACCCTTTCATTACGCTGAACAAGCTACGTCGTTTTTGAAAACCGTAGCCCTTGGAAATTTCAAAGCTCTTCGTTCGGCTTTGTTTAGATAGTTCGTCAGATCCCTATGCTTTTTTTAACTAGTGCTTACCTCGTCTTACGTTTTTGATTTTGACCTACCTATGGTGAAGTAATGAAGTTGATCATTCGGCATAAAATAGTCAATATACTAATCTTGTAAACTAAGATATCTCTAAGCTCGACTTTAGAGACTAATTTCTCGACTAGATGATTAATGAGTCAAAGTATCTATTAAGTGTGCTATATTATGTCGGTTCTTTTTATGATTGTAATGTAATGATCTATAAATTCCGTATAGCAGAAAGTATCTATGATTGTAAACCCTGAAAATACATTCCGAATTTACACCTAAATCCGGAAATTTTATCAAAATACATTCCGAATATAGGTGTAAATTCGGAAATTTCAATGAAAAAATTTCGAATTTACACTGTAAATTCGGAATTGTTTGTTTGTTTTTTAAAATTCGTTTTAACTTTTTTTTTGCTTCTTCAGTGGCAACCAGTCAAGGAGGAAACTTTGAGCTAGGAGAGTCGTCTGGAGCAACACCGCGAGATAGTCTTGGCACTAGGACGAGGGTCAGGTTGACTAGACAGGCTGGTCACGCTTCTGAGCGTCAGAGGCGTGTCCGACAGCGAGAGCATTATCAAGAGCCTGCTCAGTAGAACTATCAGGAGCTGCCTGACCAGCCTGAGCAGCCGCAGTATTATCACGAGCATGAGCAGCCTGACCAGCCTGCTCAGCATCATTATCAAGAGCCTGAGCAGTATTATCAGAACTACATGATGCAGGACGTTCAGCATGAGCAGGTACAGGAGCCTGCTCAGCATCATGCTCAGGCTACTGCTGAGCAGCCTTTGTTGCACCGGTTGGTGGATCACCGCGTCAGTAAGCTACTGGCTGGGGAGGTAATAATAAGTAATTTATTTATTTTTTACCAAAAATTATTTAATTAGTTTTAATTACTTATTAATTACTTTTATTTTTTTACAGGACCGAGGTACGCTGAAGGTGGCATCTAACGGGAGCAAGATACTAACTATTAGACCTCAGCAGCACCACTATCATATTGCTTCATGGTAGCAGAAGGCCAACCTATATCAGCTGGACGCCACACCTCTCAACAAAATCAACCATGAGCTCATATCAGCTTTTGTGGAGAGGTGGCATTCTGAGACCAGCTCATTCCACATACCGTGGGGGGAGATGACCGTGACGTTGGACGACGTGTCCGTGTTGCTCCACTTGCCGCTCACCGGCAATCCTTTGGCAGAGCATCTGCATCTTAACACGGCTGAGGCCGTTCAAGCTGGAGTGGATTTTCTGGGCGTAGATGGGACGGCATGCTGGAGCGAGTTTAATTCCACTAGGATTCCGGCATTCAGATTCAGATTTTTGGAGGATGCCTACAGAGAGAATATGCGCCGCCGGCACTATGATCATGCGGCACGATGCTTTTTGCTACACTTGCAAATTTTGAGACATGTGGCCAGTGGGCTTGGGGTCCAGCTGCTCTGGCATTTCTCTACGACCAGCTGAACTTCGCCTCTTACTAAGAGACTAAGCAGATTGCCAGATACGCTTTTCTGCTACAGTTTATTAATAAATTAATTACTTTTATTCTTTTAATTGGTTTTATTTATATAATTACTTATTTATTCATTTAATTATTTTATTTCAGTGTTGGATTTATGAGTACTTCCCCACCATCGTCCAGCGGAGAACCTTCCCTGATACTGCGCTTCCACGTTGAAGTAGGTGGAAGATCGAATTAAGTGTGATGATATCAAACTTAAAGATTTTCGGGAGCGGATCGATAACCTACGGCTGGATCAGGTCATTTTGACGCCTTGGGAGGACCACAGAGAGTACACTCCTTTCCACAGCATGTCCCATTTCAGAGGTTGGCTGCTCTGGGGCGATATTGCTGTGCCATATATGGCAGACCGGGTGAGCTGGCAGTTTGGGTGCGTCCAGCAGATCCCTCCTGCACCCATTTCGGGACCACGTTCATCTGTGACCGCCATTTTAGAGAGTTTGTCGTTCTATCTATGCCCAGCACAGACTTTTTTTCGTTCTAGTAGACAGACACGCGTGTCGGGTGAGTGCACTAATGATTACCTACCATGGTATGAGTCAGTGTCCATTCCCCGTCTGACTCAGGCTCCGCTTCCGCCTCCGCCTCCAAAGCATCATGTACCAGATCAGGAGCCAGTAGTTGAGGATGTTGGTCCACAGACCACGGAGGATAGGCTCGATTCTGCCGCTGGACATATCCTTGATGCCATGGGATATGAGGGCCTTCCAGCTGATGTATATGACAGTCTCCTTCAGGCTTTGGGAGACTTAGACTTTGTTCCATAGTTGTATTTATTTTCGTATTTTTTCAGTATTTGTACTCGTATTTTATCGACTTTATTATATTACGGTTACCGTATTTTTGAGTCGTATTCGTTCTTTCGTTTGTTATCGTTATCATAGTTTAGCGAGTTTCATAATTTACTGTTATTTATCGTAATAATCATGATTTTTTAATTAAACGAAACTGATTTTAAAAAAAGTATTTTTTTTTAATTATTCCGAATTTACCTCGTAAATTCGGAAAACATGTTTTTAATTGTTCCGAATTTGCACATACTTTCGGAATACATTTTAAAAACATGTGTTCCGAATTTACCTATATATCCGGAAAATTCAATTTTAAATTCCAAATTCATGGGTAAATTCGGAAAATTTAAAAAACGTTTTTTTTTTAGAAATCAGGGGCATTTTGGTTCAAAAACGATTTATTGGGGTATGAGTGACAAAGAAGGGGGTATGAAAAAAAAAACCCTAAATTGGACATAAGATAATTGTCCTTTATGTTTTTTATAGGCAACGTTAGTGATGAATGGGTGAATATTAGTTTTCACTTTTTTGGTTTTGAATCTGAAACCTCCTGCTTGCACTTTTTTTGTCCTTCAGTATGTGATTTTATGTTTTAAAATTGTTGAATAACGAGTTCATTGTTGATGTTATTATATACATCTCTCTTAATATAAGTCACCAGACAACCATTTGTCCATTAAATTGAGTGATATAGTGCAACAGTCTTAACGTAAACTAAATTTGAGTCTGAGCTCATACTTTTTTTTTAAAAAATAAACAAGCAACCTGCAAAAATTTATTGAAAAAGAAAGAGAAAAAAGACAAAGAAGAGAAAAGGGAGACTAGACCGAAACTCTTGGCATAAGAGAAGCTAAAGACAATACAATAATAGGGAGCCGTAATAGAGACCCTTAAAACAATTCATCCTAGATGCTAAAATAAAAATTTAAACTAACAATAGTTAGATAAACAGAGGATGTCATTGAAACGGGAAATATAACCAACCAAACTCTGGCCAAAAATTGATTTTCTAAAAATCCTAGGACCCGCTATCAGATCAAAAAGAAATAGAGACAAAATGTGTCTTTGAGCGAGTGTTGTATGTTAGATCTCAAGTAATCTATAAATCCATAATCGATCATGTTAATCATTAGAAAATACCTAAGCGGAAGCGTACCTGAATCCTAGTAGAAGCGTACCTGATCTTGATGTTGATTCGGTATGTGGTTTGGCCTTCCAGGTCAACACGTACTCTCTTTGAGATAACCCTTTAGCTTTCTCTCTTTATCTTCCTGATAATGGGATGTCAAGTAAGAACAACTCCAAAAGTTGTAGTGTGACAGGGGACCGTAACCTCCCTATTTATAGAACCCTAACTAGGGTTGTCTGTTGGTGCTTCTAATTTAGCCCATCACAAAATTAGAATTACCCTTTAGTCTTTACACATTAAAGGCCCACATCCTATTAGATACTCATAAGCCCACATTAACCTAACCTTATTAGATCACTTTAATTGGGCTTAATCTTAACATATAAGGCCAACGTTGGATCAATGATCCAATAATCTCCAACTTGGATTAGATGTGTAACATTATAATTATGCATTGCAAGAATAATCCGTATGAGCTCAAATGACTGTCGTTACTGAATGTATCTATAACCAATCCGGTCCTTCAATCATGCCAACATAGGATCAAAGTAGTCTTCGTTACATCTATCGTAACTAAACCCATCAATGGTCACATATGCTGACACGAAAGAATGACATAGATCATGATGTGGAATTGTAGCATGGAATTTTCATGTAATGTGATCTTAACATGCCTAATTCCAATTGGTCCTCCTTAAACCTTAGTGAGATCAAACTATAACAAAATCAGAGTGTAACAAATTCCAAAACTTTATTCCTGCAGAAAATATACTTCAACCTTACATAAACTGAAATGTCTATATCATAAAAGCATTAAAAATAACTAACTCCCACAAAAACTGAACATCACCTAATGATGTGACACCCTACGAGCAGTGTGCTCATGAGAACTTTTGGGTAGCAATCCTTTAATGAGCAAATTCGCAAAAATTGAGTTTATTCTGATATGCTTTATAAACAACTGCTCACACTGAACTCTTTCTTTAACAACAAGGAAATTAATGTATATGTGCTTCAACATCTTCGAGTTCCTGTTGTTATCGTAAAATAGAACTGCGAACTTACTATAAAAAATAATCTTAGCGGTCTTTCAAAACCATCTCCTGTATGCAGCTCCGTGACAAAATTTCGCAGTCAAATTCCATGATTTGAATGTCTAATAACATGTTATGAACTCTACTGCCACAATGGAAGGGGATATATAATGCACTGTTTAGCACGCTTCCTGAAAGTTGCACTTCCATTCAGCAGATTAACATAGTCCAACGTAGATTTTATACTATATTGGCATCCACCTAAAATCGGACTCAGTATACCTAATGATCTCAAGTTGATCTGATATCCGATATGAGAGCATATATTCTCTTATTCTCTGTAAGTACCATATGATCCAATTCGCTACTTTTCAATAGCCTTATCCTGAGTTACTAAAAATATTTCCAACATCCCGTAATGCACGCAATATTTGGATGCGCACAAACCTAAGCACACATTAGACACCTTATTATTGATGCATAAGGAATCTTGTGCATTTCCTTTTCTTCAAAGTCATTCTTAGGACACTGATTGAGACTAAACTTGTCTCCCAGCCACAAGGGTATCACCTGATTTACAATCTTGCATGTCATATCTCTTGAGAAACTTTTCAATATAGCTTTTTTGTGACAATCCAAGAATACCCTGAGAACGATCTCGGTGTATCTGAATGCCCAATACAAAAGATGCATTACCAAGATCTTTCTTCTCAAAATTCCTACCTAGAAATATCTTGTTTTCGTGCAACAAGTCTATATCATTGTTGGCAAGAAAAATGTCATCAACATCTATAACCAGAAAAATATATTTGTTCCCACAGAACTTATGGTATACACAATCATTAACCAAATTCAACCTCAAAACCAAATGAGATGATCACTTGATGAAATTTGACATACCATTGTCGAGATGCCTGCTTAAGTACATAGATGAATTTCTTTAGTTTGCAAACCATATTCTTTGAGTCTTGCGAAACAAAGTGTTCTGGCAGCACCATATAAATCGTCTCTTCAATGTTACCATTGAGAAACGTTGTCTTTACATCCATCTGATGTAACTCAATATCAAAATGCACCACTAATGCCATTATAATCCTGAAAGAGTCTTTCAAAGAAGCTGGAGAGAAAGTCTCTTTATAGTCAATGCCTTCTTTCTGTGTAAATCCTTTTGCGACAAGACGAGCCTTGTACTTCTGCACGTTTCTTTTTGAATTCATCTTGGTCTTAAATATCCATTTGCAACCAATGGGTCTCACATCTTGTGGCAATGGGACAAGATCCCAAACGTCATTGTCCTTCATGGACTTAATCTCTTTATTTAGTGCATCAACCCGTTGTTGAGAGTTAGAAGTTTCCATGGCTTAATGAAAGTTAATTGCATCAACTTCCATCATTCCAATGTCAACCTCATGTTCTTGGAGAAATACAAAATAGTCATCTGATATTGCACTTCTCTTTTCTCTAGTGGAGTGGAAGAGTTTGTTCTTCTATATCAATTTAATGTATGGGGATTTCAATATTGTCTTGACTTGTTGTGTTTTCAATAGAGTCAAGGAAATAGTGTCAATAACACATATGGGAGTATCAACATATTCTTCTTCAAAGACAAAGTCCTAATCTATATCTCCCCCTTCAAACTACACATCCTCAAAAAAATGAGCATTTCCTGATTTAAAAATCAACTTACTTGTGGGATCATAAAATTTATACCTCATGTACTCACATGAATTGATACATTAAACGAAGAAATTGTCTCAACTTGAATAACCTTGTCGTCCCCGCAGAGATGTATCTTTGAACATCTCTTGAATTTCAGAAATTTAAGCAACCATCCATTAACATACTAACGAGATTCATGGTACCAAAATGTTAAATTAACCTCAAAACAGACCAAATTGCATTTCTTATTAAATGATGAGCCTACGTCTTCTTTATCCTTCTTCTCTTTCACTCGCTTGCCTTCATACTTAATTGAAATAAGTTTATCAAGAACGTACATATCTCAAACTTTACATTCAAGACAAATCTATTTCAATGTCTGCAAGGAACTCCTTAACCATAATAACCTTTTCAGATATTTTGTCCTAGAATGCTTCCAGAATGCCCTTCTTCATGATGATCAAACACATGCGATTTGACTTCTCTCACCTTTCCATTTCATTTGTTTGCTCAAATGTACTCAAAAACCGTAAGGGGTGGAGGAGAGTCGATCCTTAATGCAAGGTCAAGAGTCATTACTCCAAGAACTATCAAGACATTGTCTTTCTAAGACTTGAAGTTTGAGACATTTAGCATTGCAATAGAATTGATGTTGGTAGTAATAATCACAGGATCTTTTGTAACTAATTAGAGAATTATAGTCAAGCAAAATATGCTCACTTAAGCCTCAAAATAAAATCAATATTAAATTCAAATAATGGTAAACCCCGTCTCAAGATACCGGAAATGCATTAACATTTTATCTTTGGACAAAATATTAACTTTTCAGTGATACCTTGGTGTAGTAATCAAATACTGATAATAAAGAACATGTCAAACAATAAATCTTCCTTTGGGCCGATTTACTATTCACATGTAAAACTGAATAATTATCACGTGTTTATCACCACAAGTGCGCTAGCAATTCTCTAAAATAGCTACCTTCCTTTGGGCCGATAAATATTCACATAAATTACAAGCACACGACCTCTTATATTTCAAAATGAATTAATCTCCACAAGAGATGTCACTTTGGTGACATGTTACTTCAATCAGTTCATTCCAAAATATATACATAAACTGTCCAATATTTGAATTTAGAATTAATCCAAAAATTATCCAAAATAATACATACAAGTCCAGAAAGAACATGTTTACCTTATATGCAGCTTAACGGATTGATCTTTTATTGAGTTGTTTATAATTAAATTGGAAATAACATTATCTTTAATATAAACAGTATAAAAGAGACCAAACCAAAAAATGTCGCACCTGAATTGCCGCAACACCATGAAAGTGGTGAATTATCTTCATTCAATTTGAATTATATCACACACCGAAAGCAATAATGGGAGCAACGAGAAAGAAAACCTCTCGCACATTATATAATGCGAATTCATGTGCTACACAAAATAATGACATTGCAAATCAAAACTTGAATTCAATCATGTATAATAATAATAATAATAATAATAATAATAATAATAATAATAATAATAATACATAATTGAATAGCACAAAACCATAAACTGAAATGCAGTAGCAAAATTTCAAGATTAAATGTCAGAACCCAACCGAAATGTTGCAATCACATTGAATTGCCGAAACCGAAACCTTAAATCAAAACTTAATTGCCGCAGCTTGAGGTTAGTTTGCAGCCACTAAACTCATTGATTTTGTAATCAAATAAGAACCAAAGAAAAAAATATATCATATGCAATTTGTTGCTATTAAGCCTAAACATAGCACTGTAAATCAATCATGAAATAACCGCAACATCCAAAACCAAAATTGTTGCAACGTAATAAATAAAAAACTGATCTTTTATTGAAATGCATATGATAAATATGCAACTAAATTTATCTTTAATAATCAACAAAACCCACTAAACTTGCAGCGAGGAGGGTAATGGTTGATTGTGCCACAAATTGTTTCATTCTTTAAAGACACCTGATTATTATCTCTCAAAAAATCCTTTTAGTTTGTGAATTAACACTAAAGAAGAAGAAAGAAAGAAACCGAATACCAAAGTCGAAACCATATTGTGATGCAATCTTTTGATAACCAATAAGAACAAATTATGAAACATCGCAGCAGACCAAAGCTAAAAGCTTGGTTCAATTCCAAATACAAGTGCTTTATTTATTCGTTAAAGTAAGTCATTCTGATCATGTCTAATAACCTAAAATGTAAAGAACAGAATTCTAAACCGAAGAAATTTTTTTTGCTGTAACCTCAAACATAAAACGCTGAAATATGTATACCAAATTGCAAGTTCATTCCTGATTGGTGGTGGAACCAAGACGAAAACGGAAAAATAGGTTCTGTGTGTCGATCTAAAGTCATTCTTTATAAACAGAATGCAACTTTTATTTTGAAACCGAACCGAACAAAACAAATACCACATAAAAAATTATTTTCTTAATGATCAACAGGAAAGGCTTTGATACCACTTGTTAGATCTCAAATAATCTATAAATCCAGAATCGATCATGTTAATCATTAGAAAATACCGAAGTGGAAGCGTACCTGATCTTGATGTTGATTCGGTACGTGGTTTGGCCTTTCAAGTCAACACGTACCCTAGCTTTCTCTCTCTCTGTATCATCCTGATAATGGGATGTCAAGTAAGAACGGCTCCAAAAGTTGTAGTGTGACCCGGGGACCATAATCTCCTTATTTATAGAACCCTAACTAGGGTTGTCTATTGGTGCTTCTAATTTAGCCCATCACAAACTTCGAATTACCCTTTAGTCTCTACACATTAAAGGCCCACATCCTATTAAATACTCATAAGTCCACATTAACCTAACCTTATTAAATCACTTTAATTGGGCTTAATCTTAAGTGACAACGCACAATACATAATTATTAACATATAAGGCCAACATTTGATTAATGATCCAACATTGTAGACTGTCGTTTTCTGGATCAATTTCTTTTTGTTTTTTTCTTTCAGGTTGTGGACACCACCGGTTCGGACTTATCAGCAACAGTTTCATGAGTCATAAGGTCATCAGCGTCATCTGAGCTCAAACTTTAAAACTGAGGGGGCACAAAATAATTTTTTTATATGGATATAAAGGTTGTTTCTTTCAAGAGGTGAGTTGACTCCTAAATAATACTACTTTGGACTCGTTTATAAGCAACAAACAACTTTTTAGATTATTGACAAAGTGATGTATCTGGACTATATTCGTTTATAAGCAACAAACAACTTTTTACATTCATTGAAAAAGTGATGTATAGTTGTTTACCGTGGATTTTGGTAAACAACGCTAGTTTGAAATTGCTTCTGCTTGCAGGATCAACTAGTAAATCCTAAGACCATTTGTGTTTAAAAGTTTTCCAGAATAGTGCGTTTAAAAGTAAAAAGAAGAAGATAACCGTCGATTTCTCCACGAAACCGTCAAATTACTCCAAATGAGGGAGGATAAAACAAAGAAAAAATCTGCAGGGAACGTAAAGAAAGGAAAATTAAAATTGCATTAATTTAAAGGGTGGTGCACAAGATCATACATGCGTTCCTTGTACTCGTTTCTCAGTGCGTGTCGGTACTTTGAGCATGGGAACTTGGTATGAAAGATTGTGACCCTTGTTTCTTCTCAGAAACTACTATTTATACAAAGGAAAAGAGGGGGAAAAACTAAACTAAGTAACTGCCTAGAAATTTGAAAACTAATAACTGCTACTCCTACTTTCGACAAGAACCGCTTCATCACGCTTCGACCACAAGCGCTTGGATTCTGATCTGCTACTAGTCTTCAACTTCTTGCTCTGTCGAAATATTAGCTTTAGCTCTTCGTTTCTGCCAATTCCAAGGGCTTGTCGAATCCTTCCTTTAAAGAACTTCCTTCCTGTCGAAATCAACAAAATACCTCCTGAAAGGACAAGTCAAACCTCGTTGACTGCATTTAATTAAGCCTGTCGAAAAATGCAGGCTAACAATAGTCCAGACACATCACTTTTTTAATGAATCTAAAAATTTGTTTGTTGCTTATAAACGAGTCCGAAGGGAGTAAATAGGTCCACCATGCAAATATGAGTTCACAATAGTCCACCATTATGGGAGTAAAAACTACTTGACTTGTTTATGATTTGCTTCAATTCTACATGGTAGTTATGTCCCAGTCCCACAAAAAACAGTTTAGGCTTTGTTTGGTAAAAAAGTATAGGGTAGCAAATAAGCTAGCGGATAGCGAATAAGTTATCTTATAGAAAATGAGCTGATAGCTGATAAGCAAGCGGATCGAAAGTAAAGTATTTGATAAAAATTGCTATTGAATTAGCTTAGAAATATTAAATGACATAAACTATCATTTGTAAATTAATACTTAAAAATGAGAGAGAAGATTCATTTAATGAAGAGTACTGAGGAATTAAATTAGAATCATAAGGGTAAAAATTAGACAAATAAAACGCTAGCTATATATAAACTCAAATGTTACTTCCAGCAAAGTTTCAAAAAAGTTATAAGCTACTAAAAATGCTATAAACTATTTGTACTAACTAATTACAAAGAGTTTATATTGGTAAAAAAAATTACAAAGAGTTTATCCCCTATAAGTTAGTGAACTAACTTACCAAACAGAGCCTTTAACAACCATTTAGTTTCCCCCATTAAATATTCTCTAATTAAGGCTTTACCCATTGGGAGTGTTTATTGGGTGCTTAACCAATAAATACGGTATCATAATAGAAATTATTTCTTTTGTTTGATGGAAGTTATTTGTTGATAATGTGATGATATGGAATTATTAGTGAAATTCACATAATAAATTTTTTGAGGTGTTAGGTTGTAGGAATTAGATGTTTATTAAATGTTAATGTTAAAAAATATAAAGGAGTGATATATAGACGTAGTTACAGCTTTTTGAAGGGCTACAGTGGATTGTTGTTAGGAGGAGTAGTGCAAACCTAGTTGGGATGTCTTCTATCATTGTGATGCTTTTGCACTTCATTTTTTGCTTAAAAAGTTACATTTTTTTTACTAAAAATATGTATTCATTAATTCGAATTGATAGATTACATCGAATATCTTGTCAAAAAAATAGTACATCTAAGATAACACAAATTCAACATTGATAAAAGCGAAAAGGATGAATATGAAAACAAAGTCACAACATCCAAATTAATAACATAAAACGGCTCATAAACAATTACTAATTATATAAATTATTAAATAAATTGTTTTAGGATTCCTCCATATATATCCTACTTTCTGATGAATCAGTTTCTACTATTAAGAAAGCTTGGGTCATGAATTCCTAGATAAAGAAACTTTTTAGTTACTTACTTTAAAGTCATAATATTACGGGTCATAGTTTTACCCTACATGTACAACAATATTCTTTCTTAATCTGTTAAAGAGTCAAAACTAATCAAAAAGTTATAAAAACACCACTAAAACTCTAATAAAACCAAAATAAGGCTATGCAATTTTTTTTAGATTTTTTGGAGACTGTGAAAAATTAAAAAAATTAATAAAAAATAGTAAACGATGGAATTTAATGGCTGTGGTTTCATTACAATCGGAGTAGGTTACCCGAAAACCGATTTTTTAGCCTAAATTATTCGCTAGACGTATAACATCGTCACGTGTTAACGAACTACACCTTAGACAGAACCAAATAACGCCCGATATTCATATTATTCATAGCTAATTTATTTTCCTAAAAAAATATAATTTTAATTTTTTAAATGATTTATTTATTTATTTATTGTTTGGGCTACAAAATCGGATTTACCTATGGGTGAGGGTACATCCGATTTCCAAATTTTTAAAAGCGGATATAACCCAACCTTAGATAAATCAGCTTTTAATTTTTTAAAATTTTTAGGGAAAAATCGGATTTACCTATATCCAATTTCCATTTTTTTAAAATTTTTTTTTGAGCTGGGGATATGTTCGGGTTTTTTAAATTTTGTGAAGGGCAATTGCGTCTTTTCGTAGGGTCTGTGGGGATATATGTGAAGATGGTGGAGGTACAAAAAAAACCCATAAGCAACGAAGGAAGAGAAATGCTTCATGGTCCAAATTGTTGATTTTTATTACAAAAGGGCAAGAAAACAAATGGCCCAACAAAAAGAGAGATCCATATATATAGGGAGAAATTAAAGAAGGTTTTTTTTTTTACCTCCACCATTAAAGTTATACCCCCACAAATTATGATAATCCAAAAATATCCCTGAAAAATTGAATTTAACGGAATTACCTGTTTAACCGGTATATTCATTTGTAAAAAAAATAAAAACGGATTTAAGCATTTTCACTTACTTCTGTATGTTACGAAATTAGAAAAACGGAAGTAAGTGAAAATACTTAAATCCGTTTTCATAAAAATTACAAACCGGGATTAATCAATAAATATATAAATCCATTTTTATTAATTTACGGTAACAGATTTATCTGCAATTAGATAATTCCGTTTTATAATTTTGTACGTCTGGATTTATCTATTAATTAGATAAATCCGTTTTTATAAAAAAAAATCAACAATTAAAAATAGAAGCTCTAAAAATAATAAATATGGAATACTAATTAAAAAAACTAGTACCAAAATAAGTATATGAAACGTCAATCTAAATCATCTGAATCAGCTGCAAACTCTACAACAATGAGCGGATGAAAGGGTGGTGGCATGACCGGAGCCAAAGAAACCCATTGCTGGAAATGCGCGGTATAAGGATACAACCATGAAGTAGATTCAATAGATGTAAAGCGCTCCCATTGAAGACCAATTGAAGGCAAGAGCGCAACATGCACCCAGTGACAGTGGTTCACGTGAAGAATTGAGATGATGCTGGGACTCTTAGTTGATGAATAAGAACCTCTCAAAGGAAAATAAGTAAATGTGTTTCTCAAAGATAATTTAACTAGGGTGACATTATATTTGGTAGATATAATGTACCCCATCTCAGGCATCCTCACCCATTTGTCCTTCTCCTGCCTCCCAAAACCTCTAAGGAATAGTGACTCCTTAATAACTGCAAGCCTTTGAACCCCAAATAATTCAGAATATAGCTCATAACATGAGTTTATTTCTTGGATTAGTTCTTGTCGAATTAACGGCCAATTTTCCTCACCAAGACCAAGACCAACAACAACTGCTCAGTAGCCACAATTACCATATGATTCCACATCAATAATATCTGCAATGTAACGATGGAAATGGGGAGGAACCCACGATAATAGCAATTTAGAAGTCCCCTGCTGTGATAATTTCTTTGAATCCCGCTGTGATAATTTAGGAGAAGCCCCCTTTGACTTTGAAGCCCATTGTGATAATTTAGGAGAAGCCTCTTGTGAATGTTATAATCGTTGCGACAATTTATTAGAAGTCCCAGACTCTTGAGTATTTTTCATCTTTTCACCCACATGCTCCCAACCAGAAGGACCGCGCTTCACATCATAGAATTGTTGCTTATTCTTCTTTGGTGCACCGTTTGTTTTAATTTTAGATGGTGGTGGAACCATTAAAGAAGTGGTAGGAAATACGAGCTCATCAACCTGTTTCTTGAACACATACAATTATACAATTATATCTTGCCCATATCATCTCCATAGAGTAAGTAATGTCACATTCAACATATTTTTCTTGAGACACATCCTCATCCAAAGAATCCAAACTCAGCTCAGACCAATGGCCGTCAACAACCTCCAACGAAGTAGAAGTACCAGTGACATGATAGACACCAAGCTCACAAGCACAAGGCAACATATGTGTCGTTCTAATCACGCACCCACGAAGGGCTTTGTCATACCCCACGCCTGAGGTGGTTTTCACAAACTCTTTAGCAAATGATTCAGAGCTTTTAAAGGTACCAGACCTCGTAGCTTTTTGTAGAAAGGAGAATTGTGATCCACTTCAATACGGTTGATACTTTTTTGAAAAGAGTCAACAACTTTATCAAAATGAAGCCTAAACATACCATTCATAGATTCCCAATACCTACATAGTGTTGATCCAAGGTCAAACACTCATTGTTTTGTATGATAACAAATTACACTCTGTTTACTAATGGTTATAGTTGAACCAAAGCACAAGGCAAGAACAAAAAGCGCAGGGCTGATAAGTGCCAAATATACTTGAATTTGGTTTGAAATCAATGGAACTTATTGAATTTATTGAAATGAATTTGCTATTATTTAACCCCCAAAAGTGTTAGTTTCATTTAGTTTTTATTTAAGTAGGTGATATATGTGATTGTGAGTTTTTGTACATTTTAATCCCTTTGTGTAGCTTGAAACAGATGAAAGAAATAAAGATGAAGATTTGATCAGGAGTTCAAGCAAAAGATTGAAGAATGAAGAATGAAGAGAAAAAGGAATTTCTGGGCACTCTAGCTAAGCCAAATGTACTATGGCTAAGCCACATTGATGCATAGAGGAAGAAGTAAATACTGGGAAATCTGGCTAAGCCAAGCGTGTTATGGCTGAGCTAAATAGAGACAGAATGTTGCTACGAAATGGGCTAAGCCTTTCAGGATTTAGCTAAGCCAGAACAGCTTTCTTCAAGACAGGGTAATCTTCAAATACACGGTTTGGCTTAGCCAGAAGCTATGTGGCTAAGCCAACGTTAGCCGACTTACTTTTTTTTAAAACAACTATAAAGGTTTCTCTTCAGTTTTTTTTTTGGGATTCTGAAATCAAAAGAGGAGGATAACACAAGGGCACGAAGGAAGACAAGAAAGAAGTGAAGATTCATCAAAGGGAAGCTTGGAAAAGTGGTAACTTTGATTGTTCTTCAATTCCTACTCTTGAATCTTTGTAAAGCTTCCATGGAAATGGATAGTTAAACCTCTTTTATTGGGATTAGATGTAATCAACTCTATTATCTATGTATGTAAACTGATCTTGAGTTATTTTATATTGAATCTATGTGTTGATTTAGTGATTTCATCTTATACTTAATGCTTTTGATAGCTTGATCACCTATTGAATGATTTGAGACATGATATCTTGTTGGAAAACTATCTATTGTGTTTGAACTAGTTGAAGTCACCTATATAATTTAACATCTAGGAATAGAGTTGATTCTATAGTCTTGTTTACCCAATCTTAATGCTTTTGTTTATTCAAGTGAGTGAGGGATCATCATTTGCCTAATTCAATAGATCTTTTCTACTTTGATTAAGGAATTAACATTGTAGGATGACATGGTAAGATAAATCAATACTAGGATTTATATAGGATTAATGAAGGATTATTTACACACCTCTAGGTAGAGTTGATGAAATCTAATCCCAATGCTTTTAAGTATTTGAATCACAACCCTTTTACATTCCAAATTTCTGTTTTTATGCAAACAACAATCACTTTCTCTTTACACTTCACTTTAGCATAAGAATAGTTGAACGGCTTATTAATATTACCAAATCTCTGTGGATACGACCCTGATACGATACACTGTATTAGGACGACTGTAAGACAAAATTCACGTAAAAGTCTTACCAAGGGCATGAACCAAAGCATAGAGCATGAACCAAAGCGCTTGACATGATATCTTAAAGTGTAGAAGCTCGGAGGAGAAACTACTAAAGCCTTCAAGACTTATGTGTTATATTGCTTTGCGTAGGACGCGTGTAAGATCCCGTCACTTCTGCTTTATAACTTTTGTAGTTGAGAGATGATCTTTTAAAATTGAACTGTCTTGGAAAAATATTTTATATAAAATCATGTTTAATTAGGTTAGGCACAAAGTGATTTTAAAGAAATAGTTTGAGTCTTGAATTGTTGTTTTTTTAAAGAAAATAGATTCATGAGTTAGTGTTTTAAAAAGAATTTGTTTTTGAAGTAAAGAATCGATTCTTGATTGGGTACTTTAAGCTAGAAATCGATTTCCCTCTTGCTTTTTAAGCTAGAAATCGATTTCCCTCTTGCTTTGAAACAAGAAATCGATTTCCTCCTTCCATTTTAAAGCCAACAATCGATTGCCATGTTAGAGTGTTTTTCTAAGAGAACTTGTTTGGAAAGAAAACAATCGATTGATGACTATGTGTATTAGAAGATGGAAATCGATTTTGGCCTGCTCTATAGTTGAAAGACAACAATCGATTCATGACTTGTTTTTTAAAAGAACTTGTTTTGGAAAGAAAACAATCGATTCGTGACTTTGTGTTGTTAAAGAAGAAAATCGATTGTGGACTTCCTTTCTAGAGCTAGGAATCGATTTGTGACTTCCTCCTTAAAGAGGAAAATCAATTTCCCACTTAAGCAAGCAAGCAATCGATTCCTCAATCTTTCTATTTAAGCACTCAATCGATTATTACTTGCATTTAAAGAAGAAAATCGATTTCTCTCCTATTTCTTTTAAGCAATCAATCGATTCTTCACTTATCATCAATTGTGTTAAAAAGTTCTTCAACGGTCATATTTTTCACAATCCATATAAATAGGACTTAGGGTTTTTACGATCAAATACACAACACACAAATCAAAAAGAAAAGAACGCAAACACTCACCGTCACATTCTTTCTTCACGTTCTTCATCTAGGGTTTCAAAATCTCTCATCTTTCTCAAATACATCGTGTTATATTGCTTGAGTGATTGGATCCTAGTTTTAATTTGTAATCATTAATACTTGGTTGTTGTGAAATCCTGGGAAGTTTTCTTGGGTAATTCAATCGGGGAGATTGAATTGTAGCGAAATCCTTAGCGGGGAGCTTGGGTTCTCAATTTTGGGGAAAATTGAGATTGGCGTCGTAGCTATAGCGAAGTTGGTTGCTTGTAAGACGTTGAAGAAGTATCTTCTCATATAGTGGTTATTATCAAGTCCGAAGGTTGCAAAGCCGGAGGCCGAGGACGTAGGGCTTTTATCCCGAACCTCGTAAAAATCACGGTGTACTCCTATCCCTTATCTTTACTTTGCGTTTTCTTTTATAATTGTTAACTGTCGTCGCACTTGCTATTATCACGCGCAAATTTGATTATCGTTATAATTATAATTATAATTGTTTCTGTCATTGTTATAGTTTGCATAAGTTGTTGCATATAGTTTAAATCCCATTTTCCGCATTCGATTTGAACTAGCATTGTTAATTTTTCGAAAATCCAAAAGAAGTCATATTTAGCATATAACCTTATTCACCCCCCTCTAAGGTTATCATATAGTCCAACACATAGGTCTCCTCCAGAATTCCCCAACACCCTCTTCAAAGCCCATTGAGCTGACTCAACCCTTAAATAAAAACAACAATAAACATTCGTATAAAACAATTTAAAAGTAAAAAAAATCTATGCTAATGAGGTGTCAACCATGTGCCATTCAAGTACTTAAGAAGAGGGGGCAAATCGACACATGAGTCCTCCAATACCTTCAGCCGCTGTGAATACTCAACCTCGTCATGTGAATTATTAAGATCGTGCCAAAGAGAGATCACTGACTCTTGCCTATCCACATGCACAAACTCTTTAGTCTTTGCTTTCACATTCTTAGTTACGTGCCAAACACAGAGCAAATTTAAAGATGGAGGAAATACATCATGAATGCCACTCATAGGATCGAGATCCCTATCAATCAAGAACACCTCAAGTGATAGAGCGTGTATATCGAACAAATCTTTTAACATCTGTAATGCCCATGTAAAATGAGACTCACGGTCATGTGCCAGATATGCAAATGCAGTCGATAAGGTTATCTCGGTTGAAGTGACTCCTACAATCTCCAACAGAGGTATTCTGTATTTGTTGGTCTTGTAAATGGCGCCGAGAATAAGAACCTTTGGAAACAACCTGAATAATTTAATAGAAATGGGATGTGCCCACATGAAGTCACTAACCACATATGTCCCCTCAACTTTCTTTCTGCAACATAAATACTTCTCAGACTCAATCAATCTCAACAGCTCTTGACTATAAGTTCTAGGACCCCTCAAAGAAGACCTATAGGCGTAAAGCTTCCTATATAGTTGGGGCATAGAAGTCACATTGGTCGGAAATTTATTCTTCAAAGCATTAAGACAATCTTTTGGGCCAACCCTCAATGATGTGTGTTCATCGACCATAGCCTTCTCCTCCTTCGATAACCAACCAAACATTGTCGAGCCGGTCGAGGTAGTAAGTAGCTCATGTGTGTGGAGTCCACACCTAACCTTCAAACGCCAACCCCCATCACGATCCGTACATGTAGCTCTCAACTTGAATGGACAATTGCGCTTCTTTGACTCGATGACTCTAGAATTATTAGTGAACTTCCCATGCTTCTCACAGCCAAAAATAATTTTATCTCTTGTCCCCCTTTTACCTCCACCTTTGTCAGATCTAAGAATGATAACCACAACTACAATGCCTCTCCCAACGTCCCTGGCCCAACGTTCAACATCCTCACGTGTAGTAAATTGCTACAAAATAGACAATTGTTAGCTACTTAATTAATTAAATATCTACATGCATGTTTTTTTTAAAAAAATACTAATTAAATATCTTTTAGCGACAGAAGTATCTCTTTTGAGATACGTCAGTTTTTTTTTTAAAATTCAACGACAGAAGTATCTTTTAGCGCTTACTTTCGTTTGACATCGAATTTAACACAATTTTAATGATTAACGGATTTACCTCCACTGCAAGTAAATCAGCTGGCCGATAAAGTGGGTCCCACTAGAGAATCTGGTCCAAATTCAATTTTGTGTAATAAATGAGGAGGGTATTTTTGGTATATCCAATTGTGCGGGGGTAGATGGGTATGGGGTGGAGGTATAAGAAAAACCGATTAAAGAAAGCAATCAGCGCATGTGAGAGGGTGAGAGCAAATCGTGCACACCCTAGTAGCTAAGTATAAAAGGCTGCCCATAAAAATAGAAAAGGGAGGAGCCGCTCCGTAAAAGCAATAGTAGAAACAGCAAGGTACGCGGACAGAAGAGAGTAAAAGGAGTTTTGGGTACCGTTCCAGACATCGTGAGAGAACTCTGGAGCAGAAGAAGGAGGTTGAAGACATAGAAAAATGATTTCTCTATTTTCCGGGTTATTCTTATCTTTGTTATTCATGAACCTTATTTTTCTTTTATTGTTCTTGATTACTATGGATACCTAAATCCCCTTCTAGGGTCTTAGGCGAATCTTGCAAGTTTAGAGACATTTTTATGTTCTAGTTTCATATTTGAATTCTGGTTTTTATTTCAATTAATACTGTCATATTGTTTTTATTACATAATTAGGATTAGCTACCCTTTGCATGTTCATAATCAATTAATTGATCAGCGACGGTACTGCAATTAGTTAGTGGATCTATAGGATAATTGGGGCTATAATTATTGCATGACCAAACCTTAATTTAGTCTTCCAATCATTCAACATTTTTGGTCTTTATAGTATTCTTGAACTTAAATTCTTGCATGACCAAACAAGGGTTAATTTAGGGAAAAGAATATTAATCGCGATTGACCAAACAGATTAATAGCTTTTATAAAAGGATAGGTAATTAAATAAAATAAAGGAATTCATGTAGAATTAAACATAGGGGAATCGAAACTTGCAAGTGAAATTGTGACCCTAGGCCTCTCTCCATTGACAAAATCTAGCATTTTGATTCTTGTTATTTGTTTTAATTTAGTTTTTATTTTTATTTTTATTACAACCCAATTATTCGATCGTCTAAACAATAAATAATTTTAAGTAGTTTGGTACTTTTTAATTAATCCTTGTGGAGACGATAATCTTTTATACTACTTCTGCGAAAGAGTACACTCGCTCTAAGTGTGTTTTTAATTGGGGCCGTTGCTGGGGATTAGTTTAACAACATTAAACGAAAAAGATTTTTATTGCTTTAGACTTTTTTTTGCTTTAGTTTTAATTTTGTTTTTATCATATTAAAAAAATTTGCTGATACTTTCCCTAGAAACCACTGCAATTCACCCTGTTTTGCAGAGAAAAGTTTAAATCATTGTTAAAACTCTTGGAGATTATATTAGAGAGGCAGAAGCGAAAAGGAATTTAAAGAAGTTATATTGGTATGTGCCTCAATATCAAATCCCATTTTCTTCTCCTCGTTATGAGCCTTATTCAGACTACAGGGATGACTATGAGATACCTCTTTATTCCTCCAACTGGGATAATTATGAACCACTGCAAGTGCAGAGGCAAGAGAATGAGATACAATATGCCAATGATGTGTTGACCTCATTTATGGAGCAAACACTTGAAATTTTTGAGGAAAAAATGGAGGACAGAATGCTTGGAGGGCCAAGTCTCAAGTCTCATTGCTTTGATATCTCAAAAGACCCAAGAAACTCCTTCTTCACAAATTAAGTTTACCCTGGCTGAGGAAATTGAGCAATATAGAGAAAACATTCTTGGGAGTGATGAAGAGTTCTCCATGGGAGACAATCTAGAGGAAGAAACTCATCAGAAAGATGAAGAGACTCATACTGTAGGGAGTCAAATCAAAATAACAGCTTTTGAAGGGAGTCAAATAGAAACAAAAGATCCTACTGAAGGGAGCATTTGTGAGGAGAATGAAAAAGATTCATTGGTTATTGATTTGGAGAAAGAGGAGCAAGCCCCAATTTTCGGGTAAATTTTTTTAACCATTGGTGAAGCTGTAATTGAGGTTTACAGGGGAAAGGTAAAATTAAGAAGTGGTAAAGAAGAGGAAGTTACTAAAGCATGTTACTAAAGCTTTAAATTTCAATGAAAATTTCTCTCTCTTTACCTCTTCTTATTTTGATGATGTGGTAGAAACTAACATTTCTGGCGATATAAAGATGTAGTACCTATTGGAAAAAATTCTTATTTGTAGGATCCTAGCATAGTGGTGGGTGGAGATATAATAAAGATTTCACCCTCCTTTGAAGTTCATGCACCACGTGGAAAAAGAAAGAACAATGTGAACCACATGGTTAGAAAGCTAATGCATAGCGTTAGATGTTAAAATTGCTCTCGGAGAGCCCCCTGATTAAGCACCAACTATCGTTAGGCTCACCACATTTAAACAAGCACTTCGCAGGAGGCGAGATGTGTTTTATTTTTCAGATATTTTTATTTTGTTTTTATCTTGTTTTGTTTTTAGGAATAAGCTCAGATGACAAACTCTCTCAGGGAAATCACTCTCACTCTATCTCATTTACTTATTTTTTGTGTCTATTTAATCATTTTGCATTGATGATCTGCTTCATGCTAGTGAGGGGAGGATATTATATCTTGTTACTTGATCTCTATTGATGCACTTACCCATTACATGTGTAGATAGCAATTTTTCTAGCTTGTTTTGAATTATGCTTAAAAAAATAGAGATGTTGTCTTTAAGGACCCCCATAATATATTTATTTGATAGACTTGTGCTTGATTGTAATTGTGGAGTTGTCCTAAGGAAGCTGATAACTAACATTTGTGCCTAATAAGTACTTTTTGTGAACCAACTTCTAAATGTGAGATTTGAGCCTTCGTATCAGAATTTTCTACAATTTTGTGATAGGAGACACCGGATAATTTGGTTGTTAAAATAAAGTAGGGTCAGTGCTTACCTTAAGTCTACCAAATAGTTGGAGTATGAATAATGGAAATGAATGGTACGTGATCATGAAGTAACATGTATGTATTATCACATCTTCTTGACAGAGAAAATAAAATTAGCAAAAGAAGTTTGACGGACGTGTAGATGAGAAGTAGCTACAAGTTTGATTCTCCTTGTCAACTATCTTAATTTATCTTTTTCACTTTAGCTTGTTGCTCATATATATACTTCCAACCACACTGACCCTACTTTATTTTAAGGCAAAATTACACTAGAGGACCTTTAAGTTATTTATTTGTAACAAGTTGGACCTTTAAGTTTTTTTTGTAACAAATAGGCCCTTTTATTGATTTCTCTAGCTTATATATTTTGATGTAATGCTACTTTATATATTGTGACTACTCTAGCTTATGTATTTTGATGCAAACAAACATATTTTGGTGTATTTTGATGTAATGAACGATATTACATTTTACTAAAAGGGCCAACGGTGTCAACGTCGGGTAACTTAAAGGGCCTATTTGTTACAAAAGAAACTTAAAGGGCCAACTTGTTACAAATAAATAAGTTAAAGGTCCCCTGGTGTAATTTTGCCTTATTTTAACTACCAAAGAAATGAATATGATATAGAAGGAACAAATTAAAAAACCAGAGAAAAAGTAAGCAGAGTTTGGAAGGAAAAAAAAGAAGGGCATAAAACAATTAAATTTTAATTAATCACTTTAGTGGAGGATGGATATTAATTAGGCGGATCATGTTCATGTGTATTTGTGCTATTCTACTCGTGATCTCCACCCTTCTAATTCTTTTGCATTATGAGAATCTCTACCACTCTCTCTTTCTAAGACTTTTATTTTCTTTGAGAATCTTATTTATCATCTCCATTCTCCACAATACAAGCATATTGTGGTCATGTGGCAACCAATTCAATTACCCTATTATTGAGTGACACGTGTCGCGTTGTTACTGGTAAGTTTCAAATGGAAGTTACAACCGTTGAAGACGCAGGTGCTTGGCGCCATCAAGTCGCGATTGATCGTTATATAGTTTTGAGCTGGGATTTCACTTGTAACAGAATTCTAATTCATCACAGGGTGTGTGCGAGAGTAAACACTGGGAAATTAGGGTTCTGGGAAGTGAGGGGGTGATCAAATTGGGAAATTCTCATATCTCTTGTAATTGACTTCAAAGTGAATCAATGCAGCAAGAACTAAGCAATTGCTTAGTTCCCCAGATGTAAGTATCAATCTGATACTGAACTGGGTAAACAAATTCGTGCGTATTGTCCTTTAATTCGTTAATTCGTATTTCCCCCCAAATTCGCTCAATTAGGGTTCTTGATTAGGCTAATTCGATTCATTCAATTAATCCTTGAATTGGAACTGGAAATTGGACCAATTGTAAAATGCGATCAAGACGTCAAGGAAATTGCAAAGTATTTCACGCGAATTCATAGCCAAATTCCAACAATTGGTATCAGTAGCGGCGCTGGAAAGGCATCCATGGAAACGACGAAATACAACATTGAAAAGTTCACTGGCAAGAATGATTTTGGTCTATGGAAGATGAAGATGCGTGCCATGCTTGTGCAATAGGGTCTTGAAGAGGCTCTTAAGGGAGAGGACAAGTTACCAGAATCAATGTCTGAGAAAGAAAAGAAAGAGGTAATGAGAAAGGCATTCAGTGCTATAATTCTTTGCTTAGGTGATAAAGTTCTTAGAGAGATTTCTAAGGAAAGATCCACTGCAGCTATTTGGCTAAAACTTGAGAGTCTTTACATGACTAAGTCTTTAGCAAATAGACTCTACCTAAAGCAAAGATTATACACTTTCAAAATGCAAGCAGGCACATCAATAGGAGACCATATAGATGAGTTTAACAAACTGATATTGGATGATGTAAAGGTAGATGATGAAGACCAGACACTACTGCTTATCAGGTCCCTAAATGATTCCTATGATATCCTGGTGGATACTCTCATATATGGAAAGGAATCCATAACACTAGAGGAGGTCCAAGCTGCTCTAATGTCAAAAGAATTGTCCAAGAAAAAGGATACAAAGGACAATGATCAGAGTGAGAGTCTCATGGTCAGAGGAAGAAATGAAAAACGAGATGGAAAACGAAAGAATAGGTCAAGATCAAAGTCTAAACCTAAGCATAACAGATGCTACATATGCAACAAGGAAGGGCATTACAAGAAGAATTGCTCTGACAAGAGAACTGCTAAGAACCAAAAGAGTGAAGATGAAGGTAATGCCTCATATGCCTCTGATGGTTATTACAGTTGTGAAGTTCTAGTTGCTGTTGATGGTGAAGACAGTGAAGATTGTGAATTGCATGCCACTACAGAAGCTAAGTGTGAAGAGGATTGGGCAATGGACTCTGCATGTTCATACAACATGTGCTCTACAAGAGACTGGTTTGTTGATTACAGACCATTGAACACTGGAAGAGTGTTAATGGGTAATAACAAAGCCTGTAAAATTAGAGGAATTGGCACTGTCAAGCTAAAATTAGCTGATGGTTCAATAAAATTGTTGACCAATGTGAGACATGTGCCAGAACTCAAAATACCCCTAATCTCTCTAGGCACGCTTGAAGCAGCTGGCTATACATTCAAAGGAGAAGATGGCATATTGAAAGTCATGAAAGGATCAAGAGAAGTCATGAAAGGGCAAAGGAAAAACAACAAGCTCTACATACTACAAGGAAGTGTCATAACTGGTGAAGTGCATGCTACAAGCACTGCAGTAGACAAAACACTCATGTGGCACCAAAGACTTGGGCACATGAGTGAGAAAGACATGAAGGAGCTGGAGAAACAAGGTCTGCTTTGTGGAGACAGAATTGACAAGCTTGGATTCTGTGAACATTGTGTGATGGGGAAGCAAACAAGAGTGAAGTTTGCTGTAGGCATACACAAGACAAAGGAGAGACTTGGATACATACATTCAGATTTATGGGGACCAGCTCAAACACCAACTCATGGTGGTAAGAGGTACTTTATAACTTTTACTGATGACTACAGTAGAAAAGTTTGGATTTACCTGTTGAAAACAAAAGATGAAGCTTTCAATACATTTGTAGAGTGGAAGAAAATGGTTGAAAATCAATGTAATTTGAAAGTAAAAGCACTTAGAACTGATAATGAAATTGAATTTTGCAATGAGCAATTTAACACTTTTTGCAAAGATAATGGATTCTACAGGAGTTTAACTGTAAGAGGAACACCACAACAAAATGGCCTGGCAGAGAAGTTGAACAAGACTTTGCTTGAGAAGGTTAGGTGCGTGCCAACTTGTGCAAAGCTACCTAAGGCACTTTGGGGAGAAGCAGTCAACACTGCTTGCTATTTGGTGAATAGAAGTCAATCCACTGCATTGAATTTCAAGACTCCACAAGAGGTATGGACAGGACAACCACCAAATCTTCAAAACTTGAGAGTATTTGGGTGTCCTGCATACTGTCATGTGAGAGAAGGAAAGCTTGAGCCTAGATCAATGAAGGGGATATTCATGGGATATCCTAGTGGTGTGAAGGGATATAGAGTATGGCTGACAGAAGAGAAGAAGAGCATTATCAGTAGAGATGTTGTATTCAAAGAATCAAAACTCATTGAAGAAACTATGAGCAATGAAACACTTGGAACAAATGATCAGAATGAGGAATCTCAAATTGAGGTGGAGCTGGAGAAGAGTCAAAAGCAGATTGATGACACTGAGCATCAAATTCAAGAGCAAGAGGACAACTCTCAGTCAAGTTCTGATACAGAAGAAGAGAACAATTCTGATGATGATTACTTGCTTGCAAGAGATAGAACCGGAAGACAAATCAAGCCACCAACTAGATTTGTAGATGAAGCTATCACTGCATATGCTTTGAACACTGCCACAGAGTTTGTGAATGAAGAACCAACAAATTTTCAAGAGGCAATGGCCTGCAAAGACAAACAAAAATGGCTCAGTGCCATGCAAGATGAAATGGTTTCCCTGCACACCAACAAGACCTGGGAATTGGTCAAGAAACCTACTGGTGTGAAACTGGTAGGATGTAAATGGATATACAAAAGGAAAGAGGGTATCACAGATAAGGATCCACCTAGATTTAAAGCTAGGTTAGTTTCCAAAGGATATACACAAAGAGAGGGTATTGATTACTCAGAGATTTTCTCACCAGTTGTCAAGCATAGTTCTATTAGAGTGCTTCTGTCTCTAGTGGTCCACTATGGCATGAAACTTGAACAAATGGACGTGAAGACTGCTTTCCTTCATGGGGTATTGGAGGAGAAAATATATATGGCTCAACCAAAAGGGTTTGAGGAGAAGGGTAAGGAGGATCAAGTGTGCTTGCTCAAGAAATCCTTGTATGGATTGAAGCAATCACCGAGGCAGTGGTACAAGAGATTTGACACTTATATGATAGACACCAACTTCAGAAGAAGCAATTATGACAGTTGTGTCTACTTCAAGGAGTTAAGTGACAAGGAATACATCTACTTATTGCTCTATGTGGATGATATGCTCATAGCTAGTAAAAATGGCTGTGAGATACTGAAATTGAAGAAACTGCTTCATAAAGAATTTGACATGAAGGATCTAGGTAATGCTAACAAAATCCTAGGCATGGAAATTAGAAGAGCAGGTGACTCACAAATCCTTAGCATTACTCAAACTGGGTATGCTAAGAAAGTTGTTGAGAGATTTAGCATGTCTGATGCTAAACCAGTAAGTGTGCCGATGGCTGCTCATTTTAAGTTGTCACAAGAATATTGTCCAACTACAGAAAATGAGAAAGCACAAATGCAAGGAATTCCATATGCTAGTGCTGTTGGGAGTCTAATGTATGCAATGGTATGCACTAGACCAGATCTTGCTTATTCATTAAGCTTGGTTAGCAGGTATTTGGAAAATCCTGGTCAGCAACATTGGAGTGCTGTGAAATATATTATGAGGTACTTGAAAGCTACTGTGAACACTGGTTTACAGTATAGTCAAGGGAGACAAGATCAAGCTGGAGTCATTGACAGGCTATGTTTTCACACTATTTGGCAACACAATTAGCTGGAAAGCATCACTACAATATGTAGTGGCATTATCCACAACTGAAGCAGAATACATTGGTGTAACTGAGACAGTGAAGGAAACCCTATGGCTCAAAGGGTTGGTCAATGAACTTGGAGTAAAGCAAGAGAGTGTAGATGTGTTTTGTGATAACCAAAGTGCCATCCACTTATGTAAGAATCATGCATATCATGAAAGGACAAAACACATTGACACTAGGCTACATTGGATCAAAGACATTATTGCTCAAGGAGTGGTCAAGATACAGAAGATTCACACTGCTCAAAATCCAGCAGATTTTATAACCAAAGTGGTCCCTTTAAGCAAGTTCAAGCATTGCATGAATTTGCTAAGCATTGGTTAAGGTGAATGATGATTTGAACTGAGCATTGTGGAGTGTTCTTGCTGCAGGTATTTCAGAGGTTGCCAAGGTGGAGATTGTGGTGATGTGGCATCCAATTCAATTACCCTATTATTGAGTGACACGTGGCGCGTTGTTACTGGTCAGTTTCAAATGGAAGTTATAACCATTGAAGACGCGGGTGCTTGGCGCCATCAAGTCGCGATTGATCGTTATATAGTTTTGAGCTGGGATTTCACTTGTAACAGAATTCTAATTCATCACAGGGTGTGTGCGAGAGTAAACACTAGGAAATTAGGGTTCTGGGAAGTGAGGGGGTGATCAAATTGGGAATTTCTCATATCTCTTGTAATTGACTTCAAAGTGAATCAATGCAGCAAGAACTAAGCAATTGCTTAGTTCCCCAGATGTAAGTATCAATATGATACTGAACTGGGTAAACAAATTCGTGCGTATTGTCTTTTAATTCGTTAATTCGTGTTTTTCCCCAAATTCACTCAATTAGGGTTCTTGATTAGGTTAATTCGATTCATTCAATTAATCCTTGAATTGGAACTGGAAATTGGAGCAATTGTAAAATGCGATCAAGACGTCAAGGAAATTGCAAAGTATTTCACGCGAATTCATAGCCAAATTCCAACACATATAAAATTAATCTTTTAACATGTCAAGCCTCAATCCCTCACTTTCTATCTGTCAGTTCAGTATGTGAGAGAGATAGAGAGAAGGGGGAAGAAACAAAGGTTGATAATTAACGAAGGAGGATATTCTGCATGACAGTGGAACTCAAAGAACACTTTCTTTTTCTTTTTAGTTTTAGATTTTCAAGATTTTCAAAGTCTTTTTTTTACTGTGCGATGACCAATTTAAAGGGATGGATTTTGCTGAAATCAGAAACATGCATGCCTTACTTGTGATCATGATACTTGAATACACCAAAGCTTTATTGAAAGAATTCTTATTTGTCAACACTTCATAAAAACCAATATCCATATAAACAAACCATTGAAAGAATTTAAAAAATATTTTATGTTGTCTTTTACATGGATTGAAGGACGAGCATGAAGTGACTCCGGACGACAAAACCCCATATGTAGGCATGGAGTTTGAGACAGAAGATCATGCCTACAGATTTTATAATATGTATTCAGGCTTTTTAGATTTTAGATTCAACCAATAACTAGGTCCTCAAAGTTACAGATCCGGAAGCATGGATACTCCAGTGACTTTTATTTTGTCATATTTATAGGCATTTTGTCGTTTTACTCTATTAACTTGGGTGCTGTGAGTTTGTCGATAGATTCATTATTTATATTTTTAGTAATGCTGAATTTGTATCGTCATCGATGTAATCTCTCAATTTGAATGAATGAATATCATTTTGTTAGTAAAAAAAGCATTAGAAAAGTTTGGGTCTGAAGACTTATGTTCATTCAACCAATGCACTATGGAA